>WNWU01000017.1:16851430-16963727 GCA_012654045.1 Ptyas mucosa | reverse complement strand
AGAGAGAGAGAGAGAGAGAGAGAGAGAGAGAGAGAGAGAGAGAGAGATTTGAGCAGATGGATGAGAAAAGTTCTATTCCAAAGTGTGTTTCCTTGTTTGCAGATAAGATTATTATCTTTTGATATAAATAGCTGAGACATTCTTAACTGTGCTTCCATCTTTTTTTTTTATTAACATGTACTTTTGCAAAGGATTTACAGAGATCTGGATTCAAAGGGCAAAAAATGATTCAGTGTGTGGGTGGGCAGTTTTCAGCATCACGTTAACGTGTTCCCAACAGGTGCTATGCGCACATTCAAATGTGCTTCAAATCACAGTTTGCCTTTTGAATCCAGATCACTGCAGGGCCCTGTGTATTATTTAAAACTGGAACAACAGTGAGAAGTTATGAACAAGTTGTGTTTTGACACCTTGAAGAGCTGTTAGCAGCAATTAAAAATGAGAAAGATTAGAAAATTCCTATGTTTCTTGCAGTATCGGGGACATTCTTCTTGGATTTCAAAAACATCTTGTTTGTATCTCTTTGCAAACATTTGTTTCTTCAGTGAAATGCTTTCCATTTAATAATTCTTTCCTTAACTCCACAGCATGGATAGTTAAATGTAAAGGTAGATTTCAAGTTGTAGAGAATGTATCTGTGCCTTATTAATTAACACATAATCATGGATTAACTGAGTCTCAGTCTGGCTTAACTGTTAAGAACCAAAAGTGGGAGAGCATTAGTGGCCTCCAAATTGCTATTAAGTTGGTAGGGTTGTCCCAAGAATGGGTCAGCCTGACCGATCAGAGCCAGACACGAGCGATGGCCTTTTGCAAAACTTTTATTGAAGCACTTCAGCAAAAGGATTCCAACCACTAAAGGAACCGAGACCCCAAACACCAGCAAAACACGATCATTTATGCAATTGGATACCAGAAACAAGGAAGGAAAATTTCATAAAAATCAGTCCATTCTTATTACCTTTTATGGAGTTATACCTTGCTTAAGTCAACGTGTCCATTTGCCCATAGAGCTTGCTCAAGCCTACGTGTCCTTCTGCTCCTAGTTACATTTTCTGCAATTGATCCATATTTGGTCATTCTACCTCTGTTGCAAAGCCCTGTGACTTCCTATTCAATTTTGGGTACGTGTCATCCCATTTCCTCATTTCAAATTAACATGTTATACAATGACATTTCTCTAGGTTACTCCTCCTTCTCAGAATGGGGGTATCCTGTTTTTTAGTGGGTGACCCATCTGGGCTAAGAAGGTCCAAGGGCATAATCACATAATTTGCTGCAATGAAATCATTTGTATTTCTGTTTGATTTTACAATGTACAAAAATGTACAATACAAAATTTACATCTGTATGCATATATTTTTATACAAAAAAAAGTGTATTCTTTGAGCAATATCTTTTCTTGTTTGGCAATATAAAAACGGCTATCTTAATCCTTCGCAAATAAGGAAAACACAATTCAAAAGCAGGGGTTGGATAACTTTTGAATGGCCTAGACCAGGGGTCTCCAACCTTGGCAACTTTAAGACTTGTGTACTTCAACTCCCAGAATTCCTCAGCAAAGCTGGCTGAGGAATTCTGGGAGTTGAAGTCCACAAGTTTTAAAATTGCCAAAGTTGGAGACCCCTGGCCTAGATAGCTGGTCTCTAAAGGCTCTGCCAGAACAGATGGAGCCCTTTTCAGCCCCCCTTTTAATGATGACAATTAGTTAAGAGCACAAATGGCAATACTTTGTTCTTTTGAAGGCACCTGCCCTTATTTTTTAAAAATAAAAATAAAGTGTGGAAAATTATGTCAGTGGCAATGTCCATTTTACCACCATTTTGATGGTGGGGTCTTTCGGGTGTTGAGAGATATTTGTGACTGCGACACTAGCCAGAGGCTGTTGGCATCTGCACCTGATACACGTAACTCTCAATTTACAACTGTAATTGAGCCTGAAATATAGTCATAAGTCCTGCCAGTTGTTAAACAGATCACCATGTGACCCAGCCAGATTTTACCACTTGTTTTGCGGCAGTCATTAAGCGAATGCTTCAGTTCGTCAAGTGAATCCATTGTCTGCAATGGGTGCATTTTGCCACAAAAAAGTCATAAACAATAAAACCATAAACATAAACATAAACAACCATAAACAAACAAACAACCATAAATGGAGGCTAGTTGCTGAGTGCCCAAAATGTGTTCATGTGACTGCAGGGGGGCACAAGCATTGTAAGTTCAAATCTGGGCCATATGTAGCTTTGGGGACGTCTATCATAACAGTTACTAAGTGACCAGTCATAAGTCGAGGACTACCTGTATTAAAAATGCAGATTGTAGCAAAACATTCATAAGTACATCCTGAGCTTGAAGCTTGGTATCTATGTACACTTCTATGGGGAGTCCTTGCAACAATGTAAAAGTTCCCCACAACAACAGGTGGATTTTGAGGTGGATTGGTCTGACAGAGAGTCACTGGCCCAAGTCACCCAGCCAGCTTTCATGCCTAAGGCAGAACTAGAACTCACTGTCTCCCATATTCTCCTTATATATTTACAGTAAAGTTAAAAATAAGGATTGATGAAAGACTGCCTAGGCCAGTGATGGCTAACCTTTTTGCCATTGCGTGCCGGGAGCGGGGGTGGGTGGTGTCGTGGGTACGTGTGGTCACATCCATAATTCAATGCGTCCTGCCCTCCCGCGCATGCGCACGAGACCCTCCCCCACATTTCCCCCTGCTTTTGGCACGCGATGGCACGGTGGGCCCGGTAGGCCCATTTTCTCCCCTCCTCAGACTCCAGAGGCTTTCTGGGGAGGGCAAAAACAGCCTTCCCCATCCTCCCGGAGGCCTTCCAGAAGCCGGAAACAGCCAGTTTCCCGACTTCTGGTGGGACCGGAAGGCCTGAAAATCAGTTGGCTGGTGCACGCATGCGCGCTGGAGCTGAGCTAGGACAACACTTGCATGCCCACCAATATGGCTCCACGTGCCACCTGTGGCACCCGTGCCATAGGTTCGCCATCACGGGCCTAGGCCGTAGTAATGCCATTTTAGAAAAAGAAAATTCTGGCTCTTGCCATTATAAACAAATGAGCATATCACACAGCAACAGCTACACGAAAAAGACATCTATTTTATTTGAAGGAAGACGTGGCAAAGATAAGATACCCATTTTATATAGACATCCTGGTTAACTATAGATAAGGAAACATCTGTATAGGACAGAAGGATTGCCCAGGAGGAAGATATTCATGCTGATAAAGCAGACACTGTTGTAAGAAGCTGTCACATTCCATCGTATTGGTAATGATTAGCTAAATCTTTAAAGTAAAAACCTACCAGAAGAGAGCTCCCTAGGTTGCTCAGTGGCTAAGACGCTGAGCTTGTTGATCAGAAAGGTCGGCGGTTCGAATCCCTAGTCTAGGTCTCCTGCGTGAGCAGGGGGTTGGACTAGATGACCTCCAAGGTCCCTTTCAACTCTGTTACTGTTACTTCAGAGAAAGAAGACCAGTCCATCACAGCTGCCACCCAACCTGAGTTGAATAAACATATTTTCTTTGATGTATTTTATTGGATTCTGTTTGGCCATGAACCTTGGGAAAAGAAGGTTTTCTGTTCCTTCCAATACGGAGTCCTCTTGCCACTGCAAATATTCTCTGCCAACTTAACTGAAGCTTAACGGTGGTTATCAGCTGAATGAGCTCTATTTTACCCAGACAACAGCGCTAGTTTTTCTTTGAATTAAAGCTGTCAGCTTCTGTCTGTTTCACCTGACAAAGCTGCATGGAATTTCTGGTTCAGACAAATCCAGCTTGCAAATACAGAAAGGTAAAAATGTCCAAGTGTCACTCATTTTCCTTCTCCTATCAGAATGCTACCGTCAGGTCCTTTTCTATGTAATACAGAATGACTGATGCAGCTGCCCGTACAATGCAATACAATGCAATAATGTTCTTTTATTGGTCAAGTGTGATTGGACACAATTTGTCTGTCCAATCACACTTGGGATTAGCTCCAAAGTTAATTAGCAAAGACTGGGGTGGATTTTGCTGAGGTTCAGATTACAGTCAACCATTTGAAAGGTTAATTCAGGATGATTTTTTTTTTAAAAAAAGTTGGAAAATAATTTTTTTCTTTGACAGGTTTTCAGTTTTATATATTTATATTTTTATCCCTTTGATTCTTTGGAATCCCATTGGAATCCCTTTGATTCCAATGACCAAGTTCTGGGAATGACATAAGTTATAATTCACAATGTTCAGAAAGTTCTGATATAGGAGAATCTAGCTAGTGCAATTGCATTGCTCCTTCCCTGCGATGTTGAAATAATATTCTCTCATTGCAAAAAGTCAAAAATAGGTAGCAGTAGATCCAGTGGTGGGTTTCAAAAATTTT
Organism: Ptyas mucosa; assembly: GCA_012654045.1. Classification (NCBI taxonomy): domain Eukaryota; kingdom Metazoa; phylum Chordata; class Lepidosauria; order Squamata; family Colubridae; genus Ptyas; species Ptyas mucosa. The sequence goes on along the minus strand of WNWU01000017.1, from coordinate 16,959,352 downwards.
TACTACCGGTTCTCTGGGTGTGGCTTGCTGTGCGTGGCTTGTTGGGCGGGTCAGGGGAAGGATACTGTAAAATCTCCATTCCCACCCCAATCCAGGGGAAAGTTACTGCAAAATCTCCATTTCCTCCTGATCAGCTGGGACTTGGGAGGCAGAGAATAAATGGGGGTGGGGCCAGTCAGAATTTTTACTACTGGTTCTCTGAACTACTCAAAATTTCCACTACCGGTTCTCCAGAACTGGTCAGAACCTGCTGAAACCCCCTCTGAGTAGACCTGATGTTTTTCTTGAAGATCTGAGGTAGACCAAAAATATTATAGTGGGGCAGATTTTGAGGGCCAGTTGGTGGAGTGGTTAAAGGTGTTAGACTAGAAGCTAGACAACTGTGAGGTGCTAGACTAATTCACGGAGGATAGATCCCTCAACCAGTCATGATGGCTGAAAAACTAGCTAAATAAAGGTACTTTGTGTTTTTTTCAAGTTGCTAAGGAACAAGAAGCAGCAATTCTTTTCATGCCTGCTTCTTGGAGCCATCCAGGAGGCTAGTGTGAGAATAGAAGGTAAGGCAAGATCAGCCTTCGTTGAAGGGAAATACCAAAATGATGGAAAACTTATCCTTTACTTCTGTTGTTATGTGGTACTAAATTTTCCCATCCTCCCTCCCTCCCTCCCTCCCTCCCTCCCTCCCTCCAGTCCTGCCTTAGTTAGGAGAGCCAGATGGCCAGATGGATGAACTTGGGCCAGTCACTCTCTCTCAGCTCAACCCACCTCACAGGGTTGTTGTTGTGGAGAAAATAAAAGGAAGAAGGTGTGTTGGATATGTTCACCACCTTGAGTTATCTGTAAAAATAATAAAGGCGGGATACAAATACATAAAAATACATAAATAAATACCTTAGAGTATTATGCTCAACAAAAGTTTTGAGAGGGGTATGGTAAAAAAAATCATTACTTTATTTAGCTCTCTATTATTTATGATTTTTTTAAAAAGCTTTGCAGGTGTTTTTGTAAGTCCTAAAACCCTATTTCAGGATGCATATGCTAGATTAGCATTTTCCTTCCCTTGAAGCAAAATTATTTGCAGCTATTTGTTTGCAGTTCTAGGTGGAATAATTAATAATAGAACTAATGGAACTATTCAAACTAAGTATTATGTATTGCTGGCATTTCTCAAAGGCTATAATTTCACCAAAGGCTATTAAATATTTGACCTTCATCTATTTTTATTTCATAATTCGATCTCTGCACTCATTTATTTTAAATAATGCAACATTACCATTTTAATCATTTTTCTTCTGAATTCTTGTCTCCTGAAAAAGAAGAAAAGGGAGAAGAATATGCATTAAAACAAACAGCTTGAGGTTACCTCAAATACTCTTTCAAATTACCCATCAACCTTTCAGATTAAACTGCAAATTAATAAGCCAGAAATAACCGCTTTAGAGGTTGTACCAAATAATGAGAGAAACATAGAGAATGGATTCATTCTTAGGCTTTAAAGCCATCAAGCAAATACAAATTGCTTATTATGTCATCTGTGGCTTTGTACGCCCACAAAGCAGAAAAAATAAAATAAAATAATAACCTTGGAAGGAAAAACAACAAGGCATGCCTGAAAGAATTCAGAAAATTCATACTCCTATGCAGCCTTGGTCTCCCAATACCACTACTAGGTATTTAGTAGAGAAGCAGCAGGCTTCTGACAGTTCTAAATTATATCTAACTGCATAGTGACATTCTACAGTGTTGAACAAAATATGACCTCCAGGAACACCTGCAGAGCCGACCTGTGGTTTCATTACCTGAGTTTAAAAGTAAATAAAAGAGTCGCATGCCCCTCACTTGTTTTTCTGAGGGACCTGTTTGTCTCTTCCATTCTGAAAATTAGAAATGCATGTAACTTCATAAAGTTACATACATTCATAAGCATCATAAAATAACGGAGACCTTTATTTATTTTTATCCTAGGTATAGTTTCCTAGAAGAATTCTAAGGATAGGAAACTTCACATGGTTTCATTCGGAGTTAGTAGTAAAATATATGGGAAAATCCCATTGACAAGTAAAATTAAATCTAGGGTTAGGGTTAGGGTTAGGTCTACTTGGAGTCAAGGCTCAAAACTAACAGGCTCAAAACTAACTAAACTAAGGATAGTTTCCTAGAGATTTTATAAGGATAGGAAACTTCACATCATTTCATTCTGATTTAACAGTGGACCACGATAAAATACATGGGAAAATCCAATGGACAAAGGAAAATAAATATAGGGTGAGGGTGAGGGTTAGGCTTAGGGCTAGGGCTTCTTGGAGTCATGGACCAAAAATAATCCTTGTGATAGTTTCCTAGAAGTATTCTAAGGATAGGAAATTTCACATTGTATCATTTGGAGTTAGTGGTGGAGCACAGTAAAATACATGGGAAAATCCTTTTGACAAGGAAAATAATTCTAAAATTAGGGTTAGGGTTAGGTTTAGGGTTAGGTCTACTTGGAGTCAAGACCAAAAACTAATCCTAGGGTTAGTTTCCTAGAGGTTTTCTTTTTTTTTTAAGTCAAGTTTTTTTATTTATATAACAGTATTTTGAATATGTAGAGACGCGGTGGCTCAGTGGCTAAGACGTTGAGCTTGTTGATCAGAAAGGTCGGCAGTTCGGCGGTTTGAATTCCTAGCACCGTGTAACAGAGTGAGCTCCCATTACTTTTCCCAGCTTCTGCCAACCTAGCAGTTCGAAAGCATGTAAAAATGCAAGTAGTTAAATAGGGACCACCTTTGGTGGGAAGGTATGTGTGCCTTCAGCGTTTAGTCATGCTGGCCACATGACCACGGAGACGTCTTCGGACAGAGCTGGCTCTTTGGCTTTGAAACGGAGATGAGCACCACCCCCTAGAGTCAGGAACAACTAGCACATATGTGCAAGGGGAACCTTTACATTTACCTTTACCTTTACCTTATTTTGAATACAGTGTATTGTCCAGGCATACCATTTTACAAAAGAAAAAAAGAAAAAGATATATACTGATAGTAATAGTGATAATACAACAGAATAATTCTAACCATATTTATAATTATATTAGCTTATTTATAATCTTATTGATTGAATTAGCATACTTAGTTATAAACAACATTCATATTTTACTTGATCATAACAATGCTCTTTTTTCACCTAATTTCTACCTCTTATTTCTAACCATCAATTAAACCTATTCCATGTTAAATAATACTCTGTATCTCCTTTATTTTTTATTTGCAATGTCAATCTATCCATCTCTGTACAATCCAATATTTTCCGAATTATATTTTCATCTGATGGGGTGTAACATGTAGCATTAAATATATAGTTCCTTTGTCATAGCTTTCTGGCATTATACTGAACAAGAATATTTCTGGTTTTAAATCTATATGCTGCTTAATCATCTTTTCCAACCATGTATGTATTTTTGTCCAATATTTTCTTGCTTTCATACATGTCCACCACATATGATAATAAGTACCTGGAGTATGATTGTATTTCCAATATTTGGCGGACATGTTGTTAAATATTTTTGCTAGTCTTGCTGGTGGCAAATGCCACCTATAAAACATTTTATAAAGATTTTCCTTATATGCAGTAGTCATTGCCAGAAGTATTCTAAGGATAGGAAACTTCACTTTGTGTATCATTTAGAGTTAGTGGTAGACCACAGTAAAATATCTGGGAAAATCCTATTGACAAGGAAAATAAATCTAGGGTAAGGTCTACTTGGAATCATGGCCCAAAACTAATGCTAGGGATAGTTTCCTAGCTCTTTTCCAAGGATAGGAAACTTCACATGGTTGCATTAGGATTTAATGTGGATCACAGTAAAAGGATTTAACAGTGGACCACAGTTAACAGGATTTAACAGTGGGCCACAGTAAAATACATGGGAAAATCCAATTGGCAACGAAAATCAATCTAACATTAGGGTTAGGATCAGTTCTACTTGGAGTCCTAGCCAAAAACTAGTCCTAGGGATTAGGGATAGGAAACTTCACATCATTTCATTCAGAGTTAGTGGTGGACCACAGTAAAAAAAGACTTAAAATAGACTTAAACTGTAACAAATAATAGGTGAGGAAGCTCAGTCCACTTTGATCATTGCCTATTTTTAATGCAGCTTGTTTTGTTTTATTGCATCTGTAAATCTGTATCTGTAAATTCTATCTGTAAATTTTCCTTGTTAAATGCTTTATTTATATCCAAACTGGGTCAAATTACTCTCGAGAAGAGAATTCTATCTTTGGTAGGTATCAACATATTTATATCTAAGCTATAGCTATTATAAAAAGAGAGAGAGAGAATTTTGGTTGGTTTGGATGTGATAGGAAATTGTGGTTTTGCAAAGTCCAGTTTTTGAAGGTCATAGTTTATCAGGCTGATAACACTGTGTTGAGTCAGACCTAGTTATGATATACTTTTCTTTCACACATACCTGCTTTTTAAAGGTATTTTCATGAAAATTGACCAGGGGTGATGAAGTATGAGCTGTGGTGGCACAATGATTAGAATTCAGTATTGCAGGCTAATTCTGCCAACTGCCACCAGTTCGATCCTGACCAGCTCAAGATTGATCCAGTCTTCCATCCTTCTTTGAGGTGGGTAAAATGAGGACCCAGATTGTTAAGGCAATATGCTGCATCTGTAAACTGAGGGTTTACAGAGAGGGTTGCAAAGCACTATGAAGTGGTATATAAGTCTAAGTGCTATTGTTATTTGCTTCCAGTGAGCAGCAATGCCATTTGTACCCATTTCTGACATACTCATAGTTCCCTTTTGTTAGAATAATAATGAAAACTCAACAACAAAAAGTATTGGAGAGATATTCTTCTCATTTGTCTCTTTTTCAGAGATCCTTGCAGAAGGATTCACCTGAGATAGCTAACCAAAGCAGCAGGCAAGGCAGAGCTGTTCAATGTTAAGCAAAACGGAAGATGGGACAAACTGGTCTCTATCTGTGATCCCTTTCAGCTTGCTATCAAAAGTGGCTGATTCATCCCATTTAATGATCAGGTGGCCCTGGAAAAGATTTATTATATTTAGTAAGGTCACAAAAACTCCAAAGCAATGAGTGTCCAATCAACAAAATGGGACCATTTATAGCAGGGGTGTCAAACTCAAGGCTGGGGGCTGGATCCAGCCAGCAGGACCACCCTGGAAACAGCGAAGGACCAGGCTGTGGTGTCTCCGGCAGCAAAAACAGCTCTGTTTTTGCTGGCGGAGGATTGCAGGAGGCCATCGCAGCCGAAAATGGAGCTCAGGAGCCCCTTTTTACTGGCAGAGTGCTCAGGCTGCCATAGACGCCCCCAACATGAGTGACATCGAGCTGGCCATGCCCACCCTGGCGATGCTGACCCTGGCCCCTTGAGGTCAAACACTGCCCTGATGCAGCCCTCAATGAAATTGAGTTTGACACCCCTGATTTATAGGATAAAGTCAAAGCTATCTATGATCTATCTATGTGTTTATGTCTTGCATTTGCACTCTTTCATCCAGGAGCTCAATAAGTGTTTAAACTACAAGTTGTTGTATCTCAAATGTGGCTGGCCCTGTTTTTTTCAGAATGGTGCCTGCAATCCAAACCTGAAATTTTCGGTGTACATGCGTGCTCCCACATCTTTTTTGCAAGATCTCTAATTTACAAAGGATCATTCCTGACACTTAACTGTTTTCAATCCTATTCATCAGCTTTTTAAAAAAGTTCAACAGAAAGAAATGTAGACAGCAGATGAGAGGCTAGAGAAATAGATGTCAGAAGCCAGGCCAGATCCGTGATAAAACATTTAAGAAGAATTATTTGAGGTTGAGTTTTTATTTCTGTCAATAAACTGGCTTGAAGATACTGTATCCCTTGCACACGAAATGAGAATATCAGAGCACTGACTGATCTGCACCCAAAATGAAGAAAAAAAGCTGTCAGTTCTTACTTCCTTTCTGACCAAAGCAGATAAATTAGTAGAATCACTTCAGAGTCTAAGATGCTTAACTTCCTGAAACTTAGCTGCTCATAATCATCAATTGAAGGCATTTTGTAACCAACATAAATTCAATTTCCATTCATTTTTTTAAAAAATTACCGTATAAAGTGCATTTACGCTCTGATATTGTCTGATAAGTAGATATTTAAGCATGAAACAGTGAAGATAAAACAGCTCATTAACATCTAAAAGAAAAAAATGGATGTTGTTCCTCATCTAAAGGAAAAAGCAAATTAACATATGAGCACATGAGGCATATTTTAAATCACAATGCACTTCAACTCTGATAAATACGCCCCCCCCCCCCCCCCCAGTTTGTGGGAGCATCTCAACCTTACAACTTTTAAGAGAGGAAGATTCTCTTAATTCCATCAGGAAACCAATTGTAAACTGGCAATAAAAGGAGTCCCTGCAGGTTTTAACTCTGCTAGTCATAGCCATCTATTGAGTGTGCTGCTCATCTCCGTTTCTGTAAACCATTGACCTGTTCGAAGACATTTCTGCGTTCATGCGGCTAGCATGACATTACACGGCAGCTCAAAGAGTATGGCAAAAGACAGAACACTGTTACCTTCTCACCAAAGTGGTTCATATTTATCTACTTGCATTTACATGCTTTCGAACTGCTGGGTTGGCAGGAGCTGAGGCAAGTGATGGGACTTGAACCACTGGAGTATAGACCTTCTCTGGCATCTTTTAAGCCACTGAGCCACTGAGCCTCTAGCAGTAGCTACTGTACTTTTCAGAGTATAAGACACACTCCCCATCCCCAAAGAGGGTGGAAATTTTGGTGTGTCTTATACACTGAATACAGCCGTTTTTGGCCTCCTGAAACCCCGCCCCACGCATCCTGTTTTTGCGAAAAACAAGCCTGTTTTTCACAAAAAGGGATGCACAGAGGGTTTGGGAGGCTTACAGAGTGCTCCTGGAGGCTGGGGAGGGCAAAAATGTGACGCATGGGGGATTTGAGAGGCCAAAAATGGGCCCGTTTTTTGCAAAATCAGGGGCATTTTTGCCCTCCCCAGCCCCCAGGAGCACTCTGCAGACCTCCTAAACTCTCTGCGCATCCTGTTTTTGTGAAAAATGGGCCCGTTTTTGGCCTTCCAAACCCCCCACTGTCACAGTTAAATGCCTGACCCATGCCAGTGTTTTGCCGGGCTCAGGGAAAGCAGGGGTTAAACACAACACCCATCCTACCCACCTCCTCGTTTAGCCACACCTTACCTAAGTCTCCGCCTCCCAGGTATATAAGGGCATCCCACGTTGGTCCAGGTGCTCTTCCAGACTTAACCTGTAATGAACATGTACATGTATGAATAAAGATACCATCATTAGAAATACTTATGCCTACGTCTGTTATTGTGGTCAGGTCCTTGTAAACTATAACACCCACGCATCACATTTTTGCCCTCCCAGCCCCCAGGAGCACTCTGCAGGCCTCCCAAATCCTCTGTGGGTCCCATTTTTGCAAATGTTTTTCGCAAAAATGAAACATGCAGAAGGTTTGGGAGGCCTGGGGACTGGGGAAGGCAAAAACTTTTTTTTTTTGGTTTACCTCTTTGAAATCTTGGTGCATCTTATACTCTGGTGTGCCTTATAGTCTGAAAAATATGGTATTTTAAAATGGTGAGTAACAACAACTGGCTTGCTAATGTATCACTGGAATTTCTAGGTGGTTTTCGGAAGCCTCCCCACATACAATACATTTCTTTAATTTAGGCAACCTGTTGCAAAATATCTCCATGCAGAAAGTGTCAGAATTAGTGTTGCAGTTATGAAATTTTCCCCCTGCTCCCTTTGGACCAACAGTGCTGGTGTGACCTTGTAGCACACTAAAGTTGAACAACCTTGTTTGGTTGTTCCGATTACAGATAGTCCTTGACTAAAGAGCATAACTGGGACCAGAATGCAAGGCATTTATTAAGTGAGTCATGCCCAGTTTTACAACATCTTTGTCATGGTTGTGGAACAAAACACTGCAGTTGTCAAGTGAGTCATGTGGTCGTTAAGCAAATCCAGTTTCCCCCATTGGCTTTGCTTGTTGGAAGACAGCTGCAAAGATTGCAAATGGTGGTCACATGGGATGCGGCAATTATAGCAAACGCAGGCCAGTCACTGAATTATGATCACGTGACTGCTGTGGCAGTCGCACGCGTGACGACCAGTTGTACATTGCTTTTTTTTTGAAACTTCGAAAGGATTGCTAAATGAATGGTCATAAATCGAGGACTACCTGTATTACACAGCAGCCTCACCCCTACTAGGATAGCACTGGTTTACTTACCTGCCCTGTGATACTGCATGGTTCCATATGCCATCTTACTTCCCTTCTTGTTGTGGCCCGTCAGCAGCCTGTGCAGCTAGTAGCTGATTCCGACAGCGAGGAGGCTGGTGTGGTGCTGCGTCAGCAGCCTGTGCAGCTGGCACTCAAGTCAGACAATGAGGAGGCTGGAGAAGATGTGGTCCCAGAGGCGGAGATTCAGCCAGGGCCTTAAGAACCTCCAGAAGCTCCTTTAAGTGAAGAGGAAGAAGAGGAGGAGCCTCTTCTCAATGCAGGGGCGCGCAGAGCTGCCAAAAGGCAGGAGTGGCTCCTCAGGAGGAGGTCTCCTCGAGAGTAAGGCTTGGGGTTAATTGGCCACTCCCTTAGCCTATTTAAGGACGGATGATGACTGAGGCAATTTGCAGGGAACAACTTCGTTCACTCTCCTTCGCGTCTTGATCTTAGTTATTTTATCAGTTTCCTCCAAATTGCTTCTGGGCTTTCTGCCAACCATAGTAAGATTATGATTATTTATTCTTTGGATTCTTGTAGGCTGTTAAGAAAGTTAATTAACAGCCTTTGTTTGAAAAAGACTGATTTAATTTAGTAAACTAAGGTCTGTACAGACTTTGTGTGTGCTGCATTCTTTGGGGTCCATAGCTGGGGCAGAACACTTCCCAAAGAGTAGTGGCGTTCAAGCACAGCTTGCAGGTGGTCAGCGCTAACAGTTATATCAATCAATTATACAAAACTGGGTGGAAAAACTAATCACTCTTCCTGTGGTTAAAAAAAATACCTATCTATTCATAATATAAAAGAAGGCACCTTTGGAACTTGTGAGAATGTATAGAACATAGAACTTGGAATAATAGGGGTGGAAGGGACCTTGGAGGTCTTCTATTCCAACCCTCTGCCCATGGCAGGAGATCCTATGTTCTCTGAGCTGGTATACACCTGAAATTGGAAGTTACACTCATATATAGATTTTTCTTTTCTCTTATCCAGGTATCAAAGCATTTGTAATGCACCAATTCCTTCTGTTAACTGTGAATACATGAATGTGGCAGGATGGCAGTCATAGAAACCAGAAGGAATGAGAGAATGGAAGGAGTTCTGTGACATACATAAATGACCATTTGTTCTCTTCCCAAATCACTTCATTTCTTAAAGGATTTTATTTAACTATGTATTATACAAGAGTAGATGCAGCAACACAAAAACAGTTTAGTTTTGTGCTTGGTATAAACTCAAGTGTGTTTGTTTTAACTAAGGCACGTAAGACCTGTAACAATCAGTGGTGATAAATGATCCATACCCCTCAAAACACTCATCTAATCAAGGCGATTGTCAGAGAAAATATTTGCAATTCTGTGAGCACAAGAACAAGCAAGATGATTCAGACTAATTTATGTCATTGTTTAATATCAAAAACTTATCATTTGAAGAAATTCTGCATTATAAGCCTGGCTGTCATATAATCATATGGTATACCTGTTTTTTTCTTCTCTCCAGGGTAAAAGCAAGGCCGGTTTGTTTTTAAAAATGCATTTTAAAATGATTAAGGTACCAGGGTGTGAACAAGGGTGGGCTCCTGGGAGTTTGCAGGGGTTTGGGAGAACCTCTAGCTAAGATTCTGTGCCATTTGGAGAACCCCAAATCCCACTCCTGGCTGGCCCTGCCTACCCCACCCCACCCCTCCCAGGAGTCCCCACATGGCCCATTTTGGATGCAGGTAAGTGCATCCGCGTGCGGAGGTTTGGGGAGGGTGAAAAACGGGATGTTCAGGACGGCTTCCGGAGCCTGGGGAGGCCATTTTTGCCCTCCCGGGGGCTCAAGGAAAACCTCCGGAGCAAAAATCCCCCCCCCCCGCCGTGGTGCAGGTTGACTAGGCCACGCCCACCATGGCCACACCCACCCAGCAACCAGGCAGAGAACCCCTTGCTAAATTTTTTGAAGCCCACTCCTGGGTAGGAACCAGGACACTGTGAGTTCTAGCTCCACCTTAGATATGAAAGTTGGCTGGGTGACTTTGGGCCAGTCACTCTCTCTCAGCTCACAATGTCTGTCGATTCCTGTGGCAACCAATGGATCAAACATTCAATTGGATGGGGGGAGGAATACAAGCCTTGAACTTATGTGAGAACACTAGGGAAAAATGTATTTTTTAATAGTGTGTCTCTTCAAAGGAAAAGAACTGGCCTCTCCTCTCAAGGTGACTTTACTTGTTTTCTGAGTAGGGAGGAAAAAACAGAATTAGGTCTGACTTCATAAAGTTCCTTTTTCAGGCTGTTTTCTTCATAATATGGTTGTGTATCTAATTTCTAATTACCAGAATCCCTTGATGTGGATTATAATTATTTGATATAGTCACAACATTCACATTCCTCTTCGACAGATGAAATCTGGAAAGACAGAAAAGCTTGAACTTTTGAGAAAAATAGCAATAGCAGCTGTGGAATTTGCATATTTTCCTCTCCAGCAGTCTCTTTGGAAAATGAAAATTATACTAAGGATAGGGACAGGGGTGGGTTCTAAATTTTTTTACTACCGGTTCTGTGGGCATGGCTTATTTTGTGGGCGTGGCTTGATGGTCATGTGACAATTATTTAGGATTTAGCAGAGGTACTGGTCTACCAGGCTTTTAACTGCTTGAAGAGTTGTACCGATCTACTCATTTATTTTTTGCAGGCACTGATCTACTCATGTATTTTTGCAGGCATCAGTCTACTCATTTGTTTTCTTTTAACACTGATCAGCTGTAGGGCGGCCCTTTGAAGCCCAGCGGCAAGAGTTTAAACAGTTTTTTTCCCTCTAGCCATCAGCTGGGACTCAGGAGGCAGCAATAGATTGGGGGTGGGGCCAAATAAAAGGTAAGAATAACGCGGGGGTGGGTGGGGGCGCAGGGGGCGCATGGGGGGGTGGAACCAGTTTGGTGACATCATATCATCACCGCTACCGGCTTGGGAGAACCGGGCCGAACCGGAAGGAACCCAACCACTGGACAGGGATCCACAGTTTGGCATTCTCTGAATATCTTGGGCTATACTTTCCATAGTTCCCTCTTAGATCATCAAGTATCCATGCTAGTTGGATGGTCAGGTAGAAGACTGTAGCTCTTTTTTCTCCAGAAAAAAAGGACCCAAACTCATGGATTTGAAATTATGGTTTGTTGTAGTGTTTGCTTTCCTTTACTGATTTAGGGGTCCTTGATCCTCCTCTGGAATGACCACCTTTGGGTGATAATGCCAACCATGTCATGGAGCTGGGAGAAACAATTTGCTTGTGGAGCACCATAAGTGAGAGATAGTTGGAGATGTGTGCCTCAATAGTATGGTGTCCGGTTCCATAAAGTATGAAAAAAAACCCTCAGCACGCAAAAGCAGTAACCAAGTTTGTTTATCCTGACATCGGTACTAACTGGCCACCTTAAAGTGTTACCGAAAAGAATCTTTGTTGGAGCTCACGCTCCGTGCTCCCCATCACCCTTTAAGCAGCATACAGCTCCATCCCAGTGCAATCACTCAATTATCCGATTAACCCATATCCTCCCTCTCCCTCCCCAATCCATTGCAAGCCGCTCCAGTTCCGCACTGCTCCGTCTTTCCTTAAAGTGATGGATGGTGAAAAACTGCAGTGCATGCCCCTGAAGTCATCTAGCATGCGGCTGGGGTGTTGAAATGAGGCATGCCTTGGGGCTGACAACCCAGCAGAGCAGGCACAGAGGAAGGGTTGTTGGCGAAGGCGTGCAGCAGCGGAATGGCAATCCCCACATGAATGGCGGCCCCGAGTACCATCACAGAGCTGGGGCTGATACATGGTAAATAAGGATGTGCTTCAAAAATGTGCTTTCAGGTAGATCAGAGGAGACAGAGAAATTTAGAAATAATGGAATCATTGAGTTGGAAAACACTTTAGAAGTCATCATTCTCCTGCCGAATACAGATCCATTAGAACAGAGGTGTCAAACTAGCGGCCGGATGCATCATGCGCAGGCCACGCCCACCCCAGCTCTGCAAAGGCAAAAAACATCATGATATGTCACAATATGTCAGGTGATGCGACCGAGTTTGACACACCGTGCATTAGAACATCTTTGACAGACAGACAGTTTCTAAAAATCTGATGTAAATGAAAATTTAATCCATTATGTGGTCCCATTGGCTGACAACTTCTCAGATGGTTCTTCTTGATTTCTAGCCTGAACCCTCCTCGTCGTAGTTTTAACCCTTTGGTCCCAATCCTGCCCTCTGGGACAACAAAAAATAAACTCACTCCCTGTTCTGTGGCAACTCTTCGGGTATTGAAGACTGCTATCATACCTCCCCTCATCTTTCCCATAGATTAAAGATATCCCAAATTCTTTAAAGGTTCCTCCGAAAACTTGGTTTTCACAACCTTCACCATCTTGGTAGCCCTTCCCTGAACTTGGTCAAATTTGTCACTGTTTTTTTTTGAACAGCAGCACCCAGAACGGGATACAGTACTCTAGATGGGATCTGACCATTGGTAGATCTCTTTTATTTACTGCATTTACTCCACTTTGAAAGAGAAAAGCAGCATCATGATGGGCTTCAGATGATTTAGATGTGCATTACAATCACCAACTGCAAGGGACTGTGGAAACTGTAGTCTAGAAAATTGAAAGGGCATTTTGCCTTATCCATTTAAAATAGGTTTCCTTGGAGACAGAAACCTAAGCAAAATTGAGTGGCAGTCAGCTCCTGATAGAACTACCACAAACCTGGCTGCACCATTGTTGCTGGGAGAAAAAAAAATACCAGGAGGAAAAGGTACCACACTGTGGCCCCTGGCAATTGTTGACATTTCAAAAATTGAGTGGGTGTTACAAATCATGCAGATAACATTTAGAATACGATTAACATGGAAATAATTTGGGAGCGATTACCATTTTAAAGCAGAAAGTGAATTCAGCCACAAGACCATAAAGGAAAAACATTGCCAGCAAGGCCCAAACTTAATTTTAATTTTAAATCTGTAGTGCTGACATTTGTTTTGCCTCTGGATGGCTGCAGCTGTGATTTTCATTTTTCTGTGAAGTCATCTGCCAGTCAGAAAGAGCAGCTTAATTTTTTTTTTTTGTCCCTGGAAGGGCAGAAAAGAAAGATATAATCTTCTCAAAATTTGAATGAGGGAGAAAGAACTATATGCATTAAAATTTTAAATTAAAATGGGATCCTGGACATTGACAAATATTCAGGAATGAACCTGTGTGTTAACGTTTTCATCTGATGCTCTCTTGTTAGCATGCTGCTGAAATGTCATTTCTCCTCTTCATCTCATAAAGGCAGAGTTTGCATCGGCCGGTGGGGAAAAGAGCATCTAGACATTCCTAGAGGGATTTATTAACAAAGCCAAGAGGTGTTTCAGGGAACAAAATGGAAGTAACCCTGGGACCTAGCACAGACTGAGAGATCAGGATGGCCTATGAAATCTATATGGTGCCAAAGTGTCAAAAGCAGAATATAAATCTGGTCTTTGTGTGTCCAAATTTACACATTCCCTGCAGGTACACCATCTAAGACCCTAAAGTTATTTTTGTCATTTCAAGAGCTTGGGTGCAATCTTCTCTAGAACCTCTACAAGAATCATACAACTGACGATAAGTAATGTATTTTACATTTTAATCAGGTCAGAATATGCTTCGGTTGTCAGGTTTCTTGTTTTGGGCTTCCACCACTTGATGAAGAGCAATTCCTGACACATCATGGAAGGCCCTGAAAAAGACTGTACGTTTCTTGCAGGAAGCAAGCTGTAACCTAATAGACCAAGCTTATTTTTATCATATTGTTCACAAATCCACGTGTGGTATAAGTGTGAGATTGGATGAGCATTTGTCTGAAATGGTATAGAGTCTCCCACTTGAATAGGGGGTTGTACTAGAACACTTCCAAGATCCTTTCCAATTCTGTTATATTTAGCATACCCTAAATCAGTGTCCCCTACTTGGTGCCTTCCAATATATTGAGACTGCAATTCATACAGCCATGCTTCTTGTAAGTTTATTTATTTTATATATATTTTATATATATATTTAAAAACTGCCCATTTTTACAAAACCACCCCAGCCAGTATAGAAATAAATATTAAGCATAAAATCCATCTATAAACATTATAATGAAAACAGTTAAAAACAAGAATGAAGGAATTACAATTAAAAAGATCAGAAATGGGCTTTGGGGTGCTAATTAGTCCCATGGCTGCGTCTTCTTCTGTGGGACTCATGCAAGTCAGCAGAACCAGGTCTTCAAGCACTTCCAAAAGGCCAGGAGAGTGGGTGCCTGGGCAACATGGTGGTGTGGAGAATGTTCTATAGAGCGGCAATGTCAGAGAAAGCTCTCTTCATGAATCCCACCAGTCATATTTCTTTGACTGATGGGATCCACAGCATACCTTCCCTGACTGACCAGGTGGGATGGGCCAATGTAATGGGGTGAACATGACTCCACAGTAAGTAGCAGCCCACCTGAGACTACCACGTTTCCCCGAAAATAAGACCCTGTCTTATATTTTTTTTAACCCCAAAATAAGCGCTTGGCCTTATTTTCAGGGAGGTCTTATTATTTTGGGGCACGTGGAGCAAGACGGGGCTCCTCTTGCCCGTCTTACCTGATTTCCAGCTCTATCTCCCTAACCCTTACCAGAGGAAATGGCAGGGACTGGCTGCGCATGTGTTTAAATATTTTGGGGGGGAGGGCTTACTTTAGCGCATGAGCTCAAAAGCCTGATTGGGCTTATTATCAGGGGATGTCTTATTTTCAGGGAAACAGGGTATCAAGTAGGAAATTGATTTTTAAAAAGTTGGTAATAAAAAGTACCAAATATGATGAATCTGCCCAGCCTAAATGAATATCTATACCTTATATTGATTTTACTGCTAGTAACTGATGTCTAGACAATGAACTAAAATAGCAACGGCAAAAAAAAAATCGAAAATGTGTTTGGTCACATAAAACAGTGGGCCAAGATGAGGTACTCCCCAGGTGGTTGGGTCGAGTAATTTTGTGCTAATCAACTCCTTTCAGTCCAACTTACAATTCTCTAAGGAAAAACTGAGGGGATCCCAAACGAGGCCTATCTTGGCAAAATAGAAATGTCATAATAAAAGTATACGGTGTTTCAGACAGGGCTGCTATCCACAGTAAATTGTACTGAACATCCCCTTGCGATTATGTAAATATTTCCAGAACTCAATGTGCTGGCAAGGGCGTTTTATGATGTTTTAATATTTTAAATGATCAAGCACGATTGTTTTGCCTGGCTGCCTACAAATAGCAGCATTAAGTATATAGCTTTGGAATATATACGGTCTGCTTCTCACACTGAGAGCAGAGTCCTTTTAGTGGAGGGAGAAAATTACTTTTTGATTTATGCAGTCTATGAAATAGGATGTCGTACCACTATGACAATTATGGGCTATTCCAGTATGACCTTTTCACCTTCTGGACTTTAAATGATTACAAGATTCTGCTGTTTTATTCTTACTTAGGAGATCATTTTCTCAACCTTCAAGCTATTTATTCCTAAATCATTTGAAAGGCCCAAAACCTGCATCAATAAAGTACTTTCCTTTGGAAAACATTTTTTAAAAATTGTGTTGAAAACGTATGAAGTGTAAAACCAATATGACAAAATGTATACAAGATAAGGGATCATCACAGTTAGGTACAGCACTTTTAATATTTTATAATTATTAGATGCCTGAATGCATAGTAATAACAATATGTCTTGCTGCATCAAGACAAAATAGGTGCAGAGATTCTACGTAAAGTTTTTTTCTAGTTTTCATCTGCAATGATTGGGAAATTATTCTTTCCCATTTCTGTTAAATATTTTAAATAAGCGTTTCCTGTGTCCATAAAAAAATGCCAAAGCTAGAAAATATCCAGCAAGAATATCCTGTCATTGAGCAACATCTCTTAATCCTGAGATTGGAGATGGATGATTTCCCAGAAATTGTGGGATTTCAATTTAATCTATGATTAAAGATTACTAGAAATAGAAGAGGCAAGGCATCTCATCTTTGGTTGTTGCAAAGAGTTGGAGAAAAAGTTTGCATTGATGAGTAAAGAACTAAATCTTGACAGCAGCTGTTCTTTTAAATAATTTTCAAAACTCTGGGGGGGAAAACAGACTGGAAGAATATAAATGGACCTTATTATTAATTTCCCATGCAAAATATCCATCATATAACAATTGCAAGAAAAACGCTTTTTTTAAAAAAAAATTGCTTTTGAAAAACCCATTAAGGTACCAGAATAATCTGGGTAATTGTTATAGCATAGTTTCTTTCTAAAGTCAGGGGAGAAGAGTTTTGTTCCAAGTAGTTGCTATGAAACAATTTCTTCAAGCACTAAGCTAAGGAAGGATTCAGAGGGAGAACTTTTCATATCAAATACAATTAGTTCCATATATTATATTCTTTTCTCTATTGTAAAGACTTTATTTGGAATAAATAATTTTCAGCATACACTATAATAGACACAAGCATCCCTCCAATTGTTGTTTCTTAATAACTAGCATTTTGTGCTTGATCCCAGAAGTAACATGATTAGTAGCTATGGTCACAGACAAACCACGTATCTCATTTTTCTTATATTCTTAGTCTAATATAAACAAACTTTATAGAGAGAGGAGTAGGTGCATCTGTCCGTCCCCCCCAAAAAGACTTGTAATAATTTGGTTAGACACTACAAGAAACAGATGTGAAAATGGACAAAGAAGAATGTGCAATTACACCAGATCAGATTTCTTCCATCCATAATCTGTTGCTATGAATGGAAGTATTAAAATGGCCTTATAATAACAGAAGAGCAGGGGTGAAATCCAGCAGGTTCTGACTGGTTCTGGAGGACTGGTAGTGGAAATTTTGAGTAGTTCGGAGAACCGGCAAATATCACCTCTGGCTAGCCCCAGAGTGGGGTAGGAATGGAGATTTTGCCATATCCTTCTCCCAGGAATGAGGAGGGAATGGGGATTTTGCAGTATCCTTCCCCTACCACACCCACCAAGCCACGCCCACAGAACCGGTAGTAAAAAAAATTGGATTTCACCACTGCAGAAGAGTATATGGATTCATAAGCACATTATGAAGTATAATTGCTAGTAAGGCTCAATAGAATTGTGTCAATAAACTTTAGAGACTACAGATCAGATCTTATAACTGTAAATCTCAGATAGTCTCAGATGAGATGAATTACTATATTGTAATCATACGAGCTGCATCACGAGTGATTATTCCAAACAAACTACCGGTATCCTTCCTATTTTCCCTGAATTTTATATTATTTCTCCTTAAATGTCTTGACAGAAAACATTTAGAAGAGCAGATAACCAATAAAAGAAAATCCAAATTCTTTCAGGTCTCAGTTCAATATAGCCCATTTCCATGATCTGCCTTGTTTTGAATCATTTCCTGTGGGATTAATTCAACAGCTTCATAACTGTATTATCTGCAGTTATCTCTTTCAGTATCGCTTCATATCACTCACATTATAGAACGTTCACAAAAGATTAGTTTGCCCTTTTGATATTCTTATTATTATTTTGGGGGCCAAATGCAAAGCAAATGGAGGCAAAATGCTTTTTGAGAACAAGACAATAACCTTAAATTGGATTTCTACATTGGTAACTAGAAGTTACAACTGATTTAGGCAATTTATTTTCTTTGCAGGAGAAGTGGCTGCCAATTGGTAGTACCAGGCTGATGCCAAACTGCTAGGTGTAGTCTTTGTATATGTGGTTAAAGACACTGAGCTTGTCAGCTGGAAAGCTGACAGTCTGGATTCAAGACCCAAGCGTCGCACAGTGGGGTCAGCTTCTGTTCCTTTCCCCAGCTCCTGCCCGCCCACCAGTTTGAAAGCATGCAGCTGCGAGTAGATTAATAGGTACCACTTCAATGGGAAGTAACAGCATTCTGTGAGCCTCAACGTATAGCCATGCTGGCCACATGACCACAGAAAATGTCTTTGGACAACGCTGGCTCCCTTGGCCAAGAAATGGCGATGAGCACCACGCTCTAGAGTCGGACACAACTGGACAGGGGAAACTTTTACTTTTATCTATATATCATTATATATGCGTGTATGTATGTATTATGTATGTATGTATCTATAGAGAGCCAGTTTGGTGTGGTAGTTAAGGCACGGGCCTAGAAATCAGGAGACTATAAGTTCTAGTCCCACTTTGGGGCAGAAAACTAGATGGGTGTTTTTGGGTCAGTCACTCTGTCTAAACCCAACCTACCTCACAGAGTTGTTGTGGGGAAAGTAGGAGTATTAGGTATGTTCACCACCTTGAGTTACTTATAAAAATAGTAAAGGCAGGATAAAAATAAAATAAACAAATAAAAATGGTCATTCCTTTTCAGCCCTAAAAAAGAGGCCATAGCAAACTACTGAAACCTTGCCAAGAAGACTGCAGGGAAGTCCAGGCAGTCACCAGGAATTAACACTGCCTCGAGGCCTCGCACCCAGACACACAGACATATGTATATATCCAACTCTCTTCAGTTATTGGGTTGTGGTGGTGGGTATGTGGACAAAGAATCAAGCTCGTCACCCCGTCCCTCTGTTCACAAGAAAATATGTAAGAAAAATAGGCGGTTCTCACCTTCACCAATCCTGACCTCTGCATAGTGTAGAGTACTGACCACACCATGCAAGATACTTACTTGAAAAGCAAGTAAGTTCCTTTCACACATTTTGTGCATAGAAATACTTTCACATAATGGGCTAGTGGACTCTCTTGTTATCAAAAAGTGAAGGTGCTTAAACACGTTGCCTTTTTTAACACAACTATGTTCCAGGGCTGTTCACTGGTTTTCAGTTTTGACAGAAAACCTTACCTCAAATTAAGTAAGCAGCTACGGTAAATTGTAAGCTTTGAACAGGTTTTCCATCCACTCTTCCCTGGTGAATTTTTTTTATTCTGGATGTTTAAATCGAAAAATGTCCTTTATGGTTCATGCTGTAAATTTAATTAAAAATTACAGGCTAACTGAAGGTATGTTCTATGTTACTTATTGAAATGAGTAATTGAAACTAGTTGCGGAAGTTCTCACTCAGGTCCGCTATTGAAGTGAGAAAATACTTTAATCTGATTGGTTGACCGGCTGACAGCATCCTATAAAAGGAGCACTGTCAGCCAGGCTATTGCTGTTGTTCGTATGAACTAAATAAAAAGAGCTTTGCTGAAATCACTCTGGCTTTGCTTCCATTCTCACTCTGAATTTAACACTCTATATACAGAAAGCGTACAGTAAGTACGACTAGCAATTCATGTCTGCCTAATACATATGGCAATCTAATTCCAGTCACCATGAATGGCCTGAATGCTTAATTTCTGGGCTAATTTTGTTTTACCCACCAGCATCCAGAGAAATTGGGTATCAAATGACGCTATGACGCTTTGTACAGATGGTTAATTGATTTTGTTTATAAATTGCCCAAATTACCACATTAAGGAAATGTGAACTGATTAAAGAATGTTCCATTTAAACGGCTTTTAAAAACCGTATCTTTTATTTTCTAAATATTTTTCACATCTAACCATTTATTTTTTAGGAAAGGTTCCTTTATTTATATCTTCCTGTTTCAAAATTTCTAATATGTTATTTCTCAATAAGATCCATGGTATAATAATACGCCATGGATCTTATTGAGGCAGTAGCTTTATCAGGCCAACTGAACGTTTAGAAAATAATTGCAGGCTTTCATGTTTCTTCATTAGGCAAAATGGTTACAAATTTGGAGGAAAGCAGGGTGGATGAAGCATCTTTGTTAATGTTCAAGGCGTGCAAATTGAATCCCTTCAAATAGAAGCAATCCTGGCTTAATGACCCTATGTTCAACGACCATTCAAAGTTATGATGATGCTGAATGAATGGAAGTTATGGATAGTCCTCATGGTTACAGTTCTTGCAGTGCTCTCGTGGTCATGTGATCAAAATTTGGGTGCTTGGCACAGGGGTGAAATCTACTTACCTTCCCTACCAGTTCGGAAGTGCACATGTCACATGACTCAGCCTGAGCTCAGTAGCCTATCAGCATTTTAAGAAACCAAGAGCAATGGTTAAAATAATCTACATACATCTTTGCAAAAATTGTCCTATGGATATTATTTGGAGATACTGAAAATATTTATAGTTTGAAGGGTTTTATTTTTGTTTTGTTTTGTGATGTTAGAAATGGAGAATTACAACCATAACATTGTTCAAGCTGTATCAAAGTTTGATTTAACCATAGAGTTGAAAGGGGTCATTTGGATCACCGAGTTCAACCTTTTGCTCAGTGTAGGAATCCATATTAAAGTATCTCAGACAAATGACTGCCTAACTTCCATTTGGACATATCCAGGGAAGAGGAACCCACCACCTTTTTGGATAACTAATTATATCATAAAGATATTTAAGAGTTGGTTTCTAACATTCATTAGTGTTAATCTGTCTGCTATAACTTAGATCCCTTATTCTATGTCATGCATTTTGGACATTAATGTAAGGCAGGGGTGGGATCCTACCAGCTGAACAACTGGTTCGCTGAATGTGTGCTTCACTGGTGCTTCACTGGTGCTTCAATAAATATATCAGTCTTCTTGCACATAAGTTTCCAGTTCACTGATAATCTTTGTTCCTTCTGTTATGAATTCTTCTTTAAGTGTAGCACCCAAAATTGAAACCAGTACTTCAAATACTGAATTACTTTATTTGGAAGCTATACTTCTGTTGTTTCAGTTTAGAATTGCATATTTTTTTCATCAGCTGCATCACACTGATGGTTCAAAGGTGAATTCAGATGACTGTACGTAGCTGTTGAATAAGTGGCATCTGACTTAATTTCAACCTTCTTGGCACACTTAATTTATTTCAAGGTGAATGGTGAATGGACCAGCAGCAGGAAAGAAGATCCAGAAGATGGCATTAAAATATGAGCAATAAGGATGTTGACAAGTGTTTCATTTTTAGTAAATTCTAATGGGGTTGGATGTTGAATGATGATGAAATAAAATATTGAAATAAATCATTGTTCTATTTTTTAAAAAATATTTTACCAAATTTCTGCAAAAGGTAAAATATAGAAAACAAGAAATAAAGAATTAAAAAGGAAAAAATAGGGAAGGAGAAGATGTCAAGGAATAAGGAAAAGAAAACCAAAACAGAAAAATGGGAACTTCCAATTTTCTTTGATACATATACAAATATAAAATACATTAACCTTTTGATCTAAAATTCAAAGTTACACAATATTTCTATGCCACAAACAATTCTAATGATTAAATCCCAAAATTAATATAACATTTATTTCATTCTAACAAAAAGCCCCAAAATGATTTCCACATAGAAACTAAGCTAGACAAAATCTTAAATGAATTGTTAACTTAAATATTAAGGTCTCTTACTGTTCTAACAATTTCAATTTATTTTGTTCCACATTAAATGAAGCATGAATCCATATTATTAGCTGCTGCTTTATACAACTTATGGTACATAAGTTTTGATAATAAGAAAATATTATTATTAAAATAAAATGGATACTTCCATTATAGAGTATAATTATATTTATATTTATAATTATATTTCAGTTTTTGGGAGTAAACTTAATCACTTGCTTTTACTTGCTCCTGAGAGATGACTTATCAAAAAGCTAAGTACCACAGCATGAATTTCTTGCCGATGAAAATGGAGCACATACAAACACTGTTTACTCCCAATATAAAAGAGATGAACACATCTTGAAAATTATGTGACATTTGAAATGACATTTTTAAAAACTTCTGCTTTGATGAAATCATCCAAGGCAGGCGATTCTATTTATGAAATGCATCCACAGGAAAAGTGAACTCCAAATCCTAATTTAGGCCAGATTTTGCAGTGATTTCAATCAATTAATGCTCATATTTTTCTCTTTTCAAGGAGTTTCATGTTCATGATTAAACCACCATATCCTCCCATCAAGTATAATAAAAGGGGGAAAAAAGAAAAGAAAATTACCATCTTTCTCTCTCTCTTTCTTTTTCTCTTTCTCTCCAGCCACATGTTTGTATAAATTTGTCCATTTTTTTTAATAAAACATCCCAGAAAAAGTTTTTTTTATTGAAAAGTTTTACAAATAATACAAAAAAATTTTCTCCCCTCCCCTCCCCCCTCCCTATCCCCCCTTCACCCTCCCTCTTCCCCCCCCTCCATCCCCCCCTGGCCTCCAACCCTCCCCCCTCCCCCCCTTGACTTCCTGGGATTAGCTCAGGGTACAACATGTACAAACTCAAAACTATAATTAGCTAACAATATAATAAATCCTTATTAACCTTGATCTTTAACTCCCGGTAATAAAACAACAATATCCTACATAATATAACAATTTCTACAAAATATTTCATTCATAAGCTAATTGAAATTTCTTATTCCGGTGTTTGTCCAGAAAAAGTTTGATGGGCAATCAAATAATGAGCAAAATCTTCAAAAATACGAACTGTTGTCTCCTATGACAACCACTCCCCTTTCCTTCTATTTATTCCCCAGCCATTCAGCGTCCACGTGTGCTTTGCTTCCTGGGTCGACTCCTTGTCCTCCATTGTTCACCTCTCCTAACTGCTCTGCACATATGTGCATCTGGAACAGGCCCCAGCTTTTCTTCCTCCTCACTCATATCAGCCTCCAAAGGCCGCTGCCTCTCCGGTGGCTGGGAAATGTTGGACGGCCCTGACTCTATCTCTGTGTCTGACACAGAGCATCCATCAGAGCCTTCCCTAGACTCCAGAATTGGTCCAAGTTCCTCCCCAAGCTCCTCATCTGTCCAAGTCTGCCACCAACTCCACTGGCAGCTGGTGGGCCACAACAATTTTAGCTGTCATGGCAACTTTTGATGGTGCCATTCCAGCAATGTTACAATTGAGCTCCTTTCCCAATAGCCACAAGGAGTGAATGATGAAAGGAGAAGGTAAAGGAACACGCATGAATGCATACACAGTAGAAGCTCCAAGAACAAGATGCTGAATTTCAAGTTGCTGGAAGTGAGGACCGGCAAGGTGAGAAGATGCTTCATTTCTGCAGCAAAATGACCACTAAACATGGGAGAAACAATAAAGTGGGAATGATTTCCCATGGAATTACAGTGAGAGCTTTCAGGCAAGGTAGGAAATCTTTCCTTCCTTGCAGAAGCAATGAGGAAGAAGGCATTTTCATCCCACAGAGATAAGAACTCCTTTGGCATCGTGATCATAACTAGACTATAATGGATTCTCTTCTTGAGTAATATGGGTATATGGAATACCCTTTATTGTTTTTTGCTGGAGTAGGAAAAGTAGACACCTCTTCAATCATGAAAATCTTATGGACATACACACTTCCAGCAACACTATGGAAGCTGTTTGTCATTGCCTTCTTCCAGGATATTGTTTCGATTTCCCAGTAACAGTCTAACCTAAATATCTCTCTGGAAACCACATCAGGTGCACTTCTTAAGAGCTTAAATTACTTCCAGGCAGAATCTTTTCATATTTAAGCTCCTGAAACATATAAAAAGATATGTGATCCACCTCCAATGTTTAAATTGAATAGATGAACACTTAAGTTAGGAAACAAAAACAGAATTTTTTTTAAAAAAATCAAAATGCTTTGCTATCATTAACATTACTCTTTGGAAGAATATTATAACTGACATATTGTACCATCAGAATTCTATCATTCTGACTCCCACCCCCCCATCAATGTTTCTCAACCTTGACAACTTGAAGATGTATGGACTTCAACTCCCAGAATTCCCCAGCCAGAGTGCTATCTGAGGATTTCTGGTAGTTGGCGTTCACATATCTTCAAGTTGCAAAGGTTGAGAAAAATTTCCCTATAAAATGCCCTCTAAGCCACGGTGTCAAACTTGCAACAATGCATTGCAACATGCCCCCCCCTTTGCAGAGCTGGGGTAGGCGTGGCCTCTGAGTGATACATCTGACCTGTGGGCCACCAGTTTGACACTACTACAGTCTAAGCAGAGCACTCCACAACTCTCACTATTTCATCACTCTGGTTAGAGATGATGAGAATTGTAGTTTGGAGGGTACCATGCTGGGGAAAGCTACAACTCTGGGCAATGATGTGATTTTTCTAGGCCAGCAAATTTCATCTGTAATTAGAAAATATTTTATGGTAAAAAATAGCCTCAGCATACTATTTCCTTTTCCACAATTTGCTCCTTTTAACATTTATTTGCATAAGTGAAGCTTTGTGGTTCTGTGAAAAACCACATTTGGTAGGAAGCAAGAATGAACCAGGCTTGTTGCTTTCCATTCTAGATTCCACATTCTTTTTTCCCAAAAAGTAGAAATGTTGCCTAAGTGGTAGCAGCTGAAATATGAGGAGTGCTGACCAGTGGTGGGTTTCAATTTTTTTTACTACCGGTTCTATGGGTGAGGCTTGGTGGGCATGGCATGGCTTGGTGGGTATGGCAGGGGAAGGATACTGTAAAATTTGCATTCCCTCCCCACTCCAGGGGAAGATTACTGCAAACAACCCATTTCCTCCCGATCAGCTGGGACTCGGGAAGCAGAGACTAGATGGGGGCGGGGCCACTCAGAATTTTTACTACCGGTTCTCCAAACTACTCAAAATTTCCGCTACCGGTTCTCCAGAACTGGTCTGAACCAGCTGAAACCCACCCAGGTCTGGTGCTGACATATATTTAGCTTATCTTTCAAGTCAGAAGAGATAGAAACAAGTTTTTATGAGAATCAGGATTGAAGCTAGGTAACAGGTATCAAACATGCTTTCTGCAAATCTGGCTCTTTTGTCTCTCTGAGCAGAATTTTGATTAGTTAGCTGGTTACCGTTGAGGAAATAATGTTATAAATTCAAACGTTTAAGGGCAGATCGCTCAACTAGCAATCCTGACTGCTAGCATCAGAACTCAGATCAAAGATAAAAATAAAAGCACGCATGTGAAGAAGGAAGAAGATCCCACATCCCTATGAATACATTGTTTTTATTAGGCCAAATAATTTTACAAAATAAAGGCAAATATTGATTTCCCCTCAATCCTCATCAAGGAAGATGGCCAGACATCCAAGGAAGAGGGGATAAAACCTATGTTCAAGCCCCATCTGTACACCAGGTGCCAGTTCTTAGTGAAGTACTAAAGAATTTGCAGACATAAATTCTGTATATTTTGGATTATGTACAGAAATGTTATGAAAGTGCAGCAAGGACTCCATCAAAAACTTGTCAAGAACAAATATCAAGCAGGTAATTGTGGAGGGTTTTTTTTTCATTTTTAGAAATGTAAAATGGTGTTTTTAAAGACAAAACTGTTTCCAGTTTTGAGAAGGTAATGCAAATCATAGGAAATGTCAACCCGAACAATCTCCTGTTACTAAGAAAAGAACATTTCAATCCTCATTCTGCACAATGCTGAAAATCCCCACTGTTTTACTATCACCTCTACTGGGTCAATTTGCTTAAGCAGTCTTAGTTCTCTTCCCCCACACCTGTGCTGAGCTTAGTCATAAAAGATCCAGGTGTTTCAAATATAAATTTGCTTTAATGTTACTCTAATTTACTCTAATCTTACAACAGAAAGATCAATGAACTCACTCGGCCAGCTTGTTTTAGCTTGGGCAAAGAAAATGAGAAGGACATTCTGCCATGATTTTACAAAAATCCTCCTCTTTTACAAAAATCCTCCTCAAAAGAAAGGGGTGTATTTCTTTCAAAAATAGCCAAGTCTCAGAAGGTGGTCATCGCTTGAATAGGCCTGTGTGGAGAGAAAAAGAATTACAGTTGCTCAGTTTAGGCCAGGGGTGTCAAACTCAATTTCATTGAGGGCCGCATCCGGGTTATGTTTGACCTTGGGGTGGGGGTGGGGGGCAGCTTGACCTGTGGTGGCCAGCACTTGACCTGTGGTGGCCAAGTGCTAAGGCAGAACTTCCCTCAGACCTTCCCTCCCTCTCATTATAATCTCCTTCCTTCCTTCCTTTTCTTCTTTTTCCTTCCCTCTTCATTCCCCTTTCTTCTTCCTTCCCCTCTTTCCTTATTTTTCCTTTCTTGCCCTCTTCCCCTCTTTCCTTCTTTTTCTTTGTTTTTCTTCTTTCTCTTCCCCTGTCCCTTCTTACATGCTCAAATGCAAAAGGGGAAATATTTCTCCTTTTGTTTTGTTTTTACTTTGTTTTGCTAGCCCTCTGCCAGCAAAAACAGAGTTCAGGTGCAGTGGGCTGCATGCGACCCTCCCAAGCTCCATTTTCGCTGGCAGAGGCACTGCAGGCCGGTCCTTGACTGTTTCCAGGGCAGCCCCGTGGCCCAAATATAAGCACCACGTGGGCCGGATCCAGCCCCCGGGCCTTGAGTTTGACAGCCCTGGTTTAGGCCATTCAAGATTTAGCTTTCTCTGAAATTCTTTCTTTGTTGAAACAAATTCAGAGGAAACATAATTGCCTCACAGGGCTGTTGTTGTGGGGGGAAATAGGAGGAGGAAGGAATATTAGGTACGTTCACTGCCTTCAGCTATTTATAAACATAATAAAGTCAGGATACAAATAAATAAAATCATTCATATGGTTTATCCATAGCAGTTTCTTTTATGATGTTTCCCCCAATCTGAATGGAGTGAAAGTTCACTATATTTTCCTGTAATTAGTCTTGTTTTGAAACCAATAAAACTTCTTACCAGGGCAGATGTGTTAATAAAAGTGAGTTAATGAGTTTTTCAGTGAATGAGACTGTGACTTTTTATTAAAAATGGATAATAAAAAAGAACTGAAACAAGGAACATCCGAAACAGGCATAAAACTTCTGAACCTCAGTTTTACACAGCTGTGCAACTATCTTTACATCGCGATCTCTCTTTTTGATAGGTTCTTCAGAAAGAGTTGCCGATTGTTATAAAGTCAGGACTTCTGACATTGGCCCACTTCATGGTCATGGATGAATAAAGGCTCTGAACAGACAACACAGGAAAAGCTTTTTTACATGACTAACAGTGGTGGGTTTCTACCGGTTCGCCCCAGTTTGGGCGAACCAGTAGCAGTGGTAGCGGGAGGCTCCGCCCACCCACCCGGACATCATCACGAACGTTCTGTGCATGCACAGAAGGTTCTGCGCATGCGCAGAAGCGCTGTGTGTGAGCGAAGCAAGCAAGCGTGTGTATGCACTCACAGTTCTGAACTGGTAGCGAATGAAACCCACTACTGATGACCAAGTCTCGAATTCTAAGCAGCCCTTTAACTCTACTAGCCTCTTCACATGTGATTTTAGGAGTCAACCATAACGAAAAACTCACAGCAAATATAAAATGACAAGCAGTGCAGAATACTACATTTGGGATACTTAACCTGCCTGCCTTTTTAGCTCTTCTATTGAATTGTAGTTTTTTCTTTCCTGTAATATTGTTAAACATCGTTTTTGGTTTTTTCCCCCTAAACCTTCTTTGTTTTCACTTTCTGATGATATTACTGGAATATTTTGATGAACATTAAATACTGAACATTTGTAAAACAAAAAATATTTCACCACCAGACAGGGGATTAGAGTAGTTAATGCTTTACTAATGTTTGCTGGATACCTTCTGTTCTGTTTTTCAAACAGGAGCATGATCAAAAGAAGAATTGTGTCTTCCCCTTTTTATTAATTAAAAAACACAAAGGAGTTTAAGCCTAGCATTAGCAGTTAATCTGCCAAAACCTAGCCCTAGACTGATATTACTGGCCCTGAGCTGCAAAATCCACATAGTCACAAGGTGACAGCAAAGAGATTTATTATTTTTTTTGCTGCCTAGTGGTTGTCCAAGGTTTTGCAACCCAAATATACTAATTCTACCTAAGTGGTACTAGAAAACAACCCTCAAGATGCATATTTGTATTAACTTATTATTTATCACATTTATAGGGCAACCTATCTCACAGAAGTGACTCTAGGTGCATTAATTCTTTTTTGTTTAAAATTTGTATTTATTTGCATTAGTCAATCCAAAACAACAAGTGATACATGGGTAGGTATTGAGTTTAGAGAAAGAAGATGGAATTCACAGAGTGAGGATAAACGATGGATAGGTTGATCCAAAATGGAAATTGAGCCTCAAGGAAAATTGCTATAATGGGACCACATTCAAAATAAAATGGTATAAACTCATGCAAACTATCTGCTTAACTACTCCATCTAAGAAGTAGGGAAACTTTGAATTTTCCTTCTTGAATCCCAGAAGAATTATACCTGGCAATCCTGAAGTTAGATTCCTTCTTTCTTCCTCCATCAATGTACTTTACAAATGATACTGAGAACAAAATCCTTCCGCAAATTCTTTCCTTGCCATTCACATTCAAGTGTAAGGGAGTTGTGTTTGTCCATGATTTAGCATTCTGGCTTCCTTACTAACCCTAGAAGGTAAAATGGAGGTCTCTGCAGCTTGCTTTGTCAGAAGTGCTCATTATAGCCTCATGTTTTTCGCTATAATCCTTCCTTACTAGAATAATTAAAACTAGCTCTTGTGCTAATTTTATCTTTAGTCTTTAACTTGCCAAAATTAGAAGAGTACCAATCCTAATTAAAACAAATCTCCCAGAAAATGCATTAATTTATTTTTATCACAATTTGTATAATTATGCAGCCGTTCTGACTATCCCTAGAAACTCCAGATGCCTTGTTATTATATAAAATAGCTTTCTCCAATCTTGGCATCCATATTTTGGGTTGGCATCTCCCAGAATTCTCAGCCAACATAAGGAAAGCTGAGGTAAACAAATAGCCTGGTTATCTCTGTTGGACAGAATCCACTTGTTCCATACAGATATTTTTATGAATACCTGGCATAATCTAATCAGCACTGAGATATTCAAACATTCATTTGCTTGAAATATTGAAATATCTGGCATAACAATACCTGTAAATTGTCCAAAAATATACTTAAGAGTAAAATAAGATATTAGACACTACAGTTCATTTTCCATTAAATTTTCATAATGAGCATCTGTGAAAAGAGGTACTAATTCAGATCTAAACTACTAATGGAGATTGTAAGTCCTCTACTGTAAGTTGTAAGATGTTGGAAGGAAAATACACCTGGTTCAGTTCCAAGCTGGGAGAAAGACACTGGAAACAAGATGGAGGCTGGAGGCTGATTGGAAAGAACGTCCATTTACTGATGAACAGAACCACCAACCACATGTGATTCTGGAACAGCTGGCAAAATGGAGTTGAGAGTGGGTGGGTTTTTATACCTTCTGGATTCCCAGGGGTCATGGCTGGCTCTATAGGCAAAAGGGGAAATACAAATCCTAGGTGTCTGTCTGAGCTAATTTTGTCAACCTTTGGATTAGTTGTGTTGCTTATCTGGTTTCTACTTGAGCCAGTCTTTCTGAATAGATTTGTGAGATTTCAGAGGATTTAGCCCAATAATACCTCAGAGTCTGTATATATTGATAATAATATTTATTGCTTCTTATTCACAGGAGGAACAGAAGGAACAGCAAGGATTCAGGGTGTGCAGCAGCATTTATACCAAGAAGGAGTGACTAAAGGTAAGTGGGGGTGATGATGTAGACAATGGGGTGGAGATTAATCATTATTATATACAACAGTGAACCTTAGGCATTTATACGCATTTCTAAAAGTAGGCCTCCTCAGTTTCTGCTTGGGGCATGGAGACTAGGACTGGTTTTTGCCTCCCTTAAGTTTCCCCCCTCCCCCATATCTCCTTTAGGGGAAATATTATATCCTGCCTTTTTAATATTCCCCAAAATATTTCATTCTTCCGGGGGGGGGGCGCTTCCCACAAAGATTATGATAGTGTTTGCCTATATATTTTATCAGAGTTAATCAAATAGGCTGTTTTGTTGATGGAGAAGTCTCATCAAGAAAAGGGGCAGAGATGTTCTAATCAAGATAACAGAATAACAGAGTTGGAAGGGACCTTGGAGGTCTTCTAGGCCAACCCCCTGCTCAAGCAGGAAACCATATACTATTTCAGACAAGTGGTTGTCCAAACTTTTTTTTTTTAAGGAAGAGGATTCCTTCTTAAAAGAAACAGTTTATCTTCCTCTTACAGCTGCTTTTCCCTGGGAGATCTAGGCATGGATACCCCAAGTATAAATGAGGAATAGATATATTTCTGATGTTTATACATTTTGAACATAGAATTGAAGAATGCATGAATGTTAATAGACCTATGGAATTGTGATAGAGCAGAGTCAGTTAGGTTTAAGAAATAGGTATTTGTGTGTGTACACATATGCACGTTCAAATGTGTCTTCACTCCTGGCAACTGCCTGGACAAGTCCCTTTGGCTTTCTTGGCAAGATTTAATAAAGGGTTTGCGATTACCTCTTTCCCAGGGCTGAGAGAAAGTGACTGGGCCCAAGTCACCCAGTTGGAGTTGGGCCTAAGGCAGAATTAGAACTCACACTTAGTCTGGGGCTTCTATACCAAATTGGCTCTATCCTTAAGAAATGGTAGCTAAGGCCAAATGTTCAGTTTTCTATAACATATTAATAGACATTATATTTAAAGTTTGGGATTTTTCCAAGCTCAATTTACTTAATATATCAAAAGAAAGGGGAAAAATTCATTAAAAAAATAGTAGTAGTAGTAGTAGTTAAAAGTTAAACTTCTAATTAGCCATGTAAATTATCTGTGCCACTATTCCAACATCTTTTTCCTGCATACGGTGGCTATCAGATCTAAAGGACTAGCTGCCTTTTAACATTTGCGATCAAAGTACACTCATTGACCCTTCTAAAGGGTTATGCTGAGAAGTTAGCTAAGAAGATTACATTTTTTCATCCAACCTGACCAGACAATTGTTCTGAGAGTTCGCAGGTCAAGGCACAAAACTTGATAAAACAGGTGCCACAATAAAACATAGACTCACTTAGCCCCCATCAGAAAAGGGCAAAAGAATATCATTACTAAAAATCTACACACATAAATTAGTGCAGAAATATTAGAGTCCATACCAATTAAAGATGTTTCCAGCCACCTGGTTAATATAATTAATCTAAAATACTGTGTTGGACTGATCAGCAAGAATACGTAGCGGTAATAATATCTGATTATCGCTTTTAGTTTCAGCAAATCTCCCCTTTGCTTGGCCACAAAACCATTTCAATTCTTTCAGATTTTTTCCCCTTGTTGTTATTTTACTTTGTAAACAGCATCACACTGAAACCAAAGTGCTGTAATTTGAAATGCATAATAAAGAGGCTCCTTGTTTTGCACATCAAATTGTTCTCTCTTAGGTAGACACAGTATAATTATCTACAGGCCTCAGAAACAGGAGGAAAGCTTCCAAATTATGCTTTACGAGACAAAAAAAGTTCAAATGCTGAAGTGTCAGCATTGATGATATAAATTGCTTTAAATTCAAAGGCAGTTGGGGAAGGGGAGAGAGAAAGAAACCATGTCCTCACTAGTTCGTAGCTTTTTTCAACTGTTTTCTCTTTTCCTCCCTTTTCCTTTTATTTTCCTTTACATGATTATATGTGTGTTTTCTTTGGGGAATGACAAATAGCGGTAATACCAATGTCAGTATTAAAGTTTAGAGTTTTAGAGATATTTTTTGCCATGTCTTAAGAGGCTATAATGAATGTAGTTCTACACATTTAATTGATTAATTAACTGATGGCATAATAAAGTATTGATTTTTAAATGTTAGGATACTTGTAAATCCTTTGTTTATTTATTGGTCTTTTATTGTTCACCCACAATGTTTTTTCCCTCTTCTCCCCCTTTTATGTAGCTATTGATTCTGTTCTTTAAATGTTTCAAACAATGTATTAAAAGAGAGAGAGAGAGAGAGAGAGAAGGAAAAACAATTTAGGGTTCCTTAGAAATAAATCTCAGGATTCTCAAAAGGACCACAGCTTCCTCCACATAAACTTTCAACCTTAAAGCATTATTCTGATGCCCTTGTCTTATCGGTCCTTCTATTTATTTATTTCAAGTATACCAGCATAACAGTTACCTTCTTTGCTTCTTCTTCTTTTTTTTTTTCTTTTTTTAGAAAAAATTCTAATCAACTGACAATAGTAATATTGGGTACTGCAAACAGGTATAACAGAAACACAGAACGACAGAATTGGAAGGGATCTTGGAGGTCTTCTAGTCCTACCCCCTGCTCAAGCAGGAGACTATATACCATTTCAAACAAATGGTTGTCCAATCTCTTCTTAAAAATCTTCAGTGTTGGAGGACCTACAAATTCTGGATTAATTGTTGATTTAACAATTAAACACGGATTGTTCCAATTGCCAGGAAATTCCTCCTTAGTTCTAGGTTGGCCCTCTCCTTGATTAGTTTTCATCCATTGCTTCTTGTTCTGCCTTTGAGTGTTTTGGAGAACATGTTGGCCCTCTCTTCTTTGTGGCAGCCCCTTAGATACATATATAGACTCTCTGGAAAAAGCTCTAATGCTGGGAAAGGTGGAAGGCAAGAGAAGAAGAGGATGACCAGCAACAGGGTGGAGAGACTAAGTTACAATGGCAATGGGTGCACCGTTGAAAGAGCTGAAGGACCAGGTAAGGAATAGATCATCAGGGAGGAAATCTATCTATGTGGTCCCCAAGATTCGAGAACAACTTGATGGCACATAGTCACTTCCCACAAGTAGACACTTTAGACGAGTTGCACTGGATTCAGTGAAATTCTACTCCCCAGGGTGGTGTGCACAACCCCCCTGCTGATTGTGCTGAAGATCACAGCCATTCTTGGGTTATGATGAAAATGTTGATTGAAATAGGATTGTGCGAAACTGTGAATTGAAAAGAGGAAGCCGCTATAATTTTAAGTAATTATTGCAATAATGGAAAAAGAACAAAACAGTGGAAATAAAAGCCCAGTCTGGGTCTTCAGGGGAAAAAAAATCAAACCAACTTACTTTCCACAGAGAGATCTTCAGTTCCTTCAAGAGGAAAGTATTTATTATGGGCCTTGTATTCACACAGCCCGCAAAGTGTCGCAGGAGCAACCATCCATCACAAAGTTCAATGCACAAGTTGCTGATAAACAAAACACTGGCTTGTATTAAAAATAGTACTATATATTTCTAGGTCCTTGATATATGCCAAACTAACACAACTTAATGTTTGATTTACAGCATAAAGCACTGGTAGCAACATCTATCTTCTGTCACATGTTGAGAATTTGCTGAGAACTCTTGTTAGTTTCAGAATCATGTCAAATAAAAAGCATTTTTTTTAAAAAAACGGTTCTTTTAACTGAGCTGCTGGCATTCTGACAGGTTCTTGTTCTTACTGTGGATTTCTTTAATTTATATTCTTTGCCTCTTTTTCTTTTTAATCAGAGAATGGTATTCAAATTGATTTACTGTACCATTCTGTACAGATCTATGCAAATATGAATGGGTCTACAAATTGTGCATCTCAAAGTACCTGGGGGGCCAAAGAAGTTAAAAGGCTTTTCTTAAGTGGTTCAAACTATAGAAATAAATGTTGGAGCAAAGAGCTATAGTAATCTCTGCACACCATAGCACCTTTTGATTGAGTGTGCTATATAATTTGGATACAGGTGTTCTATAGAGAAGACCAGTATTTTTACCAAGCTGATGCACCCAGCTACAGAATGTTGGACTGGCTGTTTCATTATGAATTACAGAGCTTGATACACAAGACATGCAAAGAACTCAAGAGAGGAGATGAAATTTGAAGAAATTTCTTTAAAATAATCACTGAGGAGCTGCGGTGGTGCGGTTGTTAGAATTCAGTATTACAGCCTAACTCTGATCGGGTCAAGGTTGACTCAGCCTTCCATCCTTCCAGGGTTGGTAAAATGACTCAGATTGTTGGGGGCAATATGCTGACATTATACACTGCCCAGAAAGTGCTGTAAAGCACTGTGAAACAGTATATATGTCTAAGTGCTATTGCTATAGTCCATGGGCAAGGCAAAAAAGTCAAGATGGTGACTGCAAGGCATTGATTAAGAGTCACAGTCACAATTTTGTGATTTTGAGAGAGAGAGAGGGAGGGAGAGAGAGATCACCTGTGATCAATAATAAAGATGCCTCTCCTTCTTCCACACTCTTGCTGACACCTTAGCAGACAATTTCCACATTACTTTGAAATCATATTCTAAAACGTTGGCCAACCAATTTGCGGTTTATAAGCTTCTTTTAAAATCAACAGTGGCCTTGATGGGATTCCTCAGCTGAGAAAGGCTTTACTTCTTAGCAAAAAAATAAGAACCTCAACCAAAATAGAAGTGACAACAGAGTTAGCAACACAATGGACTTCCTAGCTCTAGAAAGGAATAAGTAATGCAGCTGTTATTTAGGAACTACAGTTTAATAAGAAGATGAGCTAGTCTTGCTTAAAAATCAGAGATACATCCGAACATGAATGCATTGTGGGTCACCAAATTTTACCTTTCAAGAAAAAGGACATTTCTGAGAAGATTGGTTGTTGTTGTTGTTGTTTAAAATCATGCATGGTCCAAAATGCAACATTTATTTTTGTCCACCTATCCTTTCCACTGTCTGCATTCAAAGCTTCAGTTCTCTTATTTTTGTATGTAAGTTGGTGGTTAGTCTCCCTCCCCTCCTCCATATAGCTGACCCAAAGATAAATTATCCCGCCCACATTCTCAATGTATTTTTTGCTCTTTTTCTTTTTCCACAAAGCCACAAGCTCCCTCCATTTCCAAGCAGCTATAATATTATCCCCTAAAATACTCCCATTTTTAAGAAGCGACAATATTATCTTCTCTTTAAAAAAAAGCTACAGTGTTGTTTCCTACAATCTTATCAACTGGCTTTTGAAGAAGAAAAAGACCTGTTTATTATATGCATTACTCTGTACTTGGAAAACAAAGCAGAACTGTTGTCTTTATAATTTTTTTTAGTTAGAGTGATGTTTTGCCTCTCATTCAAGGCAATGGATATGTTTCTCTTTCCTTTTCTTTTTCTTGCAAAAATATCTCCGAGGTAGGCTGGTCTGTCAGAGTTTCTGGCCCAACATTAATCAGTGGAAGTTAAATTGTGAGTAGTGGTGGATTAGGACCTGGGATCCCCAATGCATTATAGCAAATTAAACATTATACCACATTGGTTATCTGTTCTTTATTTTGCCCTTCCCCAGTCCAGCATTCTCCAGATATTTTGGATTTCAGTTCCTATAAATCTTAGTTATCTAACCTGCCTAGGAGGTATTGATCAACTGATCTAAATGGAACAGGAAGTCATCTTTATTTACCCATACCCGTAATGGCCCTCTCCTAAGGATTTTGTCTTAACAAATTCTTTTTGCTGCACCATTTCCTCTGCCACACAATCAACCAGCCTTTTCCATGCTAGCTCTTCCAAGAGGTTCATGGCAGTGGAAAGGCAAAGAAGAATAGTTCAGAGCCACACAGGAAAGGGAGCAATTCCAGTGTTAACAAAGCAAATTCAGCTGGAAAGGCTGCCAACATGGCCTCAACCTTCTCGGTCATAAAGGAAGTTCTAGTATCTCATCAAGTTCCTAGGAATCTTCCATTGTTTTTGCATTGTAGGATGTTAGCACCCACCCCTCTCCTAGAAGAATGAAATATTCTAGGAAATATTAAAAAGGCAGAATATTATACCTCCCTGGATGAGAAAAGGTGAAACATGCTCTTGGAAAGCAACCTCCACCTTTGTTAATAGCCCCAGAAAGACTGGTGCCAACCTAGCTACAAGACAAAAGACTGGGCCATCTTATCTACAAAAGACCTTCAGCTCCAGGGTAATAGGATTAGTCCTCATTCAAGTTCTAAACCAGGACAAAGCCATAAAGCCATAATAGGAATTGCCCAAAGCCCCTTCATTACATCACCCAGCAAGATTCAACCAAGCCTGGGACTCAAGACAACCTACAAAATTACCCCTGCATGGCCCCATGGGAGTCTGAAAATCAATCAGGATACCTGCCCTTACATGGAAACAGGAAGCTCTAAGGTGGGACCCATATATATGCAAGTCTTGGCGTATTCGGGTCTTGTCCCATGTAAGATTGAGAGTATCTTGGCGACGTTTCAATGAGGTCTCACTCATCATCTTCAGGCTGGTGTTTTCGGCTTTGTGCTTCTGCGAGCAAAGTGTGATCTGAGCTGCCGTCTCTCTATAAATACTGGAGATGTGTGAGGTGTTGGCTGTATTGCTGTGAGTGGATTGGTTGGCTGTGTTGTTGCATCTTGATTGAGAACATCTGGAGTTGATGTTTGCAGATTAGTTTGCTGTCTCGTGACATCCTGTGTGGGTGTAGTCCTGGCTGTGTGCTGATTAGTCTTTTGTGTTGTAATGACCTGGGGAATGGGCTGTGTGATAACATCCTGAGCTCTGTTATTGTGGCTTCCTGAGTTCTGTGCTGCAACATCCTGGGTAATTAGCTGTGTTTTGGCTACCTGGGCTTTAGTGTTGCAACCTCCTGAGTTCTGTGATATAGTGTCATGAGCAGCTGGCTGTGATATATTGTCACGGGTTTTGGTTTGGCTCCGGGTTTG
Source organism: Ptyas mucosa (assembly GCA_012654045.1). Taxonomy (NCBI): domain Eukaryota; kingdom Metazoa; phylum Chordata; class Lepidosauria; order Squamata; family Colubridae; genus Ptyas; species Ptyas mucosa. Next base: position 16,922,637 of record WNWU01000017.1, on the reverse strand, counting down.
AGGTCTTGCCCTGTGTTCATGGCGTGTGCCAGTCTGCTTTGTGTGAGGATTGGAAAGGGGTGCAGTGGCTGGGGATATCATCATGGTCTGTCCTCTGGATGGTGGCTGCATTTTGTCTATGGGATGGGTTTGGGTTTGAATCTGGTGAGGGTGGGTGGTGGTGTCATGTGTTATCTTGGGTTCGGTGTCAATTTTCGTGGCTGGGACTCGTTTGTTAACTAGAGTTAGTTTCCAGATGTCTGGAAGGCGGGAAGTATCATCACATTTGTTCATGCTATGGGGATGCTTCTCTATTTCGATGGCTTCCATAATTATTCTCTTGTTGGAGTGTTCCGTTTTGGCGATTAATTTGGTTCCCTCAAAATCAATTTCATGTCCTGTTGCTTTAAGGTGTTGGAGAAGGGAGGAAGTTTTTTCTTCTTTTCTGACTGCGTTCTTGTGTTCTGCGATGCATGCATTTATTCTCCTATTAGTTTGTCCAATATATGTGACTGGGCAGATTTTGCATGGTATTTCATAAACTCCTTGGTTTTCTAGCTGGATCTTGTCTTTGGGGTTTCTTAAGATGTTAGCTATTTTTTGGTCAGTGCAGAAGGCTGTCTTGATATTGTGTTTGTGGAGAATATTGCTGATTTTATCTGTGGTGCCTTTGATGTAAGGGAGGAGAGCGATGCTGTTGTCCTGTTCTGTGTCTTGGTTCTTAGGGGGTGTCGACTTCTGGATTAGGTTGGCGATTGTGTTTCTTTGGTATTCGTTAGAGGTCAATACGTTCGTGAGGGTGTGTAATTCAGTTTTCAGGTGGTCTTTGTCGGCTAGGCGTTTGGTTCTGGAGATGAGAGTCTTGGCTACGGAGTTGATCTGAGCAGGGTGGTGATGTGACTGTGCGTTTAAGTAGCGGTTAGTGTGTGTTTTTTTCTGGTAGATGGTGTGTCCTAGGGAGCCGTTGGGTTTTTTGTAGATTAGGACATCCAGAAAGGGAAGTTGATTGTTGGCTTCTATTTCCATAGTGAATTGTATTTTGGGGTGTAGGCTGTTGAGATGTGTGAGGAAGTTGTCCAGTTTTTTCTTTCAGAGACGGCAGCTCAGATCACACTTTGCTCGCAGAAGCACAAAGCCGAAAACACCAGCCTGAAGATGATGAGTGAGACCTCATCGAAACGTCGCCACGATACTCTCAATCTTACACGGGACAAGACCCGAATACGCCAAGACTTGCATACCTATACCCATGAAAACCTACGAAAATATATATATATATGTGTGTGTGTGTGTGTGTGTGTGTGTGTGTATATCTATCTATCTATCTATCTATATCTATCTATCTATCTATCTATCTATTCCAGTGTCTTTCTCCCCACTTGGAACTGAACCCAGATTGATATTTCTTTCAACAGCATGTTGGGACTGCTGATCTGAGTCAGCAGCATCCCAAGTGACAAATTGCCGTTAGCAGACTTTCGGGGAATTTAAAAATCCCAATTAGATCCCCAGCGTTAAGAACATAAAATTAGGGCGTGCCTTGGAAAACCCAGAGGTATGTGGTAGTCCTAGTACATTTGCATGGGATTATGTTGTAGGCCAAGAATCTCAAGATTTCAATTCTCCTATCAGGATTGACAAATATAGCTGTAACAAAATGCTATTTTTGTGGAGTCATATACATTCCTATAATAAGCAGAAAAGACGTTATTTCAATTTGATTTTTCATATTATGTTACAAAACAAAAGAAATATTTATGTAAGCATTTGGGAGAAGAAGAAAAATGCTAAAAAATTTCCTCCCTCGATCTCTAAGCAACATTTCCCCCCTGAGTTTCAGGTGGCCCAGAGCCTGGTGGCCTTCTGAAGGGCCTTAAGACCTGGTTCTGACCCCAGATTCTGGCCAGGGTGACAGAAATGTGAGTTAGAATTACATTTCTGATGTAAGGTGATTGTATAGAGTGTTACTTGTTTTTGATGTTTCTAACCAGGGGTGGGTTCTACTTACCTTTACTACCGGTTTGCAACGGGGCTGCGTGCGTGCGTTTGCTTCACTTGCGCACACGCACGCTCTTCTGCGCATGAGCAGAAGCTTCTGCACATATACAGAAGCATTTTGATGATGTTAGGGTCGGTGGGCGGGGCCTCCCGTCAGTTTTACTAGCAGTTCTATAAAACCAGTGCGAACCGGGGCCAACCCACCACTGTTTCTAACCCTCTATTAGCCTCCAACATCACACAGCAGGTGGACAGCCATATAAATTGAATAAATAAATAAATGCTGATGGACAGGAGATAAGTTAGAGAATAACATCCTTTCTGCTTATTTTAGGATCAACTAGATCATCACATTCCTGAAAAGGGGAGCTCCCCAGAGAAGGCTCTAGAACTGTGTTCCCAACCTTTGCCACTTGAACTTGTATTGACTTCTATTCCCAGAATTCCTCAGCCAGCAAGGTTGGGAAACACTGCGGTAGAGCAGGGGTCTTCAAACCTGACAACTTTAAGACTTGTGGACTTTAATTCCCAGAATTCTTCAGCCAGCCATGTTGGTTGGAGAATTTTGAATGTTGAAGTCCACAAGTTTTAAAGCTGCCAAGTTTGGAAACCCCTTTTCTAGAGAATGGAAACTGAAATGTCTACGAGAAGCACGGACCCTTAGGGAAGAGCTAAGAAGTCACCATTTACAAACATTGGACAAATTTGGCGGAAGCTCATCTGCTCGGCTCCACCACCCAGTCACAGTGGGCTCATTACCCTTTGGGCTAGTGCTGTGACATGAGTGAACAAATACCAGCTTAGTATGCAGGTGTGTTTGGAGTTACAAGAAATTCATTGCCTCTCAATTGCTTTACTGATTAACCTTTTATAAAACTCTGTAAGATGGTTGTGATGTTAGCCGGGCACTTTGGGTTGCTCTTTATTAATCTCTGCAGCACAAAGATAATTACTCCATCTTGGATGGTATATAAAGATATAAACAATAAAAACTCCCTAAAAGTATGCATAAGAAAGCAGTCGGCTTTTTTGTGTTAAACTAACTTTTTTTGTGCTTAAAAAAAACTTTAACTTGATATTCCTGCTGAGCTGCTATTGAAGGAGAGGTACAGGACATGAAAATGGAGAAGGGGGGAGGGCTTATTTAGCTTTAAAATGGTTTAAAAATAACAATTTAGAAATGGGCGATAGGCTGCAGAATTTTCACCTGTGGATTCTTAGTGAAAAATAAAGGTAAAGGTAAAGGTTCCCCTCACACATATGTGCTAGTTGTTCCCGACTCTAGGGGGCGGTGCTCATCTCTGTTTCAAAGCCGAAGAGCCAGCGCTGTCCAAAGACATCTCCGTGGTCATGTGGCCGGCATGACTAAATGCCAATGGCGCACAGAACGCTGTTACCTCCCCACCAAAGGTGGTCCCTATTTTTCTACTTGCATTTTTTACGTGCTTTCGAACTGCTAGGTTGGCAGAAGCTGGGACAAGTAACAGGAGCTCATCCCATTACATGGCACTAGGGATTCAAATCGCTGAACTGCCGACCTTTCAATCGACAAGCTCAGCGTCTTTGCCACTGAGCCACTACGTTCCTACTTAGTGAAAAATACAGGTGCATTATTCTAGGATCTAGATGATTCATTGTGGTGATTGACACTTTTCCATCATAAACACGCCTCTGCAGTCCTTGGTGTTTTTAAAGAGCCTCTTCTATAATTGTACAAAAATACTCTGCCTTAAAGGTAAAGCAATAATAGTATTACAAAAAAAATATTGGAGGAAAAAATATTGGAATATTCGTTCTCTGAATGCTACCTATATTTCATATATTTGATAACTAGATTTTGTTATTTCAGTTGTACATAGCTTTGTGGAACTCAGGGTGACTTGATTCAAACTAATTCCGATTCCTGAGTCAATTTGGAAAAAGCCCATTTACATGTATAAGCAGAATTATTCAAATCAATTCAAAAATACTAATCTGCTCAAATTTGATTTTCCAATTTGATTTGGAAAAGTGGTGAGATTGGACTGAACTAGCTTTGACTCAGCTCTCTAAATGAAAGTTTTAATACATGTATAGCTGTATTAAATTATAAACTGACTCCCTACCTTTAATGGCAAATTATAACCCAAATGTTCAATGTCTTTGCAAAGACATTTCTGTTCTGTTCTGTTCTGTTTTGCTTTATTTAAAGCATTCTGTTCCTTGGTCTGACTAAGTAATATGGCTAACAATTTGAATGCAAGCAGCATCATTATATTGTGAAAAGCAAGGAGAAGCACTGGCAAATCTGGCATTCATCAACAACCAACTGCTAGCAGAAACCGTTTTGTTTTAAAACTGCAGTTGTACTAATATTTGCCAACAAGGCATTTGTCAGTCAAGAGCAGAAGTAAGTGAATTTCAAAACATCAAAACACAGTGAAACTGGCTTCCAAGTTTAATTATGAATCGGAATGAGATCTTCTTTCCTATTCACACATCTCCCAGTGACATCTGTCAAAAATAACACTGGACTCTGTGAGCACACAGAGTAATTTTGACTGCCCACCCTATCCCCTCAGCATTGAGAGAGGGTGTTTCTTTTGAAAGGCCTTCTGAAAGCGTGCAGAAATATATAAATGTGCAGATTTTTCAATTGCAAACTTTGCCGTGCCAGGATATGTTTTAATTTGTGGAATTTCAACTTCCCATCTGTCTGTTAATGGTACAAAAGCTTTGCCAAGGAAAAGGTCTCCAACAGTAGAAAAATGTTTCCAGGCAAGGTTTTATTCTGCCTCAATTATAAAATTGTATAGGGCAGTGATGGCTAATCTTTTCCAGACTGATTGGCCAAAGTGCGCGTGAATGGGCGCATGCGCGCCCAAACCCACAAAATGCAATGCGTGTGCAGTCCCCGTGCACACATCCTGCCCCAGTGGTGGGATTCAAGTAATTTAACAACCGGTTCTCTGCCCTAATGATTTCTACCAACAACCAGTTTGCCAAACTGCTCAGAAAGTTAACAACCGGTTCTCCCGAAGTGGTGCGAACTGTCTGAATCCCACCACTGCCCTGCCCCCCATGCATGCGTGTGTACCCCCTCACACGCACCCCCCACACGCACGCAGCCTCCTGCACACATCCTGCCCCCCTCACATGCATGCAGGGACCTGAAGACCTGCTGGCTGGTGGGAGGCACATGCGCATGCACGACAGAGCTGAACTGGCGTGACGGCTCGCACGCCCACAGAGAGGACGCTGTGTGCCACTTCTGGCATGCGTGCCATAGGTTTGCCATCATAGGTATAGGGGGTCCACACAACATTATTTACCATTTTTGGTGAGGTATGGCAAACTGAGGGCAATTCTTTGAAAGTAAAACTGATGACTAGGGGTAAAGTCCAAGGAACTGAGAAAGACTTGTTCCTTGGTACCTCTCCAGATAAGAAAGGATGGGAGATTACCCACTTGTGCTCCAGACAGCTGCTCCCTGTGAGAAGACCAGTGGATAGCAGTTTTCTGCAGGATTAGTCACCTTGCTGGCAACCGCAATGGAGACTTTTCAAGGACACTAAGTTTGCATTCCTCACTTTCTAATCACTTTCAGAAATTCTCATTAACTACTTCTAAGCTATTAGAGACCTTCGAAATGACAAATCTGAAAACATCGAGTGAGTCGGCTTTTAATCCTGAATGAAAGAAACCTTTAATTATAAGTTTAAGAATTTAAAGAATCCGAAATAAACAGCAAAAAGCTAGATAAGATTTTGATCTTACAAAGTTATGAACAAATTAAGAGTCCAGATAAAATTGGAAGATTGAAACTTTAATTAGAATTAATTATAAAGTACAAATATGAATGTATGGATAACATCTTTGTTAGCAAGAAGATCATAGCGGAGGGCACGAAAGTCGTTGATGATCTGATTGTGTGCACCCAGCATAGACCTATCATGTATATGGTATATGCTGTGTAGTGAAACCCCAGGAGGTACTCCTACACAGACATGTTAACTTTAAGCAGGCTAAATGAGTGAACTTTCAAGAGCAGCTGGAAAAAGTTGTAGGGAAGATCTCATCACACCCAGATAAATATTTTATATATATAATTTTTATTGAAAAATTTAACAATAAATAAACAATAATAAATAAATAATAACAATACATAATGCAGGCTAATACAAACCAAAAACAGAAAGAAAAAGAAGAAAGAAAAGAGAAAGAAAAAAAACCAAATGCTGAAAGTACAGAAGGAAAAAAAGTAGACGATAAGATAAAAAGAAGAAAAAAGATAAATGAAGATATGAAGAAATGGATTCTAATCTTCTTCATAGCAGTTATCATTATAATTATGTTTTAACCTCTCTCTCCCTGTGAGCTCTGTCTCTCTAAAATTACATGATTTTCTTCTTGCTATACTCTATCTTGTCTAATCATCAAAACCATAAATCATATTATTTTAAAATAATATTTTACTTTAAAAAAGTAAAAAAAAGGTTCCAACAAACACAGCTGTGGCGTGCGATCGTCAGAGACTTTTTAAAAACTTTTTAAAAGCATTTTTTTACTACCTATTCGCCTGAGCCAGTAGTAAAAAAAATGCATTTAAAAGGTAAAAAAAAGACTCTGACGATCACAGCTGTGGCGAGCGATCATCGGAGCCTTCCCCCCCCTTTTTAAATGCATTTTTTTACTACCTATTTGCCCGAGCCGGTTGTAAAAAAATGCAGCCAGCGAACCGGTAGTAAATCGGTTCAGATTTCACCACTGCCTCATTCCCATTCAACACAAAAGGCGAAACGGAAGGAATCTTAATAATCCCATGCTCTGCGTGCCTACTGAAAAACAGGAAAAACTGACAAAACGCTTGTCAAATACATCGTTACTGGCTTTCCCTGAAGGATCCGGCGGGATCTACAAAGTTATCCATCAGCACGTCCTCTTCAGAAAGAGGAAACGAGGGCAGAGTTTCTTCCAATGGCAAAACAGCTTCCAGAACAAGTAGATTTGTAGTGGTTCTGATTGCATGTCAGTTGAATCGGATATAAATCAGCATGGCTTTTCACCACTTCTCCTATTGTGGAAGCACAGAGGTTAGGATCTTCTTTCAAGTTGGCACAAGATCCTCAGGAGGAAGCGTCTAAGTTTAACTAACCTTAAATGAATGAAATGAATGCAAGGTGACATTGCAGCCACGAGAGTGGACAGGACGTCTGAAATACCTCAAGCCTAGTATAGATGGAGCTGATTCAGACATCAGAGGACAACATTCCTGGCTGATCATTCACAAAAGCTTGTGCCAGTAATATACATGGTTGCGCTTTGGATAAATCCATGCAAGTAGACCTCAATTCACACCATGGGGACAAGTCATCCTCTCTGCTCTCTGTACTCTTAGTTTTATCCCAGGTCAGCATGAGAGTGCATAGATTTGAGGGGCAAGGTTAAGAATGTGGGTTTTATTTGTAGACAACTATTACTATAGCGCTTAAGGTTTTCAAATATCACAAAACTCTCATGTTTTTCCTTAATGCAGGGCCTGTCAATCTTTTCAGGTTCCTGTAGAACTGTGGGGAGTGGCATTTTTGGAAGAAATGACCTTCTCAGCATTCACTATATCAAGATTATTAGGGTTGAATTATTTTATCAAAGAAGCCCACGAAGATATTTTTTATTTATTTTCTAAAGAAAAAAATCATGCATAAAGGGTCTCAATAAAGAGTCACCTTGTGGCAAAATGGGTAGCCAACAAATGTAATAAAATAAATACAAGCCTCTGAATTGCTGTCCCCTGCATTACTATTATTCATTTAAAATTAATGTTAAGGAATGAAAGAGTGATGAGTTTATAAGGGCATCTCTAGCAGGAATGTTATCGTAAAATGCCAACTTCACAATCACAATTGCAAAGCAGTCTTGGTGTCTAAGCTGACTATCTGCTGGAGCATCTTGGTTTTCTGAGGTTGCTCCCTTCCGTTTCTTGCAGGAACCCTTGATGCCTATAGTATAATAGCAATAGCCGTAGCACTTAGACTTATATACCACTTCACAGTGCTTTACAGCCCTCTCTAAGCAGTTTACAGAGTCAGCTTATTGCCCCCCAACAATCTGGGTCCTCATTTTACCCACTTTGGAAGGATGGTCAACTTTGAGCTGGTCAGTATCGAACTCCTGGCCGTGAGCAGAGTTAGCCTGCAATGCTGCATTCTAACCACTGCGCCACCATGGCTCTTCCTACCTAGAAATATTTCTTAAACAGAGCCAGTTAGTAAAGATACCAGCTGGGGGATGAGAAATTGAATTTAACTTCCTCTTCTCAGCATGTCAAATTAAAAACATCCTACTAATAATGCAGAGATGTTTGTCTGTCTGTCTGTCTGTCTATCTATCTATCTATCTATCTATCTATCTATCTATCTATCTATCTATCAGTTCAATTTATATATGCCGCCCTTCTCCGGAGACTCAGGGCGACTCACAATGCATTAAGCAATAGCCTTCATACTTTTGTATATACCTGCTTAGTAGGGCTTTCGCCCCCCCCCCCCAGCGGTGTTCTTTTTTATACGAAGTCAGCTTATTGCCCCCACAATCCTGGTCCTCATTTTATCTACCTCGAAAGGATGGAAGGCTGGGTCAACCTTGAGCCTGGTGAGAATTGAACTCGCAGTAATTGCAGGCAGCTGGCAGCTAAGTGCTACTTTAACAGCAGCAGTTTAGTCTGCTGTGCCACTCAGGCTCTGGTTTGCGGGGGGGGGGGGGATAAGATGGTGGGCATTTAGGAGGGACCTTGAGAATAGACTGACTTTGTAGAGGGAGTAAGATACAGACTAGCAGTATGTCACAAGTTCTTGGCAGGATAACGCAAGGCACATACACAACATAAATTTTAAAGCACAAGGCTATCTTTATTCAAGAAGTTCCTTGGTGCAGAAAAGCTTCTTCCCGTTACATTTTGCCAGTGTTTTGAGCTTTCCCTAAACTTGCTAAGGCTCTGGGCTGTCATGAGGCTTGCTAGTACTTTTAGAAGGGATGGGGGTGGGAGTAATTCAGATTATTTATTTTCCTTGGTATAATGCAACCACTTATGGGGTCCATGTTGCCACCATTCTTCTGAACTGACCTTTTACATCTTCTGTCCCTCTGGCAATTCTCCAGTAGAAATAGCCCTCATCCAGCTCCTGAACTGAGCATTCAATCACTGCAGACAGTCTTATGCATGCTCTCCAACTTCTTCCTCTCTTTCATATGCCACACTCCTTTCTCCGTTACACCCCATTACACCAGTGGCCTCTACACTTCCAGTTTATCTAGCATTGCAGATGTCTATGCCCTACAGAGAAAGAAGGGACAGATTTAAAGAAGGATGTGAACCTTGCATTTTCCCTTTGCTCTGCATTTGCTCTTTCCACATAGCAATAGGTGTGGCTTGGGAGTTCATGGGAATTGTACTTACGTTGCTGGGCATGGCCAGAAAGTTCTGTAATAGAAACTAGCTTTTTACTTAGTTTTTCTCTCCAGCTCTTTTTCTAGGTAGACCAAATAGGATTTAGTATTCCTAGGATGTAGCTAACTGAGTGGAGTTAGCTTTACCCTGTGCAAGGTTGGGCATGATTTGGCCTACATCTACTTCTCTATTATTTAGATTAGTGTTTCTCAATTTTCCCAACTTTCAAATGTGTAGACTTCAACTCCTAGAATTCCCCAGATACCATGCTGAAAGTCCATACACCTTAAAAATTGCCAAACACTGAATTTATAATACTAGGTTGATGGATGCCTTTCTGCTGTTCCCATAGCATAGTACCTCCTGACTCCCCCATTGGTACAATTGCATATGTTGTAGAACAGGGGTCTCCAAACTTGGCAACTTTTAAGACTTGTGGACTTCAACTCCCAGAATTCGTCAGCCAGCAAAGCTTTGGGAGTTGAAGTCCACAAGTCTTAAAATTGCAAGAGATACAGAAAATTATTTAGTCATGTCTAATATCATTTAGATCAGGGGTGTTAAACGTAAGGTCCACACGCCAGATGCAGCCTGTGGGGTGCTTAGATCTGGCCTGCAGGCTGCCCTGGAAACAGGGAAGGGCTGACCTGTGGTGCCTCTGTCAGCGAAAACGGAGCTCGGGAGATAACAGTAACAGTAACAGAGTTGGAAGGTACTTTGGAGGTCATCTAGTCCAACCCCCTGCTCATGCAGGAGACCTGTATTAGGAATTCGAACCTAACTGCTGACCTTTCTGATCGACAAGCTCAGTGTCTTAGCCACTGAGCCACCTAGTCAGGAGGGCCTCGTGCGAGCTCCATTTTTGCTGGCAGAGGGTTGCAGGAGGCCATCGCAACCTCCTGAGCTCTGTTTTCATCACAGGCGCCCCCAACATAAGTGACGTCAAGCTGGCCATGCCCACCCATCCCCCCAAGGTCAAACACAACCCTGATGTGGCCCTCAATGAAATCGAGTTTGACACCCTTGATCTAGATGTTTGCATTCCACATATGACGACTCTGTATGTGCAGGATCACTTATTCCATAATCCTTAGCTAGAATGTCCATCAAGGAGATGGCAGAAGGCTGCACTACTAGGCCTCCAGTCCAAGAAAGACTAGAATTCTTCCAGCCTGTGGTGCCTCCAAAAAATAAATATAGCAGTTTTCAAGACTGGATAAAGGATTTGGGAGATTTTAAAAAAAGCAAACAATGTGAAAAAAGAATAAATGCTAATTATTGGCAATGATGGAAAGTTTGGAGGAAAGAAGTCAATCATGAGTAGCAGGCTTAATTTATGACTTGTCACAGTGATGGGATAAAACAGTATTATGTATGGAGCGCTGCCTTAATTTTCAGGCACTCAAACGTCAAACACCAGGACTGAAGTACAAAGTCGTATGCCAACGGAGGGACTGAAAGAAAGCAATTAAAAACATCGTAAATTAGTTTTGGTGCCTGGAACTGGAAAAGACTCCAGTCAGGCATGCTGTGCTCCCAAACAGAGCAGCTATTGGCTGAGATGGACCCTGAAATCAGTAGGAGCAAACCTTCTCCTTGATGTCTGGGTGTACTGAAAAATGAGCCACCTGGAAATACATTTCCACCTGGGGCTGCTGAAATGAGTTGCAGGTGTTGGATTTGCAGCTTCGGATGGGTAGAGCTTCCCACCTTTATGATATAAATAGGCAGCATTTGGATAACATTTCACCCGTACGTTCAATGAATGTAGAAATTCAGCCCAGGATAGGGATCTGGATTGTAAAGTCGATTTGTAGACATCTCCCATATCACTTTTAAAATCTAAGTTAGCACATTGCGTATTGATTTTCTGAGAGGAAAAAGGGTGGCATTATTCTTTCGCTATCAAATAAACAATGGGATCGCCATCTTATTCAGAAGGTTAGACTGATTAAAAGCTGAGACGATAGGACCTTTTCACTGTCTTCTTGGACAACCATGACACCAGATGAAAATAAGTAAAAATTGAGTGGAGAGGATGCTTTTTTTCTAGTCAGATCAATCTGATGCCTTGATTACTATCGTTGGTGCACCTGGCCGTGTTTGATTTGTTTATTTAGACCTTCATTTCGGTGTTTTCATTTTAAATATTATGTTGCTTGATTCTGTTTCCTTTGTTTGATTTGCCCGCTTTGATCTGTAGCTCTAAAGCTGAGCAAAATATCTAACTCATTCAGAGTGTAAGAATAGGTCTGACCAGGAGACCTGTGCAAAACTGGGAATGTCACTCTGTGCCATTACTAGGTTCTGTTCTCGTTGCCACCCAACTAGACTATTGCAATGCAGTGTATATGAATGTGCCTTTAGAAACCATCCAGAAAGCTGATATAAAACGCAGATACTCATTGGCAATCATGACTGGGTACCCATGAGATCTCTGGTTCAGTCCCCATATTTATTGTCAATTAGCTTCTGAAGGGCAATTTAAGGTATTGGTATTAATCCTATGAAGCTTTGCATGGTTTGGCTGTAGGACACAGTTACCCACTAGATCATATCTCCCCACTGGAATCAGCCCAATTGTTGGGGCCTTATTACAGCTGATTACTCTCGTTTGGGGCAGGTCAAAGGAAGTGATGCCCAGCAGCATTGCTTTTTGGTCCTCTAGAACAGTGATGGCTAACCTTTTTGCCATCGCGTGCCAAAAACAAGAGAAGCTCAGTGGGGTCACATGCCCGTGTGCCCACATCCATAATTCTATGCGTCCCGCCCCCACGTGATGGCGCGGTGGGCCTGGTAGGCCCATTTTTTGCTCTCCCCAGGCTCCAGAGCCTTTCTAGGAGCCTTGGGAGGGCAAAAACTGCCTTCTCCACCCTCCCCAGAGGCCCTCTGGAGGCCGGAAACAGTGTGTTTCCTGACTTTTAGTGGGCCCAAAAGGCCCGAAAATCAGCTGGCTGGCGCACGCATGCGTGCTGGAGCTGAGTTCGCGTGCCCACCGATATGGCTCCGCGTGCCACCTGTGGCATCCGTGCCATAGGTTCGCCATCACGGCTCTAGAATGACCTTATGCTTCAGATGAGATTAGGCCTAAGCTTGGCTGTCTTCAGAAAGAAGCAGAATCTAGAGCAGAGATCTCCAACCTTGGCAACTTTAAGACTTGTGGATTTCAACTCGTTGAAGAAAGATTTCCACATGATTTCAGACAGAGGTACTTGGAATGTCATCCGTTGCATCGTCAGAACAAAAACAATCTTTGCTATCAAGCTGTGTATATTAATAAACCTGCCAATTCCAAAACCTATTTAATGCCATTTTTTAATTAGAAAATTTAATGAAATAGAAATATTTTATTAAGAAGATTGGTGACGTATTGATGTAACTTTGGTGTCTTTAGAAGCACTGTGAAGCATAATCTGTCCCTGAGGACGGTTCTATAGCTTTTGTTATATTTTCAAAGGATTTCTTGCGCTAGTTTAAAAAGTAAGGACATTAGCCAAAAAAACCCCATGAATAGAGATATATGAGCAGCTCTGTAGGATCTGTCCCATAATCAGTGTCTGTGTCTGTCTAGGTTGCATAGTTCCAACAATGGGCATTTCGGAAGTTTGCAAACAGACTACGAGAGCAGAGTAGCTAGAATTTAGATGGGCCCTTTGAAGATGAGCCAACAGGCAGTGATAGCTTCTTCATTCTCTGTGGATTTCTCTGCTTCTTAAAACTCTACATTTATCACTATCATCCAATCAGGAATAAAGGGCTGAACGTAGGCCATGTCAAAGGTTTCAACTTTCAATTTCCAAACATTAGCGGTGCTCAAAAGTTGTGAGATGCCTTGGGGATTGTAAAGATCTTTTGGTTCATTTAATAATATTTAGATGTGCTTAGTAAGAGACTGCATAACTATCATTAACTTTTTAACATTTTGTTTGTTTCATTTGAGTAATCTCGCCCAAGAATGAACAAAACAGGTTCTTGAACTGTATGTTAGTGAACCAACAAGGCAAAGATATGTATACAGTATTTTCCTTAAGGATCTGCATAATATTCAGGCTGTTCATCTATCATTCTCCTCTATCCATCACACAAAGAGTGTTTTGCCAGTAGTAATTTACACTCTACTCTGGAATAAGTATGAGACATTGTACCAGATAGACAGGTCTTGGATTTTATTTTCAAGGACCAAGCATACATTCTTAAATTGAGGTGTGGGAGTGATGTGATCATGTATGAGAATGCTTTTTTTGATATCAACATTATTTATATATTCTTTTTGTGGTTGCTATTGTTCCAAATGGTGATGTAATAGATTGAGATGTGGAAAGAAATTGCAGAATTATTTTTTAGGACCGTCTGAGTTACTGACACTGTTGCAGTATTTGCACCGAATCTTTGCTCCAGGTAACTCTCAATGATAGTTTTGTTGTTGTTGTTGTTGTTTTTATTTGATTTATATGCCGCCCTTCTCCGGAGACTCAGGGCAGTTTACAATGCGTTAAGCAATAGCCTTCATACTTTTGTATATATTCATACAAAGTCAGCTTATTGCCCCCACAATCTGGGTCCTCATTTTACCTACCTTTGAAAGGATGGAAGGCTGAGTCAACTTTGAGCCTGGTGAGATTTGAACTTGCAGTAATTGCAGGCAGCTGATGTTCATAACAGTGCTTTAGTCTGCTGCGCCACCAGTTATTGAATAATGACAGAGATTAATGAGTCAGATAATTTTTTTAAAAAAAAAACCATTTATATACTTACATGTTCAATTGGATAGAAAGTGTTACCAAATTGCACCATTTACATCTGTGAGAAAAAAGGAGAAAGAATAGCCATGATGGCTTTTCCCACAAAAAATAACTAAAAGACTTTACTTACCCTTTGTAAGACATAAACTTCGTGCATCAGATGAAGCAGACTAATTAAAAATTGCTTCAGCTAGTCTGAAAGACACCACAAGACTTTTTGGTAAAATGTTTAAAATCCCATGAAGAAAATACTTCCAGACACCGTATTAGGTTTGCACTGGGCACTAAGCCACCAGTCTCAAAGCCAAAAACTGTGTTATACTGTAATTTATAAATAGCAGTGATAAGACAATATTATTGTCTATGCTCAAATAAATTTTGATCCAAGTCTTCAAAAACAGCTCGAGCAAAAATGAAACCATGATCCCAGAAATATTTGATGAATAAAAATAAAGATATACAGTATTCCTGACTAAATTTAAAACTCTGTTTCTTACATCCTTTTAAAGGTTTAGAAATAATATGGTTGATGGATTCCGGAAAATATGATTTCCTCTAATGGAAATTGCTTAGACAAATGTTGTAGGAAATGAAGTCTTTCATGCACTCGCCTCTTGAAAATATAAGAAAACTAGTGTATAGTGGCATTCTCACCTGAGGAGCCATGTATGACTCAGAGCTGAGGCCATGGAAAGGCAGACAGAAATGACAAAATGAAAATTGGCTGTCATACAGTATGTTCCCTACTAATGCTGTTCTTCCATCCTACTCACTGTGGGATTGAGGTGGGAGAATCATCCTGATTACAATCAGGGGTGGGTTTCACTTACCTTTACCACAGGTTCGTTGTGCGCACACCCGCATGCTTCACACGTGCACTGTCACCGCATGCACCCGGCCTCGAAAACGTGCCTAAATAGCATGACTTGGAGCCGGGGTGGGTTGGTGGGCGGGCCCACCCGCGATCACCGCTACCGGTTCGTCCGAACTGGTGCGAACTGGCTGAATAGTACCTCTGCTTACAATGCTTAGGAAGCTGAAAGCTTTAAAATCTTGAAGACTGGCTCTGTTCATCCTGGAAGCTTTCCACTCTTCATAAGCTGCCTTTTTTTTTGGTCAACAGCTGAACAAATTCGCAAGGACAAAACGATCTGTGTTTCTTTTGCTGACAGTAGAAGAATGGGAGAGAAGCGAGTATGGAAAATCGCATCCAAGAGTGATGAATTTGCTTGTAAGGTAAACTTTACCTTTTCCATTGGGGAATTAGCTTCTCTTACCCTGTACAAGTAGCTTCCTGGCAAAGCCCTGGAGACTGAAAAGCCATTGGTTGATTAGTTGGCATAACTCTCCTGAGAAAAAGATCTCCTTTTGCAGCTGATTGGCTGGAAATGGTGTGTGTGCTGCAATGCTTATAATGACCAGAAGTAGACATAAAGAAGCTCCATTGGAAGGGGTTGTTGTCAGGGGTGAAATCCTGCAGGTTCTGACAGGTTCTGGAGAAATGGTAGCGGAAATTTTGAGCAGTTCGGAGAACCGGCAAATACCACCTCTGGCTGGCCCCAGAGTGGGGTGGGAATGGAGATTTTGCAATATCCTTTCCCCAGGAGTAGGGAGGGAATGTGGATTTTGCAGTATCCTTCCCTTGCCATGCTCACCAAGCCACGCCCACAGAACCCATAGTAAAAAAATTTGGATTTCACCACTGGTTGTGCTTTGTTCCCATACCAGCCAAGGAAGCCATCAACAGGATGGTTCATCTTTAGAACATAGAGATGCCATTAGAACATGGTCCAACCACAGCTTTTGGCACTTTCATGTATCAATGAATTCTACTGAGCCAGCTCATTGGTCCATGTCTTTTCTTTGTGATTAGCAACTTTTCTCTGGTGTCTCAAGCACAGATCTTTCTCAACTCCCCTTAGCTATAGTCTGTCTAAACTCCAGATGCCAAGAATGAAGTCTTGAGATTTGCTGAAAACACAGCATGCTCTTTACCACTGAGCTACAGCACCATCTGCCATATGGAGATCAGTGAATTTTTTTTTAATGGTAGTTGTACTACAGTGGCAGATGTCATATATTCTCACTCCTAGGCATTATAATAATAATGAATGAATTTGCAGGATCCAATCTGGGCTGGTCATTGAGACCAAAGTTGTTTTTCTTCTGAGCTCAGAAGACAAATCCTCTGGTCCTAGTGACTGATCCAGATTGGTTCTTGCAACATTATCTTGGGATACATAAATTCACCTTCATTCATGAATCGCATTTTTAAATGTCTGAGAATTTGATTTTGAATGTCATGGTAAGGGGACACAAGGCTCAAAATAAAATATACTCGCTTTCAATTTATTAAAATTACATATAAAATTCACTAACATTAAAATTGAATTTATTTGATAAAATGATTGGATTGGATTGGATTAGGTTGGGTTGGATTGGATTGGATTGGATTGGATTGGACTGGACTGGACTGGACTGGACTGGACTGGACTGGACTGGACTGGTTTGGATTGGATTGGATTGGACTGGACTGGACTGGACTGGACTGGACTGGACTGGACTGCATTGCATTGCATTGGACTGACGCTCTCCTTGCTTTCACATTAACATTTATGCTTTGGTGGTTATGTTTTTATATTTTGAACAGTTCAGTATGGTACACTGATTATTTTCATAAGCCACATTTGGTCCAGATTTCACCCCGTGTTTTGCTTCCTGGACAAGATTCTGATCAGGATGAAGCTCAGGGTTCTTTTTCACGAAAACTATGTTTATCATGTTATCCAGAGGAAGGATGGTAGCTCCCAGTTTGGGGATACAGCCCTGGATTCAGTTCCTCAGCAGATCTGATGACCATATGCAAGCATCTCAACTTTCTGTCATTTTGCTGTTGATTGTACCATTATGTCTTACTTTGCCTACTGTAACTTGACTGCTGTAGATCTTTTCTTATCCTTACCTGTTTTGACTGGATCTTGTTAAAGCTATGAGCTTCTGCTATGTGTTTCTTCTATATATTTCAAATTCAGGGACCTTGAGTCCTAGTGGATGATCAATTAAATATGAACTAGCACTGTGTGGCAGTAGCCAAAAAAGCTAATACAATTCTTGGTTATATAAGTAGAGGCACAGAACCAAAATCACATGAAGTATTAGTACCACTTTATAAATCCTTTGCAAGATCACACCTGGAATACTGCATCCAATTTTGGTCCCCACGTTACAAAAAAGATATTGTGACTTTGGAAAAAGTCCAAAGAAGAGCAACTAAAATGATTAAAGGCCTGGAGACTAAAACATATGAAGAACGGTTGCAGAATTTGGGTTTGGCTATTCTAGAGAAAAGAAGAATTGGGGTGACGTGATAGCAATATCCCATTATTTGAGGGACTGCCCAAAGAAGGGGGGGGGGTGTCAAATTATTTTCCAAAGCACCAGAAGGCAAGATAAGGAACAATGAATGGAAACTAATCAAGGAGAGAAGCAACCTGGAATTAAGGAGAAACTTCCTAACAGTGAGGACAATTTGCCAGTGGAACTGCTTGCCTTCAGAAGGTGTGGGTGCTTCATCACTGGAGGTTTTTAAGAAAAGATTGGCCAGTCACCTATCTGAAATGATATAGGGTCTCCTGCTTGAGCAGAGGGTTGAACTAGAAGTCCTTCAGGCTCCCTTCCAGCTCTATTCTGATTGATCAATTGAAATGCTCACTGATCAGGATAGTAGAACAGCTTTGCAATCAACCTGACTTTAACTTATAATTAAGAGAGGCTTCTAAAAGACATGAAGAGGACATTAGGTTGTCCAAACACTTTGAGAGAGCGCAAGTGTCTGCCTTCCCGCTATAGACTTACATCCCTTCCATGTGCTATTGAATAACTATGGTAATTTAACACTTTGAAGATAAAAGCATAACCCGGGGGAAATCTCTCTACAAAATGCAGTTCCCAGTCTCGGCATGAATCCTGAACTCAACAACGAATATTTATATTTGATCTTAAAAATGTATATGTTGCCTTTCACAGAAATATTTTTTTTCCAGTTGGCTTAGAAAGCATATTATATTGTGGTTTCTCAAACCCAAAACAGTAAAATTGAACAAATATAAAATATTCTGTTTAATTATGCACAATGCAGAGTCATGGCTGTCCTACCATAGAGTAGTTACCACCAGCGGTGGTATCCAGCAGATTTGAACCAGTTTGGGTGAAGTGATTGTGGCAACTTGTGGGTTGGAGTCCCTGCCCACCCCCACCCCCCGATGCTATGCTGTCCTATTTAGCCATGTTTTTAAGCCACTCGCATGTATGCAAGCCATTTGCGTGAGCAAAGAGCATGCGCGGAAAGCACACACACACTCACATTTTGGTACGCGGTGAATCGGTGGTAAAATTATGTGAAATCCACCTCTTGATCTGGGGTCAATCTTCTCCCCAGGAAGCTGTATTGCTGACATTGTAGCATATTTACCAGAGAAGGTAATCTAGGACCCAAGCAGTCATCCAATACAGCTTGCCTCGGTTCTATGGAAGTTCCATCAGATAATATAACATGCGTAAGATTGCCTGTTTCATTTTCCTTGTAAATATCTTAGTGTAATATAACTGGCAGAGCACTACTCTCCCCCCCCCACACACACAAATTCTGAATTCATCTTCAGTTTAAACTCATTTCCATTAAAATGTTACCCTGATTGCTTAAAGTACAATGTAAAGCATTAGTATTTTCAAATGAAAGAATGCAAATTTGAAGGGGTCAGATGAAGGGCATACTCCTCTCACGGTGAGAGAAGGATATGGAAATCAGAATGGTGAATGGAAAAAGCGGCATGTGAAGGAGGATTGTACTTCTCTTTCCTGACGTGAGATAGTTCTTAAAATGGGACTCCTTAACGTTGCTTTTTCACAAAGCTTCTGCAAACAGATAAGCTGATTCTGTGGCCCCGAACCAATTTCAGCGTTTTGGAGGAAAATAAACGTCACTTGCAAATTTATGGAGTGCCACAGATCACAGATCACCAGGTGGAGGTCCATGGCTTCACCTCAAAGGAAGACTCTGTCTTCAGCTCCCCCCCCACACACCTCCTCTTCTTCTGTCATCTTCTGGAGGAGTGAAAATGCTGCTGGATGCAATGGTAGCACACAACTTCCCTTTTCAAACAGTAAGAGATAGAAAAGTGGAATAGGTTTTTGCCTGGAGTCCACTTGAGGCCAGTGACACCAGTGAAATTGTTGAAAGAGAAAGATTCTTCCCACATTCCAGCTTCTCCCCTGCCAGGTTTAGGCAAACAAGCCACAGGAACTGTGGGTTATCAGGTGAGCAGGGGTGGGTTTCACATATTGTTGCCACTGGTTTGCCGCACGTGCACATGCTCACTTCACTTGCACTTTTGCGCCTTCTGTGCGTGCGCCCGGCACATGCACCCGGCCTTCTGTGCATGTGCTTTGCTCATTCACATGCATTCTACACATGCACCTGGCCTCAAAAATATGGTTAAATAGGATGGCATTACATCTAGGTGGGGCGGGGGCGGGGCAGGGGCGGGGCAGGGCGGGGCAGGGGCAGGGGCAGGGGCAGGGGCAGGGGCAGGGGCAGGGGCAGGGGCAGGGGCAGGGGCAGGGGCAGGGGCAGGGTGGGCCCCCCCCCCCGCCCCCCCCCGCCCCCCCCCACCCCACCCCACCCCGGCCCACCCCGGCCCACCCCACCCCACCCCACCCCGGCCCACCCCGGCCCACCCCATCTACAGTTGCCGCTACTGGTTCACTTGAACCGGTCCGAACCGGCTGAATACCATCTCTGCAGATGAGGGAGTCAAAAAATGCATGAAAAATGCCCCAAATCTTGTAAACCGCTAAGCCAAAAGCCTAAGATCTTTCAAGATCTCTGCTACTTTTAATATTTAATATTAAAACTATTTAATATAACATTTGATATATGTTAATGCATTTTTGTTTAATTTTGGGGATCCAGGGATGTTGTAGGCTCCTGCCACTCGCATGCATCATGCAGCTATCTCTTGATTCAGTCCAGAGTTAATGTTTATGCAAAATGGTAAAGCTGCTGTCCACAAGACCGAAAGCAGGTGGAGAAGCTGGGCAAAGGGTAAGAGAAGTATGAGCCCTCTTCCAGCATGTTTGGCTTGCAGAAATAGGGATCTGAGGATCTGAGGTTGTTTCCAGTCAATTCACATTATATTTAAACAGCAGTCTTGGCTGGACTGGTGTAGCAATCTCTTTTACCTGTAAATCTTCTCTCACCTGAAAGAAGGGAGATAAGCATTTATCTCACTGGGCTACGGTTGACTGTTCTTTTTACAAAATAGAGAAAGAAAGAGCTACAGAAAATTGAGAGAGGCATTTGGGGGAGTAACTCTTTCTTCCAAGACTTGAAATGGAAGAAGTGGTGATCAATATGATTACCTGTATTGAATCAATGTTTTTTTATAAATTTATAAAATTATGAAAGTCAGTGGCTGTCTTTCAAATATAGCAAGATCTCAGTAACTGCTGTATCTCTTGAACTTCTTATTGCTTGGAGAAACAGAATAAGTGTGGGAAGCTCAAGATCCTTATTCCAAGACAAACTATAAGCTGCTGTTTATGTTCTAACAGCTTAATGAATACTTCAAGGGAAGGTTGTTTGGTGATACATTTCCATCTTATGTTTCCTCCAGTGGTGGACCAGTTCCATCCATTATCCCACAATGACAATCCTCTAAGTTAGACTGGATTGTGATGGAGTGACTGGCCCAAAAATCACCCAGTGAACTTACATGCTGAAGGTGGACTTGAATCTGGGCCAACTTAGTCAAAATCCAGCATTACAGCTATGAAGCAAGACTTTATGTCATGCCCCTGTTGGAGTCTGACTCTGAGATGGAAGAGGAACAGCTGACAGAGAGTGAGAGAGTGGCTCCGTTGGCTGTGGAGGAAACTGGGGAAGGGCAAAGTCAGGCTGGGCAGAGCAGGGGAGAGGTAGAACAAGGAGGAAGACCAAAGCCCACCCCCTCCTCATCCTAGGGCACACAAGGAAGAACGGAGAAGAGAGCAACGTGAGTTGTGTCAGTGTTGGGTTCCTCCCAGTTTGGCCCGGTTCTCCCGAGCCAGTAGCGGTGACGATATGATGTCACCGAACCGGTTCTTCCCCCCGCCCACCCCCCCACCCACTCCCTGCATTAGCCTTGCCTTTTATTTGGCCCCATCCCCAATCTATTGCTGCCTCCTGAGTCCCAGCTGATGGCTAGAGGGAAAAAAACTGTTTAAACCTTTGCCGCAGGGCTTCAAAGGGCTGCCCTACAGCTGATCAGTGTTAAAAGAAAACAAATGAGTAGACCAGTGCCTGAAAAAATACATGAGTAGATCAGTGCCCCTGCAAAAATAAATGGGTAGACCAGTGCCTGCAAAAATACATGAGTAGATCAGTGCCTGCAAAAATACATGAGTAGATCAGTGTCTGCAAAAATAAATGGGATGACCAGTCCCTGCAAAAATACATGAGTGGATCAGTGCCTGCAAAAATACACGAGTAGATCAGTGCCTGCAAAAATACATGAGTAGATCAGTGCCTGCAAAAAATAAATGGGTAGATTGGTACAGCTCTGCAAGCAGTTAAAAGCCTGGTAAACCAGTACCTCTGCTAAATCCTAAATAATTGTCATATGACCATCAAGCCATGCCCACAAAATAAGCCACACCCACAGAACCGGTAGTAAAACATTTTAGAACCCACCCCTGGGTTGCGTGGCTTATGAGGGAGGAAAGGGCCCCAATCCCCTTCACAAGATACACCTGGAGCTGGAGTTTAAAAGGAGAGGCAAATGGGAGGGGCGGTTGTCAGGAACAAACGCTGAGTGCATGTTTGTGTTGACTGCTTTATCTGAGTTCCTGACATCCTCCCAACTGGTTTAATTTACAGCTGTGCTACTTCAGTTCTGGAATTCCTTATCTTGCTTGTCCTGCCAGATTAATTACCTTATCTTGGATTTATGATTGGAAGTTTTGTCTGCTTAGAGGTTTGTGGAAGAGTTTTTCTCCAGACTGGAGAGTAAAGGGACGTTGGGGGCAAAGTTTGGAGCTAATAAAGGGACTTGTACTTATTTTCTGGCTGTGTTGCCTTTGTGTCACACCCCGGGTCATTATACTTTATGAATAACCAAGATGAAGCAGCAGGTGCCTTAGACTACAATTGCTAATCAGCTAGGAACAATGGGCTTCACTTTCTTGGCTTTCAAATCTGGGTGCAAATTTGAAAAATAAATAATTAATTGATGCTCAACCAATGCTGAATCTGCCTCCATTGATCTTATGGGGTGGATATCAGACTAGAAAAAGAGGGAGTACCTTCTATGCAACTTTGTTTGTTCGTAATGCAATCAATTAAAATCAAGTTTTTTTTAAAAAAATCGAGGGGTTTAAACATTGCCTCGAACCCTTTTCCACTTGCCCCACAAATAGCATGCCATCTTATCAAGATCTTCCGAGTAATAGAAGAAAGTAGAAGCACGCTGATTAATTTTTAAAAATTACTCTCCAATTTAACAGATCAGAATTGAACATAAGAGAGCAACGGCAGAGGACATTTGCATTCCTCTTATTACATCTGTCAAAAGAGTGTTACAAAATTAAAAGACTGTCATCATTTTCCATTTGCCTCAGCTATCCAGACTTGGACAACGTGACTGAGCTTCTCAGAAAAGCAAGTCTACAGTCTTCACTGTGTGTGCTGGTGAGTGAAATATAAGTTTTCAAAATCAAACTCCAGTTCCAATAAATTTTATTACAACTCTAGCCATTCTGTTTATCAGAAAACATTATTCCTTTTTTTTTTACAGCGACTTAAACCTACCTATTTATGGTATCCTTTTTGATATTTCCAGAACTTCAGTTACTCAGTTCTCTTCTGCCACTCTTGAAATGTAAACTATTAATCACACTTTGGGGTTGAATTGTACCATGAAATTCTAAGCACAGTAAAGCCACCCCATCCAGAAGTAAATGGCTCTGGCCATTTAAAGTCCCTTAGTTTTATAAGATGTTTTGCTTGACTATATTTGGCTAGGTCCATAGATACCACTGTATAAATTCTCCAAGCTGTATACCCATCCTTCAGAACCTAGGCTGCATGAGAGATTTGTTCCCTTGTTAAGAAATCAAATGCTGTATTGCTAGAAACCGCACAAACATCTTACCACTATAAATAGAATACATGCTGTTGTGACAAGTTTTCCTTTGATCACTTTTATTTCTCCTTTTTGGCAAGACTGAAGGCAAATGAATGTTAGTGTTACTTATAAAAGGGTGAAAGGCTGGTGTAAAGTTTTAAAGTATGGAACTTTCCTACAAAGAATTGAATGAAATTATAATAAGAAAAACAGATCCAATGAAGATCTTCTTGTTTGGCATAAATATTATTTTATTATAGTTCCTTCAGGAGCAATCTTTTTTCTTTGCTAAAAAGGGAAGTTTTGTATCACCAAATCTTACAGGTTTTTTAAAAACACATTTCCCGGAGTATTATATATTCAACTCGATTTCACTTGTAAAAATCTTAGGTTGCATTTGTGCTATACATACCAAGTTTTCAGAACTGTTGAAATGACTTTTCCATCAAGCAACTCAGAGAGATCTTTGACCAACTCTATACACATGTATTTTCGCTGTTATTTTTATGCAGGACATCTTTTGTGATTTTATAAGGTTGCATAAGCAATCATGAAACATGAACTGGCCAAGAGACGCACAGATCTTTATTTTTATTTATCATTTTGGCTTCTGAAGTGGCAGTCTGCATCAGCAGGGTTGGCTATACATTCTCTGCACTCTTCAGTTTCTCTAATCCATGACTTACCAAAAGAAAGTGGAGATGCTGAAACATTTGCATGTTTTAAGCCTGGTTTGGGGGGGGGAGTCTGACCTCAAAGGGGTCTTCTCTATTCTTTCTCTTTTATTCCAGGCTTCTGAATGGAGCCAGACTACTTGCAACTCTGAAGCCTGGTTCGGTAATAGTTGTCGTCTGACAGAAGGTGAATGAAAGTGTCACTATGGGAGAATTTCTGGTGTCTGCTCCATTGGGAATGTTCGTTTCCATCCCCCAGAAGGTGTGCTGATTTATCATGGGAACCGCTGCCTTTCTGGTCTCCTGCATTGAGCTCCATCAGTTCTAACTCATGCTTGGCAGCTGTCTCTAGCACTCTCTGCTTGTTGTAATATCGCACAAAGTTGTTAATGATGGGGTGGATGGGCAAGGCAATGGCTATGACCCCGCAAAGAAAACTGATAGCAGCATTGAGTTTCCCCAATATTGTCTTTGGGTAGATGTCTCCGTAACCCACGGTGGTCATGGTGATGATTGCCCACCAAAAGGACTGAGGGATGCTCTTAAACAATGTTTCAGAATGACTTTGCTCCACTGTGTAACCCAGGGCAGAAAACACAAAGATCCCAACTGCTAGATACATCAGGAGAAGCCCCAGTTCCTTAAAGCTCCTTTTAAGCGCATAGGTCAATGTCTGTAGTCCTGAGGAGTGGCGTGCCAGTTTGAAAATTCTGGCCACCCTCATGATCCGAAGTGCTTGGACAGCTTGCTGTACATTGGTTAACTCCATCAGTTTGGTGCCCAAATGGGTCAGGATGAGGCTAATGTAGAAAGGAAGGATTGCAAAAATGTCAATGATGTTCATGAAAGAAAGAGCAAAGTGCAACTTATTAGGAGAAGAGATGAGCCTGAGGACATACTCAAGAGTAAACCAGATAATACAAGCTGTTTCGATCTTATCCAGAACTGGGTGCTCTACGGATTTACCTTCAGAGTCCAGCACCTGCAGTTCCGGGATGGTTCCCACACACATCACTACAGATGAGGTCAAGATGAGTAGAAAAGATGTGACGGCTACAACCCGAGCCGGGTAGGATGATTCAGGTTTTTCCAGGAATTTCCAGATACATTTTTTGCACTTGGTCCAGCTGTTTTCGGAGGAGTCCATTCCCAAGTCATCCAAGATCAATTGGACCCGACGGGCAATTTCTTCAAGCTCTTCCTTTTTTTCACTCAGATGTGCTTTGCAACAATCATCCAGGAATTTCAGATCTACTTTCCAAAATTCCATCTCATTTTTGAAACAAATGGGACAGATGCCTTTCTTCATGTGAACCTCCCCAAAATCATAAACCTCAATGATGCATTTAAAAGCATCTGGATCTCTGTCGAAGTAAAACTCTCTTATCCCAGGATTGTAGTCATCACAAAGTGAGAAAATCGTATCGTAACCTCCCGATAAACAGTTCACAAGTTCTGCTAGCCTTGTGTCAGGATACTGGTTCAGGTGATCCCCATACAGCACCTGCCTTACTCCTCCAACATTAACAATAATCTCCACCTCTTCACTGTTTTCTGACCTGTCGCTGTCCAGCTCTTGCAAACTAACATCCTCAGTCATTTTTTTAAAAATTCTTGCAGCTGTGTTTCCAGCAGCTTCTTCCCTTGGACAAACCTGGAGTAATTTTGCAAAAAGCCAACGCTTGCTGAGTCTTAGTCAATCTGAACTCCGACGACTTTCAGCAGGGCGAGGAAAGGGGATCCAAATCTATCTGCAGGTTGCGAAGCCTTGCGAAGTGTGCAACAAGCTTCAGTAAAGAGACAGATCATCTGGCTGCTGCTGAGTCAGAGCACATTTATTTGAATTGTCCTGACAAATTTCAACGCAGAGAAAGAAATGCTTAAGGAAACTCACCCAGCGCTGGGAAATTGCTCTTGTCTTTTTCCAAAGTGGCATGGATTTCCCCATCAGAAGTAGATCGTCCCTGGAGAAAAGGCTGTATTCCTGAAGAACAAAAAGTAGCCACACAGGACAGCTCTGGCAGAGAGAGAGGGAGAGGAAAACAATCTCAAGTTCCACTGGCAGCTTTTGCGATCTCGTGGCTTCCCAGCTTCCAAGAGAAAATCTTTTGCATTCCTTTTGTAATGAAGGACTTCAGGTGTGTTTTCTTCACCGTCTGCTCCAGGCAAGGTCTAGCAAGGTGCCAAGGAGAAAAGTTGTGCTTGTTTTCCCTCTGCTGTTTTTAAGCACAATAGGAATCCCAGGCTGATGCGAAGTGCTTTCCAAAGACCACCCTCTTCTGGTGGAATAAAGCAAAAACATGTTTTTGTACTGCAAATGTAAAGCATAGGCAGCACCGTTTTCTTCTTCACCGTCTCTTTCTTTCAAGATCTGTGGAAAAACGCAATAGGATCTGGCTGCTATCCGGACAGATTGAAGGGTCTTAAATGACTGGCAATTATCTCTGAGGCTGGAAGAAACTGAAGCTGGAGAAGAAAGAGCTGTTTAAAAGGAAAACATTACTGCTTATTATATATGACCTAATGGGAGGGGGGATTAATATGCCTTCCCCAATGCCAGTCCATAGGCACAATGACTATCTTAAGGAAGGGAGCAGATCATTTCCCCATGTCCTGGTGTGAGCAAAACTATCACCTACCATTTAAGCCTAGTCACAATCCTAAATTCAGTTCGCCTCATCCACGATCTAATTCCCTTATGTTGATTTTACTGCCTCGATGAACTAATTGGCAATATCTTAATTAAATGGGCAATTTCATTTGTCTTTACTTGTGCAGTTAGAATTGACAGGTCCCAAGATGACACTCTCGGCTTCTCTTGGAATCACTGTCGAATGGAGAGGAGTTGTTTAAAACCCACAAACTATCATTCTGCTACAGGAGGCTACACTTACCATGTATGACACAATTTTAATGTATTATATTCTCCAGGTGAGTTCGCACATCCCTTGCAGTGCGTTTTGAACAGTTTATTTTCTAGTTCTAATAAACCTGTTTTGCTAAACATCCAGATAACTGATGAAGTAAGCTACAGTTCATGAAAATGTATGGCTTTTAATAAAAAAAAACAAAAAACCCATGTATCAGAAAAAGGTGCTACTAGAGTTCTGATTTTTGCTACTCAAAATTTGTTTTGGGTAGCTAATTCAAAGAAGAATATATTCATTCTTAGCTATCTGAGTTTACATCTAATAAACCCAAATGTAACATATGTTGCATGCATACAGACTGATCTCTAGCTCAATTAAGAGTAATTAGTGATAACATTTGTGCACTTAAATGTGCCTTTAAAATGAAATCTCAACAATGACATTGATTGAGAAAATGCAAAACTTAAGAGCTCATTAAATTGCAGTGCTATTTACCTCCAGATATACTATATGTGGTTTATTAACAGCAGTTCATGTCTAAGCATTTTATATAGACTATTGCACCATACCATTTTCAACAAATTAAAACAAACCAAGGCTTCGCACAATGTGAGATCCCAAAGTATATCTCCCATTATGGCATCCCTTTATAGACATTTAGACAGCAGCAAGAGGAAGGAAGACTTCAAAAGAGTTTGGATATGATTAAAAAACTGATTTTCTGTGAAATATTATGTTGGACACAGAATCAAGGTTTCTTCCACATGCCTCTCAAAGGAGTGGCAATGGATAAGAAGTTTGATTATGCATTCCCGTTATTACAGAGGAGAAGTTTAAAGTGATCCAGAGTAGCATCATCATAGTAATATGTGGATGAAGCTGTGTTTTAGGGAGGAATAAGTTTTGGAGCTGGCTGGCTAAGACTATGATAAGTCTCCGTACATGTTTCTCATGCAGTTGTTATGTTCCCTGATAATACAGGAAACTGCTATTCATTTTCAACTCTTAGAGTCAGCAGAATCTAAGAATTATCAAAAGAGACACAAATTTAGTCTAAGACTAGAAATTGTTTTCCCTTGTAAAATCCTTCGGTCAGTGAAGAATGAATTTATTCCAAAATGCTCCTCAGGAACCAGGGAGATCATTATGTGATAAGGTAGAAGAATGTTCTTCTTTTCCTCCTCAAATGTTCACAAATGAAAAACTGACCACTTTGAAACAAGGAAGGAAATATCATGGATCCAACCAAGGCATGGGCATTCTTTTACTGGACAATGGATGCATTTTTATTTTTGCTATCACCCTCACATCATCCAAGTCTGCACTCAGATAGAAGGAAGGGCCACAATCTCACGTTAATCAAGGACAGCATTTTTAGAGGAATAGAGTAGAATAACAGAGTTGGAAGGGACCTTGGAGGTCTTCTAGTCCAATCCCACGCTTAGGCAGGAAATCCTACACCACTTCAGACAAATGGTTGTCCAATCTCTTCTTTAAAATGTCCAGTGTTGGAGCATTCACAACTTCTGAAGGCAAGTTGTTCCACTGATTAATTGTTCTAACTGTTAGGAAATTTCTCCTTAGTTCTAAGTTGCTTCTCTCCTTGATTAGTTTCCATCCATTGCTTCTTGTTCTACCCTCAGATGCTTTGGAGAATAGCTTGACTCCCTCTTCTTTGTGGCAACCCCTGAGATATTGGAACACTGCTATCAAGTCTCCCCTAGTCCTTCTTTTCATTATAAACTAGACATACCCAGTTCCTGCATCCATTCTTCATATGTTTTAGCCTCCAGTCCCCCAGTCATCTTTGTTGCTCTTTTCTGCATTCTTTCTAGAGTCTCCACATCTTTTTTACATCGTGGTGACCAAAACTGAATGCAATATTCCAAGTGTGGCCTTACCAAGGCATTATAGTAGCTGCATGGGAAAAAACCACAATGGTATATTTTGGCATTAGTGGGTTTCTTTTCTATTACAGGGATATTTCTACTAAAAGCAGAAGAGAACTGAAATAAGATACTTCAACACAATGATGTTACCTAGCCTGATTAAGAAACATTCGGAAAGTAAACAACAAGCTCAGAGAACAAACCACTACCAACACAGGGACACAGGGATACTTCACCAAGACAGCTCAAACTCCAGAAAAAAAAAGAAAAAGACACCATCAGAAAGGGGAAGGCATTCAGAAATGCCATCTGTATCATCCTGGTAGTTTCTTCCCCGCTAAGCCTGTTTTGTTTCCCTGGAGGTCTAATCTTGCCTGCTTGTTGCTAGTCACAGAGATGGATAGATACATAACTTAGACACTTCACAAGGCACAAGCCAAGTTCCTGATTTAAAGAGCTGTTTTTATTCCCATCAACACACCATCATCCGCACACACACACACACACACACACACTTGTTTTCCTCTTGTCATGGATGCACTTGTATTTTCACCCTCCAGTTTTCTCCACACAATCTCCAAAGTCCTTACCACACCAGGGGATCAAAACAAATAAATAAAAATAAGTAACACCATGCCCACATACCTACACTCTTCTTTGCACAAGCGAGACGAGGATGTATACACTGCAAGAGGACAAAAAAATCTGCTAGATAATTACTGTCACTTGTGGGCCGCTCTGAACAAAACAATTAATTGAGCCACGATCCTATAAATAACTGCCTAAATCAAACCAAAAAAGCATGAAAACATGTGGTTTACACTTCTTAAAATATTCTTCTATCTTAGTCATATAATTTCACTGGAAGGGAAAAAACATTTATTCACAAAGCTATAATGGGTATAAATAGAGAGAGAGATATATCAAGAGAATTTGAAATTATGAATCTGTGATTGTTTTCTTCTAATGGTAAGTGTTTTCCCTGCTCGTTGGCTTACTCCTTTATATACTGTCTTTCCAACAGGTGAGCATAACTGGAATCCTCTTATTTCATCTTCTCAGCAGCCAAGAGACAAAGAGTATATGGTCAAAAAAGTCAAGCTTGGTGACCACATCATTGTGACTGAACCTCTGGGGTCATGCATAAAAATAGCAGGAATTTGATCATGCCAAGCCATCCTCTTGACTTTTTCTGTCCTACTTTGCAGACACTCCTGAACAGGTCAAAAAGCTCCTAATTCCTCTGAATTTAATCTCAGTTTCTGTCACATTTAGTGCAGTGGTGAAATCCAATTTTTTTTACTACCGGTTCTGTGGGTGTTGCTTGGTGGGCGTGGCTTGGTGGGCATGGCTGGGGAAGGATACTGCAAAATCTCCATTCCCATCCCACTCCTGGGGCCAGCCAGAGGTGGTATTTGCCAGTTCTCCAAACTACTCAAAATTTCCGCTACCAGTTTTCCAGAACCTGTCAGAACCTGCTGGATTTCACCCCTGATTTAGTGTCACCAATGACTAAATACATGAACTGTAGCTTTAATACAGTTACTTCTCCATCTTCATTTTTTCTTTTGATTTATTTACAGGGGTGTCAAACTGGCGGCCCATGGGCTGGATGTGTCATGCATAGGCCATGGCCACCCCAGCTCCGTGAAGGGAAAAAATGTCATGAAATGTCACATAACAGCAATGTGACGCTGCAAGTTTGACACCCATATAAGAAATATAAGAATAACAGAATTGAAGTGGTTTTGGAGGTCTTCTAGTCCAACCTTCCTGCTCAAGCATTTCAGACAAATGGTTGTCCAATCACTAAAAACTTCCAGTGCTGGAGCATTCACAACTTCTGAAGGCAAGCTGTTCCACTGATTCATTGTTCTCATGGTCAGGAAATTCCTCCTTAATTCTAAGTTGGTTCTCTCCTTGATCAGTTTCCATCCATTAGTTCTTATCCTGCCTTCAGGTGCTTTGAAGAATAGGTTGACGTTTATCATGTATAATATGGATTTGGTGAGATAAAGTGGCCTAGAGTCCCCAGTTACACACAATGTATCTTTTTAAACTCGAATTTATATCCAAATGCAGAATCTAGAAATTACCAAAGATGATTGATACATCACAGTTTGATGTTGTTTTAAAAGTAGGCTCCACTGTTTTCCCAGCTTTTAAAAAAATAGCAAGAGGTCCATCTGATAGTTGGGGTCCTATACAGTGGTGGGTTTCTACCGGTTCACCCTGCTTCGGGGGAACTGATAGTGGCGGCAGCGGCAGGCTCCGCCCACCTGCCTAGACGTCATCATGGACGCTCTGCACATGCGCGCTCACAGTTCCAAACCGGTAGCGAAGGTAAGTGTAACCTACTACTGGTCCTATAGTATTATCTATGGCAATCTGCAAAGGTTCCTACATTATCCAACAGAAAATTACATGTTTGTTGTTTAATTTTAATTTTTTTAAAAAAAGCAAAACAGAAATTGGTTTTTAAAGCAACCTCCAGTAACTAAGGTTTGTTTATTTATTTATTGGTAAATATTGGTGTTTATTTACCACAAAATATTTGGGTCCTCTATACATTTCTTGAAAAAATAAAAGTGAGCCTGGTGCTTTGTTGGGATATAGGCTATGCCCAGAAATAAAGAAAAATGTAAATTGCGGCTGAGAGTCAGTTTGGTGTAGTGGTTAAAGCACCTGACTTCTAGCCCAAACCCAGCTGGGTGAGCCTTGGGCCAGTCATATTCTCTCTGCCCTAGAAAGGAGGCAATGGTAAATCATTTCTGAAAAACCTTGTCAAGAAAACTCCAGGAACTAGTCCAGATAATCCCTGAGTATCGGACACAATTGAATTGAAGAGAAAAAAACTGGGGTTATAAGCAGGACAAGGAAGACAGAAGACTCAAGATAGCAGGAGAGGAAGCACCCTCATACACTACCCATAGTGTGAGCTTTCCCCCTTTTTCATTTTGTGAAAAAGCCCACAACATACTCTCAACATTTCAAGTATGTTTTATCAGCTAAAACCAATTGAAAGCCTCTGTAATAGATTTTTTAAAAGCCAATCATGCCAAATGTAATGGAATTATTGGGCCATTTCCTCACTGGCAATTTATAGTATCTCAAGGTGCCACCCAACTATCTCTGTGCCAATATAGCAATAATGAAAACAGAGGTCACACTGCCCCACTAGTGGCTGGAGGAAGTCATAACTTATTAGTGAGGAAAGAGCTTGTCATCCTGTTTACATGCTTCTTAGCCAGCAGAAACAGCTGCTGCGAGGCCCGAGTTGCTAAAAGAAAGCAGCTGATGATAACTGAACTGGCCATCTTGCTGGAAAGATGTCACCAAGCTATTTAGCTTGGCATAGCATCTTCCAAAGTGTCTTTGTGACATGTACAAACAGAGCTGTTGAAGGTTAAGTTTTTGAAATGCAGCAATTTTTTAAAATCCCAACCTGGCTCCCCATTCCACTCTTCCAGGCTTTGCATCTCAGAAAGTATAACTGTCTTCGGAGAAATCTCTCTGTATCTCTTCTCAAAAATGTGCAGATGCTTAATCTGTCTAATTTAGGCATGGTATTTTTAAAAACGTCTTTCATTTGATGTTATTCTACTTTTTTCAATTATCTGTTCCATCCTCATCATCCAATACAATACATTATTAATTAACTTGATGGTTGAGAAAATCTATTAATGAGGAACAGAAGAAATAACTGCAGTGCCCTTTGATTGCTAGAACTAGGAATCTTTCAGGGGAAAAACACTTATTCCAATAAAAGGAAAAGCTTGGGGCACTGAGATGCTGCTAAAAGGTTGCCCTGAAAGTTCCTCAAAACAGGAAAAGCTTGGGATATTTTCAGAATATAGGTAGTTTGGAAAAGAACACAACAGGTGGGACTAGAAAAAACAATAACACTGAGTCTTTATGCAGTGGGAGAAGGTGCAACCTTTTGGGCCTCCAAAATTTCCCGAGTTTTAAATGAGGTCAGTATGAAACACATTTTGTCTGAGAGGAGGGGAGTAAAATTTAACAGTGATGGGCCAGTCAATTTGTTCCTTCGATTCAACAAGAAAATTAGAAAGGACGAAGCTTTAGATTGTTAGATGCTTAAAAAGGATAGATCTATGGAGATGCTCAGTCATCCAGGTCATGGTTATCCCCAACTGGGCTTTATTTTTCCTTGAAGAAGTTTCGCTTATCATCCAAAAAGCTTCTTCAGTTCTGATTTAAGAAGTATAGAACTTAAACCTTGAACTTCGTGATGAAACAAGGGCTTGCTGTTTAAACCGTGCAGTCTTATGCATGGTAAGATTTTAATACAAAATTAGCTTATAAACAAAGAAGCTAAAACTCTTGTTATAAAAAGGAAAACAATCCAAATAAAATTAATTATAAATTAGTTACATATTGGTGGCTTTAATACTCAAGCTCAAGGCCCAGGGGCCGGCCCACAGGATGCTTAGATCTGGCCCACGGGGAAACAGCAAAGGACTGGCCTGTGTTGCCTCTGCCAGCAAAAACAGGGCTCAGGAGTGCTGCCCAAGGCCCTCCTAACCACCGTTTTCGCTAGCAGAGGGTTGCAGGAGGCCATCGCAGCCAAAAACAGAGCTCGCGAGGGCCACAGGTAGCCCTCCTGAGCTCTGTTTTCACTGGCAGAGGGTTGCAGGAAGCTTTTGAGCCAAAAAACAGAGCTCAGGAGCCTGTTTTCGCTTGCAGAGCGTTCGGGCTGCCACAGGCACCCCCGACACAAGTGACATTGAGTTGGCCCCGCCCCCTGGTCCCCCCAAGGTCAAACACAACCCTAATGTGGCCCTTAATGAAATTGAGTTTGATACCCCTGCTCTAATAAGCTCTTGGGTTTTCAGAATATGTTCAGAATTCATAAGAGAGAAGTTGATTTGACAGAAACAGCCAGGCTTCTTTTTGGCTTTTCTTTACTTCTTATTTATTCTTTGTTTTGAGTATTATTTTCACAAGTTTATAGATAAGCTGTCTCTCTGGGAATCTATGGCTTTTCTGCACCATCTCTGATATGGCTCAAATGAATCCACTTCCTTAATGAATCTCTGATTGAATGACCCAGGCGCTAACGCATTTTTACCAGTTATGCCATTGCATAAAAAGGATTAAATAGGAGAGATTTGGGAAAACAGAAGTCAAACTGAGGATAAAAAGGATCTTTTTGAAACATCTACTTTTGTTGTTGTTTGATCCAGAAACTCAGGAGACTTAGAAACAAATGTAGGTTTACAACTTGTATTCTTCGGTTTCTGAATTAAAAGCTACACATACACAATCCTCCAAGTTTTGTGGTCAAAGCCAGATTTTTGTTCTAGAAGAATCACATTATGGACTTGGGCTCCAAACCAGGGGTGAAATGCTCCCAGTTTGAACTGGATCGCTGATCCGGTAGTGATGGCAGCAGATGATTCGAGAACTGGTAGCAAAAATCCCTACACCCCCACTCCATGCCCAGCTGAGCCGCGCGATCATCAGAGGCTTTTTTTTTTACTTTTAAAAGCATTTTTTCTACAACCTCTTAGGCCGAAGAGGTTGTAAAAAAAAATGCTTTTAAAAGGCTATGACGATCCCAGCTGAATTGTCTGATCGTCAAAGCCTTTTTTTTTCTTAAAAGGAAAAAATGCTTTTAAAAGCATTTTTAAAATGCTTTTTAATGCGCAGCTCAGCTGGGGTCGTCAGAGCCTTTTAAAAGCATTTTTTCTACAACCTCTTCGGTTGTAGAAAACCAAAGATTTCCGTTCAGATTTCACCACTGCTCCAAACTATTAGGGTTCCCATCCATTTTTATAATTTCCCTCAAGACTTGAACAGTTTTCACATCTCCTGATACTTTTCTGCCAGTTCATATGGGAAGCACCTTTTATTGTGAGAAGAATTGGGGTGATGGTTAATTAGCTAAGATGCCAGCTTAGGTCCCCAGTTCTCTTGGGGGCATGAGAGCACTGCCATTCCCAATAGCAGTGTAACTCTTACATATAGAAAGGCCCTAAGATAATACCAATCTCTGAAGCTGTTGAATGCACTGAATGGAAATCCAAGTAAGCCTACAGTTGGCAATGGACCTCCCCTTTGGCAGTAGGTCCTGACAGCTGTCTGATCAAGTCATTGCTGGAGACAGCATTAGTTCCATCACAATGTCATCTAACAGATCCTATAGCCGAATAATTAGCATGTTGCTTGCTGCATGTGTAATTGTCCTTTTCCCGTTTGAAAGTGTTGGCACTCACAAACTTCCTCCAAATCATTTAGTTTTATATGTCCAGCAGAAATCTTCTGACATTGGGAACATAGCACCCCCCTCTCTTTTTTTTTATAAAAAGTTTTTTATTTTTTTTAAACAAACATACAAACAAACAATACATCCTTAATCATTCCATGTTTCATCTGAGTACATATTTTGTGTCTTCTACTCCCTCCTCCCTCCTCCATCATTATCATATTATATATTATATATTATGTTAATCTATTCATTTGTGCACATTCCAATATTTTCGTAATTACTGCTCCCTCTAAAGGGATTTTCTCTGCTTTCCAATTTTGCGCAAATACAATTTTCGCTGCAGTTATAATATGTATAATCTATCTCTTGAAGTTCTATCTTTCTGAACTTCCAGCCACCTCACTGACTAAAACTGCTGTTGTATCGGTCTGTTCTGTCTTATTAATCTAGCTCTCTTATCTCAATTAGTCCTGTCATATAAGCAGCAGTGAAAATGAACCTTCTACAATACAAGAGCCTTGGTGGCGCAGCAGACTAAAGTGCTGTTAAGTAGCACTAGCTGCCTGCAATTACTGCAAGTTCGAATCTCACCAGGCTCAAGGTTGACTCAGCCTTCCATCCTTTCGAGGTAGGTAAAATGAGGACCCGGATTGTGGGGGCAATAAACTGACTTTGTATAAAAAAGAACACCGCTTGGGGGGGCCGAAAGCCCTACTAAGCAGGTATATACAAAAAGTATGAAGGCTATTGCTTAATGCATTGTAAGCTGCCCTGAGTCTCCGGAGAAGGGTGGCATATAAATTGAACCAATAAATAAACAAATAAATAAATTTCATGAGAAATATCACATCAGGACAAGATCTTGGCTCGTATGGCACCATCTCAAAGTTCTTTCCACTGCTTCAAGTTGACCAATGCATTCTATTCCTGGGTTATATGGGGCATTCTCAAGGAACATTAGTCAGACCCAGGGATGGTGATGTTGATACTGGTTCATCATGGTTGCCACTTGTGCTCTCTCAGCTGTTCTTTTAGTACTGTAGTTTTTAATTTCCTACATATGAATTGTAAATTCCTATTATGTCAATGTGAACCTGTGTCACACCAGTGTAAAGGAAGAGTGTTGTAATGGATAGTAGATGATATTATATAGCTAGAGCTGTGAATATCACATGCGTGAGGCCAAAATGCTCAATATTATCCTGGTTGATAAGATGAAGATTTACTAAATTTGTACAGTATGATGCTCGACTTCCATTGACTCTGAGTGGTTTACAAATGATTTTGAACATGAAAATAAGACACTAAAAACAATAAGCAAAAAAAAAAAAGCAGCAAAAAAGGGTAATGATGTCAGAATACAACTGGATCAGTGGTGGTTCGGACTGGTTCGCAAAAGCCGGCAGTAAAACTGGTGGGAGGCTCCGCCCACTGACCCGAACATCAACATAGGTGATCTGCGCATGCGCAGAAGCTTCTGTGCATGCGCAGAAGAGCGGGCGCAGGCGCGATGCAAACCAGTAGTAAAGGTAAGTAGAACCCACCCCTGAACTGAATGGAATAAGAGAAGACAATCTAGATCAAAAGGGAGCTTCAGGCATCCTCACCAAAGGTCTGGGAAAAGAGCCAGATCTTCAGACCATTCTTTCTTTGCTTTGATGCGTTAAGACTAATATAAAACTGACATTTCAGTTTTCCTATGTTTTCCATTTAAACAACTGTGGCAAATGGTTTAAGGTGATGGTGTCAGGGACAGCTCAGAGAGAGTCACTTTGGCAAGATGGCTGGCATATAGATTTAATAAATAAAATAATAAATGCAGAAATGCAGAGGAAATAGAACTAATGCTACGTTCCAGCACTGTAGCTTCACACACAAACACACTTGTGTGCGCACACAAACTTTATTATGTAACATACCCTTAACATAATTTGTGTATTTGTTTAATCTCCACTTTCAATTTTTTAAAATTCTCACTGCAGACTTGCGATTCAAGCTTATTTTGCAAAATCTCATCTAGTTTACTCAGAGACTAATTCCCAGCAACCAAGGTTATTAAAACAAAGCAAAAAGAAGGAATGACCGCTGCTTGTACATCAAATATAAAAATAACCTGAGTCTGAAGGCTACTTTTCCCATTATGCTTGAGATAAAACACACTTTGTTTCTCTTCAAGTGAGACTCAAATACACCCTACTTGTTATAATTCGCAAATACCTACTTAAGGCAGAAGGTTTTGTCATCAACACCTTACTAGATAGTAAGTTGTGCCAATGCTATATCTGATGGCTTAAAATAGTAGAAGCAAATGAACTAATTTATGAATGGGTTTTCTACGACAAAACATAGTCACGGAAGCCCTCTTGTGCAAGGACACTTCTTTGACATTTCACTGAGCAGGTGGCTTTGACTAGAGTATGTATTCCCAACCTACTGCCTTTAAGATAGGCTGATATAATCCCCTAATTCCTCAATTGCAACCAATAGAGGTGAAATTTTGGAAGTTAATAGTCCAAAGATCTTGAATGTATCCAGTTGGCACCACGAACACCTGCAGATTATGAATTAAAAGACTATGAAAAACCTTCATTTTCACCACCTTCCTAAACAACAAAAGGGAGTGCATCTTATGAATTTCCCAGGGTAAGACATTTCGCAGGGATGGGAGACTTCGACTGCCTTGAATTATCAACATTGGCAATGACTAAAACAGGTTCAAAGGACTTGTTAACTCAATAGTGTTGCATTGCTTACATCTCAGTGTAAAAGTAAATCCTGATTGGTACACACATATATATGTTCATGTTCACCATCGTGCCAGAGAAACAAAATTGTGATTGCTGCCTGTCCCATACCTTTTAAGAAATTTCCACTTAAAATGTAATGCTAACTTACTATTTATAAATCTGTTTTAGCGAAATTATCTGAAACTCTGGGATATGTGATAACATCTGATAATATCCTTTCGGTCTCTTTATCATCACTGTGAGAACAAATTGTTCAGGAAGGCAGATGTGTATTTTTCCAAACATCATAATTCTCAATTTAATTTTATAAAGTGGAGGTGCTTACCCTTCCATAAATCACAGCTTTGTTTTTTCCTCTCTTTTTCACTTTTCTCTTTCTCTCTTTTTCATCCTTTAGGTTAGAACATTTAGAAATAACGTCTCTGCCCATAGACTGAGTCAGCAAACCAGAAAATTGCTTAATGGCAAAGGACAAATCTATTAACCTTTCTTTTTAATTGCAAAATTATAACTGGACAAACCATTCTACCGAAGAGCTTCAGTTCTTTGTTGCAGTGGTGGGTTGCCCCCGGTTCGGACTGGTTCACAAGAACCGGTAGTAAAACCGGCGGGAGGCTCCGCCCACCGCCCCGGATGTCATCATAGGTGATCTGAGCATGTGCAAAAGCTTCTGCACATGCACAGAAACTTGGTGCGCGCACAAGTGAAGCGAGCGTACATGCACGATCCCATTGCGAACTGGTAGTAAAGGTGTAGAACTCACCCCTGCTTTGTTGGGGAACAAAAGTATGATCAAGTTATTCAATTCTCTCTCCCTTTTGTGTCAGATAATTTAGGGGTGTGTGAGAAATATAGTAATGCAGACAGGTTTTTACCACTTCAATACTAGTTATGTGATACAAGGAATATGCTATAAGCACTAGTTCAGAAATTACCTTAAGTGATACTTCAGTATAGTTTGATTAAAATTTGAGGCAAGCCCCCATCCTTTCTGGTCTTCTGGAAGAGTATTAAGACCTGGCTCTACCAATTAGCTTAGGGTGGAGAGGGAATCCAAGAGTATTATGCTACCTTGGGAATGGCTGGAGCCTGGAGGGCGGTCCCTCCACCTTGCTAACTTTTTAGCCTTGTTAACATTTTAACTTTGGTTTTTATTTTTTAACTTGTAAATTTTAACTTTGTTTATAACTCCGCTTTAAACTGTGCTTTAGTCACATTTTTATATTATGGTGTTGTTTGTTTAAAGCACCCAGAGATAAGCGGTGTAGAAATTTGAGAAATAAATAAATAAAATAGAATGAAAGTTAGTATTAATAACAGTCCAATCCTAATTAGCCAGAATGGACAGATGCCAACTGCTTTGTCAAGTATCAGGGCAGTGCCCAGGTACCCAGCCAATTGGTTCTTTTGGATCCAGCGACAATAAGCATACGAGTAAATAAAGGGGTTTTAAGTTTTATTATTAGTTCAAGTAGTTCATGTTAAAAGGGTGATATAAAAAGCATACATATCAAGCAATACCCAAATCTTTAACAAGTTGCTGGGATCTCCTTGAGATACCCCAAAAGTGACCAGTTTTCACAGTACTCAGTACTAGGTTCAGTGGTGGGATTCAAGTAATTTAACAACCGGTTCTCTGCCCTAATGACTTCTTCCAACAACCAGTTTGTCAAACTGCTCAGAAAGTTAACAACCGGTTCTCCCGAAGTGGTGTGAACTGGCTGAATCCCACCACTGACTAGGTTCCATGCAGAAGTTCCCAACAAACAACAATAACCCCAGGGGTTTTTTTTAATCAAAACCTGGCTCCATGACTTTATGGCCCTGCGATGGTCAACAGACTGGAAGACCTGACCTCACTGGGTGGCACATGACTGGTATTGTGTAGTGGACTTCAGTAGGCAAGAAGCAGACCAGCATAGCTACATTTATTGGCTCAAAACTGGAACTGAGGAACAGCAGGCAAATGTCTGTAGTTTATACTCTAGGCCCATGATGGCGAACCTATGGTATGTGTGCCACAGGTGGCACGTGGAGCCATATCAGTGGGCACGCGAGCATTGCCCTAGGTCAGCTCCGGTGGGCATGCGCGTGATGGCCAGCTGGTTTTTGGGCCTTCTGGAAGTCAGCAAATGGGCCATTTCCGGTCTCCAGAGGGCCTCCGGGGGGTGGGGAAGGCCGTTTTCACCCTCCCCAGGCTTCTGGAAAGACTCTGGAGCCTGGGGAGAGTGAAAAACGGGCCTTCCGGTCCCAGGGTGCCAAAAGCAGGGGGGTTGCAGGGGGGTTGCACACACATGCATGGGGGGGCAGGGCACATTGAATTATGGGTGCTGGCACATGTGCACGCGACCCCCCCCACGTGACCCCTGCTTTTGGCACGCAATGGCAAAAAGGTTAGCCATCACGGCTCTAGGCCCACAGGGCCTTAACCAGTCATAATCCTTGAAAAAGCCTGCCCAAATATAAATGTTCTAAGTTTCCCTCCAAAACAGTTGGAGTTAACAGTAAGGGTCATCTAAAGGTTAGTTTCACTTTAGCAGGGCTTAACACAACTATATATATTCAATACATAACAACTGGAATGAGAGTTGAAAGTCTGAGACTTTCACAGGAAGAAAAGCTATGTGAAGATTTCCCCACCAGCGACCCATTGTTAGGGTGACCAGATTTTAACATAGGTAAAGCGGGATGCCATTGACGGGAGGGGGCATGGCTAAGTGTGGGGGCGTGACTGATGGTATGTGGCCAATTGACATCACTCATGCACTCAGCCACATAACTCCCCCAAGCCACACCCACCAAAAAGGTGGCTAAAATTTTTGGGACTTTTTGGAACTTTTTTTTGATACTCCGGCCCCATATCCAGGCTGTGAGGGGGCTGCAACACACGAGAGGCTCCCCACAGTTCCTCAGCTCATCTGGGCTGTAGCTGATTGAGGTGCTTTAGCAGCCATGAGCTGCGTTTTCCTCCAAGTCTCACAGAGAGAAGCAACTGTTTCCCTCTGCCACACACAGCGCTTAGAGGAAAGCACAGTTCATGGCTGCTACTGGGCTGCCCCAGTCCCTATCGCGGCTCCAACGGTGGCATCTTTGGGAGATGCTGGTGGCATGGAGGCATGGGCGAAGGCTGGGAGGGGGATGCAACACGTGGAGGGCCAAGTCCGCTCCCCTTCACCTCCCCACACTTGTTTACCCATTCCAGAAAGCTCGGGCTATGCCTCCTCCAACGCAGCTGCCTTCCTTGCTGGCATCGCTCCTGAGTGAACTCTTCTGTCCTTGGCTGTTGCAAAGAAGCGGCAGCTCTGGGTGCGCCACGCCCACTTCGTTCTCTTTGAGAGCCGCTTTGCACCTTGTTTGCAAAGCAGCTCTCAAAGAGAAAGAAGCGGGCATGGTTCACCCAGAGCTGCCACTTCTTTATAACAGCCGAGGACTTCTTCCGCTTGGAGCTCCAGGCTGTGAGGAGGGGGGGGGGGGGCAGCTGCAATGCCGGCAGCTTCAGTGGGCTCCTTCCCTCAGTGGTTTATTTTCTTTTACCTCATCTAGACAACTTTGTAATTAAAGGCTGCTCTGCGCCTTTTGATCTTTCTCTGGTGCGGAGAAAAGCGACCTGTGTGAAGGGACTGAGCCTGTTGCTGAACTCGGAAGCCGAGAGGCTTCTTTCTACCCAGCCACTGGCGCACAGTGCTGAAAAGACCTCCGGTCGCTGCTGCCATCTTCGCGCATGCGCAGCTTTCACTGGCTGAAGGACTTTTCGGCACCCTGCAGCCATGCGGCTGAGAGGCTTCTTTGCTCCGGTCAGCTTCGGGTGGGCGAGCAGCAGCGACTGGGGAACCGGTTCGGGGGCGTGGCCTGGCTGCTGTTACTTCCGGTTCAGAGAACTACTTCCTAAAGTTACTACCTATTCTTTCCAAAAATCGGGACTTTTTAAAACGCCGCGGGACGCAGGACAAATTGTTGAAAATCAGGACTGTCCCACCAAAAGCGGGACATCTGGTCACCTTACCCATTGTTCTTCATTCAGGAAACAAAGGGCAAAAAATAAGGTTACCTCAGAATGAGCTCCAAACTTCTAAACTTTTCTTAATATGAAGGAGAAATCAAAACTCCTGAAAGCAACAGTGGTCTTCCTCATTGCCTCTACTTCATCTAAATCAAGATTTGACTAGTGGGAATTTGTATTCCATCTTAACCTTAGCCATTTGGTGGCTCAGATTCAGGATATGCCTCAAAGGGGCGATTAAGGAGTTGTTTGCCTTTTTAATGCGTTGATTAAGTCTGCCCTCAGATTTTACCTTTAGCTATAACATTCTCCTTCTGCTTTTTTCGTATCATATTTTTATATCCTCTCTGCCTATAGATCCAGGGGCTGATTTCTCTGTCTGCAGATCAGTGGAATCTTAAATGGGATGTTTCCCAATCCCATAGAATAAAATTCTGCCAGTAGAAGGGAATTTAGTCAACAGAAATGACTTGCATGTCACCCTATTTGATTCCTTTCATAAACACAACTTTAGGTTAATACAGCAGTGTAAGGTTAAATCTAAACCCTGTGGCGCATTTCACGTTTTTTAATGTGAAAAGGTTCTATTCATTATATACACACAACACACACACACAAGTTTGGGGGGTGGGAAACAAATTTAACAGTAAAC
This sequence comes from Ptyas mucosa, assembly GCA_012654045.1. Taxonomy (NCBI): domain Eukaryota; kingdom Metazoa; phylum Chordata; class Lepidosauria; order Squamata; family Colubridae; genus Ptyas; species Ptyas mucosa. The sequence continues at coordinate 16,880,267 of WNWU01000017.1, read as the reverse complement.
GCTGATCTAATCCCGCAATTCTCACTTCGATAGAACTTCCACTGGCTTCAGGGCTGCTTTTCGCATTGTGCTCAAATCCGAAGTATTGAACCAAAAATATCACACATTAGCAGGCAGCTTGAGTTGTTTTAAGTATGTGCCTTAAGGTTTCTCTGATTTCATGGCATTTCATATGAAATTGGCTGTGGCTAGCGGAGGGCATAATTATAATCCAAAAATAGTCAAACCTGCAGCATTTTGCGGAACATAGCTGGCATTTTAAAGCAGAAGCCTTCAGTTTACTGATTCACTATTGACTGTTCAAATGAGAATTAATAACTAATCCTAGATTGTCAACATCAGTTTTCAGAAACACATATTTACACATATATATAAAACACTACTCCCTTCCAGAGTAAGCAAGAAACAGTAAACCAAAGAAGTTAAAATCATGAGATTAAAAAAACAGAAAAGGAAACAGAGATAAAACTAGTTTCAACCAGTGGTGGGATTCTGCCGCTTCTAGGCAGTTCGGCCAAACCATTTGTAAAATTGCTGGCTCGCCCTGCCCCTTGCTAATAAATAGTGGAGGCGGGGCGAGGGGCCAGCGAGCCAATAATTTAACAAACGGTTCGGTGTTTTTTTGTAATTGATTGGTCTCGCAGCAGTGGTGGTTTGCTTCTGGCTGGCCACGCCCCCGAACCGGTCCCACTCGCTCACCCCAGCTGCCCGACGCTTGCTCGCCCCGCCCCCTTCACCCAGTCACTCCTCACTTGTACTGTGTGGGTCCTCACTTGCAGCTTGCCTGCCTGAAGTCCTGCGCCTGCCAGGTAAGCCTGCGAGTCATGGCCTACATAGCTGCCCCTACCCCCCCCCCGGCCCCATCATCCCAGCCTGCCTCCCCTACTCCCTTCCCTGCAGCCCATAGCCCTGCCATGCTTCCCTGCCTTCCACGCGGCCTTCCCGGCGTCCCCGAGACCAGCTTGCGAAGGCAGGCAAGCAAGCCTGACCACGGGGGCTGCCGGGAAGGCAGGCAAGCCTGGCAAGGCCACCCGGCTGTGGGGAAGAGAGCTAGCAGCTTCTTTCCTTCCCCGAAGCCCTGCCAGGCTTGCCTGCCTTCCACGCTGCCTTCCCGGCATCCCCATGGCCAGCTTGCCACCCACCCCCACCCCGCTTCCCTTTTATCTTTCCTTAACATGCCCCGCTTCTCTCCCCAAACCTTGGGAGTAGGCATCCTCCACGCCGCAAAGCCCTCGAAGCAGCTGCAGGAGGGGGAAAAGAAAAAAAAAGGCCCTCGAAGGCTTCAAAGGTGTGTGTGTGTTTGGCGGCACTGAAGGGAGCCACGTGAAGGGAGCCCGCTGGGTAACCTCATCGGCTGCGATCGCCCCCTTGCCTTCCCCTGCCGCCTCCACCTCTGCCTTTTCCTTCTCTCTGCCAACAGAAGTCGGAGGGGAAAAGGCCGTTGCTTCGCCGAGCGTTTCTCTGCATTTCATCCCAAGTCGGCCGCCCTCATTGGAAATGCGGAGAAACGCTCGGTGAAGCAACGGCCTTTTCCCCTCTGACTTCTGTTGGCAGAGAGAAGGAAGAGGCAGAGGTGGAGGTGGCAGGGGAAGGCAAGGGGGCGATCGCAGCCGACGAGGTTACCCAGCGGGCTCCCTTCACGTGGCTCCCTTCAGTGCCACCAAACACACACACACTCGAAGCCTTCGAGAGCCGAGGCTTTTCTTTTCCCATTCCTGCAGCCACCTCGAGGGCTTTGTGGTGTGGAGGACATCACCTCCCAAGGTTGGGGAGGGAAGCGGGACACCTTAAAGAAAGGTAAAAGGAAAGCAGGGTGGGGTGGGATTTGTCCCCCCCTCACAATCCTCTTCCAAGCGCAGATGGTTCCTCCTTTAATACCTGGTCCTGCATTTGACCTGGCCAGACAGCGCCCCCCCCAGTGCCCTCCCGCCTGTCCTTCCTTCTCCTGACAGGCTGTGAGACAAAGGTCCAGCGGGAAGGGGGGGCTTTGCTTTACCATCTTCAAAGGCTCTGGAGGATTTAAGTAGCTTAACTGTGCTTGCTTGCCAATACCAGTGTAAGATCGGCGCAGGGAAAGCAAGACACGACCAGCTCAGGTCTTTTCAGTGACTTTATTCAGCTCAGAACAAGACAAGAAACTGTGCTGCCGGAGCCCTTTTATAGTGCTCCGGCAGGGTAGCTGTCCAATGACAGCTACTTGAATCTCCCGCCGGTGGATTTGCCAATCCCCGAGCGGATGCCCAAATAAGGACATAACACTCCTCTCCCCTTAGTTCGACTAATGTCAATCACCGTCAATCAGTGACGAAGTCCTGCAGGTAGGCGGGTCTCCGACTCATCCTGGCAGACCTGCGCAGTTCATTCTGAGGTTCGCCGCTCCCCTGAGCGGGCGAAGCTCCCGTCCTCTCCGACCCCCGGACTGGGGGCTCTCGGAGTCCGGCCGTCAAGTGAGCGGGCCCCATGCCTGCTCCTCTGGTCCCCACCGCTGGATCTGCTGGCTGGTGTCACTGGTCTCGTCCCTGCCCGGTCTCTTCGGAACCATGTGGATGGGTGCCACTCGGAAGGTGCTCCTGGTTTTCCTGGTAAGTCCACTGGTGTTATTACTTCTTGTTCTGGTTCCGGTAAATGCTGTCGTCGCAGATGTTTTCGGGACTTGTGCTGTGGGTCGGATCGTCGTGGCTGCTGTCCGACCTTGTCGGGGTGTTGCAGGCCCCCCTTGTCTGGTTGTTGTGGATCGGCCTCGCTTGAGTGGTGTGGGTCGACCTCGCTGGTGTGTTGTTGGCCGACCTCACCTGGATGTCATGAGTTGCTCTCCTTGGGTTGTCCCCGGTCTACTGCTCTGCTGGGCCGGTCTCCTCTGCCGGGACGTTGTTGGTTGCCCTTGCTGGGGGGGTGTGATTCTCCCCCGCAGGGTTGTCCCCCGTCTACCTCACCGTTGGCGTGGAGGTCTCCGGGGTTGGGGTGACGAACGCCATCCTCGCTGAGGTGTTGCGGGTTCCCCTCAAGTCGCAGGTCCTGGTCTACTTGTGGGGACTGGGGCTGCCTTGCTGCTCTGTCGAGGTGCGGTCCTGCTTCGCTGGAACGTCGGCGGTCGACCTCGTAAGAGTGTGGTCAGCCTTCCCCGCCGGGGTGTAGCAGGCCCCCTTCGCTGTGGTGTTGTCGGCCTACCTCGTCTGGGTCGCGTAGGCCTGCTTCATCGGGGTGTTGCAGGCCTACCTCATCGGGGTGTCATAGGCCTACCTCCTCGGGGTGTTGTAGGCCTACCTCGTCTGGGTCGCGTAGGCCTGCTTCATCGGGGTGTTGCAGGCCTACCTCATCGGGGTGTTGTAGGCCTACCTCCTCGGGGTGTTGTAGGCCTACCTCGTCCGGCTGGTTTTGGCTCGTCCCCTTCCATCTTTTCCGGAGCTGGTCGATGTGCCGTCGGCAGACCTGTCCATCTTCCAGCTCCACTCGATACGACTTCGGGCCGGTTGTGCTCTCTATTCTTCCTTTTAGCCATTTCGGAGACCCGTGGAAGTTCAGTGCGAAGACAGGGTCTCCTATGGCGAAGGCTCGCAGCGGGTGGCTGGCTGTGGCAGTTGCATCTGTGTGGTATTGTGGGTGCAGCCGGTCCAACGGTGACCTCAGCTTCCTGCCCATTAGGGGCTCTGCTGGGCTCTTCCTGGTGGTGGCGTGTGGGGTGATGTGCTGGGTCAGCAGGAAGGTGTTGATTCTTTCCTGCCAGTCTCCCGGTGCCATCTTGGCGAGGGCCTCTTTGGTGGACCTCACCATTCGTTCTGCTTGCCCATTTCCGGCTGGCCTGTAGGGTGCGGATAGGGCATGCCGAATGCCCAGGTTTGCCAGGAACTCCTCCATGGGCTTGGAGGTCAGCTGGGGGCCGTTGTCAGAGACCAACACGTCGGGCAGCCCATGGGTGGCGAACAGGCGCCGTAGGGCCTTGATGGTGGCTTCCGTCATGGTGGATGCCATGGGGATGACCTCTAGCCATTTCGAGAAGGCATCTACTACGATTAAGAGGTATCTCCCTTGCATCGGGCCCGCAAAGTCTATGTGAACCCTTGCCCAGGGGCTGCTGGGTGCCTCCCACTCTGATGATTGCGCTTGGGCTGGGGCAGGTCTTACCTCCTGGCAAGGGTCACATCTGGCCACCCACTCCTCAATGTCCTTATCAATGGCTGGCCACCACACGTAACTTCTGGCCAACGCCTTCATCCGCACTATGCCAGGGTGTCCATTGTGAAGTGTAGCAAGCGTCTTTTTCCTCAGCGCGGTTGGAATCAGCACCCGGTCTCCCCATAGCAAAACGCCTTTCATTGTGGACAGCTCCTGTTGCTTCCGCACGAAGGGGCTGTATTCGTCTGCTGCTGTTTCGGTGGGCCAGCCTCGCAGGACCCAGGATAGGACTTTTTTGAGTACTGGGTCCTTCTGGGTGTGGGCTGCCACATCGGCTGATGTCACTGGGCAGTCTTTGTCCGTGTCAATGTGGAGCAGGCTGGTGGTTGGTGCGGGGTCTTCCACTGGTTCCATGGATGGGCACCGGCTTAATCCGTCAGCATTCCCAATGGATGCGCCTGGTTTGTGGATTAACCGGTAGTCATATCCGGCTAGAAATATCACCCAGCGGGTCATCCTGGGTGACATGTACGCTGGGGTAGGTTTGTCCCCTGCCAATAGTCCCAACAACGGCTTATGATCCGTTATTACTGTGAAAGTTCTGCCATACAGGTATTCGTGGAAGCGTTTGGTGCCTGCCACGATGGCCAATGCCTCTTTGTCCAGCTGGCTATAGTTCCTCTCAGCACTGGGCATGGTCTTCGAGAAATATGCAATGAGGGCTTCCTTCCCATTTGGCAGCTGGTGGCTGAGTACTGCCCCTATTCCATACGGTGATGCGTCGCAGGTTAGCAGAAGTGGTAGCGTCTCATTATATTGTAGTAGCACGCTGTCGGATGAGAGAAGACTCTTCACGGCCTTGAACGCTCTCTCCTCCTCTTTCTCCCATCTCCACGGAACCGCTTTCCCCAGCAGACGATGCAATGGCTCAGCAGCTGTTGCCTTCTGTTTGAGAAATGCGCTGTAAAAATTCAGCAATCCCAAGAAGGCCTGAAGCTCCGTTTTATTTTTGGGGGCTGGAGCTTCCTGAATTGCTTTTATTTTTGATTTGGTGGGGTGGATGCCTGTGCCATCGATTAAATAGCCCAGGAACTCGACCTCCTGTACCCCTATGATGCATTTATTCTTCCTTACTCTCAGACCCTTTTCCTTGAAGCGTTGCAATACCGTTTTTAGACGCTCAAGCAATTGGGTCTTAGAGTGGCCAGAGATGAGCACATCGTCGAAGTAAGGCACCACCCCTGGAATGCCTTGGAGAAGGCGTTCCATCATTGATTGGAAAATGCCCGGGGCTGCGCTTACTCCAAATTGGAGTCGGTTGCACTTAAAAGCCCCTCTATGAGTGACAATGGTTTGCGCCTCTGCCGTTTTTTCGTCCACTGGCAGTTGCTGGTAAGCCTGGGCCAGGTCCAGTTTGGCAAATATGGAACCATTTCCTAGTGAGTGCAACAGATGTTGCACTACTGGGACCGGATATGCGCTCTGCTGGAGGGCACGGTTTATGGTAATTTTATAATCTGCGCATATCCTTGTCGATCCATCAGGCTTCATGGGGGTCACAATGGGCGTCTCCCATGCCGCGTGATCAATTGGCTCCAGTATGCCTTGGGCTATCAGCTTATCTAGCTGAGCATCTACTTTGTGCCTCAAGGCGAACAGAACTCGGCGGGGCTTATGCCTAATTGGTGTAATCCCCTTATCTAAATTTAAGGAAATAGGCTTCCCCACAAATTTCCCCAGCTTACCGTCGAAGACTTCTTGGAACTCTTCGAGGAGTGAGTCGAGTTCGTCCCTTCTAATTTGGTTGACCCCTTGAATTTTGAGTCCTAGCGGCTGGAACCATTCCATGCCCAGCAAGGTAGGGCGGCTGCGGTCGACGATGGTGATAGGGAGCTCCCCCTGGAACGCTCTGAAGGACATGTTGATGGAGGTTCTGCCCAGTACCCCTATGGGGTTTCCCCCAAAACCAATCAGTCTGGAACGTAGTGGTTTGAGGTCTTTTTTCTGCACGCCTGGCTTCAGGCTCTTTAACCGTTTCCAGTCCATAATAGAGTAGATCGAGCCCGTATCTACCTCCATTGAACAGGGAGACCCCTCCACGTGCACAGTCACCAGACACTTGGAGGTGGACTCCTCCTCATCAGTGAAATGGATTGTTGTTTGATGTACCGCTCCTTTCCGGCTTCCGTCGTTTCCCCCTCGTCTGGGCTGGTACGAGGCCTGTCTAGATGACCTCGCGTTGTCTTCCCGATTTTCTCTATTCCGGTATCCATATGGCTCGGCATCTGGCTCAGCTGCTCTGCAGGCCTCTGCAATGTGCCCCCTCTTGTTGCAGCGTCGGCACGTTGCATCCCTCCATCTGCATGTTGCTTTGGGGTGGTCCCCTTTGCAGCTGCCGCAACGCTCCCGTCGATCGGGATTTTTCGCGGTTTCTCGCCCGGGGGGTCTGGATATTTTGTGTACCTCCTCTTCTCCTTCTGACTCCGATCCGGCTGTGGAGTCTTTGGTTGAGGATGTTTGGGCTCTCTGGATTTTGTTGATGCCCTTAGCTCGGTGCATCGCGGCTGCGGCTTTCTCGGATGTTTCTGCGGCCGTGGCTTCTTCAATCACCTCTTTGAGCACCAGCTTCTTTTTGCCCAAGAACTTCTGGAGAGCCCTGTCCCTCATGCCAAACACAATGCGGTCAGCAATAGCATTGTCCACATTGTCGAAGTCACAGCTGACCGCTAACTGGCGTAGGGAGGCCACAAATTCTTTGATTGTCTCACCTTTCTGGAATTTCTGCTGGAACTTGAAGCGGTTAGCCACCGGCGTTTCTGTCGGCGCGTAGTGTTCCTGCAGGATGCGTTGCAGGTCGGTCCATGGTAGGTCCTCGATGTCCCGGGGGGAAACGAGGTTGATGGCCATCGCAAGAACCTCGGGGCCACAGTGCGCCAGGAACAATCCTCTCTGTCTTTCGTCGTCGGCATTCCTGATGTTATTGCCTTTCAGGAATTGGTGAAAGCGGATCATATAGTGAGTCCAGATCTCTTTTCCTGGCTGGAAGGGGGTCAGCGTCAGCAATGCGGATTCTGGGTTTGCCATTGCTGCGGACCTTCGGCAAGTGACTTCAGCTCAGAGTCGCTTCGCTTCATCGAGGTAGCTTCGTGCTGTGCCGTTCGTGCTCGGTTCAGTCCTTCGTCGCCAGTGTAAGATCGGCGCAGGGAAAGCAAGACGCGACCAGCTCGGGTCTTTTCAGTGACTTTATTCAGCTCAGAACAAGACAAGAAACTGTGCTGCCGGAGCCCTTTTTATAGTGCTCCGGCAGGGTAGCTGTCCAATGACAGCTACTTGAATCTCCCGCCGGTGGATTTGCCAATCCCCGAGCGGATGCCCAAATAAGGACATAACAACCAGAATTACAGAGTTGGCAGGGACCTTTGGAGGTCTTCTAGTCCAGAGATCTCCAACCTTGGCAACTTTCTCTGCCTGGGCCTGATGCTCCCCGAGAGGCAGGGGGTCTCTCTGAATGGGACCCCCGCCCCAAAAGGCTGGCCCCAAAGCCCTAGCTCAGAGGTCTTCAAACTTGGCAGCTTTAAGACCTGTGGACTTTAACTCCCTGAATTCTCCAGCCAGCATAGCTGGCTGGGGAATTCTGGGAGTTGAAGTCTGCCAGGCTTAAAGTTGCCAAGGTTGGAGATCTCTGGACTAGAAGATAAATGATGGCATAAATGATGACCTGTCAAAAGTGCAAGGACCTGTCAGAAATCACTTTTTTTCAGCCCTCTGGGTAGTCCCTATGTGCATAGGGACTACTCAGAGGGCTGAAAAAGTTATTTTTGACCAGTCCTTGCACTTTTGACCAGTCCTTGAACTTACAACTGTCCTCACATTTTACGTTTTGTGCCCTATCTTGTCACCGTGGTGAAGAGAAGTAGTGGTGAAATGACTGACATGGTTGTTAAGAATGCCGCAACGGGCATAAATGTGAGGATGGTCATAAGTGTGAGGACTGGTCAAAAGTGCGAGGACCACTGAGAATTGACTTTTTTCAGCCCTCTGAGTAGTCCCTATGCACATAGCCACGCCCACCCAGTCACATGACCAGCTAGCCATGCCCACCCAGTCACATGGCCACCAAGCCACACCCCCAACTAAGCCATGCCCACAGAACCGGTTGTTAAAAAAATTGAATCCCACCACTGGTTTCAACCAACATATTCATATATGTCTCCACCATTCGTATTTATTTATTAGATGTTTATCCCCCCTCCCTTTATTATTTTTATAAGTAATTCAAGGCAGCAACCATACTTAGTACTCCTTCCTCCTCTTTAAATTATCCTTAAACCAGCTTCAGTTAAGAGAAAAAGATCTCAACTGTGACAGTGCTATTTTAGCACCAACAAATGCCAGTTGGGTCTGGCTGGACAATTAGGCTGATCAGACAAGCACAGGTAACAAGCGGATTTTCCAGATCACTTGGTGTAGCTGTGCTCAAGGCCTATGGAGTTGAACCAGCAACTTAAATTGGTACTTATCGAAAGCTAATGATAGGGACCGACAATAGAGGGAGGGATAGTTTGGAGGAGCTCCAGAATGGTGCAAGGTATCTGGTACTGGACCAGGAGTTGCTTGGCAATCAGAACATGAACAAGCCTAGGAAGATTATCCCATGAAAGGGAAGGCCATGTATACATAAAAACAATACAAAAACATACAGGGGAGAGAAGGGGGGGAGAGGGAGAGAGAGAGAGAAATACTAAAGCTAGGAATATAACTTTTTGTAGAAAAGTATTCTTGTGGCTGCAAGCTGCACAGGACAACAGAGATAAACAAATTTAGGAACATTAACAGCTAAGAATATATAACTGTGGTGGAATGTAGTCTGGATTCCCAGTAGAGAGGGGCTGTTTTCAAGAGGGTAAAAAGACAGTGCAGCTTGGAAAGTTTGATCAGCAGGAAGAGGGTTAAAATGGTTCCTCCCTAGTGATTCCCCGAGTATATATCTGTAATTATGCAAATAGTTGCTTTAATCTGACAAGATTAATTTCAGGCTCCAAGAACGATACATAGAGTTACTTCTATGTTCTTCATTTATAGCCAGAATAAATAATAGATTCTACTAAATAGTAGTCATTAATGCTGACTATGACTATTGAAATAAAAGTTAAGTTATAAGATACCTTTCCCCCATCCCATGTTACTTCATTTTCTTTCTACCTCGCTCTGAAACTGGCCTGAAAAAACTTGATGAACATAAGATGTCTTCAGAACAATTTCCTGCCATGTAGGAGTAAACCAGAACTTTAAAGCTCAGATATGACAGCCCTATGTTAAAATCCAGTGTATTGGAGATTTAAATAGGCTAAACTATAAATGAATATTGAAAGTATGAATGTGCATATGTATTAATATCCTTGAAGCTTGTTTGAATAATGTTCATAGACAGCCATGTTTTTTCTTTAAGGATTCTTTTAATTGCTTTAATGCTGTAGTTTCCACAGAAATAAGGATTGTAAGGCTCTATCATAATCTTTTTAACTGTTTGCACTGCTCTACCAAATCTATATATGCTATTTTTCTCAATCTGGAACCCTCTTGATATATTGGTCCACAATTCTCTGTATCTTATCCAATGGCCATCAATGTTGGAATCTCTACATCAAATGTCTTCATCTTAATCAGAGATCACTGGTGTTCTTATCTAAATATATCTGGAAGAAACCATGTTAAGTCTAAACAAGCTCTACTAGTTCTTTCTTATTTCTAGCTTTGGTAACATACCTAAGCTTTTTCACCAAGATGTGGAATCAACTGCTTAAAGCAAGGCTAGCTGGTATCACCAAACCTCAATGGTATGGCCTTACTATAAAGATAGAACAATTCAGCATCTGTTATAAATGTCATGGCCATTCCTGCTTGAAATATATTATATAGGGGACCAAAAGGTCCCATTATACATTTGCTGGACAATCCTAAATGCCTCCAGTCAGAATGGGATCCATCAACTTCAGTGGGACTGGTACAAGTATGCCCAATTGGAAGTTAAATTAGCTGCTCTGAGGCAGATTTGGAATCTGTGGTACCAGTATGACCGTGTTCTCTGCCAGTACATTTTACAAGCGATTTGCTTTCACACTTTTGGGCCCTGATAGAAACACACCTGTCTTTCATCAATCCTTGATGTGAGCAAATGCCAGAGGTTATTAGCAATAACTGCAGTGGTAGTGAAAGGTTCGTGTAAACAAACCTGTGCTACTCTTTCATCTAGGCCATTACAGTTGTATAGTGCAAATCTCTTCAACTGGAAGTTATGTTTCCAAAGCAACGTGGGAGATGCTCCAAAACATGGTGTTTGTCATACACTGCTTAATGCCTGCTGGGCTACACCACAGCAGGCAGAGAGAGGAGTAAGTGGAAACCATGATTAGATTAAGCCCACCCACTCCGCTCCAAAAAAAGAGAGGACAAGGAGAAGGGCAACAGGTGACTGCTAGTGACTGAAGATTGCAGTTTGACAATCTTTTGCATTTTGTGATTCTCTTCATTGTACAACTACTAGGCACTGATTTTAAAGTAAGGGAAAATAGTGGGACTTTTTAATAAATGCTTTCAGAAAAAGAAGTGCCAGACAGTTCAAATCTTCTTCCTCTGTTAACAAGGATGTAATTATAATCCGGAGGTGGCATCTGTTAGCTGTGGAAATCAGTTTCGCAACTGTATTACTCCAACCAAATTGTCAGATGAGAAACCAAACTGATTTAAACAGTGGTCTTTAAGCACTGATGATTTAGGGGTTTTTTTGGGGAGGGAGTTTTTAACGAGGAGATGACAGGAAAAAATATATATGAGAGCCGTCTTCTCTGGAGCCGTTTAATCTGGAACAGCTTCGTTAATTTAATTTTTAGAGTCAGATTCAGGTAGGATCACTGATCATTTTTGATCCCCCAGTTAGTTTCTAGTCCGTTTTTTTTTTTGTTCTCCTAGAATATCTAACTTTTTAAAAAAGAAGAATATTGCAATCACCATCGGTGCAGGTGCCCTTAATACTATCTGTGGCTGTGACATACATTTTTAATAGCACAGTTTTGGAGATGTCACCAGAACCACTGATATACGCAGTGATCTGTCAAACTAGTGAACTGACTACTGGTAATCATGACTCCTGTGATGTGGATTTAAATCTCTTAAAATTAGCCTTTTAGTTAATACTGTATTGGTGGCTTTATGTGTATAATTTTAAGAGATATTAAGACATTCACTTTATTTACTCTTATCGTGGCTTGTACATTGCTCTTCTCCATGTGGTTCAAGAAGCAACAAAAACTTCAACATGGAATCACGATAAGGAAAACGATATCCATTCATGGCCCATCCCAATGAGACATAACTCAATCCTCATTCTCCCCAACCACTTTCCTAAAAAGCCATGACTTCAATCTTCCTCCAAAGTTGAGCTAAAATGGGGCAATGTAGATATCAGAGGGAAAGCTCTTCTCCAAAAAGGGAGAGAAGCATCACAATATTGGTTGCAATTTTCAGGCAAAAGTCACAATGGCAGATACTGAGGTATTGAAAACAAAGATGCAAATCCATTGAGAACCAACTTTTCCATATCACTTTTTACCCACAACAATTGGGAAGCTACCATTTTGCGGTATGGGTTGATGTGAAAATCAGAAGTGGGACCCTAATGTGTCTCAGCTATGAAAATGTAAAAATAGAAGCTTCTTGAATTCTAGGCTGGTTTATCATCTAGATATAAATAAGGTGATTTTAATTTTTGCATCGGATGAAAACCAGCATTCACTCTGGAGCAAATAAAGCGGTTTCAACATATGTTCTTCTTTTGTGTTTAGATATCTTGGTGTAATGAGTAGCATTTCAGATCCAGAATTGGAGAAATTCAGATACTTGCTCAAGAAACACAATGGTTGATATGACACATTAATCCATAAATAAACCAACCACGTTTTATCCAAGTGTCAACCCACAGTTGTTAATTTATAACACAGCATAGCTTATGAAAGCAGGAAATGGGGTTAATTAAGTCTACAAGGATAGTTGAACAGCGAGTAGGCATGTTGTGCAAATATAGCCCTCAGGTCACCTTAGACCAGCCTAATAAGCTTGTTAAACATCCCTATGTATAGTCAGCTTCTTTAAATTTTTTGGGACTGTGCTGTTACAAGAATGATAAAAGGGTGACAGACATACTGTATTGCTGAAGTAAGGCCCTTTAAAAGAAGTCCCAATTCCTACTGTGAACGATGAATGGAAATGTAATTTAATTCTGAAGAGGAAATATCAACTTTCAGCAGAAGCCAAATTTCTGGAGTGGTTCCAGAAGTCAACATGAAATGAATGGACAAGAAGAAAATTGTTGGCAAAGAGGTGGCAAATGTTTTGGGTTCATGTGACTTGATATAATGTTCAGGTTCTGTGGATCTTTTTGTACGTTACTTTCAGAAGGGATTCCAGCTGTCCTGCTGGTTCTGAGCCAGGTTTCTAAATAAGAAAATAAGGGAAGGAAACTTGATTCTGTCTCTTTTTTCTTTCACGGAAGACACTGAAGTGGGGAAGTTAAAAAGAGAGCTGATTATTATTTGTTGTTGTTGTTACTGTTGTTTGTTTGTAGTGACAAAGAGCTCTTCTCAAAATACCTATACTCCAGGTTAGTTCCATTGAATCTGGAAAATTGTAAGTGCTTGGACATTATAGACCTAGTATCTTCTGTTTTATATTTCAGGAGTGTCCAAACTCAGCGATTTGAAGACTTGTGGACTTCAACTGCCAGAATTCCTCAGCCAGCCATGCTGGGAGTTGAAATCACAAGTCTCAAAGTTGCCACATTTGGAGACCCCTGTTATATATCATTCCCCCAAGGCTTGTGATGGCAAAACCCCTGAAGGTCATCAATCACTAAAATAGCTCATCTCACTCAATACAATTCATAAGGGGGGCATGTCTGAGAAGAATGCTAAAAGTAAAACAATACTGAACATTTATTAAGAACATAGATATTATTTTGGAAAACATAATATTTCCATATTATTGCCTGTATGGATCATTAGTTTTCTGAAGAAAATTATTGTAGGTCTGTAAAAAAAAAATGGCAAGGGACCCTTTTATCCCCTACGATACATTTCCAGTTGAATCAAGAAAGATTAGTCATTGCTTATTGTTCATCAAGGAACAGTTTTTAGTTCACTTTTAAAATATTGTAATGATTTTATACAGCACTGGGAATCTCATTAGTATCTTGGAGGGCACCCTTCCTGAAATACTATGCTCTGACAACTTTGCTGAGACGTTGATAATGAGGCCTGATAATTGAGTTTGTATATCACGCTTTGGAACAAATGGAACATGGAGTCCATACTTTGTTTCACTAGAGTATGAGTCACCCTTGTGAGCATATTCACCTTCTTCGTTTCCTTGCCAAAGCTTAATCATAATGGCATACTAAATGCTCAGTGATAAAACCCATGATTACTCAAATTACAGTTTCCCTGTAAATTGAATTTAAAATATAGGGCAGCCAGATTGGTGGGGGGGGAAGAGATTGAGAGGCCGAGAGACCAAAGGATCGAGAGATCGAGAGATCAGTAGTGTGATTGCTCTCTTGTGGGGAACCTCAAAGGGTTAGTTCCCTTCCCTTTATTATTTAGCATGTACATGTCGTCCTCAAATGATGACTAATTAATTCCAAAATTTCTGTTGAGTGAGACGGTTGTTAAATGGGTTTTGCCCCATTTTTCAACTTTTCTTGCCACACTGCAGTTATTAAGTTAGTATAACATTGTTAAATGAATCCCCATTGACTTTACTTGTCAGGAGGTCTTAAAAAGTGATCACATGACCCGTGGACACTGCAACCGTCATAAATATGAACCAGTTGCCAGGCATCCAAAAGTTGATCACGTGACCATGGGGCTGCTACAACGGTCGTAAGTGTGACAAATGGTCAGAAGTCGCTTTTTTTCTGTGCTGTTCTAGCTTTGAAAGAAAAAGGGACTGGCTCAAAGTCACTCAGCCAGCTTTTATGCCTAAAACAGGACTAGATCTCACAATTTCCTGGATTTTAGCTTGGTGCCTTAATCACAGGATCAAAGCGGCTCATATATTACTACCTGTTCTGCAGACTGTGCACTGGCTTCCTATTAGCTTCCAGGTGCCTGTTGAAGGCCAGAAGCATTGTTTTTCAGTGATGGGGCCAGCCCTCTGGAATCACTTCCCAGGGGAAGTCTTGTCTCCAACACTGTCCATTTTCTGGAAATAGCTGAAGATCAAACTTCAGAGAACTTGTGAAGATTGGTACCATGTGTTTTGTCTGGGATTCAGTTCATTTATGTTCTTCTATTTATTATATATTTTATTTTGTCAGATGCCATAATCCTGTGATTGCAGGGGAATAGGAATTTGATTAATTAATAAATAAAATGTATAAAATTTCTGCTACAGAAGCTGCAAATCAGCAGAATCCATGGGATTTCCTTCAAAAAAAATAGGATGTCTGCCTGCCTCTGTGTGTGTGTGTGTGTGTGTATGTGTATGTGTATCTAATTGTCTTGGCTATTAATTTTATGAATGTTTATGTTTTTATATTGTTTTCCTTGTTTTTTAAATGGCTGTGTTGTGCTTTTTTGTCATTTTTATATCTTTTAATTGTTTGTAAGCCACCGAGAGCCGAGTATAAATGAGATGGGCAGTTATAAAAATTTGAATAATAAATAAATGAAGTAGTTAAAATGACTCCCACCGGTTTTACTACCGGTTCTATAGAACCGGTGCGAACCAGGGGCAACCCACCACTGACTGGCTGGTACACACAATTTGCTGAGCCAGCCTAAGGAGCCCACCTCTGCTTAGCCTCATCTCTTGTGAATACTCAACCACAGTTTACAAATGTTTATTGAAACAATGTGTTAACTAAGTTTTAAATGTTGATCTTCCTTATTGCTATGGAATCTTACAAAACCTTGACTTTGCTTTCTCTGCTTACTTATCTCAAATAAAGCTAATAGATTCTTTCTTTGCCATTATGGAGTAAATGAAAATTACAGAAGCCAGATGGATACATTAATTTGACAGAATTCACCAATTATCTTGCAATCAAATCATAGTGAAACCTCTTAAGCCAGCCAAAATAAATAAATAAAACTGATTGAAATTGTCAGGTTATTTTTCAAAGGAAAAATAGATCAAAGACTGAGCTCTTATGACACATTTAACCATAGGTAGCTTAATTGTAATTTCCTCCATTCAATTTTCTGGGTTCAAGTCCCTGATCCATGAATTGACTATGCAGACTTCACATACAACACAAAGCTAAAATGTGATTGCAATTCTGTGTACGGTGCTAGATCAGAGCTGTCAAACTTGAGGCCTGCGGGCTGGATCTGTCATGTGCTGGCCACACCCACTCCCAGTTTAGCAAAGTGGGGGGAAAGTCCCAATAATGTCAGCTGACGCTGCAATGACGACGCAAGTTTGACACCCCTGTGCTAGATGCACAATAGCGTTCTAGAGTTCTTTTGAGGATTACCATCATTTATAAATTACCACCAAACTTAATTATGTCTTAGTTACCTATAGAATTGAATAGTTAGTTTTAGTTCAAATACATATAATATCTCTTGCACTTCCAAGTATGTCTGCTGTCTATCAAAGCTGGTGAAAAATATGTTTGTAATATGTACGAACTATAGAATAAGGAACTGGAAAATCCATTCGTGGTAATTCAATGAATTTGGGTTTTATGAAATGTAAAATGCACTTCTTATATCAACTTGATAGCGTTAATTCTTAAGAAGGTTTCATTCTTTGTCTATTGATTTTCCAATAGATGATTCCAATAGTTGATTCCTGATTGTTTTAAAAAAAAATGGAAGGCTTTGTTTTTCTGCTGGCTCTGTAAGAAATTTGGGATTTTCCTAATTCATACAATTTGGTCTATTGTACCTCTTTTTTTGTTTCAAATAATCTGTAATGGTATTTGGGAAAGACCTTGGGAGAATGGGCTAAGAAATGTGTCAAGGGAACAATCAGATAAGAGATTGCATAATAGCCTGTCGCTGGGTAGAGGGAAGGCAAAAGGCTCAGAAGAGACCTCCCTAGTTTCTCAGGCTGGAAAGGAGGCACAACATCAAGAGAGAAGAGATTGCCTCCCAACCAATTCTGCCAATACTATAAGGACTAACACCAGAGCTATTACCCCTTCTTACACAGGGATGCTTAACTGCCCTAATCAGCCTCAGAGGCCCTCCTGGTTGGTTGCCTCATAGATTTATGTCCCGTTTTTTCTTCAGGGGGATCAAGGAAGCATCCGTAGCCCCCTGTCCTCCCATAATTTCCCACATCAACAACTGTGAGAGGTTTGTTGGGCTGAGAGAAAATGCCCAGAATCACCCAGTGAACTTCTATGGCTCACAATGGATGTGAACGTGACTCTCCTCACTTCTAGTGATTAACACTGTCACCACTATACTATGCTAAATATTTAAGTTTCTACCCTATCCAGATATGCTGAGCTTGATAGGCAGTATATAATTATTTTAATAATCATAATGTAGGAAAAATTGGCAACTGAAGTAGTGATGAAGCCAACATTTACTTCAAGGAAAATTACCTTTTTCAGTCATAAAAATTACCTTTTTCAGTCATACTACAGCATTTCAAAGAAATAATAATACATCTTTCATGACAGTTGAGTTCATCACCAAAAATAAACTCTTCCTTAGGCTGGAAAATGTCACAATTTTGCCAAATCTTCAATTAGAACTCTAAGAATTTGTTCTGTGTCTTAACTGCAGCTTTTCCTAACCCATTACCTTCCAAATAAGTTGAACTATAATAAAACTCCTCAATATCATGCTGGCTGGGAACAATGGGCATCGTAGTTCACTGGTATTGGCAGATGAGTGGGTTGGGGAAATTGTCCTTCAGAACTGTCATCAGGATTCTTCTACAATGATTTTCTTAATTAAGAATATAGTGCTATATATACATATATATTTGTGTCTTTGAGTCAATGTTGGCTCTTGGTGGCCGTCTGGACAAGTCCATACAGCTTTCTAGGCAACATTTTCAAAAGTGTTCTCCCGTGGCCATTTTCATTACATTGGGAAAGAATGGCCAGTGGCTTCTGGGCCTAAGTCAGAAGTAAAATTCAGTTTTCCCTGATCTAGTCCAGCTCCTTAACCACTAGACCAAATTGATTGTTTCAAGAATATTGTTTTAATAATGACTTATTAATTTTATTTTCTATGGAATCTCCATTCTTTGGGTAAATGTCTATGGAGATTCTCAGTCATCTAGGTTATTTGTATCATCTAGGTACTTATATTTGTAGTGCCCAGATGATAAGATTTCCATATTGACTTCTCTTCTTTACAGAGTTCCCCTTGTATTTGTTTATCAGTTCTGATTTTTTTTCCTTTATATTAAAGTGTAATTACAGTCCACTTGGAGCAATATGGAAAAAGTGTTGGAAGGAGCGGACAAGTGTATATTTAACACATCACATATTCACCGTGTGATTTTTGTTTATTGTTAGTTTACTGTTTTCCTTTCTAAACTGGTCCCTTATGTGGTTATGGCGAACAAATTCTTGAGTTTTTAATGTCAGGTTGTATTATTTTGTTTTGTTTATTTTGCAGGAATGGCAGATAATTATTTTCTGCATTTCAAGGCAACATTCTCTAATATTATTCTCCCAGAAAAGATATTTTTAATTTACATTCCTAGCAGCAATATATTTTTCTTTATTCTTATTTTGAGTTATTAAATAATTCCAGCAATTTATCTTCATAAATGGCTTTGTAATCTCGCAATGACCACTTGGCCCACTCTCTGATTATAGGTTTTATGCCCAATGTATAATCTACCATAGTGGCTCCATAATCTCCACTCAATTGAACTATTTATAAGAGAATGGCTTGAGCAATCAATCCATTAAGAGTGCAAGAGATTTCCATCAATCCCCAGAGCTTCAGCTAATCTTGCATCTCTTCAGACCTCTTTGAATCTGTCTGTATTTTCTTTTTTTTCCTTTTCCCAAATGTGATAGGAACATGTGCAATTCCATTAATGCATTTATCAACCCTGGGGAACTGTTCACCTTGGCGATGTTAAAAGTTTGGTAAATAAGAATGATGTCTCTCCTTCCCCACAGTGCTTTGCATGATTTGAGTTTTCAAGACCACAGTGTAGGTAGCTTCTTGATCTCCTGGTTATAAAGGCACAGGCATTGTCCCCATTTGTGGCCAACCAGGCCACTGTCATTTCTTGAGAACAAGGGGGTGAGAAAGAAACGTAACATTAACCTGCCTTGATTTTATTTGATGTAAGAGGGAGAGAGAATTCCAATCAGGCTATCAAGGTTCTGTTGTTATTCCCTGAATTAATCAAAATCCCAGCACTTGTTAATTCTGACTTGGCCTACCACATTTTTTTTTTAATTTTTATTTTTCATTCCCGCCTTCAGCCTTGGAATTTCCTGTCTCCTATCCAAATACTTACCCTGGCCTAATTCCAATTAGCTTCTGAGCCTAAACAAGGTCAGCCAGCTGCTAAAACTACAAAACAAGCACATTAATATCTAAGTAGAAGAGCAGTGTGTAAGGCTGAAACACAATGGCTGCCAGATATATATTGATGGTCGTGCTCATTCGGTTCTATGAGGAAGTTATTTGGTCAATACAGCTTCAGGTTCAAAAAGTTATTTTATTATTTACAAATATACAATAATGAACAGGGCGTCCTGTTGCATTTGTTACCCTAACTGTATGACTCAGATGTTGAGAGGAGAGAGAAGTTCACGTGTTGTCTTGCTGAGAGATAGATGGGAAGAAGCAGGGAAGATATCCAATTGATTTCTGGGTAAGAGTCCAATAAGAGAGTTCATTGGCTGATACAGTCACATATGCAAGATGGGTCCGCCCCAGGTGCCTGATGGATTCTGATAGATTCCAGATGGAACTTGGGCCATTTCCTGAGGTTCTAGCACATGACTCGGTCTAGGACCTGGTGGCGGCCTGGGATCGGGCCGCTAGTGGGGCCTTGGATCGAGTCGTGCCTTTGCGGCCTCTGACCCGGTGCCGATCCCTCACGGCGCCTTGGTTTACTGAGGAGCTGAGGGAGATGAAGCGCTGGAAAAGACACCTGGAGAGAGGTTGGAGGGCCAGTCTCGCCGAATCCAATTGAACACTGGTAAGGTCACATATTAAGACCTACCTAGTGGCGATAAAGGCGGCAAAGTGTAATTACTTTTCCGCTCTTATTGCGTCATCAGAGAATCGTCCGGCGGCCCTGTTCAGGGTGACCCGCTCCCTGCTTCAACCGGAAGTGCGGGAGGACCCCCTGGAGGGCAGGGCTGAGGATTTCGGACAATATCTGTATGACAAAATCGCTCAGATCCGAGGGGATTTGGACTCTGACTGGGTAGATCTGGGCAGGGTGATGAGCAATAGTCTTGAGAATGTTACTTGGGAAGAGTTTGACTCTGTGACTCCAGATGACGTGGACAGGATTTTGGGGAGACTTAATGTGGCCACATGTTTACTGGACCCGTGTCCCTCCTGGTTAGTACTGGCTTTCCAGGAGGTTACACGAGGCTGGCTCCAGGGAATTATCAACGCTTCGTTGAGTGAGGGTCACTTCCCTGCTACCTTGAAAGAGGCGGTGGTGAGGCCTCTCCTCAAGAAGCCCTCCCTGGACCCGGCAGTACTGGCTAACTACCGTCCTGTCTCCAACCTTTGCTTTGTGGCGAAGGTTGTTGAGAGTGTGGTTGCATGACAGTTTCCACAATTCATGGAGGAAACGTCTTATCTAGATCCGTTCCAGTCGGGTTTCAGGCCTGGATACAGCACGGTTGCTCCTCTGTTCTGGTCCTATTAGATCTCTCAACAGCTTTTGATACCATCGACCATGGTATTATGCTGCACCGGTTGGAAGAGTTAGGGATGGGGGGCACCGTGTTATGGTGGTTCTCCTCCTTTCTCTCCGACCAGTCGCAGTTCGTGTTGGCAGGGGGGCAGACGTTGACCTCGAGGCCTCTCATTTGTGGAGTGCCGCAGGGGTCGGTCCTCTTGCCCCTTTTGTTCAACATTTATGTGAAGCCACTGGGTGAGATCATCCGTGGCTTTGGGGTGAGATACCACCAGTACGCTGATGACACCCAGCTGTACATCTCCACCCCAAACCACCCCAACGATGCCCTTGAAGTGATGTCCCAGTGCCTGGAGGCTGTGCAGATCTGGATGGGGAGGAACAAGCTCAAGTTCAACCCTTCCAAGACTGAGTGGCTATGGTTCCCGGCATCCCGATATAGTCAGCTGACTCCATTGCTGACTATTGGAGCGAGTCTTTGGCCCCCGCGGAGAGGGTGCGCAATCTGGGTGTCCTCCTGGATACGCAGCTGTCCTTGGAGGAACATCTGACAGCTGTAGCCAGGGGGACCTTTTGTCAGGTTCGCCTGATTCGCCAGTTGCGCCCCTTTCTTGATTGGGATTCCATGTGCACAGTCACTCATGCCCTCGTCACCTCTCGCCTGGACTACTGCAACGCTCTCTACATGGGGCTCCCCTTGAGGAGCACCCGGAGGCTCCAACTGGTCCAGAATGCGGCCGCGCAGGTAATTATGGGAGCTGTATGGCGCTCCCACATAACACCACTCCTGCGCGAGCTGCACTGGCTCCCGGTGGTCTTCCGGGTGCGCTTCAAGGTGTTGGTCACCACCTTTAAAGCGCTCCATGGCATAGGACCTAGTTACCTTCCAGACCGCCTTCTGCCACCGACGACCTCCCATCGACTCGTGCGCTCCCACAGAGAAGGCCTCCTCGGGGTGCCGTCAGCCAAACAATGTAGGCTGGCGACCCCCAGGGGGAGGGCCTTCTCTGTGGGTGCTCCTACCCTCTGGAATCAGCTGCCCCCAGAGATAAAAAGAATTCAAGACCTCCGTGCCTTCCGCCGTGCCCTTAAAACTTTTTTCTTCCAGCAAGCCGGGCTGGCTTAACAAACCCTTTTAAACAATTTTAACTGGTTTGTCTTTTTAAATTTGGGGCCAAACTGAGATATTTCTTTTAACTGTTTTTTAATGTTTGTGTTGTATGTTTTTATTCGGCTGTACACTGCCCCGAGTCCCTAGGGAGAAGGGCGGCATATAAATTTGAAAATAAATAAATAAAATAAAATAAATATGATGTCTGTAAAGACTTAACCCCTTCTGGGCCCTGGTGCATCATATGCAGGCAATATCTGACAATGGCAGCCTTTCTGTATGTAAAGTTTCAGAGCTATACCTCCTATCCTACTCAAAATTCTCCACACTGAGTGGCATAGCCCAATATGTCTGGCAGCCTGGCTGCTAAGTAAAGGCTGAGACCAGGGGTGGGCTGCTGGGGGTTTGCAGGGTTTGGGAGAACCTCTAGCTAAGATTCTGTGCAGTTCAGAGAACCCCCATATCCCACTCCTGGCTGACCCTGCCCATCCCCCCCCCAGGAGTCCCCACGTGGCCCGTTTTGGATGCAGGTAAGTGCAGGGCACACGTGGAGGCTCGGGTAGGGCAAAAAATGGGCCTACCGGAAGTTTGGGAAGGCCTGTTTCCGGCCTTCAGAGGGCCTCCGGAGTCTGGGGAGGCCGTTTTCACCCTTCCAGAGGCTCTAGGAAAGGCTCCAGAGCCCAGGGAGGGCAAAAACACCCCCATGGTTCAGGAGGCCAACTAGGCCATGCCCACCCAGCAACCAGGCAGAAAACCCCTTACTAAAATTTTTGAAGCCCACCCCTGGCTGAGACCAACATCAAATACTTTGCAATAGTAACACCAGCAGGACTTTGGAAATATTCTGAGAGTTTATAACATGGCAAGTAATTTTCGCAGTTAGCGTTCTGATGATTTGAGCAAGATGTAATAATGGCTTCTCTCTCTCTCTCTTTTTTTTAAGTGCTAAAGATGTTCCCCTTGGAGACAGACTGCTAATTAGCCACCTATTTTTATTCTTGCTCAAAGTTATAAATTGCTTTGCCCTTTCTGTTAGCAGCTCATCCACTTGTCACTTGATTTCTACTTCTTTCCAGCTTTCTGGATTCAGAACTTTAGCTTCCTTCTTCCGCATACAAAGACGAAGAGAACATCTGTCACACCTGGGCAATTTCACCGATCTCACCAGTTTCATTTGCAGCTGAGGACATAGGAACATCAAAAGTGATGGCAGAAAAAGACCTAGTGGTCCATCAAGTGACCCTTTGAGTTTATTGATCCCTTTTGCTTTCTGTTTATTTATTATTTTTAATTTTTATTGTTATATTTTTATTAATTTTTATTGTATATTATTTTTAATGGTGGATGATGAACCTGTGTTTATCTCAAGCAAGTTCAAGCTCAGTTACTGATGATTGACCTACTACCTTCACTGCAGGGGTGCTATTCAGCAGGTTCTGACAGGGTCAGGATTTCCACGGTAGCGGAAATTTTGAGTAGTTCATAGAACCGGCAAATACCACCTCTGCCTGGGCCCAGAGTGGGGTGGGAATGGAGATTTTGCAATTTCCTTCTCCCAGGAGAGGGGAGGAAATGGGGATTTTGCAGTATCCTTCCCATGGAGTGGGGTGGGAATCAGTGGTGGGTTTCAAAAAATTTTACTACCAGTTCTGTGAGTGTGGCATGGTGGGCGTGGCATGGTTTAGTGGGCGTGGCTTCGGCATGGCAAGGGAAGGAAACTGTAAAATCTCCATTCCCTCCCCAATCCAGGGGAAGGATACTGCAAAATCCCCATTTCCTCCTGATTAGCTGGTACTTGGAAGGCAGAGAATAGAAGGGGGTGGGGCCAGTCAGAATTTTTACTACCGGTTCTCCGAACTACTCAAAATTTCCACTACCGGTTCTCCAGAACTGGTCAGAACCTGCTGAAACCCACCTCTGGTGGGAATTGAGATTTTGCAATGTTCTTCCCCCAGGAGTGGGGAGGGAATGGAGATTTTGCAGTATCCTTCCCCTGCCACATCTACCAAGCCACGCCATGTCCACAAAACCAGAAGTAAAAAAAATGAATTCCAGCACTGCTCCACTGGAAGTTGGTTCCAAGCTTCCACTACTCTCTCTGTGAACTAGAAGGTTCACAGAAGGTTTAGAGAAGATAGTGGAAGGTTCTATGTCATTTTTCACTGAAAGAGTGGGGACTTGAGACTCAGATAAATAGAATAACTTTGTCTGCAGTAATCAATGTCAGGTTGCCTCTGCATCCTGTTTATAAATTGTCGGGATTGGCATTCCCTTTTTGTAGAGAAAACAACATTTTCCTGTTCATCACACACCACACATTTCCTTCCACCTGACAGCAAAGCCAACAAGCAGCCATGATCTTGTGGCCCAGATGGCATCTTTATGATATTTGAAAAGGTAGGGAGATTACAGGTAGTCCTCAAGTTACAACAGTTCATTTAGCGACTATTTCAAGTTGCCACAGCATTGAAAAAGTGACTTATGACCATTTTTCACACTTACAACCGTTGCACTGTCCGCACAGTCAGGTGATCAAAATTCACATGCTCGTCAACTGACTCATATTTATGACAGTTGCAGTGTTCTGGAGTCACGTGATCCCCTTTTATGACGTTCTGACAAGCAAAGTCAATGGGAAAGCCAGATTCATTTAACAACCATGTTGCTAAGTTAACAACTGCAGTGATTCACTTAATAACTGTGGCAAGAAAGATTGTAAAATGGGGGAAAATTCACTTAAGAAATGTCAAACTTGGTAACAGAAAGTTTGGGCTCAATTGTGGTTGTTAGTTGAGGATTACCTGTACATTATTCAATAAAGAGCCAATTTGGCCTAATGGTTAAGGTGCTGGCCAAATAAACCAGGAGATGGTGAGTTCTAGACCCACCTTAGTGGGTTATTATCCTTGAGTTATTTATCTAAATAATAAAGTGGAATAAAGTCTAATCTAGGGCAAAGGAAAGTAGCTTTATGCTGCAATTCACAATTTAAGGTATTAATGCAAAGATGAGACAACATTTTTGGTTGCTCCGTTTCCCAAGAGGAAATGGCCTTCAATGCCATTTGCAAAAACACATTTTGTTTGTTTAGCTCCTTCCATCTGTTAACTTTAATCTATACATTTACTTCTTGGGTGACTGAAAAAAATATTAAGTTCCATTAGTAGAAACAGCATTAGAAGAAGACATTTTCTTCTGGAAACATCAAGGGATCCTGAAGGTCCTCTGGAGTAGCCAACTTTGCCCACTCTGCACTTTTAAAGGGAAAAGAACAAGTGCTTCCCCCTATCCTCCCTCCCTGATGCTACTCACCCACAACAGAAGCCAACCTTTTAAGCAAAGATCATGGCAGAACATGTGACAAAATGTCTTACTCACTTTCTTAGCTGGCAAAAGGAATCATTTGGAAGCTATTATTTTTGCCAAAGGAGGTGTTACAAAGTGTTGACTTGAAAGGGTGTTCAAATGTCTGTACCATATTGTTTTCTTATTTTTGAATCTGTAAACAACTCCATATAAATAGTAAGCACGCATCCTAATTTCCTATGTTTACAGAGAGAATGAAATATACAGTTTGATCAGAAGTGCTTATACTTTGCCATCTCCAATTGGTCTTGATTTTTCTCTGTGTTTGCATATCTGGCATGTGTGTGTGTGTGTGCCTGCGTGCCTTATTAACATACTGTACATGCAGATGTTATATGCCTGCTATCATCATATGTTTAAATAAATATCTCCTTATCCCACTTTCACTCCTGAGTTTAAGACATTCCATACGGAATATAACTTTCAGACAGAAATGGCGAAAGAGATAAAACACTCCTCGATTGAAGCAGGATAAATGACCATTATCATGATTCTAGTCATATATTACTCAAAGCATTGCATAAAGAATATAATTAAAGATTCCTCTAGATCAGAACATAACCTTGCATAAGCTTAAGGACTATACAAGGCTTTGCACTTCACGTAGAAGACCACACTCCCAAAATTGCTGGAAGGAAATTCAAGATTGCAATGGGTGCCTTAAGCATCTGTGATACTTAAAGTACTGTTTTGTCCCTTAAAAGTCTCCAAACCTTCAAAATGTAAAGAAAGATCAAAACACTTTTCCCACAGCAATTTAGGGTACCCAGATCTACAAATGTATACTGAACGGACACATACGGTCTTTCGATTACATTTTTTGCATCCTTGTTTTCGACTATTATTCCCTCATTGTAATTAAAGGAACACCCAATCTGTTCATCTGTCACACATTCGAGCATTGACAATGCTTTCAAGAAGCCAATATATTAGGATAATTTGTATCCAATGATTTGGCTGATGGAATGGCATTTGACAGTAGAATATATATATTCTTTCTCTTTCAGCATTCTCTCTGCACGTTCTCCAAGTAGGTGAAAAGAGTTGGAGAAAGGAGCTTGGGATAAAAGAATGGAATGGAACATCTGGAATGGAAAGAAAAAAAGAGAAGAAAGGAAAATTACATTACAAGAATAGAAATTTGTGGATAAAATGGATGCAGCTTTTTGTCCATATGGATTGCACTTTTCAGCAAAGCGTAAGATAGGTTACAGAAAAGTACAAACGTATTGACATCGATGAGCTCCATTGAACAAAATGAATTTTGGACATTAATTTCTAAGTAACTTTGTCAATGTAGAAATCTCACTGAGCTGTAACACATAGAACATGAACCAAAGCTAATTGTATAAAAGTCTATTATATTTTACATTTCATAGAAACTGCATCCAAGATTCGGAGACATAAAACTTCTGCTCAGTTCCTGCAAATCTCATCTGGCATACCGAGCTCACTTTTGTGTTTTGTGTCCCACAATAAAAGGATGTTGACAAAGTTGAAAACCATTTTGGGACGCTGTATAAAGCCAACATTGCGTATCATCAGAAGCATGATGGACACTGTCCAAAAGATTCCCACCAAATGCCTGCTCTCGTATTCCAATCTTGTTTTCTTTATGGCAGGCTACATCAATCGAAAGCAGTGGAGCATTGATCTGCACACGATGAAAGACGCCTGGGCCTCTCTGTTCCCATGATAGGGGACAAAGCAATATCAGAGATGGTCAGTGCTGGAAAGCTGAACTGATATATTGCTAGCTCAGCTGTGGCCTAACTGAAACTTCTACAAAACAACCTCAATTTGGGAAATGATGTGAATCAAGGAATAAATGGCATTGCATGATTGCTCTGATCGTGATGAAAGATTAAAACAGTGAGAAAGGCGAGGGGGATCAACATATCTTCAGGGGAACAAAACAAGATGATGGAAGAAACATCACACTGTAAATACAGCCCCTTTTTGCAGATAAGCGCAGTCCATGTCCAAAAGGAATGGGGTTTGCACCATTGCATTTATTTTATTTTCTGGCCCTCCTGCAGACTCCACACATCTTGATAAGAAGTTCTGAATGTGAAACAGACCATTCTTTAGTAAGGACAAACATGAATCACAGGGGGAAATGGCTATGGAAGAAAACGAAAAAGACTAAAAGAACCCAATTCTGATGCACACGGTTGCATCTCTTACATTTACTACACTGAATTTCTAGGAAATTAGTATGTACTAGAGGACAGTTTGCAGCCATAGAAAGATAAGAAAAGTATAGTGAATGTATTGCAAGTTAGATTTAGCTATATTTTCCTGGCCTTGCATTAATTTCTTTTGCTGTGTAGTGTAGAATGTTAGCACACACCCCTCTCCTAGAAGAATGAAATATTTTGAGAAATGTTAAAAAGGCAGAATATTATATTTCCCTGGATGAGAAATGGAGAAACATGCTCTTGGAAAGCAGCCCCCACCTTTCTTAATAGCCCTCAGCAGATGTCAGCACTTAAGAGACAAAGAGATAGTTAGTTCTATTCATAAGCAAATACCCTCACCCAAGATTCAACAAAGGTAGGTTTAGCCCTAAACCACAATAGGAATTGCCCAAGCCTTCATTGCATCATCTCAGCAGTTCAAACTTCAACCAAACTTAGCTCAGACAAACTCCTAGGATTTGTACATAGCACCATGGGAGTCTGACTACAGCCAATAGAATACATGTTCTTGCACAGGAACAGGAAGCTCAAGTGCAAAGCGCAAGAGAAGGTTTAAATACCCCCCCTCTCAACTCCATGTGGTCAGCTAGCCAGAATCATGTGCTTGATGATTCTGCTTCATCATGAAACCATCTTTCCAAGCAGCCTCCATGTTTCCAGTGTCTTTCTCCCGGCCTGGAATTGAACCAGATGGATATTTCTTCCAATAGTAGTATTTATTCATTCTCTGCATTTGCATAGCATTGCTTAACCTGAAAGAGAATAAGTGAAGTGTCCCTCTCTCTCTCTCTCTCTCTCTCTCTGTGTGTGTGTGTGTGTGTGTGTGTGAGAGAGAGAGAGAGAGAGAGAATAAGAATATGAGAGAATCAGAAGAAAATGAAAAAATGAGAGAGAAAGAGAGAGGGAAAGGGGGGAAGGGAGGCAGACACTCCATTGCCCAAATGAAAGGAAAAAAATTCTTTACTTCAGCACATAATAAGCCTGTGGGTAAAATGGCCCAGCCTAGTTTATTTCTCATCAGAAATATTAAGAAGTCAGAAGATTCCTTCAGAAGCTCAGAGTGAGGCAGCAACTTTTGTTTCTTGCTCTCAACATTTCCTCTTAGCGGAAAGAGAAACAATATGGATAATCTTCAAGCCACTTGATGTTGACTTTGGGGGAGTGCAGCTGCTGTCAGCATGAAAGTGTTCAAAGAAATAGTTCTAATACAGAATCTTAAGGCTGATTGCCCAGAAAAATAGAACCAACACAAAAGGTATCAACGTGAAACAATGATTAAAAATAAATGCTGCATTTAAAGTAACATTAAAATTGTATGAAAGGATTAAAAGATAAAATATAGTCTTCAGTATTCAAAATTGTTTTTTAATCTAAAGTTAAAAGTGAAAGAGCATTCATTAATGATAGTCTTTGGAAGGCCGTCTCAAAATTGAGCTGTCGTTACACTTCACAGTAGCAGTTGGAGGTGACTGAAGAAGTGCTCTCACAAGTGATCTCTGAAAAAAAATAAAAATAAAAGCATCTGTCTGAGAATAATCCATTGAAAACTGAAGATTGGGCTAATTTTCTTTAGAAGAGCCATGTACAAAGAATGTTTACTCAGTTCCAACTGAAATGTAGTTCAGTTAATTTGGGATATGATCTATGGATTTTGGACAACAAAAGCGCAGTGAAAGTTTGTTTCTTGTGGGGCAAAACTAAAGAATGTGGTCACTTTGTAAAAGAGAGTTCTGGTGTGAAACCACATTATGCTTTGGAGGGGGGAAAGAGAAGGAAGGAAGGAAGGAAGGAAGGAAGGAAGGAAGGAAGGAAGGAAGGAAGGAAGGAAGGAAAAAGAGGAGAGGGGAGAAAAAAAGAAGGGAGGGGAAGGGAAGGGAGGAAGGCTACAAAATGTACAGTATCAAAGGGTCTTTATAAGAATTTTTATAAGCATACCTTAGAATTTCAGATACTCATTCTTTTAAAAAAATGTTGGACTGGGTTCTGTTTGCAGGTGTATCACTTACCTAGGAAACTGGCATCACCTGCCCATTTAATTTGGAATGACAAGGGATCATTTTGGATTCAGATTGACAGTTATTATCATATTTCGGATACACTGTGCTAAACTCTCTAGACAAGTTTACTGTTAGATCAGGCGCAGGAAAGAAGACAAGACCAGCGGGGTCTGTTC
>WNWU01000017.1:16841264-16851420 GCA_012654045.1 Ptyas mucosa | reverse complement strand
TGGATCCCGCTGATAGACAGCCCCAATGGCTCGAACCACTCCATCCCCAGCAGGCTCGGGCGGTTTCGCCCCACGACAGTGATGGGTAGGACGCCCTGGAAATCGTGGTAGGTGACCCGGAGCGAAGTCCTCCCCAGGATCTCGACAGGGTTGCCGCCGAAATCGACAAGACGGGCCCGTAGGGGCTTGAGGTCTCTCTTCGAGATGCCCGGTTTCAGACGCTTTAACTGGTGCCAGTCCATAATGGAGTAGTTCGATCCCGAATCAACCTCCATAGAACAGGGTGTTCCCTCCACGATTACGGTGGCATGGAACTTTGCGGCCGCATCGTCAATGGTGTGGATGCCGGAGGACAGCTGATCAGTTCTGGCTGCCGCGTAGCCGCCGCCTCGTTGCTGAGACCTGGCAGAGGACCGTTTGGATTGTCTCTGGATGTCTTGCCGTTTCTCGCCCCAGCCGGGGGGAAACGGGCCCGGGGTAGGTGCTTCGGCCCTGCAGGCTTCAGCGATGTGCCCTCGCTTGTTGCAGCGTCGGCAGATAGCGTCTCTCCAACGGCACTTGGCCCTGGCATGGCTTCCTTTGCAGCTGCCGCAGGGCTCGATCCGGGCGCCATCTTGTGTGCGCTCGCGACGGTTTTGGCGGGAAACCTTGTGAACGGCCATTTCGTCGTCGGAGCAGGAGCTGGCAGACGACTCCTCAGACGAGCTCTTGGGGTGGCGGTGCAATTTGTGCACCCCTTTAGCCCTACTCATGGCGGCAGCCGCCTTTTCTGAGATCTCGGCTGCGATCGCCTCCTCAACGACGTCTTTCAACGCGATTTTCTTTCGGCTGAGGAACTTACGTTGCAGTCCAATGTCCCTCATGCCGAAGACAATGCGGTCTCTGATGGCGTTCTCAACGTTGTCAAACTCGCAATTTGATGCGAGTTGCCGCAGAGCTGCCACAAAGTCTTTGATGGGCTCCCCTTCCAACTGATTCCTTTGTTGAAAGGTGAATCTGTTGGCAATGGGAGTTCCAGTGGGAGCGTAGTGCTCCTTCAGCACGTCTTGCAAATCGGCCCAAGACATCTCCTCGATGTTCCTTGGGGACACGAGGTCGATGGCCATCTCCAGCACCTCGGAGCCGCAATGCGCCAGGAACAGGGCTCGTTTCCGTTCATCGGAGAGGTCTTGATAGTTGTTTCCCCGCAGAAACTGGCGGAAACGAACCAGATAGGAGGTCCATTTCTCCACTCTGGGGTCGAATTTGGAGATCGGAGCCATCGCGGCTTGTGACGCCTCCATCTTCAGTGACTTCAGCTCAGTGAGGAATTCTCGATGAGTGACTTAGCTCCGCGTGGCGGTTCTTTTCAAGTCCTTCGTCGCCAGTGTTAGATCAGGCGCAGGAAAGAAGACAAGACCAGCGGGGTCTGTTCAACAAGTTTTATTCAGCTCTTAACTAAGTCAGAACAGACGAACGGCTGTGCTGCCGGAGCCCTTTTTATAGCGCTCCGGCAGACCAGCCGTCCAATGACAGCGGTTTAACTTTCCCGCCCGGAGGATTAACCAATCCCCGGCCGGATGTCCTTATAAGGACATAACATTTACAATACTGAGAAAGGCAGAGAGAAAGAGAAGAGGAAGACCAGCAGCAGAGTGGATCGACTTAGTTACAGCAACATGGTTGGCTCAGGAATTCTGGGAGCTGAAGTCCACAAGTCATAAAAGTGCCAACATTCCCCATCCCTGCTGTAGAGGATCTATCTATGTGGTAACTACAAGTCAACACTGATTTGATGTGACATCCTCATCAATCACACCAAGTATAATGAAGCAATCTTCCTATTTTAACTCCTGGAAAATGAGTGTGTTGGGCTGTACCCATCTTGTGTCTTAGCAAATCCATCCATGGCAACCATTGTGGGTAAATGCCTTTGGCATGCTATTAACTTCAAAGTGTTCTCATTGGCACACAAAAAAATCTCTGTTGTGGATCTCCTAGAAAGTCAGTATGGGAAATTTAAGAAATGCAGCCATATGTGTCAAAGATGATATTTTAATATCTTCTAACTTCTTTGAGCATGGTACTGCATATTCTAAAAATATTTGGAGGTCTTCTCATCCAACCACCTGCTCAAATAGGAAACCCTAACATTTCAGACAAATGGTTGTCCGATCTCTTCTTTATAATCTCCAGCACCCACAACTTCTGAAGGCAGTTCATTGCACTGATTAATTGTACTGTCAGGAAATTTCTCCTTAGTTCTAGGTTGCTTCTCTCCTTGATTAGTTTCCAACAAGAAGCAATGGATGGATCTGGAGACTGCATTCTTGTGCGGCCTCTAGACATGTCACCAAAAATGACATGGTGTGTCATTTGTGACATACATGTCATAGCTTCACTATCGCTGTTCTAGAGAATTTGCAGCACAAATACAGTTACTGCATTTTTTTAAAAAAAAATCCATTTGAAAAAAGGGAAGTTTCTCATTTGATACTATGCAAAATTAAATTCATATTTAACACAAGCAGTGTCTCTATCTTCTGCCAGCCATCATCTAATCAGAGATCATACAGGAACATATTTCTCTGTTTGAAAAGCAAATTCTAAAAATGTCTTAAATAAGGCACAAGAAGGCTATATTCCCCTAATGATCACCTAATCTCTTCCTCTGATCACTACTGTGACTATTGGTGGCCCAAATTAACACCATTTTCAAATAGGAAACATAGGAAAAC
This sequence comes from Ptyas mucosa, assembly GCA_012654045.1. Taxonomy (NCBI): domain Eukaryota; kingdom Metazoa; phylum Chordata; class Lepidosauria; order Squamata; family Colubridae; genus Ptyas; species Ptyas mucosa. The sequence continues at coordinate 16,848,703 of WNWU01000017.1, read as the reverse complement.
AGCAGTGTAAATGCTACAAGAGACTTACCATAGTTTTGAAAATTATCCCACAAAACTGCCACCTAAAACAAGGAGGTGAGGACCATCTTAACCAATCTGGATCATTGGCACTTTCACTGTGGCCCTCTAGCTCCAAAGGCGAACAACAACAACAACAACAACAACAACAACAACAACAACAATCCTTGACAACCCAAATGTTATATTTTACTGTATAAGTAATTGGCTGTTCTGCCCCAGCTATGGACCCCAAAGAACGCAGCACACACAAAGTCCATACAAACCTTAATTTACTAATTAAGGACTACTAATGAGCTTTCTTAGTAGTTGTTCGAACACAAGTACAGTTTAAATCAGTCTTTTCTGAACAAGGGCTGTTAATTTAACTTCATTAACAGCCATCAAAAATCCAGAGAATAATAACTCAGTTCTGAGGCACAGTATTTCAGATAACTGTAATCTTACTGTGGTTGGCAGAATGCCCAGAAGTAATTTGTAGGAAAAGTGACAAAAGAGAAACAAGAGCTGAATCACACGTTTCTGGAATCAAGACGCGAAGGAATATGGACGAAGTTGTTTCCTGCAAATTGCATCAGTCGTCATCCTTCCTTAAATAGGCTAGGGGAGTGGCCAATTAGGCCCAAGCCTTACTCTCGAGGAGACCTCCTCCTGAGGAGCCACTCCTGCCTTTTAACAGCTCTGCGCGCTCGTGCAGCGAGAAGAGGCTCCTCCTCTTCTTCCCCTTCACTTATGGGAGCTTCTGGAGCTTCTCAAGGCCCTGGCTGAATCCCTGCCTGTGGCACCACATCTTCTCCAGTCTCCTCATTGTCTGACTCGAGCGCCAGCTGCACAGGCTGCTGGCGCAGCACCACACCAGCCTCCTTGCTGTCGGAATCAGCTACTAACTGCACAGGCTGCTGACGGGCCATAACATTGGCAGATTAATCTACCAAAGATATGTTGTGCGCTTCGAGGCAAGCTTATTCAGAATTAAGCTTCATGATCTTCATTTGCATTTATTCACACGTAAAAGGACATAGGATTGTTACTTTAGTGTATAAATCTTGTGAAGATAAATTTTCAGAAGGAAAGCTGCAAGGTAAGAATTTTATTACAGTTCTTAATAAAAAAAATATTGGGCTATGTATGCATCTCATTATATTTAACTAATTAATTGAGCAATCTTTTAAAAGGCAACCTCTTGACTACTTCTATGATTATCATTTCTGGATTGCCAGTATTTGGAAGAGCACTAGATGGAAGCAACAAGTTAAGGGTTTTTTATATACCAGATCTGGGGCTGTCATAAAACTACAGACCTGCCTAGATGGTCCCATTGTTGAGGGATCCACTTCTTATTCTCCCTCTTCTTAGGGTTATATGTTGGGTTTTTCAGATATTTATTACTATGATTTTATAGAAGTAATTGCTGTTGCCCAGAATCATCTTCAGTGAGATGGGCAGCTACTGTATATAACTTTGATAAATACTGGTAAGTAAATATTTCTTGGCTGCCATCTAGTGGCCATCTTAAATTTGCTTCTAAATTCTGCAGGTGGTTTTGCAGAACATTGACTCTCTGACTTCCCAAATCGTCTAAATAACAAATATTTCAAACAAACAATTTAACAGCAACATTCTATATAAGGATATTGAGAACTAAATCCCAGTGAATTAATGTGGGCTCATTCCCAAATCCATGGCATAGGATTGTAGCCTAAGTCTCCAATCCTATACCACCTACCCAGTGGTGGGTTGCCCCCGGTTCGCACCGGTTCTATAGAACTGGTAGTAAAACCGGTGAGAGGCTCTGTCCACTGACCCTGATGTCATGAAAACGCTTTTGCACATGCGCAGAAGAGCGCGCGCAGCCCCATTGCGAACCTGTAGTAAAGGTAAGTAGAACCCATCCCGGCACCTACCTGAAAAGCAGCCTCACTGAACTCAGGCAGTAAGTCTTGATTCTGACAAGACCCATATAAGATTATTCTGTATAACTTTGTGGGAAGCCCCTCCCCCTTAGAAGAATGAAATATTTTGAGGAATATTTAAAAAGACAGAATGTTATATTTCCATAAATGAGAAATGGAGAAACATGTTTTTTAAGAGGCAGGAAGCAGACTCAGTCTTTCTTCATAGCCCCCAGCAGATATTTTGTGCCCATTAAGAAAGATTGGGCCAGCCTATTCAGAAACCAGCCCCAGTTTCCCTACCCTAAGTAAAAACTAAGGAGGCCAGCTTTTAGAAATGCAGATTTGGTAATCCATTCAGAAAGACTGGATCAAGACAGAAACTCAGATAAACAACAACCAAAAGATTGACAAAACTAGCTCAGACAAGCACCTAGAATTTGCATTATCTCTCTTGCCTATAGAGCCAGTTATGACCCCTACATAACCCCTACATGACCCCATAGGAATCTGACAATAGCCAGTAGAATACATGTTCTTGCACAGGAACAGGAAGCTCAAGTGCAAAGCCCAAGCGAAGGTATAAATACCCCTCCACTCTCAACTCCATATGTGGTCAGCTTTCCAGAACCATGTGCTTGATGGTTCTGCTTCATCATGAAGCCATCTTTCCAAGCAGCCTCCATGTTTCCAGTCTCTTTCTCCTTGGAATTCTTTCAGCTTGGAATTGAACCAGATGAATGTTTCTTCTCACAAGTTTATTTCCATTATTCCCATTATTTTTCTTTCTTCTTTCAGATGTTACAGTGCAGCCGAAAACCTGATGGATTTTCCTTTGTGTTGGTATTTTGTCTTGTTGCAATTATGTGGGCTGCTAAAAGGTCACTATTTCCTACTCCGGTATCAGTTGATCCTGTTCTAATCCCTTTTGGTTCTGCTCCTGTCATGAATCTCATGGAATGCATCCTTTTGATGTGGTAGACGTGAAACCATACCAAATGCAGACAGTGATAATTCTATGGCGCTTCCTTGATTTAATGTGACACGCTGCAAAATTTAAAAAGGATCGGGAATCCTTGATAGGGTCATTTTTTTTAATGTCAGATCTACAGGTTGGTTGACCTTTGCTCACAATGTTGACATTTGTTCTTGATTTATTGTAAAACCTTTGAAGTATTTTTATACTGCCCTCTGCTCTCATTTTCAGGGACAATATACAGTACAAAATACTTGATTTGGCCTTCTTGACATGGTGGCTGCATCAAAGCAAACATTGCCACCTGCTGGCCTTTGGGGTACCTTACATGAAGCTCCAGAAAAGTTATGAAGCAAGAGGTCCTTTTCTTTTCTCTCTTCACAGATGTTACATCCCATCAGAGTGGTAACTGTTTCCCTCACAAAATATGCACTATAGCTTGTATGAGACACTGCTAGGGAGAAATCCAAGCAGGTATTGGGAATTTTCCATAGGCTGGATAAAATGACTAGGTGGGTTTAAAAGTACCAATCGTGAAACTGACTAAACAGCAAAGTTTCTAAAAAGAAATGACAGTTCTGATAACTGAAAGGACAGAAGCTGTCAATGTACTTTCTCACTTATTCAATGTCTATACCTGCCCATTTCAGCCAAGTGACTCTAGGCCAGTGATGGCTAACCTTTTTGCCATAGCATGCCAGGAGGGGAGGGCAGGGGGATGTTGCATGCACACGTGCCCACACCCATAATTCTATGTGTCCCACCCCTGCGCATGCGCGCATGATACCCCACCCCCCACTCACCCCTAAGTTGGCAAACAGGTTATTTTCAGCCTCCAGAGGACCTCCAGGGGGGTGGGAAAGGCCGTTTTCGCCCTCCCCAGACTCCTAGAGAAGCTCTGGAGGCTGGGGGACAGCAAAAAACGGGTGTTCCAATCCCACTGGAAGTTGACAAATGGGCTGTTTCTGGCCTCTGGAGGGCCTCTGAGGGGGTAGAGAAGGCCATTTTCACCCTCCCCAGACTCTTAGAGAGGCTCTGGAAGCTGGGGACAGCAAAAAATGGGCCTTCCCCCCACCCCCCGAGGCCCTCCGGAGGCAGGAAACAGCCTGTTTCTCTACTTCTGGTGGGCCCAGAAGGTCTGAAAATCAGCTGGCGGAGTTGAGCTTGCATATCCACTGATATGGCTATGCATGCCACCTGTGGCATGCGTGCCATAGGTTTGCCATCATGGCTCTAGGCTAAAAACCAGGAGACTGTGAATTCTAGTCCCACTTAGACATGAAAGCTGGCTGGGTGACTTTGGGCCAGTTACTCTCTTTCAGCCCAATCCACCTCACAGGGTTGTTGTTGCGGGGGGGGGGGAAATAGGAGCAGGAAGGAGTATTAGGTATCTCACTATCTTATGTTATTTATAAAATCAATAAAGGCAGAGGTTTTTTTCCGACAAAAACATTCTGCTTTTTATTAGGGTGAACCTATGTCTTGACTCCTGGTTGCTAGGCTCAAGGTATCCATTACCCTGTTTCATATGCTTTTGTGTCCTGTTCCTCTCTGCATGCAGACTTGTTTAGAATATATCTCTCTTTCATTCACTGGAAAAATGAGGAAACACAGTTACAGATACAGTAGAACCTCTGGTCACGACCATAATTCATTCCATAACTTTGGTCGCAAACCGATTTGGTAGTGACCCGAACCTCATTTTGGAAATTTGGTGCTTACAAAAAAAAAAAGAAAATGGCGTGGAAAGGGAAAATCAGCCGCGAAAAAAATATATATGAATTTTTTGGTCGGAACCCAACTTGGTTGTGATCAGAAGCATTCATGACCAGAGGTTCTACTGTACTGAGAAAATAATATTTATAAAAGTGCTGCCATGACATTGTTTACAACCAACAGTGTCCCAAAACTCAATCATGTCTTCATTAACCTTCTAGACTGGGGTGGTGGTGGAGGGATGCAAACATAGACAAGGATGATACTGCGTACTTGGATTTTATAAAGCCTTTGACAAAGCCCTCAGAAGAGGCTCCTGAGCAAATTCAACTGCCATGAGATCAGAGGACAAGTAATTTCATTGAGTAATGAAACATGTTCATTCTCCACGCAGATGAAAGCCTGTCCAATACTTCTTTATGTCATCAAGGTTTAGCTCATTGTTTAATCACAGATTTATTTTGATTAATGTCTTATTACATTATTTTTTCTGTTTATTAGTTTTGATTTTGTTATAGGTTCTTGTTATGATCAACAATAAAATGAAAAAGAACAGCCATGCATTTATGTTATTTATCTTTTATCTAACCAAGATGAAGGGCTCATCCTGAAGGACATCCAGTTTCTTTTCAGTGTTATCACATTAGACAGATATTGGTTGGAAGGCCATTATCATTTGAAGTATAACATGCTATACTGTTCTCTTTTGAGCATATATTGATTTTAGAATTTTATATACAGTCAATCACTGAATAAAATTTGACTCTGACAAGTCTACTCTACTGAAGGAAATATATTCTCATAGTATTCAGAAATGCATTTTCATGTTTATGTGCTTTCACATTATGAACCTGCTAAATACAGACAGACAAACTGGTTCCTAATCCAAATACCGTATATACTCGAATATAAGCTGAGTTTTTCAGCCCTTTTTTTAGGCTGAAAAAGCCCCCCTCGGCTTATATTCGAGTCATGTAAAAATACCTTTTTTCCTGCAACCGTTTTGGCTCCCTGGGTTGCAGGGAGGCTTGTTAAAGCCAAAATGGGGTGTGGGGGGGTGCGGCGCTCCTCCCCCGGGCCCCCTTTTGGCTTTAGGGGTGCAGGGAGACTTGCAGCAGCAGCAGCAGCAGAAGAAGAAGAACGATCCTGGGAAGGCGATCTTCTCGCTCGCCCCGCGCCCTTCTCTGCTGTGCCGGGTGTGCCCAGGGGTCTTTGTTCACGACCCGTACACACAAACACGCCGCCCCCGGACGAAGGACAGGAAAGGGAGAGGCGGGTGGGCGGGTAAACGAGCCAGCGAGCAAGGGGCAAAAGCACAAAAGCGCCCATCTCTCCCCACCCCTTCTCTGCCGCACTGGGTGCGACCCGCACACACAAACACGCCGCCCCCGGAGGAAGGACGGGAAACGGAGAGGCAGGCGGGTAAGTGAGCCAGCGAACAAGGGGAAAAAGCACAAAAGCGCACGTCTCTCCCCACCCCTTCTCTGCCGCACCGGGTGCGACCCGCACACACAAACACGCCGCCCCTGGATGAAGGACGGGAAAGGGAGAGGCAGGCGGGCGGGCGGGTAAGCGAGCCAGCAAGCAAGGGGCAAAAGCACAAAAGCGCCCGTCTCTCCCCACCCCTTCTCTGCTGCACCGGGTGCGACCCGCACACACAAACATGCCGCCCCCGGAGGAAGGACGGGAAAGGGAGAGGCGGGCGGGCGGGTAAGCGAGCCAGCGAGCAAGGGGCAAAAGCAGAAAAGCGCCTGGGCTCAGCTGGAAAGGAGCCCCACGATGCGCAGCGCCAGCCCTGCCCAGCCCAGCTCCACCAGGGATGGGCAGGAGGAGAGTATGCACAGTGCTCTCTCTCCTCCCTTGCCGCCGCTTCAGTTCAGCCCCGCCATGGTGGCGTGACTGCTGTTGCGGCTGCTGGTTCTTCATGCCACCTCCCCGATCTGGGCGAGCCTTCGGCGGGGTGGCACGGAGCCGAGCCGGGCCCGCTGCAACCGCGCCGCTGCCTCCCTCCCGGCTTCACATGCTGGGCACAGCAGCACATAGCTGTCAGATTCCAGGGGGTGGGGGGATGTTTCCAAAGTGTCTCAAAAGTTGGCCCGATACCGCTGACCCAACCTCCCTGGTGGAAGTCGACGGACTCGTTCGTCCGTTTCCCCGCTGAGAACGGTGCAGGCTCCACATTTCCCCCTTCCCCACCCCCCTCCACTGACCCGCAGTCCGCTTCTGCCGGAGGAGTTGGCTCACAGGCCGTCCCGAACGGACTGCGCCGCTTGGCTCTTGTAACACCACTTTCAGATCGGTCCCTAGACTTCGCGACTACATTGAGCTGAAGCGGAAAGAAACAATGGGGCTCGCGGAAAAAGAGTTGCCTAAAATGACCAAGGCTTGAGCAAAAGCCCTTCTTTGCCGCGATCTCCAGTGAGTATCTGAAGAGCCTTTCTGAAAAGATCGCCACTGAAGGAACGCAGGCTCCCTTTCTCTTAAGCAATCCCCCCTCCGCTCTTTCCTCCTCTCCCATAGAGAGAGGGGGGTGGGACGGGGAGAGAGAGCGATGTGATTCCCGTAGTGTAGTTGGTTAAAGAAGAGAGCGGAGGGGGGATTGCTTAAGAGAAAGGGAGCCCGAGTTCCTCTCTCCCACCTCCGCTCTCTCCTCCTTCCCAACTGAGCCCGCTGGAGGATCTTTAACCAAGATAGCGAGATAGGGAGTTACAGAACAAAGCACCAGGCTTTCAACCTACTTAATTGCAGGACCGCCTTGACTTCTATAGGATCCCACAAGGAAGGGTGGGATCTCATTTGTCTTTGGGTATATGACTGTTTTGTGTCCAGCAAAGCAC
>WNWU01000017.1:16807198-16840864 GCA_012654045.1 Ptyas mucosa | reverse complement strand
GTGCTTTGCTGGACACAAAACAGTCATATACCCAAAGACAAATGAGACCCCACCTTTCTCTTAAGCAACCCCCCCTCCGCTCTCTTCTTTAACCAACTACACTACGGGAATCACATCGCTCTCTCTCCCCTTCCCACCCCCCTCTCTCTATGGGAGAGGAGGAAAGAGCGGAGGGGGGATTGCTTAAGAGAAAGGGAGCTCACGTTCCTCCAGTGGCGATCTTTTCAGAAAGGATCTTCAGATACTCGCTGGAGATTGGGGCGAAGAAGGGCTTTTGCTCAAGCCTTGGTTATTTTAGGCAACTCTTTTTCCGCGAGCCCCATTGTTTCTTTCCGCTTCAGCTCAATGTAGTCGCGAAGTCTAGGGACCGAAGCAATAGGGTACGATGGTATGCATTTGGTATCTATTTTTATTTTGAAATTTACCAGTAGCTGCTGCATTTCCCACCCCCGGCTTATACTCGAGTCAATAAGTTTTCCCAGTTTTGGGGGGTAAAATTGGGGGGGTTGGCTTATATTCGGGTCGGCTTATACTCGAGTATATACGGTATTGTCCTAACAACAGAAATCTTCTTATAGGTCAATACAAGTTGAATATCAAAATACTTGTATTCTAGGATAGTTTCTAGGAAATTTCTAGGAAATTTTGTTTGTTTGCAATGGGTCAAACTTAAATGGCTTTTCTCTACCAGCAATGTTGACACACCAAGCTGATTTAGTTGCCAGGCTATTGTCCTTGATTTTTCCATACTTGATTTATACTCAATATTGCTGTGCGATGTACATTTATAACAGTTTGTGTGCATTTATGTGTGTATATGTAAAAGAACTTTAGAAGACTGAAGGAAAGAGATTCCACCCAATCAAAAACTGTTCTAGCTACCTGCAGACATACAGCAATAACATCATATAAACATCCATATTTAAAAGCAAGTTTCACAGAGATTATATGAAGAAAGAAACAACACTTTTGCAATCTGGTTCCCATGTTTTAATAGACACAGTGAACGTTAACAATTTAACAGTTTTCCTTACTGGTGTGCTTCTTTCAATTAGACAGCATTCCCATCAGGGATACTTAAGAGACTCAGAGTCCTCTTGCACAAGAGACCCAGTTCAGTGTAGCGATGAAGGTGCTGGCCAAGAAACCAGGAGACTGGGAGTTCTAGTCCCAGTTCAGGCATGAAAGCTGCTAGATGCCTTCAGGCTAATAATCTCTGTTAGCCCAACCCAGGGTTGTGGTTGTGGAGAAAATCATCTTCAGTCATTCAGTCATGTATGACCCTCAGTCACTCTATGGATCAGGACTCTTTCTTGCACTGCCTCTTTCAGATTCGCCATGGTCATCCTGATGTCATCCTTTATAGTGTCCAGCCAGCAGGTAGTACAGCAATCCCTTCTCCTTTTTCCACTGATCACTCCCAGCATGCTTGACTTTTCCAGTGAGTCAGCTCCCATGACTTCACCAAAATATGACAGCCTCTGTCCCAAAGGTGCTTTTTCAGGAGGCAGCTGAACTTTCTTGTTTTTCTTTTGAAGACATTTCACTTCTCATCCATTCTTCAGCTCTGACAGGATAGTGGGCAATGGAAGGATTTATATTCCTTGCAGACAGCTGGTCATTTGCATCCTTTGCTGTCTGCCAAACTGTCAAAAGAAAAAAACAAGAAAATCCAGTTGCCTCCTGAAAAAGGACCTTTGGGACAACCATGACCTGGATGACTGAGAATCTCTACAGACCCTATGACAGCCTCTGTTTGGCGATCGTACCTTCAAGTGATATTTTTGGTGAGGTTCGGCTCCAGAATATATTTGTTTTAGGACAGAGGAAAACGAGGAAAACAGGAGACAGGAATATTAAGTATGTTTCCCACATTGACCTATGGGAGGCAGGATAAAAAATCTAATGCTAAGCCCCATATCTATGAAGTGCCATCTTACAAGTAGGTAGAGAGGGATGGGGAGCAATGCTTGAATCAGAGACGATCTCCAAACTCTAAACTCTGTTCAACCTTTACTTTCTGCAAGAGTGTTAAAAGACAGGCTCTCTTATTGCAGCTTGGGACACATTCCACAAGGGTTAGGATGACGCCTATCAAAATTCCCTGCCATCCCAAACTGAGAATTGTGGGAACTGGACTCTTAAGTTATCTGCATGGCGCCGGGCTTTAAAGCCGCGGTAGGTAGCCGTTCCATTGGTCCGCAAAGGGGAAAAAAAACCCGAAAGGAATCCCTCCCTTCCATGTACTCTTTTCCCTTTTCCCTATCTCTATGGCCACTCAACCAAAGAGTACCAGTAAGAGAGGCCGGAAGCGGGTGGTCGAGCGGCGCCGGCTGTACACGCCTTGACCCTCACTCCCTTTTTTTTCCTTTCCTTTCCCTGAGGCTACCTTAAGCCCCGCCCATCCGAACCCTTCCACGCCTCGTTCCGGGCCTGACCCGTCCGTTTCCCATTGGCTAGGCAAAAGAGGGATCGCGGCGAGAACCAATGAGCGGCAGCCACGGCGGGGATCGCTGAAACATTTGCCTCCTCTCTCGGGAGAGGAGCGGTAGAATCGCGGCGACGCGAGCTGTGCCGGAGCTCCTCGGAGGGTAACATGGGCGCGTTGAGCGGAAAGCGATTTTTGCTCGGTAATTGGAGGGAAGGAGGGAGGGGGAGAGTATAGGAGTCGCCGCCGTGGAGGACGGATCTTGGAGCGCAGGGGAAGCGAGGACGGGTTAATGGGGTTCAGGGCAAGAAATTCACTCCCACCCCCGATTGGTCAGGCTTAAATGGGCTGCGTGGGATCTCCAGCCACGGGGCTCTACTCTAGATTCATTTGCTGCTTCTCGTTCTAGAACAGCCGCTTCCTTTAGAGGAAGAGAGCGATCGGGCTATTTACAAATACTGCATAATAATGCAGAAAGGCGATGCTGGGGGGTAACTTAGGAAAGAAGTCAAATCAAGCCTTTTTTTCTTAAAGGGCTTCTGTGATTTGCACGTTTATATGTGGTTCCTCTTTGCGAGGTGGATTCTTCACCCCACCACCACCACCACCACTACCAGGCATGGCTAAATAATACCATTGTATGATGTGCTTCTTCTGCATAAATGTTATTAGTGTTAAACCTGTGCTGTATGCCATACGCTGAATAAATAGGAAAGCCAGGGCTCCTTCCTGCCTCTCCCCGTGCTTTCCCGTTTTGCAAGCCCCACGAGGCGTGTTTGAAAGGGCGGTTTTGGCACCCTTTTGTTCGACAACTCTCGGGACCAGCCGGGCGCCTGTATGGGGATGGGCAAAATGCTTCCAATCTGACGAGCAAAATGCTTCCCATCTGAAGCGTTTTGGAATGAGCTGGGCTGACCCTGTGCCAGTTTCGACTCGGAACGGTTGTTTCGAGTTCCGCCTTGAGCTCTACCCATTTACAGTGTTTTGCACCCTGCTGGGTGAGATAGATGCAGGCTGAATGGAAGTTGGAAGTCTGGGTTTAGCTTGGTGCCTGCTGCTGCAGTGGGTCTCAGGTAGTTCTGCTTTTCGCATTAGAATAGAAGGAGATCCTGCTGAACCCCTTGGAATCTCCTTGGTGTGTCTCAGTGTACCAGACCTGATTAAGGTTGTGGATCTTGTTAGCGCTGACAGTCAAGTACGAACGGAAGAATGTAAAATAGCCGCTCTGAAACAAATCATTTCTCTAGCATAGAGAAGGCAGTACAGGTAGTCCTCGACTTACCACGTCAATTGAGTCCAAAATCTCTGTTGCTAGGTGAAACCTTTGTTCAGTGAATTTTGGCCCATTTTACGACTTTTCTTGCCACAGTGGTTAAGTGAATCGCTGCAGTTATTAAATTAGTAAAACGGTTGTTAAGTGAATCTGGCTTCCCCATTTGAGTTTGCTTGTCAGAAGGTCGCAAAAGGGGATCACGTGACCCCAGGACACTGCAACCATCATAAATATGAGTCAGTTGCCCAGCCTCAATGGTTGTGAGTGTGAAAAATGGTCATAAGTCACTTTTTTCAGCGCTGTTGTAACTGATTGCTAAATGAACTGTTGTAAGTCAAGGACTTCCTGTACTTTAGGGTCAGTGGACACATGGAAAGTTTGCAAAATGATTGCAATTAGAAATGTTTGCTTTAGAACAGGGCTGTCAAACTCGTGGCCCGCGGGCCAGATCCGTCATGTGCTGGCCATGTCCACGCCCAGTTTAGTGAACGGGAAAAAGTCACCATATATGACATGACGCCGCTGTGATGACGCAAATTTGACCCCCCTGCTTTAGAATCTATCCTAACACATGCAGTGTTCCCATTGGCCCACCTGAAGATCAGAGATATCTGCAGGATCCAGTGCTTTCATCAAAATGGCAATGTGGGTGTCGCATCAGAAGCCTCACCTCTTTTGTGTGGGCATGTAATGTCATCATGCATGTGTAAAAGGGGCAGAACTTCAGCACAAACCTGGTTTTATTATTTGCCCCCTCACCTCCCAAGGATGCTCCTTGTAAGCTCAGCTTATCATGAGCTCTTCTTAGACTGCCAAGCCAAGAGAAACAGAATTCAGGGCTATAGGCACCCACACTTTTTATTTCCCTGCTTTTACAGTCTACAGGGGGTCCAGAAACAGTTTTGTAAATTAGATTGATGCAAGAGATTTGTGCTTCACTTTCAATATGTCAGCAGTGCATTTATTTCAATTAAAAAGCATATTAAAAAAAACCCTGCTGTTGCAGGGAATGTGGTGGGTGGGAATGGGATTGATCTCAGGCACCCCATTGTTTTCCTGCTCCTACTGTTCAGCATTTTCAATTGAACACAGATTCTTTCTGTGAGGAGAGGATTTTTTTCCCCCTCATAAAGGAAAAACCTAACTGTAGTGTAGTTCCAAATACATATAAATTACTTCTAGAGATATACAGAATTGGTTCAGTTCCTGATTACAAATTTTGGGTATTTCTAATACATACATACATACAAACATACATTTTCAGACATTAGATCAGACCTGTAGTTATCTTCATATAAATCAAGTGATTGACATATATATGGTAATTATATGTTAAAACAAGTGTGTATAAGTTTCTGACAGCTTCTGGCTTAGGAAGGTGTCTTGCAGATATAAAAGTGCTTACATTTTTTTAAAAAATTTGATTTATATGCCACCCTTCTCCGGAGACTCAGGGCGGCTTACAATGCATTAAGCAATAGCCTTCATACTTTTGTATATTTTATACAAAGTCAGCTTATTGCCCCCACAAACTGTATTAAATGATCTCTGTATTGGAATCCTTCAATTATGAAGCTTGCTGATGATCAATTTTCTTAATCACATGCAGATTTCTATTCCAGGGATTATCTTTTATTTATTAAATTTATTTGCCACCCATTTGCGCATCTCACCAGAATTTGAAAGTGCTTTCACCTTACCTTAGACCAGGGGCGTCAAACTCAATTTCACTGAGGACCGCATCAGGGTTGTGTTTGACCTCAGGGGGCCATGGAGGGCGTGGCCAGGGTAGGCATGACCAGCTCAACATCACTTATATCGGGGGTGCCTGTGGTGACCCAAGCGCTCTGCCAGCTAAAACGGGCTCCTGAGCTCCGTTTTCGGCCGCGACGGCCTCCTGCAACCCTCTGCCAGCAAAAATGGAACTCGGGAGCTCATTTTCGCTAGCAGAGGTACTGCGGGCGAGTCCTTTGCTGTTTCCAGGGCGGCTCCGCGGATCAGATCTAAGCACCCCATGGGCTGGATCCGACTCCCGGGCCTTGAGTTTGACACCCCTGCCTTAGACGGATACATTTTTGGCCTGACTAATGATTGCAAACTAACCTTCAAATAAATGGTTCAGCAAACTGATCAGGGCACATCTTTTCTGAATTAATATTTGGGTATCAAAAGACTGTTTCCAAAAAGAACCCAATGATGACAAGAGGTTGAACTTGTTGTCTTGATTTCATTAAAAGAACCTTTAAAGAACCATAACATATGGCATATTATCCTAATAAAGTTCAGTTTTCATTCAGATCCCAAAGCAGTATGATTTAAAGATACCACCTTAACATAGCAGTAAAAAAATGTAATAAAACATGCAATTCAACAGTGTTACAAAATGTGTTGTAGTCTGTTGAAAGCAGAAGAACCACTCCCACATGCAGTATAATTCAAAAGTGTGTGAGTCAACACATGCAGTCCTGTTTCCTTGGGAATAATTTATTTCATTCAGTCTAATGGAGCTTATTTTCCTGCAAATTAATTTAGGAATGAAGCCAACTTGTGCATGAAGCCCTGATTTAAGCTGTATAAAGGATGAAGTCAGAAAGATTTGAACTCTTGATTATGAGAGGTCTAGGCAAATTTAGAAACTTAACAAGTTTGGAAGGGCCCATGCACTCAAGCCAGACTGACAGTGCCCACTCGCCCTGTGCCAGGAGAAGCTACGAATTTGCTTATCCAAGCACAGGAGAGCCCTGAATGCAGTCTGGTGAGGCTCCAGCCTTGCTGAGAAAATGCTTAAGGGGTTTTAAAAGGGCTGGGGACTGTCTCCTCTTGAAGGTGCAACTGCTGCCATGCATAATTTAAGAGTTGTGGCCACAAAATCAGAAAATGCCTGATTGAGCAGGAAGAGCATTCCTCTCTAATTACTTTGTATATGTTCAATTTATGCTGCCTGTTAATGAGTGGGCATCTTTTCATGGCAAATGGATGAGAAAAATAGCCTTTTCCTTTTTTTAATTCAGGTGAAAGTGGAAGCACCAGGTTAGCAGGAAAAGTGCTAGTCCTGAGATTTATTCTGATTTTAGATTTTTATTTTATTTTATTTTTTGTCTGTTCTAAACTTCACTGTATTCCATTAGTATCCTGATCTTAATGGAAGAAGGCCATTCTGATTGTGAGTATGGGTCAGAAAGAATGGTCTGTTTGGAGATTGGAGGAATTATTGTACCGTGTTTCCCCAAAAATAAGACCCTGTCTCATATTTTTTGAACCCTGAAATAAGTGCTTGGCCTTATTGCCATGTGCTCAAAAGCCCGATTGGGCTTATTAACAGGGGATGTCTTATTTTGGGGGAAACAGGGTAGTATCAGAGCTTGTTCCTACTCAAAATGGGATTACACTGTTGAAATGTTTTGCACACCAGTTATTTCTTACCCTGTTTGGTTTAGTGGACCAGGGTTCTTCCTACATTGCTTTACCGCTAATTTAGTAGCTGTGCATGTTTTTGACCCAAAACATATAAAGCTTGTCTGTAATTATCTGAATCTTGTTCTGTTTATATTCTAGGTACTGTAAGTTGCACACTCTTCTTGGCTGTTAACAGCTTGTATTCTTCCAGTGATGATGTTATAGAGCTTACACCAACAAATTTCAACAGAGAGGTTATTCAGAGTGATAGTTTATGGCTAGTAGAATTCTATGCACCATGGTATGTATTCACTCAGCTGTCTTGAAGAAAATGGTTGCTTGTTTGTTCTGTTTGTTGCTCATGTGTGCACTTTAACTGTCTTATTTCTGTAAATCGTTTCTTGCCTCTCAATGCAAAATTTCTAGCTAGACTGTTCTCCTCATATTAATACTTATGGTTAAGTGAGATGGTGTGCTGGAAGACATGGGTCAGCCTTTCTCATTGCTGACCTCCAGAGATGTTGGTATCACAATTCCTGAAATTCACAGACAACATACAGGTCCCAAACCCCTGGAGAGTTGATGAAGATAAACTTTAGCCATCCTTATTAAATGCAGATCTGTATGTGTTGGTCGTGATAATAATATAAATGTTTTTCCTACATCTTTCACTTGATGAAATAAGAGTGGAAATATTTGTTGAAGGCTGGAGAAGTCATAACAGTGCTCTATACCTCCAGTTTATTTCAGAATAACTGGAAGTTAGAAGTTTCTTCAGAAGTTTCAGAAGATTTATGTTATTACAAAAGTATGGTTGCCAACTTTGGTGGTGTTGTTTTTGCCTGGGAAAAAGGATCTGTAGCTTTCACAGCTAGAAATGGAAAGAATTTCAGTTACCTACTATGAAAACGCTGTGGCTGAATTATATGTGTTGAACTTCAATGGTATAGAAATGTTAGGTTTTGTTATTTTTTTAAAAGACGAGACGTGTTTGGCAGTCAATATATCTTTCAGTTTTGTGCAATGTTACACGTGTGAGAAGTTGTAGCAATCAACATTGGTTACAAACCGTATGGAATGCTAGAAAAATAAAAATGAATCTGAGATATCACTTGGAATATAATGATTGTGTGTTCCTTATATAGTTTTCAGTGTGAGGATTCATACAAAGAGGGTATTTGGTTCGGAATAAGTCAAATGTTTGAAGGTTATATTTTTATTTTATCTTCTGCAAGGTGTGGCCATTGCCAAAGACTGACACCCGAATGGAAGAAAGCTGCAACAGCCTTAAAAGTGAGTAGCATATCCATAAATAATCTTTCTTTATTAGATTTATATCTTACTTATCTTCCAGAAACTCAAGGGAGTGTGCTGATTCCCTCCTCCAATTTTTCCAAAGCAGTAAACCTGTAGGATAAGTTGGGCTAAGAAAATATGACTAGCCCAGAGACACTTTCTGAATGTCCATAAAGGAGAACACAGCCTGAGTTTCCTCTATCCTTATTCAATACCTTAATCATTGCACTATACCCGTGATGGCGAACCTATGGCACGGGTGCCACAGGTGGCACATGGAGCCATATTGGTGGGCACGCGAGCTCAGCTCCGGCACGCATGCGTGCACCAGCCAGCTGATTTTCGGGCCTTCTGGGCCCACCAGAACTCAGGAAACACACTGTTTCTGGCCTCCGTAAGGCCTCTGGGGGGATGGGGAAAGCCATTTTTGTCCTCCCCAGGCTCCTAGAAAGGCTCTGGAGCCTGGGGACAGCAAAAAACAGACCTACCAGGCCCACTGTGCCATCACGTGTCAAAAGCGGGGGGAGCACAGGGGGACGGGGAGTATAGAATTATGGGTGTGGGCACGCGTGCATGTGACCCCACCGCGCTCCCCCTGCTTTTGGCACACAATGGCAAAAAGGTTAGCCATCACTGCACTATACTGTTAAGTTAGGATATTTTAACCCCACTTGTTGTAAAGAAGATTTTTTTCCCTCACAGATTTCCCCAAGAGTTTCTTTATAACAGAGACCAATCTGCCCTTCTGTCAAATTGTTTGCTTTCGGTACGAGGCCTGATAATGGTGCAGATACAGCATCTTTATCTTATACTGGTCTTCCATCTGAGGGCCTTTGTTTGCCTCCTTGCATCTTCTCCCAGCTTTATCAACATTTCTTGGCTTTCCAAGTATTTCATGGCTGAGCTGATAGGGTTTCTTTTCTGAGAGCCTAAAAAGGGAAGGAAATATGGGTGGTGTGTGCATGCGTGATTGATTCAGTCTTGATTCTCATTGATGGGAAGAGAGCTGGAAATCAGGTAAGACGGCAAGAGGAGCCCCATCTTGCTCCACCCGCCCCAAAATAATAAGACCTCCCCGAAAATAAGGCCAAACGCTTATTTCGGGGTTAAATATATATATATATAAGACAGGGTCTTATTTTCGGGGAAACACAGTAACATTATTTCAGAGATGTATTGTTTGTTTGCAAATTGGACTAAATTTTATGGTTGACAGATCAGTATTTTGACATGCTGGCAACCCTATTTACATTTTCATCAGAGATTATACACAGTACATATTTACGTTCTTAAAAGATTTACTGGACAGAAGCCTGGTAATGTTTGTTAACAGTGAGTAGGAAGTCAGTGAGCAAGGCCTTGACTTCCTAATGAGTAAGGCTTTGCTGTTGGAGAATTGCCTGAGTAATGTTGTCTTGATCCACCACACATAGGATGCTCCCTTGCAGAGAACATAGTTAATGTAGGTGCATGACTTCCTTGAATTTAAAGGAAGGATCAAGAAACACACCATCCTTTATTTTCAAGCTGAATTATTCTTCTAAGTTTATGAAACCGCTTAGTCAAAAGCAATATCTAAACCAAAGCCAGGATTTCTCTATGCATGTGTGTAAAATGATACATTCCATTGTTTTGACCTAAGTCAGTACATACGTGTGAACTCAGCAAAACATATTTTGCCTTCTCTTTGTGGAGGTTTTTTCTCTTGTTTCTCTAACTTGAAAGCCTTTCTTTCTTTCAGGGTGTTGTGAAAATTGGGGCAGTTGATGCAGATAAACACCAATCTCTTGGTGGTCAATATGGTGTTAAAGGGTTTCCCACTATCAAGATTTTTGGTGCTAACAAGCATAAAGCAGAAGACTACCAAGGTATTTTTAAGACGATATATTCTTTTTGCTGATATGAGTCTTGAACAAAATTGATATATATATTATCAATATATATATCAGTTATCATATATATAATCTCTCTCGTTTGCAGCAAGCCCACTGAAGTAGAAAAGACTGCTATGATATATTGGGTCCTTTTTTGGTGACTTGAAATTCCCAAGAATTCCCCACTTTTATGTCTGCCTTACGTTTGGTTGAAGAAAGAGCTGAGTATTTGCTCTACAGCGGACGTGAGGGACTTATGGTCTTCCAGATGCTGCTGAACTTCAATTCCCATATTACCTCACTTCTGGCTGAACTGGGTGGGAGTTATAGTTCAAAACATCTAGAAGCATAGGTTCTCCACCGCCGTTGCAAGGAGCATACTGGTTACTTAAAACCTGGGTTTTCAGTTCAAGGCTGAAGCCTCCTGTTATTTCTCCTGATGTAGCACCAAGAAGCTGCCCAATTGGTTCTCTCCCCACTCCCTTCTTTAAAGGGTTCAAATGGTGGATACCGCTACTGGAACGAATATGTAAATGTTGATATATGTGGAGTCTCAATGATTGCTTAGCATTATGCTTTTTCTTTTGTGTCTCAGGAGCCAGGACCAGCGATTCTATTGTTGATAGTGCTTTAAGCGCTGTCCGGTCATTGGTAAAAGATCGTCTTAGTGGCAGAGGTGGAGGATACAGTTCTGGAAAACAGGTACCCCTTTTAGGCTTTGCCTCCTACTCATTGCAAAGCCTCGTTCTTTGCCTGTATTTTGCGAAGAATGTTTCAGGACAACTTGGTAACATTGGCATTTGAATGATGGATTTAAGAAGGGCTTATTTTATGGCAGGAGTGAAAAATTTAGTAGGTCATCAGGCTTGCTCATTTAAATGAGTCACATTTTGCAAAAAACATTGGAGCTGTAGTTTCTCAGTAGAGGATTGTGACAGTTATCAGAATAAAGAAGAGGGTGGACAATGGCAGTAGATGGATTGTTGTTATTGTTAATTGCAAAGTCACGTCCGACCCATTGCGACCCCATGGACAATGTTCCTCCAGGCCTTCCTGTCCTCTAATTTAATTTAATTTAATTTAATTGATTCAATTTATATGCCGCCCCTCTCCGAAGACTCAGGGCAGCATATAAATTAAATCAATTAAAGGCTCTACCATCTTCTGGAGTCCATTTAAGCTCACGCCTACTGCTTCAGTGACTCCATCCAGCCACCTCGTTCTCTATCGTCCCTTTCTTCTTTTGCCCTCAATCTTTCCCAGCATTAGGCTCTTCTCCATGAATCCTTCCTTCTCATTAGGTGGCCAAAGTATTTGAGTTTCATCTTCAGGGTCTGGTCTTCTAAAGAGCAGTCAGGGTTGATCTCCTCTAGGACTGACTGGTTTGATCGCCTGCAGTCCAAGGGACTCGCAAGAGTCTTCTCCAGCACCATAGTTCAAAGGCCTCAATTCTTTGCCATTCAGCCTTCCTTATAGTCCAACTTTCACAGCCATACATTGCAACTGGGAAAACCATGGTCTTGATTATGCGCACTTTTGTTCGCAGGGTGATGTCTCTGCTTTTTAGTATGCTAATAGATGGATACACGAAAGTAAAGAGTTGGCAGGTTAAATGAATAGCAAGGAATTTCTTCAGATTTCCAGTGTCTCCGTTGTACAGATGCTTTAGAAATCATGGCTATAAGCATTAGAGAAAGAACAATAACTTCACCTAGGAACTTGTGATTTAAGAGTTTGATCATAAGAAAGAGTAAAATGCAGGAAGAAGGAAAATACAATGTAAGAAGATTGGAAGCCACTTTATAATCTTTTTTTTTTGGTCTTTTTGTTTCTTCTTTCATGTTGCATTGTTTATATTTCGTTAAAAATTATTTTAAAAGATTTATAAAGAAATCATGGCTATAAATAAATTAAAAGAGACTCATTGAAGAAAGCAAGACTTCTCGGCTGCATAGATCTCAGATCGTCATATAAGTCTTCTATTGGAGGTTTTTAAGATGAGATTGGACAACCGTTTTCTGAAATGATACAGGGTCTCCTGCTTGAGTGGGGGTTAAATTGGAAGACCTCAAAAGTTCCTTCCAAGTCTATTATTCTGTTATTTAAATTCCCCATTCTCAGGTCAACATATATGTCTACTGAAATAGAGGAAGTGAAGCTCTACTGATAAGTTCCACTAGACTAGAGTATCCAGATGTTCATTGTTGAAAAACTCAATTTGAATAATTGATGCTTGACTTTGCTTTTACATTTTCCATCCTGTACAGACTGATCTCAAGCAGAGATGGATTGTTTTTTTATAAGTCAAAATATTATATATAAGTTTCTATCCTAATCTTTTTTTACTGGAAAGCATATATCCATTTATTGTCATCAATAATTAGAATTGGAGTAAAATCTGTAGTACTAAGTACCTTTTAAAAATATTTCTTTAATAGAGCGGTTACGAAAGTGGAGGCTCCGACAAAAAGGATGTGATTGAACTGACCGATGATAACTTTGATAAGACCGTACTGAACAGTGACAGTGTATGGCTGGTAGAATTTTATGCTCCTTGGTGTGGACATTGCAAAAAGTAAGTATTCTGGCTGTACTCAGGATTGTTACAGCATATTTACATACTAGAGGAAACCAGATGTTTGAGTAGTGGTTGGGTGCAAGAATATTGATAATGCAATTTGTCAATAGGTTAGTCCTACTTAATTCAGTGGAACTAACCTCAAATACAGAAATGCGGTTTATGCTTGAAACCTTTGGAGCCATAGTTAACCTACCTTGGGTTTTCTTTTCTTTTTTTCCCCTGTTTGCTTTTAATATGATTCTCCTCTGTACTCATTACTTTGTTGTCACCTAAGACAAAACTGGTGAAAATCTAATCTTTTGTAAAGCAGAAGTAGGACTTTCCCATTCCTGGAATCTGATCATTGATAATGGTTATTGGGGCTAATGTAGTTTCTAGCTTTCCCAAGGATATCAAGTCATAAGATCCTTTTGAGGAGTATTCAGTAGTCGTCGTGATCTGTTAGTAAAAGTTATCAACCACGTTTTGTAATTCAGTAACTAGCAACCAACCTGTAGTAATTTTGAGCTCAACTATGGCCTTAGGAACTATCATAATTTAACCACTTTACTTTTTTTTAAAAGTGGTTTTCATTGTAAGTTGCTGTTGTAATTTATTGCTGTTCTTTTTTAAAAGAAAACACCCACATGTAACAAGACATTTTCTTCTACAGTTTGGAGCCAGAGTGGGCATCAGCTGCAGCTGAAGTGAAGGAGCAAACAAAGGGAAAAGTTAAACTAGCCGCTGTAGACGCTACTGTGCACCAGATGTTAGCCAGTCGGTATGGGGTGAGTAGATAGTGCAAGTGGTAATGCTTTTATTTTATTACTTGCTGTCTCCCAAATAATACAGAGGGGAGAATATGCCCTTTTTAAGATGGCAACATCATATTGCATGGAATGTTTTAAGCACTGATTTATTGGAACATTATTGAATAAATGCAAGTATGAAAGCCTCATTTGTATAAACCATAATAGGAACTTTTTAATTAAAACATTGGCATAGATAGATGATAGATAGATGCTCAGGATGCTGCGGCCACAGGGCAAGGCGAGGGAGTGGTGGAGCTGCCCCATGTGCCCCATACCAGCTTACCACAGGGCCCCAAGAGCCAAACCACACCCCAACACCTGCCTTGCGGCAGCAGCACCAACAACCATGTGTAGCAAGAGCCCACGTGGCCTCCGGCCCACTTCTGCTTGCTTGTGGCCGCAACGGAGCAGGAAGCTGCGCAGCATGGTAGTGCCACGGCCGTGAGGCGAGGATGACCTGGCCGCGGGGGCCCTGAGGTAAGCCAGTAAGGGCATGTGGGGCAGCTCCATCACTCCTGCCTCGCGGCAGTGGCAGTAACACTCCACACGGCCTCCTGCTCTGCCAGGAGGTGCAGAAGTGGGCCTCTCGTACAGGGGGGAAAAATAAGAAAACACCCCCCCCCAAAAAAAAATAAGCCCTAGTGCTTATCTTGGGCTCCAAAAGAAAATATATTCGGGGAAACACGGGATGGATGGATGGATTTAATGATTTCTGTGATAGTTTTATATACCGGCTATTTAGAGAACTTGAGTTGTGTCGACATTTAGTGAAGCCAAGAGCTAATTTATTTTGATTTTTAGTTCACCGAATACCAAGGTGGATTACCTTTTGTGCTCACTGTGATTTGAATTCTTTGATTCCGTGTTCCAGGTACGTGGATTTCCGACAATCAAAATTTTCCAAAAAGGAGAAGAACCTGTTGACTATGACGGTGGAAGGACAAAATCAGATATCGTTGCTCGGGCTCTGGACTTGTTTTCAGAGAATGCACCAGCACCTGAACTCCTAGAGGTATCCTTATTTTGATCAAGGAGTTACTTCCTAGGAAAATTGCAGCAAAATGTTGCAGTATGGTGTACTTCTGTCCCACGAGCAACCGTGCGGTCTTTCAAAATACTCCACATTCCATTTCAGACCCCTTCTTAATTATTTTATAGTCACAGAACTCTTAGTATTTTCTCTTCTGCAAACCTGTGCATGGCGATTACCCATCTCATTAGTCCTATTTTGGCTACGTAGCCATCATAATTCGATAACCAAATTTGCTATTATGATGCTTTTTATTGATAAAATTAAAATTTATTGATAAAAAACGCTATATATACTTCAAATCATTTTCTTTGAAAATGAGTATTCAAGCTAAACTTGGTTTCTTACTGAATTTCTCCCAAAATATCTTAAAATTACTTTACTGCCTTTATTAAATTCATGTGGTCTGAAATTTCAAGCCCTTTCTTGAAATGTCTGCCCTTATTTCATATGAGCTGCATTGATATAGTAACATTTGCTTGCAAAGGGCTTTGTGAGGGAGTCTCCCTTTGAAGATCATGAGCAAACTGGCATGATGTATAGGCCCTAATTTTAGTAATGTTTCTTGTGGACTTCGTGAATTAAGAAAACTTCTGGCATCCTTGTGGCCTTAGCTGTGTAGATCAAAATTGTTTTAAAGTCTTAATGATGTCGGAATACAGATAGTCCTCCACTTTCAACAGTTCACTTAGTGAACATTCAAAGTTACAACGGCACTGAAAAATGTGACTTATGACCATTTTCAGGGTTATGACTTCTGCAGCGTCCCCATGGTCAAAATTCAACTGCTTGGCAAGCGGCTCATTCTTATGATGGTTGCAGTGTTCTGGTGTGTGTGTGTGTGTGTGAAGTGATCACCTTTTGCAACCTTCTGACAAAGACAATGGGGAGATTCCCTTAATAACCGGGTTACTACCTTATCAACTGCAGTGATTCACTTAACAACCGTGGCAAGAAAGGTCATAAAATGGGGCAAAACTCACTTAACAAATGTCACACTTCACAACCGAAATTTTGGGCACAATTGTGGTCCTAAGTCGAGGACTACCTGTTATCTAGAGATCTAGAGTCTTAATTCCTATCAGGGCAAATAAATCAACCATGTTAAAAAAAGATTGAGCACAAGAAGACCTTGTAGGAGAACTAACTTTGTAGTTGCAATTTAGTTATTACTCTTCTAATTGCCTGGAGTCTGAATTGGTAAATCTGTCTCTCCTAGATTATTAACGAAGATGTCCTAAAGCAAACCTGTGATGCTCACCAACTTTGTATCATTTCTGTTTTGCCCCACATACTTGACACAGGTAAGAACAAAAGAGTATTTTCCCTTATCTTTGGCTTTCACACTGGCCTCAAATGTGATCTTTCTTTCTTTCTTTGTTTTAATGATTTCTGTTAAACAGGAGCTGCAGGTAGAAATGCCTACCTAGAAGTCATGTTGAAAATGGCAGACAAATACAAAAGGAAGATGTGGGGGTAAGTTACAGATGATAGTCACAGGTGCTTCGGTTTGGGGCAGGGAGAAATATCAAACTCTTATTGAAATGAAAATAGTATGTCAGGTTCCGGTGTATAAAGAAAACGCCACACACACAAATGATGGTTTGAATCCTTTACCGGCACGAACTAACATCCATAAAACAATACAGGAAGATTTTGTTGGAGCTACTGCTCTGTGCTCCCCACCACCTTATAAAGCTTTACCACCCAGGTGCCTTTCATCCAGCCCCACCCCACTCATTAACCATGTTGCACTTAGTCACAATGACTATGCGTTTTCCCCGTGTGCTCCCAACCAGCTGGCCACACCCCAGGCATTGCAATCATTACGTCCCAATCCACACCTCTGCTTGAATCCAGGCTTCCCGGCCAACAGCATCTGCCCAGTTAGCAATTCTCAGCCATCGCCACAGCCACCCAAGAGCACTCAGGCAGTTAAACATACTTGCTGCCTGTCCAGTATACTCAGACATTGTAAATGTCCTGAGGAGACCACTGTAGTCCTGAGGATGTCATCAGGCGGCAGCTGCAGCCTAAAAGCGCCGCCTACACCAGCCGGGTCTCTCACGAGCGGCATGCCTGTCAGCTGATGAGCGGAAACATCCCCCAGAGCTGCTGTTGGCGAGGAGGTGAGCCAGGGAACCATGGTGTTGTGCCGCAGAACCACCACGCCTGCCGGAGTGACAGCCCTGACACGCAGCCGCGTGTCGGAGCTGACATAGTAACTCAGTGTCAGCATAGTTTAGGCTAGATTGCTTACAAACTAGCCTAGTTTGTAGTTTGGAGGTAGGGGAGGCTTAAGGAAATGAGCTGGTTTTGATCTTCTGTCTTCATCCCTTTTGCTCTGCAACTTGCAACAGAAACCGGGTAATGCCAGGGAGATCTGGAACTGTAGAGAAAAGTAATGATCTTTGGTTTGCTTTGAGATAAAACACCCATTTCTTCTTATCCAAGGTGGCTGTGGACAGAAGCCGGAGCACAGTTTGATCTCGAAAGCTCTTTGGGCATTGGTGGCTTTGGCTATCCAGCCATGGCAGCCGTGAACGCTCGAAAGATGAAATTTGCCCTGCTGAAAGGCTCCTTCAGCGATCAAGGGATTAATGAATTCCTAAGGTAAGGCTTCTCGGTCGGTCCCTCAAATCATATGAATGTTGTGGTGCTTGATGAGTTTCAATTAAAAATAGGGTGGGGGGGGGATAATTGATTTTTATTTTATTTACAGAACTGATTCTGTAAAGCATGTTTGTTGGCTTCCTTTTTGAACACAAAAAGCTACCTTGCTCGGGAGCATTCCTGAATCCCATATTTTTTTTCTTCTTATTCCTCCCATTTTTAAAAGAAATGATTGAAATCTCATGAAATTTTAACTGGGGGGAGGTCGGCCAGTTACCAGTCTCACTCAGTGCTATTCGTTATGTAATTCATCACATCAGGCTTAATTATTTTATATCCCACCTTTATTATTTTTATAAACAAGATGATTGTGCCTACTACTCCTTCCTCCTGTTTTTCACAACAACAAACACTGTGAAGTAGGTTGGCTGAGAGCGAGTGATTGGTCCATGGTCACCCACCCAGCCTTCTTTCGTGTCTAAGATGGCACTAGAACTCATGGTCTCCCAGTTTCTAACCTGGTGCCTTAATCAAACTGGTTCTCAAATGTGAATCGCTAGAGGGGTATATGTTATGTTCTAAATGTTTTTTCCATTTCTAGGGAACTTTCCGTTGGACGAGGGTCCACAGCACCAGTTGGTGGAGGGGCTTTTGCCAAAATTAACACAGTGGAGCCCTGGGATGGCAAAGATGGCGAGGTAAAAGATTTCATTTTCATCTCTGTATTTCATATAGAACTTATTTGGACATTTTAGGGTTCATGCATTTAAATTGGTTCACTATCAGATCAATCTCTCAATGTTTAGTTAGCCTGATAATATATACCCGAAAGCTTGTGCTCAAATATTTGTTTAGTTAAAACTTTGCTGCTTCTTTTTATTTCTCCTCTTTTCTGTCACCCATCTTATCTATGAGAAGCCACCTTAGTTCTACACTTGGCTCTGTATCTTTGTTCTCTTTTGGATTTTGCTGAAAGCTTTGACATTTGTTTATCTTATCTATTTCTGGCATCATTTTATTTTCTGTATCCTGTTTGAGCTATTCTGATACGCTTCCTGTGCAGACTATTTTCTTTCTTTTTTTTCTTTCCTGTCCTGATGGCAGGTTGCTCACCAAATGTTCAACTAGTCTAGTATTGTTGCATTAAGGGTTATAAAGAGGAACTTGATAATAATGCCACTCCTACTTTTCTTGTTTATCCAACTGTTCAGGTTACATTCATGCTTACATAGATTTTCAACTTTTATTGTTTTCTTAAAGTCTACTGTTGACTTCTACTTTTTTATAGACGATTTCTGCTCCATAGCTTACTGAAGCCACACAAAATGTCACACCCGGGCTTGTTTCAATCCTGGTTTGCTTAATGAAAAAGAAACTGCCCATCATGTAGAGAGATAAAATAATAACACCTTGTTTGGCTGATTTTGAATTAAATTTGGTCTATTGTTTGGATGATTTTGCTGTACATCTCTGTAGGCATTTAGCAACTTGGGTGTAGGACACAAAACAAGAATTAAGACCCCAAAGAGCTGTAAATAATCATGTAGCCCAATTCCCTTATCACGTTAAGCCAACTTAACATATTTGACTCAGCACACAGTGTAAATCCATTTATTTTGATCTTAACCATCAGACACTAATCATAGTTTTAATTTTTCTGCTGATTTTAAAGAGTTAACAGCGATTAGACTCAATGGTGGTGTGGGTGCTGAAACTCCACTTTAATTGCATCACTTATCTGAATGGTAAAAAACTTTATCTTCAGATTGTGTGTGTAGTTTATACTTTTAAGGGAAGATCAGAAAAGTAAATTGCTGGTTGTACACAAACTAAAAAGCACATTTAGGTCTCTTTAGAAAAAGTTACTTAATAGTAGCGTTGTTTGCTATTGAGCAATATTTTCTCAGCATCTTAGGGGGTTTAAAACTTGTTCTAAGAAATATGTGGTGATACGTGATAAATGCCTGATCAATTCACACTCTGTTGTTTCATAGCTCCCAGCCGAAGATGATATTGATCTCAGTGATGTAGATCTTGATGACTGGGATACTCAGAAGGATGAATTGTGAGAGCCTGAAGATAACTTGATTTCTTGAGAGACATTGGGCAGTGGTTGGATTGGATAGAAGAACGTTTTGCATCACATGGATCTACCAGTGGCCTTTTTTGCCAAGAGAGAAACTGTTGGAAACACGGTCATCAGTGAACTGAGCATCTCTTAAGAAAAAATATCTCACAAATTCTATGAATTTTTTTTATTGAGTGAAATTGTATCCGGTGTAGCAGATATTTTGAGAACAACACTGATCTTTCATTGAAATGCTGTTGGGTTTTTGGTTGGGTTTTTTTTTTTTAAATCTAGCTGGCATGTGGTGGTCAATTGTAACTTGAGACTTTTGTTGTACTTAGTTTTAAAATGTGATCTTTTTTCTCCTCCCCCACAGTATAGCTTTCATTTCAATGAAAGAATAAAACAATATTTTTGACTCTGTGTCAGTGTTGTACAGTGTACAGAGAGATCTCCCTTTGACTATACCAGTGCAGTATTTGGAGCCATTTTTGCAATGAATATTATGATGTGTTTGTGTTCATATTAAGCCAGTCACATTTTAAATTCTGCTGTTTTGAAGAAGCTATAGTGAAATGTTTCACATAATAATAAGCTTTGGATATGAACCTGATCCTTGGATACTGTCTAAATACTTTCAACTGTTATAGGGAAGCCTGTAGGATTGAGAGAACTGCCCTATTTACTGGTAACATGTGACAGGTTTTATCTTGATGCATATCTTCATCGATTGTATAGGAATCTTTAAGAACTAGTGTTCCTTCATGGTAACGCAAGAAAAATAGTAAGCCACCGGCTAATTCCTGTTGTCTCTGACAAATAATGTTCTCAGATAGCCCAGAATTATGACTTGAGACTAATTTTAGTATAATATTAAATTATAAATTATAATACTCCTATAACAGAAGACATGATTTCTTTGGAAGAATGTAAGAAAAACCCCAGTGTCGGTATTAAATTCTCCTGCCCCAAGAATGTTAGGCAATATTTCTTTTTTTAAAAAGGCTTACTTCACTCTAAGGCCTCCAGGATTCCAACATCAGAACCATTGATTGGACTTTACTTTTTTTTTTTGTAAACTACCCTTTGAGGAGCATTGAAGGAGGTTTCATCTATACTGTAACACTGTCAACCAATGGTGGTGAGAGGAAATGCTGCCATTGGCCATGCTACTTTCAACAAACCGATAAAATGAGATTTCAAGTTTTGTATTATGTCTGCAGTGAGTCAGCCTTCAGTGGAAGGGAAAGCTGTTTCATTGAAACGAGAGAGAAATTTTCTGTTCTGATTTCTTACATGCTAAACTGAAGCAAATAGTTTAAATTAACTTCCCAAACATATTTCCCTCTGAAATTTCACTGTGTAACTGCTGTGTTGACTGAATCAATACATTAAACCAATTACAGATTTATGACTCCAGGATATTTCTACCTTAACTGCCAGATATCTGGATTTTATTTAAAACCTTAGATGATCAGGGGTGTTTTGTAATTAGAACAGAATAAATACAATAACACAACGCCTTGCGAAGCATGTTTTCTAATACAATCAGAAAAAAGCTTCCAGTATCTTTTAATTGTCAAAATGGAAAAAAAAGCAGCCAGTCTACTTACAGTCAAGCCAAATCTAGGAGCTACAATGATCACTTGTTTAAAATTACCGTACTTGCTCTTTCTGCATCGAAAGGGCCACATTCCTATTATATTTCCATTAAAAACAAAACAGATGTCATTTTGTTCACAAATCCAGTACTGAAAAACAAGTCATGCTTGGCGCAGCAAACTTTAGCTGGAATCGAGAAGGCTGAGGTCAATCTTGAAATAGACGTAAGGGTAGTAATCCTGATTGTTTAGTTGCAAACCAGGAATGTCGACTGAAGTCTGGGGAAAACATGAAAGTAGAGTGAGTTCCTTAAGACCTCTAGATAGGTGCTACAATTTTTACAAAATGTGAGGGAATGCTTCCGAAAACATCAGTAACTATAACAGGAGCAAGTACTGTGAAATGAAAGACTTCAAACAAGCGGTAAATACAGATGTTAATTTGGAAATCCCCAGATTAATGTAAGGAAGCTGATCCCCCTTTGGAAGTCTCTAGGACAGGGATGCCAAACTTTCATTGCGGGCTGCATCAGGGTTGTGTTTGACTTGGGGGAGGTCGGGGTGGCCAGTTCAATGTCACTCTTGTCGGGGGCACCTGTGCTGGCCTGGCACTCTGCCAGCAAAAATGGGCTCCCAAGTTCCGTTTTCGGTTGCAACATCCTCCTGCAACCCTCTGCCAGCGAAAATGGAGCTCCCTTTTCAGCTGATATGGCCTCCTGCAACCCTCTGCTAGCAAAAATGGGGCTCCGTTTTCATTGGCAGAGGCACCGCAGGTTGGTCCGCTGTTTCCAGGGCAGTCCTGCAGGCCAGATCTGGCCCCCGGGCCTTGAATTTGACACCCCTGCTCTAGGTCTTCTGAAAACCTCATGGCTGTTACAAGAATAAAGTAGGCCAATTTAAGGGTGGGGTAACTGCAGCCCTGGGAATCCACACGGTATTCTGCTGGGAAACTATCGCCCTTTTATGACCTGTGGATTTCAACTGGCTCAGGAATTCTGGGAGTTGAAGTCCACAAGTCATAAAGGGATCATCGTTCCCCATCTCTGCCCTAAATGATTTATTATCGTTTATTCAACAGCCTCCTGATTGGGAGGCAGAAGGTGGTGTCAAAAATGAGACAAGGGGAAGGGTCAGAGAACAGGAGACGTTACCCATTTTGCCCTATGCTTCCCACAGCTCTTGTTTGCCATCTCCATCCTTAGGCGGGCCACCTGAAATGGAATACTTACGTCCATTAGGCTGGATGCTGCTACTTCGTCCAGATGCTTGAAAACTGCATTTAATACTTCTCTCAACCTCTTCATAGATTTCTTACTAGGATGAAGTAGCATTGCCTGGAAGTTCACTGGTAATCCATACCTTGAACGGATGCAATGGAGGTTAAAGTGGAAGCAGCGGAATGCAACGCAAGGAATTTTTACTTTACCTACCAACTCTCCTCGGTTTGCTTTTGTTTGTGACTAGGAGTTTTTAAAGTCTTAAACTGCATCAAAGATTGTTTATTTTCCTTATTAACTCTTATCATAACATTTGCCTAATTAGAGTCTGTTTGTTCCTGGAATGTTTAAGAACCCACTCGGCAGACTATCACCAAAGTATGTTTAAAATCAATGAGGAAGTTAAACTGATCAACCAAGACATGTAATGATTGAACTGAAATTTTGATTGGCTTTAAGAAAAAAAGGTAACCTATGAAATTTCATCTGTTTACCTGAGGACAGATTCTGAAAAAACTCTTAGTGCCTTTATATGGATCCAAGCCACAAATGCTTCACTGAAGTTCACCTTTAACCATCTCAACAGAGGACCCTTTAAATGAGTAAAATATGGTATCAGACAACAGAAGAACTATAAGTATAATTCCCAAAGGCTCCAAATTGGTGGCCCAATTTTTTGAAAATTTCACAAAATAATATCAAATATGTGAGAAGCAATGAAATCCGCTTTCTTAAATCCAGTCTTAAATTACATTTAGGTATCGTCATGGTCCCACAATACTTAACCCAAATGGCTAATTGTGCTCCCCCGCCCCACCCAGCAAGGTTGCAGCTAATCTGATTCAGCATCCGGTGATTTAAAAACAACTCCTTGGTAGGTAAAATAGAGTTGACATAGTGGGAATTTGACATCCATGCGGAACCTGTCACTTGTGGGCTGCATATACCTCCAATCCTATTTTATGGCCTTCAGAACCTCCAATTATGCCCCCAAATTCCACTTCTATTTCATTAATATTCAGCGATGGCAGGTTTTCATGGGTTTCATGCAGAATAAGGTCTGTGCAGGCTTCAGTTACCCATTCATTCCCTCAAAAGCCAAGCCCTCCAAAAATGGGGCAAATGTGATATTAGCCAGTGAGTCAGGTAATCAAGTCTCCTACAGTTTGTGGTACTACCTATGGCTGGGGAAAGCTTGCAGGAGAACTAGCCAACCTATTTGAAAGGTGTCTATTGGTTTGCATTCTGTTCAGCATTCAGGGGATAATGATTTCCCCAGGCATTTGGGTCAAGAGGTTTATGTGACGTCCATTGCTGCTGTTATTTGTGGGGGAGGGCGTAGTACTAGTCGAGAGTGGGGTCACTGTTTTACCTGTGGGTGCCGGGGGTTGTATTTTGTGGGTTGTGTGCTTTTAATCCTTAGATGCTGCCCAGAGTTATTTGTGTAAGATGGGTGGCCATATTAAACGAACAATGTTAGGTAACATCCATTCACAGGGAAGATATTGGAAAGTTCCGTTTTTAGCAAATCAAGAGTATTACTCTAGACTACATATAATACCGTATTAAAACACTATGTTGCTGAGAGGAAACTGCACTGGTTTGTGCCTAATGAGGTGTGTGTGTGCATCTGTCTGCATGTGTGCATCTTTGAGTCAGTGTTGGCTTTGGCAACTACCTGGACAAGTCCCTGTAATTTCCTTGGCAAGGTTTTTCAAAAGTGGTTGTCCCTTGCCTCCTTCCTAGAACTGAGAGAAAGTGACAGACCCAAGGTTACCCAATTGGCTTTGCGCCCCAACCTAGAAGTCACAGTCTCCCAGTTTCTTACCTGGTGCTTTAACCACTGTAGCAAACTGGCTCACAAACACACACATGCACACACCAAATGTTTACAGCTGTAACGAGACCTGTAAACATAAACTACAAACATAATAGCTGTATTCGCAATGTGTTAAATTTGATTCCTTTTTTTGTTTGTTTGTTTGTTTAGCCTGGGGTGCAAACCTAGGTTATTGATTAATTTATGGGCCAATGAGTCATGAAGATTATGGCTATGGATTAATTCAGCAATCAGGTTAAATGTGTTGTGTGGACAACACTTTTGGGTAATGAATTATCTTGGATATCATCCCAATAATATGTACAGCATTTCTGGGCAAACGGTTAATAGTGAGATCATGTGGTAACTTAGCAAATAGTCAGCAAGTCGGGCACAGAAGTCAATACGGACAACCTGAAGATGTTTACTTACATACTGTTGCTTCTTATCAGAAGCTAACTTCCTCATTTCATCCTTTTCACACTTCAGTTCTTTCTCATCAAAATAAAATTCCCGCACCATGAACCTTAAAAAAAAAAATCAGTGTAGACATTCAGCATGTGGGCTTTTAGAAAGCCGCTTCCTGCCTGGGCTTTTGAACACAAATGTTCTTTCAAACCACAAGGTACATAACCTAGCTGGGAAACAAGGTATATGGCTGTGTGGGAGTAAATCATATTAGACCAATTTTCAAAGCTTTTAGGAGCTCTTGTCATCCTTAATAAGCTTGCTTTATTTTCAGCTCTGAGCCCCTGCCGATGCATCAGACTGGAAAAAGTGACTCATTAGCTGAAGTTATGAAGGGTTTTTTATTTTGCTGTATATTCTATCCTTCCTCTCTGAATTTAACAGCCATCGTGTGTGTTTGGTTACATGGAGAGCCAGTGGTCCCAATTCAGTCATAATAAGTGATGATTTAAGCT
This sequence comes from Ptyas mucosa, assembly GCA_012654045.1. Lineage (NCBI taxonomy): Eukaryota > Metazoa > Chordata > Lepidosauria > Squamata > Colubridae > Ptyas > Ptyas mucosa. The sequence continues at coordinate 16,815,954 of WNWU01000017.1, read as the reverse complement.
ACAGAGGCACTATTGGAGGCGGGTTGGGGTCATCAAAAGACAAAAAGACAGGCCCAATTGAAGCCCCATTCCTTTATATCAGCAGTCCCCAAACTTTCCTTTGCAATAACCCCCAAACATTTGTTTGGATGCCCCTCCCAATGGACGCCTCAGCAATCCAAAACATATTTGCATGAGAATTGCGAGATGCCAAATAGGCATTCCTACGCTTCCACCGTGTGCCTAAGCAGAGTGTGTCTCCCACAGATACCAGGTAGTCCTTGATGATTATGATAGTAATGGAGACATCCCATCATGGTCATGTCATAATGGTTGTAAAACAGGTCACCCATGTGACTGACCCAATTTCCATGGCGATTGTTAGCCGAATACCATGGTCATTAAGGGAACTAATCGTTTACAATGGGCTGTTTTCGCTGAAAACCAGAAGTTGATGCCTGTTTTCAGCAAAATTGTAAAAATTTTGTGACTACCGAATGTCAAAAATTGCCATAAATGCAGGCTGGTTACCAAGGGCCCAACATGTAGTCACATGAATGGGGAGGGGGGGTGAGTGTCAGATCTTCAGGGTAACAAGTGTCCTCAGGGAGGTCCATTGTAATTTTGAACAGTCCCTAAGTGATCTTCATAAGTTGAGGACTATCTGTAATCAAAACCTAGCCCAGAGATGGATCTCATACAGTACATAGAAGATGCCATAGAGAGAACTCTTCTCTCACATAGCATCATATGGAAATCTGCAAGTGGTGGTGTTACTAGCAAAATTTCTGTTTGTAACTATTGTGATTTGACAGAAGGGGTTGTTTCAGATAACTGAGTCCCTAAATTGTTCAAAGTTTAGGATTAGGATTATTCAAGGTTTGATACGTAAGCATCAAACATTTGAAAGTGATCAGATTGTTTAAAAAGCCCTGGCATTTAAGACTGCTTTTATGAGTAATAAGGATTATTCCTGTAAAAAGCATAACCTGAGTAACGTCATTTTAAATGCCATGTTTTACCTGATATAACCTGATTATATAATAAAACTAAAGGAACATAACAAGAACATAAGAGAGGAACTGTGTTGTTCCTGAGATGCTTCTTTTGCAGGATATATGATGCATATTCTTAAGGAAATAAATGTTTTGGTACGTTCCGGAATGGAATGTACCAATTTAACAGCTTTATTTGTCATCCATTCCTCATTTATGTTCATTGAAAATACCTGGGTAAAATGGACATTTTAAAACCAACTTCCTTTCTTTTCTCTCGCTTCAGTGTTGACCCAGATATTCATTTTATGAATATATTCTTAAAACAGGTTTAAAATCTAGTTAAAAGAGACATGAATGGTGTGTCCCCAATGTAAGATAAATAGAAGTCCATTCATATAGTAGACATTCCCTACATCCTCAAGATTCATGGAGGGCAGAGAAGAATTTGCTGCCACCTCTTCCTGTTCTGCTGATGGAAACAGACCCACCCTTGGATCCAGCCCTGTGCAAATTATTCAAGAACTCTGATAAATTACTGCACGGATGTGTCTTGTTTCATTTCAGAACAGGAGAAAGAGCCTGAGCTATTCTGGTTTTGGCACAAAAGTAGAAAGAAAGCAGTACTTGTTCTCTCTGGCTTTGGTCTTAAAGTCATCAATCACTTTTCGGAACAGGGTGACTGTGAAGAGCCCTCCCTCTGCGTCTTCAGCGATCATCCTGCAAGAATCAAATTCATTGGTCCGGTTATTCTAAAGCCTATCCTGCTTTTCCGTGATAGGTGCCAAACAATTGACAATAATGAGAGTGTAATTATGATTGTTAATCATTATAACTGATTGTAAATAGTAATTGTCAGATTCAATTACTTCATCAGCAGTTTCTTGATCTACACAATAATATTGTGATGTATACTCTATTGCAGTGATGGCTAACCTTTTTTCCGTCATGTGCCAAAAGCGGGGAGAGTGCAGGGGGGTCTCATGCACATGTGCCCACACCCATAATGCATCCCTTCCCCTGCGCATGCGTGCATGCCCCCCCTTGTGCTCCCCCCGGTTTTGGCATGTGATGGCATGGTGGGCCTGTTTTTGGTTCTCCCCAGCCTCCAGAGGCTTTCTTGGAGCATGGGGAGGGCGAAAACAGCCTTTCCCCCTACCAGAGGCCCTCCGGAGGCTGGAAACATCTCTTTTCCCATCTTCTGGTGGGCCCAGAAGGCCCGAAAATCAGATGGCCAGTGCACACATGCACACTGGACCTGAGCTAGTGCAATGCTCGCATGCCCACAGATATGGCTCCACATTCCACCTGTGGCACGCGTGCCATAGGTTCGCCATCATGGCTCTATTGTTACACAAAGGTGTTTTTTTAAATTTCCATTTAGCCACCACCACCAAGTTCATCTGATTAACAGAAGGAACTGGGTCCTTCAAAAAACAACTGAACACACTTTCCAAAAATTGCTACCTACATTCCTCTTACCATCCCCTCCCCTCTCCATTCCTCCTCTCCTCTTCCTCTTCACCTCTCCTTTCCCCTCCTCTCTCCTCTTCCTCCTCTCCTTCCCTCCCATCCTCCCTTCCCCTTCTCTCCTCTCCTTGCCAATAAAAAGCAATCTTGATATATAAGAAGAAATCTCAAACAGGTAAAGCTCAGCAGCTTTAATACAACCTCTCCCAGCACCCTTTAAAGCTTTATGCAATGAGATAGTGTTAATATTTAATACTTTTTAAAATGAGAACAAGTGATATTTCTTGTCACAATTTGCCACAATCCAAATTCTTTCTTTTTCAAAATTCCTAGTAGAAGAGGCGACTCATCAGAACCTAATCCCATTTAAGTTCTTCCAAGGGTCCCCTGCAATATTCATACTTGCATGCTACCTGATGTCCAACGATTCTGAGCAAAAGGTTGGAATCTGTTAAGAGAAACAATACAGTCCAAAAGTTGTACTTACTTTGTAGAGCGAGGAACCACCATATCTGAGAGTGATTCATAGGTTTTTTGCCATTGCACATAGCTTGTTCTGCAACAAGACAGATTTTGTACAGCGTCTCTGTATAAACATCTACCGTAAGTACAATGATTGTTACTTCTCTTTACAGAAATTCAGAAAATCTTAGTGCCAAGTTGATGAGGGGTGGGGGGGAAGACCACAAGGAAATTGATCCTGTATGACAAGAATGTTCAATTTCCATACACTTGAGGCTCTCAGCAGCATCTCCTGTGCTGAATTCCAAAAGTGGCTGAAACGTACTATTCAAACTCTGCAAGGCACCCCTTTTACCTCATAATCGAAACTTTAAAAAAAATATGGGAGAGCACTGGGTTTCTTCAGCTGCACCTTTTATACTTTTGTTGGAGCCCAAAAATATCTGGAGAATACAGGTTGCCCAATTAGGGATTAAACAGTTTCCATTGTAAATAGCTGATGTTAAGAGGCTTGAGTAGCATTCCCGAAATAGTCTTCCCAATTATGTTGACAAAATAGTCTTCCCAACTATGTTGATTCAAGCATGGCACAGGGCCCAAGATTTGAGAGGTGAAAATTCAGGGTTCATACCGAAGTTTCCATACTGGGCCCTTGTAGTTAGAATCCAGTCTCGCATGCAGGAAGTCCTCTACATATGACTGTAATAGACCCATTACGGTCATATATTGTGATAATTGTAAAATTATTGTGACTTTTTTTGCAGTGATCGTTAAACAAGGGTGGCAGTTGTGAAGTGATCCCCATGGTCATTAAGCGAACCAAAGCTCGGGTTTGCCCAGTTTTGGTAAAACCCGGAATTGTCAGGTTGTGATAAAATATGGCCATGTGATTGTGGGGAATTGCAAATGGCTGCCAATGCAGTCATATTCCAAGCACCCAAAGTTCAGTCATGTAACCATGGAGGGGGCCTGACCATCAGAACTCTGAAGTCCCCTTTTTTGGGTGTGACATAAGTGAAGGACTAACTAACTGCATTTTGAATCTTATCTACAAGGATTCCGTGATGCTCCTTTTCCCCCTCTTCACCTCCATTTCTCTAAATCTACCTGAAGCAACTAGTAATATGATGACAGAGAGGAAGTGAGGTGAATGAATATCCAGTTCTTTCAACGGGTTTTACTTTTCAGTAAGCATGAACAAAAGATGTTCTATGTGTGCCAGCATCCTTGGATTTATTTTGCAAAGAAAAAGCAGCATCTATAGTTTTCAAAAATAAAGAAGTTCTCATTGCAAGCAACATAGTACAGGTAGTCCTTGACTTACGACCACAATGGAACCCAAAATTTCTTTGCTAAGTGAGGCGGCTGGTAGGTGAATTTTGCCTCATTTTCTGGGCACAGTTGTTAAGTTAATCACTGCAGTTAAGTTAGTAACATGGCTGTTAATTGAATCCCTGGTGACTTTGCTTGTCAGAAGTTCTCAAAAGTTGATCACATGACCCTGGGATACTGCAACCATCATAAATATGAGTCAGTTGCCTTTGATCATGTGACCATGAGGATGCTGCAACAGTTGTAATTGTGAAAAATGTTCATAAGTAACTTTTTTCACTGCTGCTGTAACCTCGGTCACTAAATTAACTGTTGTAAGCTGTGGACTACCTGCATTTTGAATCTCTCATGTGGAGTTTACAATATTTTCAATGCATCACTTAATAAGCACAACTGGGACCAGCAACTTCACCACTAAGCAATGCAGTCATTAAACGAGACATGTGACTGCAACAGACTTACGACCTCACTTCTGTCTGCCATGGTTGTTATGATAGTTAAGTGAAACACCACATGACCACAACTTGCAATTTTATTGCCAGCTTCTTCATCGACTCTGCTTCTCAGAAGCCGGTTATGAAGTAGGCAAATGGTGATTGTGGGATGCTGCAACGGTCATAAATGTCTGACATTGCAAAGTGCCCAAATTTTGATCATGTGGCCGCAGGAATGGTTGCTATGGTTGCAAGAGCAAGGGCCACTGATAATGTTACTTTTTCATAACTTCAAATGGTCACTAAACAGGGCATTCATTACACGAAGACTATCTGTAAATACATTCACAGTGTGAATTCAAGCAGTGCTAAGCTAAGAATTTTATTATAGGCAATAAACTCTCAAACCTTGTCCTTTTCCATTAACTCATTGGTTAGTAGAGGACTTTCTATCAATTCGTTGCATCAGAATTTTCCTGACAAAACTGGCATAACGTATACAGAGAATTTTCTCCAAAAAGTATTACAATTAAGCCCATCCATAGGAAACCCAACTTTTTCTTACTTAGGAACTACAACAAGTAGAGTGATGAGATATTCGGAATTCAATACAAAGTCTTCTTTGTTCACTATATCTGTTAACGTACGGGTCAAAAGATTTCCTCTGGAAAAAAACAGAAGCCAGAAAAAAATCAATAGAGGATTTACCTACCATTGATACTTTCTAAGTGTTAAGTAGATGCTTAATTGGATAATTAGAAAGAAAATGTTTTCTGGGGAATTTTGGACAAACTTAAAGCAAATCCAACCGTTATATTATGGTAAGCTTAGAGGAAATAGGCACTTTTGTTTACTCTGTTTAAACAGATTAATTAATGCAGATCCACTAAAAAGCTGATTAGAGAGACAATTTGGTGTAATGGTTAAGGTCCTAAGATAGAAACCGGGAGATGGTGAATTCTAGTCCCAACTTAGACATGAAGCCATTTTAGGCTAATCACCCTCTCTCAGCCTTAGGAAGCAGGCAACAGCAACTTGCCGACTTGTCCAGAGAGGCTAGAAGTCATCAATATTGACCCAAAAGCACCAAAAAAATCCCCACTCCCTGATTAAGCCCATATTACTTGTCTGTATTACTATATTCCCAATACAGCTAACATGTTAAGACATCATCATAGGAAGTCAATATGCCAATGCATACAGAAAACGCAATTCATTAAAACTTATATCAACACATACACCGTTTTTCTTTCCAGATTCTGAAGATTTCCTTTGATGTTGTTGTAGACAGCAGCTCGGCTTTTCATGTCTGCTTCAATTTGGGTAATTTGCTAAACGTAAAAAGGAAATCCAGTTCAACCGCAACAGAGTGGTCAATGCCTGGAATGCACTACCTGACTCTGGTTTCTTCCCCAAACCCCCAAAACTTTAACCTTAGACTGTCTACCGTTGACCTCACCCCATTCCTAAGAGGTCTGTAAGGGGCATGCATAACCGCACCAACATGCTTACCATCCTTGTCCTAATGTCCCCTTTTATTCGTATCCATTTCATGTATTCATAATCATGTTTATACTTTTATCTGTTATATATGCTTGACAAAATCAATACTATCATTATTAATATAAACTCTGCATCCATTTTAAAGTTGAGATAATTCCATACATGCAAAAGTCTATAGAGAATATAGATTCTATTGTTAGACTTACCAAAGGTGTCAAAACTAAACTTATTTTCCATTTTAGGGGCAACTTAAATAGATACAGCTGTCTTTCTCTCATAACAAGTTGGATGCGGAAGGAAAGGAGGAAATTGATTTATTCTTGCTCTGTTATGGTCCTGAAGAAAATCCTTCCTTGTACTAATGAGGGTGAAATCCCTCATTAAATACACACTTGCAATTCAGATTTACAGATACAGAAATAAATGCTTTCTCTCTGCTGAAAGCTGCTGTGTGACAGACTTGTGACTGCTTCTAAGACAGACTTAAAATTTATATTTAGAATTATAAACTACTAAATAATCTTCTTAGGTTACAGGAGATACAGTACTTCTTAGGATGACATAGATATTACATATTTATTTTTCCTTTTCCTCTCAGACAAGAGTATCTTTGTGGAGAGAAAGATGAGGAAGAAGATATTTACATTATGCTAGAACTGGACAATGTGGGAAAAGGGCCCAGTTTACATTCTGATAAATTTCAAAGTGAGTCAGTAGCCATCATATCCAGAACTGGGTTCCTGAAAAAGCTGTCCTCAGTAATTAAATACACTTTAATTAACAGCACTTTATTATCATTCCTGGGAACTAGCTTTTATAAGGGTAATTCTGGATACAGGAGAAATGAGGAAGCAGAGTGATTACCTTTGCTAATCCTTCTGAAATGTTCTTCAGTGGCTGTTTTATTGGATACTTAGCCATGTCCCATTCAAACTTTGTTAGATAACTAATCAAGTCAACTGAAACGATAAAAGTAAATCCAGTGAGCTGCATGCGTATAAGGATTATTCTGAGAATAAAGTCATCTTTTCTCATGAAAACCTGCATCCAGACTAGCTTGCATTTAGGATATAAACTGGGAAGTGCTGCCATCTTGCATTTATTCCCTTTTTATTTATTTATTATTTTATTTTATTTATTCAATTTATAAACCGCCCTTCTCCTGCTGGACTCAGGGCGGTGTACAGCCAGAAATAAAAAACAATCGATACAAAAATTTAAAATTTAAAAGAATTATAAATTTTGGCCATAAATTTAAAAATCTCATAGCTAAAACCCAGTTTAGACAATTTAAAAAATCCAAAATCTTAAAAAAAAAAAAGATTAGTATTTTCTAGATACTAATCCACATATCAAGCTCCCCTATTGCCAATTCTTTACAATTTAAAAATAAAGATTTAGCCAATTAATTTCATAAAGAGGAATATATTTATCTTAGGTCCCATCTTGTCACTATAGTTGGAAAATAAGAAAGTAAAGATTTTGATTAAAAGTAATACCATAGTTAGCTTTAATTTAGAGCAGGATTAGACAATCCATGGCCCTCACAATGTTTTACTGAACTGAAATGCTTCACAGCTACAATCAGCAAGATCTGAGGGCCTGAAAGATGTAGTTCATATTGGCTAGAGAACCATAAAACCCCCTGACTTATTTTATTTTTTAAAAAAAACTGCTTTTGTAGTTTTAGCTCTCTTCTTTTGTGGGTTGGTCTTTTGAGCCAGTTTGGTCCACCTAAAAGCCATTCAAGTGACACTTGCTATGATGTCAAAAGTTGCGTGGAGACACTGCAGGGGGTTAGAATTGATCAAGAGGGGGTCCTAATGTGGGCCAAGGTACTTTTTTAAAACCACGTTTTAAATAATACAAGTGTGCCAGAACAAACAAATGGCCACACACATAGTTAGAGCTGGGAAAAAAGCAGGAGAAAGAACATTTGAGGATGCTTCTAGACATCCCAGCAACTTTGTGTAGTTCTCACCCAAAAAGGAAGTGAAATCTTCTTCACTTAGAGGTCCATGACATGTGTGTGAGATGGTATGTCTGCAAGAAACCTATGGGACTAAACATTCACAATGCATTTGGATACATACACAATGCAAATCCAGGTGATCTAAAGAAATAAATGATTGACCAGTACATAAGTAGGTGTGGACTGTGGAGACCTCTTCCTTAGTGGATGGTATGCCTCTTTCAAATGCCTACAACAATCCCCTAGCTTTGTGGTATCAGACTGACTCCCTTTTGGTATCTCGAAGTCTTTCTCTAGACTAGTGTTGCTTCTCCTAGAAAGAGTCACCTTACCTTCTTATATTTCCTGGGTGTCGAAAATCTAATGCGCACATCAAGAATTAAGGACTTGGAGACTTGAAATCAACAGGCTTCATCTTTAGCCTCCTTCTATAAAATATGTATGAGGCAGCTCAGTAGGAACATACAAGAAGCCAATGGGACTCCTTCCAAAAATGCTTGTAAAATTCCTAAATGCACAGCCCGGTGTTAAACTGTGCCTAGGGCTAACTGATTGGCCCTTTCCTTTCCCTTAAACTAAGGGTGTCCAACCTTGGCAACTTTAAGACTT
>WNWU01000017.1:16735260-16797198 GCA_012654045.1 Ptyas mucosa | reverse complement strand
TTTCATCCAAGAAGCTTCATCAGTTCTGACTGAAGTATGGTAGGTGGTAGGGAATGAAAGGATTAGGACTAACCCTTCCATTCCCTCACATCCAGCCAGAACTGATGAAGCTTCTTGAATGAAAAGCGAAATGTCTTTTTCCTCAAGGGGAAAAAAAAACAATATATAATCCAGGACCTGAGACAACCAGGACCTGTTTGACTGAGAATATCCATAGACAAAAGGGGAAAGAGAATTGGAAAGTGGGCATTTAGAAAAAGAAATGAGAGAAAATAGAGTTTCTGATCTGTCTTGCCTGTTTGACTATGCTTTTCAGTGTAAAATGGGAGAAGGACTGGGGAGAATCCTCCCCCCCCCATCCAACTTTTGTTCCAGGCTGCCAAATCCCACTAAAGTGTTTCAAATATACACTTTGTTTTTCAAATATACACTTCATTTTTCACCCCTATATCTTCTTTCCCAAATTCTGTGTTGTGTGTCTTAGTAGTCCTCCTATGTCTCTTAGTGGTGGCTATACCAATGAAGGAGGACTTGCTATTACCAGCGTAAAAATGTTCTCCCTGATTGACTTTGGCTTCCTCCAATATAGGAGGACTTGCTTCTGGGTTAAGAAATAAACCAAGAAGACCATCCTTCAAATATGTGAAGTCTGAACACTGAAGACTTTGGGGGGGGGGGGATTTAGAGAAGATTCAGCTCCAGATGGACATATTTCCAAATAAAACAGAACAGAGCTATTTAGATATTCTTAAAAACATGTGTGGTGCTTCTGCAAAAAAATTACTATTTCCTACACATTCCCCCACCACCACCACCACCACCAACCCGGCCTCTGGTTCCTCTTTGTAAATGGCTCCTCAGAATAAGTGTATAGAATAGAAATCAGAGGTGGGCAACTATGGCCCTTTTATGACTTGTGGACTTCAATTCCCAGAATTCCTGAGCTAACATGGCTGGCTCAGGAATTCTGGGAGTTGAAGTCCACAAGTCATAAAAGGGCCATAGTTGCCCACCCCTGGAATAGATCAATGAAGAGGCAGGGGCCACTTTTCTCAGGGACTTGCAGGTTACCCTGGGGTGAAGCTCACTGCTTCCCTAGATCTAAATATATTCAATTCAAAATAAAACACAGGAGTTAGACCCAACTCTTCTTTAAAAAGAATAAAGCCAAGCCTGCCTGATCTGGCTGACCTCTAGGACCAAGCTTAAACAAGTCAGAGTTAGGTTGAGGCAGGAAGCTTGTGACCTGGAGAAACAACTTCCATTTGTGTTTGTGTGCAGTAAATAAGTTCTATTTTACCTTTCAGCAAAACTATCGAGTTTTCCCAACTCATCTGAGAGGCCAACCAGCGTGTCCAGAGTTCCTACCTGTGGAAGGGAACACAAATACTTTAACACAAACAGAAGAGCTGCACAACTGTTTTACCAGAATGATATATTTTTATTATTTTTGACCCGGATGATCCTTTGTGTAATCAAAGTATTAAGGGCACTCAGAAGAAGCCAAAGTCAATCAGGGAGAACATTTTTTTTCTCAATGGAATATGACAGAAATGCCTCTTCTTCTATTCTAAATAAGGAAAAACGGTATGTTATCATGTGATTATAAATCCACTTCTATAAGACTTCTTCCCTATTTTTATTCTCGGTGTTCCTCAACAGCTTTATTGCTCACAGTATATTGCATATGCTATCATAAGGCACTGAATAGTATATATATTTTCTTGCCAACTTCAGTAGGAAAAAACATTTAAGCCTTAAGATGGGGGAGCCTTACCTCATTTATATATAATCTGAGCAGAAACTGGTTGCAGCAAATAAATTCATTGCATCTCTTCCTGAAATTATTACTTTAATATTCCAACAGTGAAGGTGATTTTCAGATATCAGCCAGCACTTCTATCATAGTCCTATTATTAATCCCTATATTTTTTACATCTAGTACCAAAGTTAACTAACAAGTTAGTGCAGGATGATATTGAAGAAGTAATTCAATAATTCCAAGCTCTGTTAACCATGAGAAAGTTTACACAGCATACTAAGACTTATTTGAAATGGACATGCTAATGGCATTGGTAACACATTATGATTTATCAATTATGGTAAAATATGACACAATGACATTATGTACATATTATAATTCCCACCCAGCCCGGCTTCCTTGCAGACACTCATTAAATTGCTATGCATTTCCATTCAAAGTGTATGTCCAATGAAATTTATGGTTCCTTGGAATTAGGTCCCATTGAATTCATTCGGATTTAGTTTATTAATGCTACAATTCCATGTACGTTTATTTGTGAGTAAATTCTACTTAATTTCTCTCTATATAAGATATCTGTGGTGGAGTTCCACTTTGATTAATTGCAATCTTGACCATTAAGGATGCTCATAGATTGTTTAACTTTATTTTTTTGAGATTTTCTGCAAACAACAGGCTTGAGTAGAACCAGATTAGACCTCCAGATTTTTCTGCTAGTAATTAACCCACTGATTAATAATAATGGTGCATGTTATTCAAGCACTTCAGAAAGCAGAAAATTATATATATTACTCAACTAATTTTCTCTGTACAGAGACCCACTCTATTGAAAAAGAAGAAGAAATATGCTTGATCCCTGCCCTGTTCTTGTCTTGCTCTTCCTCCTTCTCTCCCTCCTAACTTTTCATCCCACTTTTTACCTTGAGGTCAGGGATGGCAAACTTGCTGTTGCTGGACAGGTTGGCTTTCGAAGTCACGGTATTCATTCTGTCCCAGGCAAGCAAATTTGCCTTATCCCCTGGAGCTGAGATTAGCCAGAACTCTGACATGGTGGGAAAGGATCCTTAAGTACAAAATCACTATAACTAAAAAAGGAAAAAAAAACCCAAGAACACAAAAATAGATCAGCTAAAACTTTAAACCAATTTTTTAAAAATTAAAAAGGTATTGGTATATCAGTCCATACAGGGAAACGTCCATCACCTTTCAATCCAAATCTAAAATTAAATGTGACCTTCTCTTCAATGTCATCAACAGGCAGTAGTTCCTCTTTTCTTCCCCCTCCCTGCCCTGGGTTGTTTCATCTTGTTAGTAGGGAGGAGTTTTTAATCGCAAGGAGGGTGCGGGTACATGGAGCAATTCACAATTATTTGCAGAAGTAAAAGGCTGATCTGTTCTTAATTCCAATCCAAGGAACATTGTTTGAGAAGGACGTAAGAGCTTAAAGCATTTCCCCCCCAAAACCTGGCAACTTTAAGATGTGTGGACTTCATCTCCTAGAATTCCCGCATGCTAGCATAAATATTCTATATGTTTTTGCCCTTCATCTTTATACTAGAAATATCAAAACAGATAACAAAAATTAACTTTGTTGTAAAAAATCTAAATGATAGGCAGTTAATCCTTATCTGCTGTCATATTGGCATGACCACGATGTAGATTTTTTTAAAAAACCAACTTCTGTTTAGAAACATCTGAACAATGAAATGTATATATAAAATTACTAAGGCATTATGAGAAAGAGTGTAGAAGAAACAGTTTTCTTCTTCTGCATCTATGATCATTTTCATCCATCTTTAAAAAAAATAAATATTAACTACATTGACCTTGACTCCTGGTTATTAGATGGTCACATTTACATTCATAGTAAGGATTCGGAAGGTGTTTGCCACAGTTGTCTTTTCGGAAACTTTCAGTTTTCCAACCTAGCCTTCAGCCCTGGGATTTCCTAGTGGTCTCCTATCCTATCCTTAACCAATCTCCTCCCTGCTTAGCTTTTTCAGGGAAAGCCAAGTTAGTTGGAGGCTGCCACCTGCGAAGAACTGCCCACTACCACTAGAAACAAATAAATGTGGTTGATCCTATGTATCAATGTTTTAACCCAGAAGAAAGATCATTAAAAAACAGAAAGCATAATGAAAAGAAGGGGAAACGGTTGACTATAGCTTTAATAGGTGTTAAAAAGTGATCACCATCAATGTTCTTCCGTTTCTCCCTTCATCATTTAATCTTTAATTTACCTAATAATTGGCCTTCGAATGCTGCTTCCAGGGCAAAACTGACACCTTTCTCAAACGACCTGGGACGGATCCATCCGTGCCTTTTGCCTTTCGACGCAAACCAACCAAAGCCTCCTAAAAACAATATCACGAATTGGGCTTGCGACCCTTTTTATTGGGATGACTCACGTCTACTTGGATGTTGAAAGTAGCTCAAGACGGCTGGGCGAAAATGCCTCTCCCCATCACTCCGAGCTGCTTTTCAGACACAGAAGGAACGTAAACGGCCAGGCTCAACGACTAACAAATAGCGCGTTCCGTTCCCACGACGCAGCGCCGACCTCCGAGCTGAATAAAATGAACCAAGGGGTTTAAAAAGAAAAAAAAAAGCCCACCGAGGCCGATCCGATCCCCTCATTTCGTTTCGGGTCTCCTTTCCGAGGCGGCGACGCAGCGCGCCCCCATTCCAACAGGAGCTTCCGAGCAATGCAGCCACCGGCTTCTCTAAGGAGGCGGTGGGAAAAGTTTCCCACCGCTTTACTTACCCCAAGTCCTCGGGAGACGCGGCAGGTGCTCCTCACCGCGCAGCGGCGGCCCCTGCCATCGCCGGCGGCAGGCGCGGCTCCGGGAGAAACGCTCTTCCCTCCTCTCAGTGGACGCCGGAGGGGAGGAACGGACTTCGCAGGGCGCGGAGCCGCCGGCTGAGCCGCCGCCGGCTGCGGCTTCGCTTTTTGCAGGAGGGAGGAGGGAGAGGCCCACCCCGCCGCCTTTCTCTGGCCGGCGGCGCTTGAGGAAGCTCCTCCTTGGCCTCCTCCTCCTCCCAGCCTTTGCGTGGTTCAGATCTGGAGGTGCCTGCCAGGGATGGACGATTCCTCAGGGAGGCCCCGTCCTCTGTCAGACTATGGAGGCGCCCACACCCCCCGTCTGGGAAGCTTCAGAACTTTTTTAGGGCTGGCACACAGTTTCCTTCCTTCCTTCCACTCCCTCCCTCCCTCCCTCCTTCCTTCCTTCCTTCTCTCCTTCCTTTTCTTCTTTCCCTCTTTCCTTTCCTTCTTCCTTCCCTCTTCCCTTCCCTTCCCTTCCCTTCCTTCCTTCCTCCTTTCCTTTTGCTTACCATCACTGCCAGTCTCGGAGGTGCCACCAAGCCACTTTGGTACATAGCTGAGATTGGTTACTTCTTGGAAATGCTGAAAAGATCTGAGGCGCATATGAGGTATTAACCTAGATTTTTCTAAATTGCATGTAAAAAAAATAAGCATTGGACTAAATCCTATCTATCTTTCTGTAACCATGGTTCTATGTCTTTGAAAACAGATATTGAGATAATAATAAACATTGGGTTTGTACACTGGAAATGGAATTATGAAAGCTTTCAGCCCTATATAATAATTCACATAGTGCCTCTTCTACTTTCTCCTAAAGGGCCAAAATATAGCCTGGCAGCCTCTCTTCTCTACCCCATTTCCAAAAGGTGACCTTCACCTCATTCCTGCTCCTAAAGGAGACAGGCTTCCCATAGTTAACTACTGCCTCCTTCAAATAAGATTTCTCTTCTCCAACAAATTAGCTTTGCTCATTCTAGCTGATAATTACAATTGTATCATATGATAGGAATTATAGTCCATTTTAAAATGAGGCCTGGATGCATTTATGCAGAATCATTATGCAGAATGATCTTTGCCTATAATACAGCCTTGTTGATTTGCCTGGATGTTTCCGTTTATTGCAATGTAATTTTTGTGTGGTTACCTTTAAGATGCTTTAGTCTAGAAGTTTCATTTATTGTATTTATAGTATTGGAAAAGAACACAAAAATAAGAGCAACTAAGATGATTAAAGGCCTGGAGATAAAAACATGACGAATGGTTGCAGGAATTGGTTATAACTAGTCTAGAAAAAAGAAGGACTAGACTAGAATACAGAATAAATGATAGCAGTATTCTGGTATTTGACAGGCTGCCATAAAGAAGAGGGGGTCAAGTATTTTCCAAAGTACCAGAAGGCAGGACAAGAAACAATGGATGGAAACTAATCAAAGAGAGAAGAAACCTGGAATTAAGAAGAAACTTCCTAACAGTGAAAACAATTAACAGTTTGCCTTCAGAAGTTGTATGTGCCCCTCACTGTAGATTTTAAAGAGGAGATTGAACAGTCATTTGTCTGAAAAGGTAAAGGGCCTTGATGGCGAACCTATAGCATGTGTGCCACAGGTGGCACGCAGCGCCTTATCTGTGGGCACATGAGCCGTTGCCCCAGTTCAGTTCTGCCGCGCATGAGCGCACGCCTCTCCCCAGCCAGTTGGTCATCGGGTCTCTGCCATGCTTGTGCAGGAAGCGGGGTGTGTGTGTGTGCAAGTGCTCGGGCACATGCGTGGGGGCCACACGCATTGCATTTTGGGGGTTCGGCAGTGCGTGTGCGCATTCATACGTGCGAGTGCTTTGGGCACTCGATCCGGAAAAGGTTAGCCATCACTGGTAGAGGGTCTCCTGCTTGAGCAGGGGGCTGGACTAGAAAACCTCCAAGGTCCCTTCCAGCTATATTCTGATTGTAATTGTAATCAATTTAAACATAGATAAAGATCCTGTTCAGAGTTAGCTGCCCACATTATGAACTTAGATATATTAACATCAGTTAAAAACATCAGTTAAAATCAGTTTTTAACTTCTGTTAGTATATCTAAGTCCATAATATGAATTTAGATGTTTCTTCATTTCAGGTAAACATACAAATGGGACGTCATGTATGTGTATGTGTCCATATGCAACTCACAAACCACACATTAAAAGTAAAAAGGAAAAATTAATTGAATAAGTACTGATCAACGTTAACTGCTTAAGTGCCCTATTTACAAAATCAATCTCCCTAAATATATATCCTAACTATTCTCTTTCATATATGAAATACATTTACGGAGAAACAGGCATACATTGCAACAAGGAAACTGATTGTAAGAGTATAGTACCAACATAATTGGCCAGTTTAGTATTATTTTCACTGGTTCCTATTTCATTTATGGTCACAATTCTAGTGCTGATTTTAACCCATCAAGCTCTTTGTATCTTGGGATCACAGTATCTGGAGAAACGCCTCTTTCTACTTCTCTTTCTTCCACATGCACCCTACTTTCATTTCAGAGTTTTGCTCTGGACACCATCTGGTGTTGAAGATGGCAGGTGGAGGGGCGGTTCAACAGTAGCCCCTCCTATTCCAGAATGGCTTTCCAGAAAGACAGCCAGCAGCCAGCAAAGATGGTTACAGTATAGTCTTCCAAAGCTTTTAATAGATCTGTTAATTTCAAAGGTACATGTAGATGTTGACTTACAACCATTTGTTTTTTGATCATTTGAAGTTACGATAGCACTGAGAAAAGTGATTTATGACTGGTTTTCATACTAACAACCATTGCAGCATTCCCATACTTGGTGATCAAAATTTGGGAGCTCAGCAACCTACATGTATTTATGTCAGTTGCACTGTCCCAGGGTCATGTGATCGCATTTGTAATCTTTCCAACAGGCAAAGTCAATAGGGGAAGTCAGATTCACTTAATGACAACATGTTTCACTTAACAACTGCAGTGATTCGCTTAGCAACTGTGGCAAAAAAGGTTGTAAAATCAGGCACAACTCACTTAACCACTGCCTTGCTTAGCAACAGAAATTTTGGGCTCAATTGTTATCACAAGTCGAGAATTAACTTTATATACTTACAAATTTTACGAAACTACTTACAAAACTACCCTGGCTGCTGCTGTTATTGTCTATTGTAGAAGTTTCTTTGATTACCTTTGATTAAAGGCAGACTTCAAATTTGTCATTTGCAGCTGGCTAGTCGAAATGACAGATGAACGCTCTCAGAGTTAAACATCTGTCTATATTTTTCAGACATGGTCTTTCACATCTTTAGAAAAGGCAGTTTTACCCCAGTACCTCTGAGGAAATAGAACAAGGAGGTACAATGGAGGAGAAAGCCATCACTATGCTCCTCCAGAATGAAATATGATATCTTGGAAAAGACAATTTCTAATGAACAGCATGGCAACCAAGGGATCAGACCAAGTGCCTCCGGCTTTCTTTCTTGACCTTTTTTTGGGACTGGGGATGCCAAGCCCTCATTCAGCCCAAAGAAAAACTTGGGCATGAAACCAAACTGGCAGGAAAGAACACATCATCAAAGGCGACATAAAGCTGGGAAGAAGGAAGAGTGGGAAGTTGCTCCTGCTTTGGAGAAGGGGGGGTCAGGATTCCGTGTACATTTTCAAGCATGCACTTCGGGAAGGGAATCAGAATCAGAATAGAGCTGGAAGTGACCTTGGAGGTCTTCTAGTGCAGCTCCCTGAGCAAGCAGGAGACCTTATACCATTTCAGACAAGTGGCTGTCCAGTTTCTTCTTAAAAACCTCCAGCGATGGAGCATTTCTGGAGGCAAGCAGTTCCACTGGTTAATCGTTCTCACTATTAGGAAGTTTCTCCTTAATGCCAGGTTGCTTCTCTCTTTGAATAGGTTCCAATCATTGTTTCCCACCAAACCCATAACCAACTTCAGAGTTGATGCCAATCCTCCTAAATCCATCCTCCCCTTTTTTGGGCAAAGGAAAAAAAAGGGGGGGAAAAAAGTCCATCCCAAAAGGACGAAGCGCACAATTGAAGGACACCATCGACGTCACCCCGCCGCCCGTGACGTCACACATCACCGCCCTTTTTCGAGCGGTTTTCCGCACTCTATGCCCGGAAGAGTTCCCTCCCGCTCCCGGAAGTGAAGCCCGGTCTCGTTCGGGAAGAAGGGCGACATGCAGGTCTCCAGCCTCAACGAGGTGAAGATCTACAGCCTAAGCGTCGGCCGGAGCCTGCCGGAGGTGAGAACGCGGGAGCGCCAAACCCATCCCCCCCGCCCTTTGCCCTGTCCGCGCGCTCCCACTCCCCGCGCGCTGTGCTGCCTGGTAGAGCGCGCGCCTTTCGCTCCGCGCGGTGCCCCAAAGGTGGATCGTGCGCTTCGGTCCCCTATTAATACGCGTCGAAAAAGCCGGTCGCTACAGGGGAAAGAGTACTTCTGGCTAATGTTTTTAACCAATATAACAATATTTCTATATTCTCACCTGGAATACTGGAACCAATTTGGGTGTCACCATACTACAAAAAAAGATGTTGAGACCTTGGAAAAAGTGCAGAGGAGAGCGACTCCAGATGAGACTGGAGACTAAAACGGCTGCAGGATTTGGGTTTGGCTGGTCCAGAGAAAAGAAGAGTTAGGGATGACATGATAGCAGTATCCCCGTACTTGAGGGGCTGCCACAAAGAAGAGGGGGTCAAATTATTCTCCAAAGCATCAGAAGGCAAGACAAGAAACAATGGTTGGAAACTAATCAAAGAGAGAAGAAACCTGGAATTAAGGAGAAACTTCCTAACAGTGAGGACAATTAAGCAGTGGAATAGCTTGCTTTCATAAACCCTGGGCGCTCCATCACTGGAGGTTTTTAAAGAAAAGACTGGACAACCACTTGAATGAAATGGTATAGGTTCTCCTGCTTGAGCAGGGGGCTGGACTAGAAGACCACCAAGATCCCTTCCAGCTCATTCATTCTAAAATCAAATACTATTACAGGAGAGCTGCCTCTGCATCCCAGAGCCTGCGTGGCCAAGGCTTCAAGATGATGAGAAAGGAATATTGCAAGGAGCTCTGTAGACTGGCTAGATGAAGTTTCCCTGGTGCTCTCTCTGATTGTTTTCTTTCGGACCTTTCATTACCCAAACTGGGTAACATCATCAGTGCTAGTGATGCACCTAGTGCTAATGATGTTACCCAGTTGGGTAATGAAACATCTGCAAGAAAACCAAGTGCAGAGACCCCAAGGACTCCTCACTTCATTCCTGAGCTACAAATATTCTCCCTAAGGCAGCTCATTTTCAAATTTTTTGCCTTTTAAATCTATTGGACTCTCGGGTGAAAACAGGCAATACATAAAATCTCATGCCTTTGGAACAGGTTAGGTTGTCATCTTCTTTATACTTACTTAGAAATAAGCTGCTTTGAGATCATTAATGTTTAATATTTACTATGAACACATGTCGTATTAATCTTGAAGGCAGCATTCCACAACTTTGTTTCATGGCCAGCGTTAAGAAATCTGGAAGTTGCAGTTTACACTTTTCTAGGTTTGAGAAGTTCGTTTTAAAGTGCTGCAGACATCATTTCCTTTTTATAACTCCACCTCTGACTCCATTGTGAGAATGAAGACCTAATTCAATGAGCCTTGGAGGAATTCATAGTGAGCTGCGAAATATTGCTTGACAATGCCATATTGGTGGCTTTCTTTGATACCCTCTCATATCTGATATCATATCTCAGAAGAGGTCCTTTCTATTCATCTTCTGTTTTAGAATACTGAAATTTAGAAAAGGTGATTATTTTTATTGAACAAGATGTACGTTTTAGTACTATAATCTATGGACATACAGGTAGTTCTCATCAACTGCTAAGTGACACAATTGCAAAATAAAAGATCCTGAGACTATTGGAATCTGGATGTGAAGATCACCAATGATTTGCTGGAGATGGCAACCAAGTAAATATGCACCAATTGCCAAGCACCTAAACTGCGATTACATGGGCAGGGTGCAAGGGCCTCAGCTTCAAGGTCAGGTCTTAAATCTCCTCGTTCAGCCTATTGTAACTGAATGATTGCTGAATGAGTGGTTGGTAAGCAAGGACTACCAGTAATATCACTCAGTGTGGTCCTGTGTATATCTAATACTGAATTCTGCAAGGTTTTAAGTACAGGTATTTAGAAGTGGACCTTCCTTGAACTAATTCTCAGGACAAGTAGAAAAAAATGCACCCTCACCTCCTTTTTGTTTTTGTGAACATTTGGGCTATTTAAGAGTCAAGTTTTTTCTTGAAACACTGGCTAGAAATTAAAGTCTATCATAACTGGCAGATACAAAACTGGCAAAGGGTGTTTTTATGTATTTAACATGTTCTTTTTGCAAATTTTATACTTCCTTTGTGTGAAAGTTGGAGGGGTTTTTTGGGGGGGGAAAAAGCACTTCTCTGACCATACTACCAAGTTCACTTGATCTTTATTGCATGATCTAAGATTTGTAAGCTGATAAGGCAAATACAGTGTCTTCAGCTTCTTGAAAGAAAAAACAAAGCTCCAGGGATTGCAGTGAATTACGTTGAAATCACCTGCACAGTAGTAATGAAAATTTCTAATCAACCGCTTATATATTCCCCGAGTCCTTAATTTTGTAATACGCTACTTGTTATGATAAAGTATGCTTGGTTTCAGAATCAGGTGGCTGTTCAGCACTTGTGAATACTCAGTTGCCGTGTTGGATCCTACTGCAATTATTGTTTTATTTGAGTTTATTATATTTTTAATATATAATCCTCTGTAAGATGAGAGTGTTTACCTGAAGATTTTTTAAAATATTAGCTGGCCTTTTTGAACAACCTTTCTTTAGTCTTCCACAAATCACATTTTTGTGCTTGTTTTATAGTGGCTGTCTGATAGAAAAAAAAGAGCACTACAAAAGAAAAATGTTGGTGAGTTGTCATTTTATTCTAAAAAGAGTCCTTATGTTCATTCATGCATGTTAATATTATTTCTGATTTCAACAAATTGTTTCATGATACCAAGCTGAAGACATGTTCCTATCAACCATAGCTTCTGTATTTCATTAATGTTCGAAGGAAAAACATTCCCCGCCTTCTCTTTATGTTTGTGTTTGCTTGTCTGTGTTTAAACCGGGAAAGTATTTTTTTAAAAAAATACAGTGAATTTCTTGTGAAATTTAGTTGGTTGTTTGAATGGTTGCAATGGAGATTTACAGCATCTTGATTTGAAAGGTTTTTTTTTCCATGTTCAGTGAGTGAGCTCTTAGTGCATAAATGGCTGGTAGGAGTGTAATTCTAGTTCCTTTACAACTTCTTCCTTTTTCAATTCTAGTTAGTCTTGTTCTGGGAGTTCGCATGTTGTGTTAGTCCAGAACAGAACATTCTGAACTTACTATGTTTGATTAAATGCTTAGGAGCACATAAGGAGTAATGTTAAGTGTTTTAAATAGTAGAACACACATGTTTTCCAAAATAGCATAGTATACATGAAGCCAGATTAAAATAAAAAAATATTTTCCATGTGGGGGGAAAAAGAGATAATTCCCTGAAACATTTACCCAAGAGACATAAACAGCAATATTTCAGTGCTGTGATGGGACCATTGGAAACTCTGAAACTGATGAAGAAAAATTGATCAACAAAAGATAAGATTTGTTCTTTATTTTATTGTCACAGCAGGTGACACTTCTGAGTTGGTTTTTGAAAAAGCTAGGCAGAATTGGACCTGGTTAATATTTGAATGAGAGATCATCAGCAAGTACAAGGGCTTTAGGCTAGACTAAGAATTTAAAAAATAATTGTAGGAAAAAGAGATGGGAAACCTTTCTTGTTAAACCACATAGATATGTTCTATGTGGCCAGCAGGTATTGAGAATAATTTGAAGGATACATTTTCTTTCTTTTTGTTAGTGTCAGAAGCACATTTGAGGAAAAAGATGCAAGGCTCAGAGGAGTGCTGTATGATAAATTCAAAGAGGGAAGCAAATGCATGTGTGTTTATGCAGTAGCATTTTACACAGCAGATTGCATAAGCATAGGGCATACAAAGGGTATTTAGGATTAAGTGGGGCAATGTTAATCAGTGCTGTTGCCATTAATGTCCTACGGTAGTGATGCGTTTACCATGCAGTCTTTCTTCAAATTTTATTTCATATTTTAAAGATATTCACAGAAGAATTGAACTTATCCAAGATTTTGATATGCCTGCTGTTAGCACCAAGATCAAGGTGTCACAAGATGGGCAATACGTAATGGCAACAGGTAAGTTTGGCTAAAACCAGGTCCAGTTAATAAACCTGCAAATTGTGACTGAGGAATGCTGGGTTGGGTTCTGGAGATTACTCACAAATCAAATATAGTGTCTCCTGGTACTAAATCTTGCAAAGGTTAGGATAGTAGAACATTGTGTATTTGAGAGTCTTAATAATGTGATTAGAGATCATATATGACGCATTAATGTTTCAATTTTCTTTAATATTACAGTATCAAAAAGAATTTTGATGTAATGGGTGTAACGTAATGATGTGGGTTTTCAAATTCGTTGGTCCCAAGGACACACTTAGACAATATGGGCACTGTTACAATGACTACTATGGAAACCATGGATGGCAGTTTTTATAAACATCTATACACGTGCATAAATGTACATACTTGGCCTTCAAGAAAATGCATTTGCATATGAAACATGAACTTATACTGTGTATACTAGGACCATTTTCATTATTGAATTTCACTAAGAACAAAAGTTTAGGCTATTTTTGTTTTGCCCATCCATTAATTTCTAGATCAAAATCTCTTAAAGAGAACGAACTCTGAATCTTTCTTTTCACTTTGATGTTAAATATATTTTTAACAGGCACATACAAGCCAAGGCTCCGATGTTTTGATACATATCAGTTATCCATGAAATTTGAAAGATGCTTGGATGCTGAAGGTTAGTAATCTTAATTACAATGGAAATCAATATGCATAAATTAGGCACAAAGGGGAAAAAATCTCAAAGTGTAAATCAGCCCATGTTTATTTGGAAATAAGTACACCTCTGGTCAGTGTTTTCTTGGGGAGCAGATAGGGGCCGCACCCTAAGTGATCTATTTTTTTTCTTATTAATGTAATAATTGTACTATGTTTTTTTGTGCAATTTATAAAGTAATCCATCTCAGCCTAACTATATTCTGGGAAGCTAATATATGAAAAGCAAAATAAAACAAGATCAATACAATACAGTATAATATAATATAATATAAATGAGGCTTCAAAACTTAACCATAAGACATAAAAAATATTCATACCGATTAGGCTTCGCTAACATCTTGGCCCCAATGCCAAGGGAAAAGCTAGGTCTTCAAGAATGAAGTTGTAGCACAGTTTCAATGTATGCTATTTTTGTTCTTTGGAAAATATAGCGTAAAAAACTGAATTCTTTTTATTCTTTAATAATATATGACTGTAGCAAACTGGAATGTTTAAAATTTCCCTCTGTTTGGGCAGCACATTGAAAGATTCCTGATGTTAAACAAATTATCATTGGAAGAGAAAGCTTGCTGAACATGGATCTTTTCTCTTCATTCTAGACTCTGCGAGGGAATGATCCCTTGGGATTTTTTGTGAATTATCTGTTAGTATAATACTTAGAAAATATGAAGTTTTATATCAACTGCTACTGATCTGTTCTGGGCAGGATATTTAAACAATATGTAGGCTTGCAATCATTTATTGCTCATCCAGGATAAGTATACAGGTGCTCCCTCTTGGCTTAAATATACCATATTTTTCAGGGTATAAAACACGCTTTTTCCCCCCTAAAAGAGGGTGAAAATTTGGTGTGTCTTATAACACCGAATGTAGCCCTGCCCACCCGCCGGCCCCCTGGAAAATGGGGCGCAAGGAGGCGGCAATAGGCAATGGCAATCCCTGCAGCCTGAAACAGGTGATCCTTGGGAGGCTGATCCAACTGACAATCAGCTGCTTGTGCTAATCAGGCTATGCTGAAGCTGAAGCTGAAACGGGCTGTTTGCTGCAAGGAGGCAAATTGCTGGGAGGCAGAGGCAGATTTTTTTTTCTTGTTTTCCTCCTCAAAAAAGATAGGTGCGTCTTATAGTCCAGAGCACCTTCTACTCTGAAAAATACGGTAACTGATTCTAAAGCAGATAGCCTATAGAGGGCTGTGAAAGTAACTTTGGAGGGTTTCCAGGGTGAAAGAAAATCAGGCAGTGTACAAATGTCATTCGTAAATAAATCTTGCCATTGCTTCTCTTGGGCCCTTGATCCTAATGGGAGGGGTTGAAACCTTTTTACACTAGTAAAAGCCTGGACTGAAACACAAGTTGCTGTTCTCTTTATGGAGGTTCTTGGTTCAAGATGCGGCGGTACCATGGATCAAAAGCCCAAGAGAGAAAAGTTTGGCTGAGAAGGCAAATGGAGAGGTGTAATGGTCATGCTTGGTCCAGCTCCGGCCCCTGACTCTGGCTGTAAGACCAGAGAATGTTTGGCAGATAATGTAATTAAGTTTTGAGAAAGTGGGGTAATGCATGATGTGGAATAGTTGCTACATATGATTGACTGCTATTTGTAATCTACTTTTCATCTCCGCAGTGGTCACCTTTGATATTTTATCAGATGATTACTCAAAGGTATGTCAACTTTTAATTTTTAAATTACATGTGTAAATAGTAAATTTGAGACTACAGGTAAAAAATATTATGGCTTAGTCTGCTAATAAAGTAAAACCCATAATGCTTTTTCTGTAACTCCTGCCATATACCTTTACAAAAGAAATAACCAAATTGAACTAATGTGATGCCCCTGTCCCTCACTGTATCTTCTCTGTTTCTGAAACAGGCTTACATGCTTCAGAGAAGGGGTCTCCAACCTTGGCAACTTTACGACTTGTCGACTTCAACTCCCAGAATTCTGGGAGTTGAAGTCCACAAATCGTAAAGTTGTCAAGGTTGGAGATCCCTGTTTCAGAGGATGTAGGCAGCCTGCTCTTTACCTTGTCATAGAATCATAAGGCCGGAGAGGACCTTGTGGGGGTGGGGGGGTGTCTTCTAGTCCAACTCCCTGCCCAGAGGAGAAATCCTCAGACCACCCCAGATAAGGAGCTGCTTGAGGAGCATCAGTTTTGGAGTCACAGTCCTTGCTGTGACCCAGTGAGAAAAAGCACTTCCTGGATATGCATTGGTTCACCTTGACAGAGATGAACCAGAGATGAGCCACTGTGACCAGGGAGAAGCTGTTTGTATGCAGAAATAGAGCCACTTTGTTTCAGTAAAAATAAGTCTGGTACGACTTCACTTTGAGCTTTGCTTCAAAAAAAAAAGCCCTACTTAACTCCTGAACCAAATCATCCTTTCAAAGATTTACATAGCCCCAGTAACACCGGGTTTTTTTTAATGAATTATTTGTTTTAAACAACTGCTTTGTTTTGTTTCAATGACGCTTTGTAAGAGTGTCACTTGGGAGAAGTAATCCTCTCCAATGCAGTTTTGTGCCTTGTGTTTTTCAGATCGTTTTCTTGCACAATGACAGATACGTGGAATTTCATTCACAACATGGTCGTTATTACAGGACAAGAATACCAAAATTTGGAAGAGATTTCTCCTATCATTATCCATCCTGTGACTTATACTTTGTAGGAGCGAGGTATTTGTGGTGTTTTGAATCGTTATTAAATTCTACTTTTATTTTTCTATACAGGAGATAGTTTTGACTAGTTCTTTTTTTCCCTTAAAATTCATTTTCTTTCACTCCCTGAGTAAAGTGATAAAAATTATTTAATAAGCATTTCTATATAAGTCAAGCACAATTGCTGCGATGCTTTTCAGAAATTAAATAGTTTTCTAATATATTCGTGGCACATTTCAATTTCATGAATAACTAAGGATCTAAATTCATTTTTTTAAAGTTTTGTAAAAGAACTGCAAAAATCATAACTTGAAATCTTGGAAAATTAAATTGCATTTTAAGAAGCTTTTTTATGTTTACAACTTGGAAACCTAATCCAGTCCTTTCCATGGAAGTGTAAGAATTGTCAGCCTTTGAGATTGGCAAGGTCAAGAAACAGGCACAGTTAAGATTGCTGAAATATTTTTTACTGCTGTACAAGAGAATTACAGAATCTTGAGAGTTTCATTGTTTGTCTGTGCCCCAAACAAAATGAAGGTGGGATTATTTTTTAGTTTCTTTTTTATGTTTTTTTGTTTCTCAAAATTAAGTAATCATTTCTGAAAATCTCTCCTTAATAGAGTGCTCATTCCTCCCCTTTTACCAAGGCCAGGCCTACATTCTTTCCAAACAATAAAGCATTTTTTTTGACTTGTTGTAAAAAAGGAGACAGTGGAATTATATTCAGAATTCACACTGAAGTTATATTTTTCCCCATTGACACTTGGTGAGAAATCTGTACATCTACCAGTATCTCTGTACACTGTAGAGGGTCTGGGGCCGAATTTCAGAGTAGCTGTAAGCAGGTTGCCTTAATGTTTCTTTGGGTGACATGATTGAGTTTCTGACTTTCACATAGCAATGCCTAAAAACTTTTATTATATAATCTATATATTTTTATATATTTATAATTATATAGTCATAATTTTTATATTTATTATATATTATTTTAAACTCCCCTTCAAGGTAAGCTGATTTCCTCTTGACTTCATAGACAGGTCCATGCAGTTTTTGTTACAAAAAGACAGAAGTATTGTGCAGTATTGGGATTTTTGTCACTCACCTGGTGTTTTTAGTCTTGTGGACCCAGATGTTCTTGATACCTAAAAAGCAGTTCACAAGCAACTGTCAAAAATTATTAGAAAAGAAAGTACGCAAACCCAGTGTCCTTAAAGTTGCTGGTTATGGTTTGAGCAGGACGGTTATGCCTTTGTCTCCGAGAGCTCTAAACCTACAGTAAACTATTATCTTGCAGTCTCCTTGTGACGAACGGCTGTGTGGAACACTTGAGGGCTGTCGCAAGTCCTCTTCTTGTCCAGAGAGGAATAGCAAAGAGCCAGTCTACTCACTGGCTCTTCATTCCACCACAGTCATCTTCTTTATCTTTAGCAAAGCTGTCTTTAATTCATCATTTCTTGCCTGCATGATTTTGATCTCTCTTTGTAAGACTTGGGAATCCAAAGCAAGTGTTATCTTTCTTATTACAGTTCTGAAATATACAGGCTAAATCTGGAACAAGGAAGGTATTTGAATTCTCTACAAACAGATGCTTCGTAAGTATATCTTCTGCTTTTTAATCTAAGAATCTTTTTCCAGTAGGTGGAGCCAAACTATATAAGATCTGTCTGTGAAAACACCATAGATGGCTCACGAGCTAATTTCTAAACAATCTGTTATTGGTATTTATATGTATGTGTCTGTCTGTCTGTCTGTATCTTTGTGTCTGTATATATACATACTACCGGTATATATGTACAATATTGAAGATTATTCATTGTCAGGGTTTGCTCATTAACACTAATTCTAAAATCAGCTGAATAGTCCAGCAAAAGTAGAAGGAATCTTTCTGCCTGCAGCCCTCACTTTCTTTTTAGCTTTGGTGTTTTCTTTCCACAGGTTGTAAAATAAGCCTTGATTCACTACGCTAACATAGCTTCTTATTACATTTGAGCAAGGAATAATAGTTGAGTGCTGAGGGTTTGCTCCTTCCTGAGAGGAGTTACTTTAAATAAACACATCCGCCTGATTCGTACCCAGATTATAAAGCATTTGTTTAAATCACTTGCAGATTGGGCCAGGATGGCCTGTTAAAAATTAAGACATTTCTATTTGAGATATTTAAGGGAAAAGCAAATGTTCAATTACTTGTTCTGTGATAATTTCTGCTTTTGTATTTATATTACGATGCATATTTTACATCAAAAAGAAAATACAGTAATTCAAATGCAAACCACTGAATTCAATTTGTCCTAACAATTTTTGCTTTCTATATATTTTGATTGGTTTTAATGTTTCCAACAAATATGATCCTTGAGGGTTTTTTTCCCTGTCTGTATTAAATACTTATTTCTGTTTTTTTCTAGAGAGAATCATGTATGCGACATAAATCCTGTACATGGTTTATTTGCCACTGGGACAATTGAGGTAAGCGAGTTTAAAATTAACCGTGTGCTCATTCTCTGGAGATGGTTCAATTTTTTGATCGGAACAGCGTTGCTCACACAGAAATGGGAGATAGCAGAAGATGTAAAGAAAATATAAACTTTCTAGAAATACGTTTTAAAAAATCATCTCCAAATTTTTAATGGAAAATGATAGCAGGAAAATCTCTACAAAGGTTATTTAATACTGAGCAGAGGGTATTGATTTTTTTGCAAATAAGAAAAGATTACTGAGAAATGGAAAAATGAAAAGGATATTGCTGGCAGTTCTTTTTTGTTTGATATGTTTTGGCTCGAGGCATTTGACTAGAAAAAGTTAAATAATAATTAACAGTTATTTGAAGCTTCCCTTCTGTATCCCTTTATCTGTTCTTTTATCTAAGAGTCAATAGGCATAGTTCTATTAAATTCAACAAGGTTTATTCCTGAGTAGGCAGGCCTTAATCCACACTGCCGTAGATCCAGATAATCTACATCTTCTAGACCTTTCTAATTAGTGACCTACTGCTTTCACAACAATCTTCTCTAGAACAAGTTTGAATAGTAGTTATCCATCAAAGTTGGATCCGAGGCTGTCCTCTTGAGGAGTCAGCAGACCAGCATCTGTTTCAGGGCTGTTGGAACCTCCTTCCTTCAAAGAAGTGTTAACCACTGCTTAGATTCAGCTGCTTATCCTTATTTAACTGGCCATCGTGAACAGCCATGCGAGTCAGGATCCGCATTTAGCAGTTACCATAATCGAAAATCTTCTTCCACTTCATGAAGCTCAAACACCTCTTAGGTCCGTGATGGCAAACCCATGACACGCGTGCCAGAGGTGGAATGCAGAGCCCCCCTCTGCTGGCACGTGCACCGTTGCCCTAGGTCAGATCTCTGTGGCATTTCTTTCATGAGCTTCTGTTTCCCTTCAAATGACAAAACAGAAGCTCATGAAAGAAAAAGATCTTCCCTCTTGCTGCACTGCTGGTGTCGGGATGCCCACCCCCCTCCACCGGCCAGCTAGTCTTCGGATCTCTGCTGCACATGCACATGTCTGGGCATGCATATGCATGCGTAGTTTGGGCACTCGGTGTCTAAAAGGTTCGCCATCACTGTCTTAGGCAATACAAGTAGTCCTTGACTTACAACCATTCATGTAGTAATTGTTCAAAGTTACAGCAGCACTAAAAAAATTGACTTACAATCGGTTCTTGCACTTGTGACCCTTTTAGCATCCCCACAGTCATGTGATCCAAATTTGGGTATTTGGCAACCAGCATGTATTTATGACAGTGGCAGCATCTTGGGGTCATGTGATCATTATTTTGCAACCTTCCCAGCTGGCTTTCAACAAGCAACGTCAGTGGGGGAAGCTGGATTTGCTTAGCGACCACCTGGTTCACTGAACTGCAGCGATTCACTTAACACACATGGGGAAAAGGTCAGAAAATAGGGCAAGACTGTCTTGCTTAGAAATGAATCTATTCCCAATTGTGGTTGTAATTCGAAGAATACCTGTACTACTAGATATTTATTTATTTATTTTATTTATATGTATTTATTAAATTTATATACCGCCCTACTCCCGAAGGACTCAGGACGGTGAACAGTTAAACGATAAATACATGTGATACAGATGTTCAAAAACCAGTTAAAAATACAATTAAATGGTTTAGTTCGGAAATAGAATTAAATTAAACATCTCAAATTTATAGGGAAGATTCAAAATTTAAAAATTTAAACGTAGTTTTAAACGAGGTTAGGTCAGGCCGGCCTGCTTGAATAGAAATGTTTTGAGAGCACGGCGGAAAGCACGAAGATCCGGGATTATCCATATCTCCGAGGGCAGCTTGTTCCAGATGGTGGGTGCTCCCACAGAGAAGGCTCTCCCCCTGGGGGCCGCCAGTCAACACTGTTTGACTGACGGCACCCTGAGAAGTCCCTCTCTATGGGAGCGTACTGGTCTTATATTGCCTTATAATATTATGTGGCGGAGGGCCAGCTGAGGAGAAAAATTTGTGGCTAATAACCCAAAGGCGAAAACCTCGAGGCGAAACAGGCAAGGAGAAGAGACTGAGCCGAAAAGTTCCATTCCAATACTAACTGGTTCTTATGGTCCTTTCTTCCCAAATAGAGCTCAGGTACTCCAAATAATTCAGTTGGCTGATGTTCCACAGAAGCCTCTGTGTTATTCTGCCTTTGGAATCTCATGAGTTGTTGTTCAGAATTGTGGGGAAATCATGTCAGATTAGAATGCAGCAAAATATTTAAACTGGAGGAAGAAATGTTCATTATTCCAAAAACCCCTTGAATAGTAATTCAGTGATTTCTGTACAAAGCAGATCAGGAAGCAGTGAACCGTGGTGAATTATTCAGAATAACTCAGTGGCATTTTTCTGTGTTTTTTTTTCCTCAGGGAAAGGTGGAATGCTGGGATCCTAGAGTGAGAAATCGAGTTGGAGTACTGGACTGTGCTTTAAACAGCGTGACTGCTGATCAAGAGTATGGACATTCCTTGATGCTCTTTCTAAATCTCTCTCCCCGTGTCGTGTTTCTAACAGAAATAATATGCTGTCAGATGCCGGTTTGGGGTGATCAGCCAGAGTGCAGGTTATGATGACCTTTACTGCATCTGAATGAAATGTATTTGAATTTTCCCAGGGTAGGTGGGCTGCCCGCTGTTTCCGCCCTGAAGTTTGATGGAAGCTTGAAAATGGCTGTCGGAACGTCTACAGGGCAGGTATGCTGTGCGCCTTCTTATTGGTCAATCCTCAAGGGCTATCATGTAAACTTTCTTCCTGACTGTGGTGAGGTAGCCCCCACCCGTTTGGCCTTCTAGAAGGACATTAAAATCTGGTTTTGGTGACTTGGGTTTCTGACAGGGCTGTTCTATGCTGAGGACTAACAGGGAAGATGCCACCGCTGCATCGTTCTTGCCTTTTGTTTCTTAGCCTTTGTACCCAATGTTTTTAATATTTATGATTTTAATTCTAAGCCGCCCAGAGTCACTTTGCAGAGAGAGGCATGTAAGCATATAAATAGAATGAATGAATGATAAATCGATAAGGTGAGCTTGTGAAGGGAATGTGGTGCTGGAAGTATTGTAATTCAGATTGCTTTAATTCAAGTCTTTTTTTTTGGAGGCGCCTGAGTGGCGTAGGAGGCTAATGCCTCCTACTAAGGCAGCATTTAACATCCAGCTGCCTGCAATTACTGTAAGTTCGAATCTCACCAGGCTCAAGGTTGACTCAGCCTTCCATCCTTTCTAAGGTGGGTAAAATGAGGGCCCGGTTTGTGGGGGCAATAAGCTGACTTTGTATAAAATATACAAAAGTATGAAGGCTATTGCTTAACGCATTGTAAGCCGCCCTGAGTCTCCGGAGAAGGGCGGCATATAAATAAGAATTTTTTTAAAAAAAGTCTAAGACACTTGTGAGTTCTTCAGAAGGGTTAGTTGATGTGTTGCATGTTAAGTTGGGTTATTGATGAGAGCTTCTTGTGGCGCTTTCCTGTAAAAACAACTTCAAACAACCAAACAAAACCGGACTGAATGGAAATCTAATTATAATTATTAGTATAATTCATAGGCCAGAGGATTATTGTGCAGATGATTATTGTGATAGCTCCTCTGAAGTTTTACAGGGTAAACAAAACACTGCTCTTGAATGTAATGAGATTGCTGTAGCCCAACCAAACTAATGGCTGGATGATACACCATGACCACAAATTCCTGTGTTTTGCAACATATAAACAGAGATTTGTCAAGCATACAGTGGATAAGGGTTGAGCTAGTCTGCAGCAGCTGTTCTGCTCCATAGTGTTTTAATAAAAGTATCTAATAGTTATGCTAAATAAAATAATGCTTAACGCTGCTTGATTTGCAGACCAATACTATGACTTATTTTAAGAGATTTTGCTACTTAAAAGTCCAATGGGTGGATTTACAGAATACTCAGTAAACCGAAATATCTTTTTTATTTTTCTCAATTTGAAAATATAAATGATATCATAGATTTGTACCTGTATTAAACAATACCTGACCACAAAAATTGAGCTATCTTTTCTGGGTACCAGGTCTTACTTTATGATCTTCGGTCGAGTAATCCATTAATAATGAAGGATCATCAATACGGTCTACCA
Organism: Ptyas mucosa; assembly: GCA_012654045.1. Taxonomy (NCBI): domain Eukaryota; kingdom Metazoa; phylum Chordata; class Lepidosauria; order Squamata; family Colubridae; genus Ptyas; species Ptyas mucosa. Next base: position 16,774,376 of record WNWU01000017.1, on the reverse strand, counting down.
GTCAAATCAATCCAGTTCCACAATGCATTGGATCTGATTATTTCTGCTGATTCACGAATTATAAAACTATGGAATCAGGACACGGTAAGGATAATGATTCATGTCTTCTCTCTGAGCACCTTCTATTTTCTACTGTTATAGCTAAATCATAAAGAGTGTGTTTACTTTTGTTGGTGACCCATTCGAGATAAGAATGTGTTTTATTGATTTGTATTTAGTGTGCCAGATAAATCATAATGGTAACTTTCTTTAGTTAAGTAGAAGTGCTTCAGTTCTTCAAAGAAAATGTGTTTGCGTGTCTTGAATTTTGCAAAAACTGAAAGTCCTACTGGTATTGCTACAATCCCCAAATGCTTAATTTGTGGGATAAGCCATATTTCGCATTGTCCTTCTAATTCAACAAGGTCAGTTGTGGGAATGATACAACTGCTGATCATCTCTCCTTAGTCTTCCTGCCCATTATCCAACCATATGATATTTCTCCTCCCCAACTCTCTGCTGTCCCAGATGTCCAGAAATGACCCTTCTGTACAGAGACACCAAAGGATATGTCCCAGGATTCAAACATATTTATACAATTGTAAAATAAGATTTGGTCATTGCTTTAAATAGGGTTGACTGAACCTTGTTACCGGTTGACTGAAACACTCTTACCAGTTTCTGTAAATGGGATTGAAAGAGAACAGATGCTTTGCCCCCTACAGTTCTTGTGCTTCTCAGTGAGCAGTCTCCAAATGAGAAGGTCGTCTTATTACAAAACAGATCTAATAATTCTTGCTGGCCTCTGCTTCAGCTGCTCCCTGATCACCTCTGGTTGTGTGTCGTTGGACAAAAGAGGAAGGTGGTAAGGTAGGAAGCAGCTTCATGCACTTCTCCTGAAGCTGGAAAGGATCTCATCTTTTGTTTTCAAAGATGAGGTTGGAGGAAAACCTTTTTCTTAATTATTAAGAAAGCTGCAGCAGAAGTGGGTGAGGTCCAGAATTAAACAGGGAGGGAAAGGAAGAGTATTGTACCTAGAGGCAAAATGAAACTATTAAAGAAACAAGTGAAGAAGGGAGGAATCCACAAGGGGAGTGAGGAAAAGTCCTATTTCAGAGTCGGATTTGTGGTCACGACTATTTGTATCCTTTGTTTATTTAGCTGACTCATCCTGGATTCAGTGAAAACTAAGGTTAAGATGGTTACCTTTTACCTTACACTTAGTCTAGGCCATGGCACCTCTACAGACTAATCTCCACACCTCTGGCCTCTGGGGAGCTGTTCTAGTACAACTATTTTACTTTCCAGATGTCCACATGCTCCAGAATTCTCAGCAGAGGCCATGGTGATAGCAGATTGAAGTCTGACTGCAATTTAACATGCTGGTTTCAACTTATAATTAGGGCGTGGTGCTAGGTTGCTTGGAGGATTGCATCTCCTCACTGGAGTTAGCCTGGTCTCTTCGATCATGCTGGGAGAAACAGCTGGTTGTCTCTCATCCTTAGAAACCAGGGGGTCCAGAGTCTGGAAGCATTGCTTTTCAGGGAGATAGGACTAGACCTTCCATTGGGGTTTTCTCCGTTTCTGACATTGCCTTCTGAAAAAAGTTTGAGGATCTGATGCCATATGTTGTCTCTGAGTTTTAATTATTTTATGTGTTATCTATATATATAAAAGCCAAATACCACTCACTCATCACAAAATCTCCAGAACGGTAAAGCCTACAAACTTGAAATTTGGCACATATGTTCCTGTTGGCTCCTAGGTGCTCGCTAAGAAAGGATTTTTTGAAATGACCATCATATCATTAGTATTTCATATACAGTATTATATTCACACGCTTTGATGCTAAGGAGTTAGACGGTCTACTCCCCCTCCCCCTCTGTTCCAACTGCCAGTTGCCTTATTGTACATTAAGTTTCAGGCTTTGAGTGTCATTTTATCATGCCTGATCACGTAGTTTTGTAGCGAAGCACGGGCGTCCACTAGTGTTTTTATATTGTACATTTATACTGCACATTTTGTGAGCTGCCAAGAATCTTGTGACTCCACCACGGTATAAATTTGATTGATATTAATCAGTGAAGCCCATATTTGAAGGCTACCAGTTTAGGAAGATAGGTATATCCATATAAAGGGACCTTCTGTGTAAGAACCAGAAATGTGGACTCCTCACCTTTTTCCCGGCATACCACAAGCCACTTTTGCCATAGCCGTGACTTTATACAATATTATCCCAGTGTTCTGATCCCAGCATGTTGTGGAACAAAAAGAATTTAACATTTAACTTGTCTCGAGGGTGAGGGAGTTGTTTTTATGGTAGAGAGGAAAGGGGCTGATGCTTCCTCAAACAACTTGTGATCATTAATACAATATATTGCACTCTTCAAAGCAGTAGATCTTCTTTCCTCTTTCATACCTCCCTGCACACACACTCCCTTCTAAATTAAATCTGGTTCTGGCCAAACATCTTTTTCCTCTACATGAAAATGTTGGAATAGGGTGTGGAAAATTTTACAGTGGAACGGAAAATCCACATACTTCCCGTGGAAAGGGAGAAAATACTTTCTTTGAAGGCTCAGAAAAATTATGTTCATACATGCTGAATGAAAAGCGTAGGGCAATGACTGATCCAGCAGGCAGATAGGAATTCTAGATTGGCAAATGTTTGCTTGTAGTACTCTGTTTAATTAACACTTAACTCAAGAAAGACGTCTCCAGTGTATTAGCCTTGCCGGTGTGTTTCTCGTGTTAAAATCTTCAACATCCATGTCTTTGCCAATTTTTTGTTTTTGCTTGCCAATTTTTTGTTTTTTGCAATCCAGCCACTAGAAAAATATCAGAAGAGTAATTTCTTTTTCTCTGTATTCATTGATTTGCTTTCTTCATACCTAGCAATAGAGTTGTCTGATTGACCCCTTCTAAATTCTTTGGAAGTAGGTGGAATTGGTTGCCAAGGAATGTGGGGTGTCTAAATGGCTACAGAATCTGCCTTCAAATAATAGAAAATGGAGCTTGCTATGATCACCAGCATCATGATCACAAGCATAAAAAAGAGGATCTTGTGCCTCAATTATGGATTATCTGCTGAACTAGACATATTAGAAGTCACATTGTGGATATAAAGAGCCATGTGCTATAGAGAAGAGCTTGTTGGCAATAAAGATGAGTCTAGTCTAACCAGAGCTAAGAAATTCTTCCTTTTTCTAAAGAAGAGATTTTGATAAACTTGACAACCATTTAAATCAATGGAATTAGACTGGACTATGCCATTTGACAATTTGACTAGTCTTATAATTTGGTGCATGTTATTTGTTAAAAGGAAATGTAATTTGGACACGGAAATTTGCTGCTAGATGTTCTTTGCATGGTTCAGGTAACAACTTGATGGATGGATGGATGGATGGATGGATGGATGGATGGATGGATGGATAGGATAGATAGATTGATTTTATACTCTTAAAAAGTACTATAAATTTCAGAATGCAACAGCTATAAAATATGGCTCTACATAACATAGTGGAATTCAAGACTTTGAATCAATTCCTTCCTGAAACAGTAATGAAAGTGCTCTATTTAATTGCACACACTTCCAGATTAATATTAGCAATATGAAGGCAATAACAATAATTCTGCAGATAATATGATTTATTGTCTGAATAATTTATTTATTGAATTTATATGCCATTCATCTCACTGTCCAAAGAATCCTCTTTTTATAGTGTAGCGTAGCATAGCATAGAAATGCCTTACTTCCTTTGTGTGCTTTTATTAAGAATTATATGACTTTATTTTTCAGGGGAAAATATTCACCTCTATAGAACCTGAACATAATATTAATGATGTTTGCCTGTACCCCAATTCAGGTAAAGTACAAAATAATCTGGATTTTCTGGTCATACAGATTGACTCATAGCTTTCTTGGCAGCCCAATGTTAGATAACCTCTTGAGAATTTGGATGGAGATGACCTTTTTCACTTTTCATCTGACAATATTTAACAATTGAATCATCTGTTGAGCATTTTAGAATTCTTAACAATATTCAACAGCATTGGAGCACTTTCGCTCTTAGGGGCTATCACAATGTTTCTCACCTTAGCCATTTTAAAATATATGAATTTTAACTCTCGGAATACCCCAGCCAGCCATGTTAGCTGAAGAATTCTGGGAGTTGAAGTCCACATATCTCATAGATGCCAAGGGTGAGAAGCACTGGCCTGTACTGTATATTGAATCTTTCGTGAGAATTGGATAGAGAACAGGTTGTGATTTCCTAAAAATGTGTTCAGTTCAAGAGGTGATGAGTTTGAGATTTAAAGATAGACATATACTTTGTAATTATTCTTCATAGAGGTTTTTAATTCATTTTAATTCATTTCTAAATTCCAAAGTCTTCATCTCTCATTGAAAATGTCATATTAGAACTGGATCATTTTATTGCCCCATTACAAAATTTCACTGTTGGATGCCTATGATGTCTTAACAGTTAGAAATGTCTCCATAGATTCTCTTTTGTGAATCTACTAATGTGGTTATTCAAAGCAGTCAGGATTATTTTTTTTTTCATGTTTGATCATGATGCCTTCCTGATTTATTACAAGTATCACTCTGAAAGTTTGAAGCTTGCAGTTTGATAGGCATCTAACTGGAAAAGTGTTTTATAATGTCATGTCCTTATAGTGCTTCTCTGGAAGTAGTCTTCCACTATCATATAGAAAAGGTCCCTTCACAGCATAAGTACACATTTTTCCCTGGTTAATGAATTGTTCTGAATATAAGTTTATATTGGAGTGAGGAACAGTAGAGATTTTTCCTACTGAATTACGGTAATCAAGGAGCCCATTATATTCTTTTTGGTGTCAAAGGGATGTGGGGGGAAAGCATCTTTATTGGATGCCTGTTATTTTTTTAATGGGAAAATAAAAATACAAGACCTACCTGCTTTAAATAAAGTATCCCTTGAGCTCTATTCATATGTTCTGAAAGTCCTTGTAGTTAAGCCCTACCCCTCCTTTCCCCCCAAAGTCACTCAGACAATCTTGGCTTCCTGCTGGAAGCTACACACAGTTGTATACATGTTGATTTTCACGGCGGCCAGGATCCTGCTGATTTGTCACACTAAATCTGTAACTCTGCAGGAAGTTGATACCATTTGATGGGATTGGCAGAGTTTAATTAGAGTGCTTACAGGAAGCTATGGGTTTTTAATGCTTGTATCTTTTACTACAATGTATGGAAGTTATTATGGATGGTCATGTTTCAAAATTCTTTGTGATCGCTGTATTTTGAGTAGTATTTTCGTTTTATGTTATTAACTTTCTTGTCCAGGAATAAGGAGGGTAGAAATATGAAAAGAAATGTTGGATTAAGGTTTAAAAAAAAATACCTTAATTCCTGCAAAGATTGTCTTAATCCCATCTGGCTATAGGATGACATTTCCTTCCCCCACGTTCAAGGATTAAGTTAGAGATATTAATTAGAACATATTTCTTACTATTGTTAGAAACCAACTATATGGGATAATGTAAAAATTCAAAAATCCAGATTTATTCTAAGTTTCTTGGTTGTTAGAATCTGGTTCTCAGTATAATATCCCAGATAAAAGATAATGGACATTGCTAACAATTAAAGTCAAACAAGATGTTGCCTCCTTCTCCAATATTATCAATATTATAGAAGAACAATTTCTTCCTTGTCAAACATCAGTGTTGGTCTGACTTATGTTTTTCTCTTAAGTAAGTGTATTTAATTGAATGCAAAGTACATATTGAAAGATGGGGGAAAGGTAATTATTTCTGGTTGCTTTGGGTTAAACATTCTTCTGTCTGAGTTAGAGTTGCTACTATATCAGTGGACCTGTTAACTTCTTTTTGAAAAAGATTTTGGACTGTATGATATTTCAGTTTTATTCCCACTAATACTCTTAGTTAGTTCAATCTTCTCAAATTTTAAAATGGAGGAAAAGTTCTGCATTTAAAATCAACAATCTTAATTTTTTGTTTTTGTTTTTGTTTTGCAGGAATGCTGTTTACAGCCAATGAAGCTCCTAAAATGAACATCTACTATATTCCAGTAAGTAACATGGGTTGTTAAGTGATCTTTGCTGTTTTGTCTCTGGGCATGATAGAATAGATCTGTGCTCTTTGTATTTAATTACAAGAGTTATACTATACATATTTCAGTGTATGAGTTACCTTGCTATTGAAAAAGAAACAGCAGTAGTTCTTCATGACTGTTTTTTATTCCCATCCCATTGAAATTACACAGTTTACTTTATTTCATCGAAGTTGTATTTTCATGATGGAAGTACCTCCATTGGCAGATCTAAGCAAGGTGATATTTAGCTCGTACTGCAATGGGAAATCACTAGAAGATCCCAGAGCTGCAGTTAGACAGGGAAGTTGATTATAGCTTATTGGATCCTGTGGGGAAATAGTTGAAAAATGTAAGATCTGTTTCTGTTTGACATCTCACTTTTCACAGTGATATAGTGAGACCACTATCAAATCATTTTAGGGGTTGGTTATCTGAGGGACCACCTATCTTTAATTGTTTCTGTCTATCCAATACTTTCAGAAGAGTGGATGTGCTCCAGGTCTCTTATATTAAAGATTGTTATTGTGTGGGTCAAAGGAAGTGTGTCTTCTCTGTTGCTGCTCCTATCCTTTGAAATAATACAAACCCCCCCCCCCCCCCGGAGCTACAAAGGGTGTCTCCTATCCTGGGGTTCCAGAAAGTCCTTAAAACCTGCTTTGTTTCCAGGCCTGGGGTTAATGTAAGTGGGGGGAGCTGTCCTATTTTTATTCTTGCTGTTTTAGTCCAGGCTGCCTTGTTTAAGTTTTTAACTTTTTAAAACCGTGTTTTGGATTTCTAAGCTGCCCAGAAGCAATTAAAGTGGTCAGCCATAACAAATTTAAGTAAATAAAAGAGAACAATTTTAGCCTCAGCATTTTGAATTAAGACATCCGGTAAGGCTGAAGAAAAGCCCAGGTTGGCTTTGGATTATGTGTGGCACCTCTTACATAAGAGGACCATCACTTATATATCAAAGGACTTTCACTCTCATCTCTTCTACCTTATACATGTTCCAAATTCTGTTCAGATGGGTCTCTTTCACGTTTAATAAGGGAGTTGGGAGCAGGCTGTCAACCTGTTCCCATGAATACATTGCTTTTTCATAAATAGAATGTGGCTAGGATATGATATCATCCTTAGATATTAGGATGATAACTCAGACCCGTCTTTTCCAGACTATATGGAAAAAATTGCCATGGGACTGTGGACTTGTGCTTGAATACTAAATAAAGCATGTATTTGATAGGGCAGAGAAGCTTGTGATACTATAAAAGAGAATTGTGCTTTGATTTTCTGCTGTTGCACTCTAGTTCCGCATCTTTTCTTAGACTTTTCTTAAACTCATGCACGGATTATTTGTAAAAATTGCTACAGTCACATGAAATTAACTGGTACTTTCCCGTGATTTCCACTTCTTATACATAGAACACTGTGGACAAAGCTTGTCAATGAGACTGTTTCTCTCTCATGGTGTCACAGTGAAATGTAAAATAGTTGATCATCAGATACCAACTTTGTTCACCAATATGGTGTTATGACTGTAGATGTAGCACTAAATAAAATTTTAAAAAAATAAATTTGAAAGGAACAGTCTTGTTGCTTTACTTGTACATTGCACACCCAGCATTAACCGTTTCCCTAGAAATCTCATCTTTTCTTTCCTGGGTCTTCTTATGGTAATGTAGTGAAATACTGTGATTCGTCTGCCAATATTTTTTAAGTACGATCTGCCAGACAATTGTTGAGTCTCCACAAAACAGGAAACATGGGCTTCCTATCTGTTTTTGGATAAGTACTTTCAACCTAAAAAGTAGCACGTTGGGCTTATTCACAACAAAGGAAATCCTCTACTTCCCATCATAACATGTTGCCTCAAAGGAAATGCGCGTGTGTGGGCATAGGTGCGGAAACCATCCCGTGTGCGACTCTCAGGAAGTAATTTTGTGGCCATCCTGTAGAATCTTTTAACACATTTGGACCTCTGTGTCGGGTGTGGGGGGAGACCCTGTGGACCTGATAAGCAGCTGGATAAGCAGATGTGAAAGTCAGATACTTCAGTTAAAGGACAGTCGTAGATTGTGACCAAGGTGGGTCTGGGTGGGAGGGGGTATTTCTGAGGGCATAAAATATTCTATGAAATGCTTTAGGTAGCATGTTGTGGGCTGTGCTTTACAACATAGGCAAGACTAAAACAAAGAAGAAAGTTGAGAGAGGGAAACATAACTGTGATTTGATTGAATTATTTTACTAAATTATACTGACTAATTCATATGATTATACTTCATTGAATTAGGAATTTCCCCACTCCTGACACATAGAAAGTTAATGTTGATTGGCAGGATGGGGAGGTAGTCTAGAGATAGGTATCAAGGCTATTGAGGCCTGCATGTGGGCTTCAGCACAATGGGTGCCAGGACTCCACCCGCCCATAGGGGAAACGGTTATGAGAAAAATAGAGTGTGGTAGGTGGGGGCAGGAGAGCCACACCAGGAGAGAAGGCTTTGGGGAAGGAAGTGGGGGAGTCATGAACCACACCACACCCACTTTTGGGATTTTTGTTCAGCGATCTCGGATTTTGCACACAAAATTTTGAGGAGGGGTAGAAATAGGAGTGATACGATTATTCATTGATTTACTTCTCAAATCTGACACGCCGTTGAATAGGTTGGGAACTGGGCGTGAAGAAGGTGTGGCATTTATATTATTAGATATAGCTTCAGTTGACGAATATTGCCTATGTGGAGAGAAGACTACAAGATTAGCAACACAAGAAGCTTGATACCAAAACTTGGCTTGATGTGTGTTTGCTATTCTTTCATTCAAAATAAAAAATGTGTTCAGTTCTTAATCCTGCCCCAACTGTTTGCAGCATCTTTATTTTAAAAGTGAAATTTTATGCTGAAATGGAATAGGAAGCTCCGCAGACATGCGAAAACAGACATCGCTTTAGTAGTTAACTGGTGTAGCTTTGGGATTCCCATCACATTTGGTTGAAATATAATCCCTCCGGTCAGGACTATCTTTGCTGTATTGGAACAGGGGAGCAAAAAAAATAGATGTGGTTTGCTATTCTATGGCCCTGGAGTTGGAAAGACCAAAAAATTTCAAGTCAATTTCCCCCACCTTTGGTGTGTGTATGTGTGTGTTTGTGTGTCTGTGTAGTTGGAAAGATTTAAATTTCTATAGATACAATGAGCATTACAAGAGAGCCTGACCCTATACTCATATTTACTTCCTTAGTAGAAATGTATGTGAAGACCTGAGATAATCGTCTCTCTTAAGGGGGTAAATGAAGCTAGATTCTGGAATGGTGAAGTCAGAATCCTGCCCAGAATCCATCCGAAAAGTGTCATAATCTGAAGTGAGTTGAATTGAAGCAGTTTCTATATAGAAGAGTGAACCAAAATACCTCGAAGTTGATGTTAAGGATTGATCAATAGGTGCAGGAAACATTAGATTGAGGTCATCATTGCCAAAAGAGGTGGCACCAATTTTTTTCCCCAACAAAGGCAGTGAATGTTGGCTCAGTGTGTTCACTAAAAGCTTTTGACATTACCTTCTTTTATTGTTTATTTAACCAGACTCTCTTGATCTCTTAATGAGGTTTTGATGAAACTCACATCGCATTGCAGGTCACAGCATTGCAAGATTATGAATGTTCTAAATTTCCGTGTAATTTCTTTCACCGCTGTATGTTTGAACAACTTAGCCATTTGTTCCCTCTTACAATACCAGATGACTCAAACTGTATTAAATATCTGGCCTAGAAACGAGCAAAGTTCAGAATAAGAGATAAGCCTGATCTTGCCACAGGGTTGTTCAAGGAGTCACAGACCCATCTTTGGCCACCTAAAGGGAAGATAATTTAAAAAAAAGGGGGGGGGGGCACAGCAAGAAGGAAATGAGTGAAAATTATTTCTGGCAGAGCTTTCTTGTTGTTTGGAGTTCTCGTGGATTCTTTTCCTTCGGGCAAGTTGCTCACAAGACTTAAGCAAGTATATCCCCAATCCTCATAGTGATTAACAATGCCTGAGAGGAAAGAAATCAAAACAAGACTGCGGGATGTCGAAGGATAACACATACTGTAAAGCACAATGCTGAAATGGTCTGGATTGATGATGTTAGAAATCCCTAGGCTGGTTAACAGATAACATTAGCGCAGAAACAAATGCACATTATACTTCGTTTGGGCAGCATCTCGCAGCAGGACATCCATGGAGAAAAACTGCTTGTCCATGGGAAGATCTGTAGGATTCAGTATTTTAAAAATTGTGCTCATAGTCTCCACACCACAGTTCTAGACAAGAGTTTCATTATTGCCCGCTGACTTTCTCTTGGATGTGTAGTACAGCCTTTCCACGGTATTGCAGTGCAACTCCCAGCATGGTGTGTGACCACAAGTGGTTGGAGAAGGCTGCTAGGATATTCCACTTGGTGAGGTGTAAAGGCCAGCAGTGGATTCATCTCCAAACTTCTGGTGATATAAAAGAAAAGCAAAAGCTTTATTTTCTTTTGTCTTCCTCCCTTCCTTTGAATTTCTTTTTGAAGAAAAGGACGCAAAAGCAAAAGCAGAGACCAAAGAGGATGGTCGGTCATCAAGAAGAATAGAGGTCCTTTAATAATTGTGTATGTATGGGATGCGGTGGCTCAGTAGTTAAGACGCTGAGCGATTGTCAATTGAAAGGTAGGAAGTTCAGCGGTTCTAATCCTCAGTGCCGTGTAACGGGGTGAGCTCTGGTTACTTGTCCCAGCTTCTGCCAACCTAGTAGTTCGAAAGCACATAAAAAAGACAAGTAGAAAAATAGGGACCACCTTTGGTGGGAAGGTAACTGTGTTCTGTGTGCCTTTAGTGTTTAGTCATGCCGGCCACATGACCACGGAGACTTCTTCAGACAGCACTGGCTCTTCGGCTTTGAAACGGAGATGAACACTGCCCCTAGAGTCGGGAACGACTAGCACATATGTACGAGGAGAACCTTTACCTTAATAGTTGTGTAGAACAGAGCATTTTAGTTAGTGCTGAAACTCTCTTTTCTTCAGCTGTTTATAATCCAGGAGCCCTTCCCTTCTTTGCTTCAGATTTCATAGAGGAGAGGAAGAGAAACATGGAATGGCTGCTGGGCAGCAGGTTGGGGTTTGCTCTGTCAGTCCAATTACCGTAAATGTTATTCAAGTGCGGCTTGTCTTTTAACATGCATGCTTTTAAAAAGTGAAGGAAGGCAGAATGAGCATCAGGGTAGGTGATGGTGGGCAGGAGTTTAAACTCTCTCCTTCTTGGATGCTGTTTTAACAGAATCGTTTACCTGAAGCTGTTCCAATGACTCAAATTGGATATATATATGTAGGTCCTTGGTTATTCGGGTTTTCTCCCGCGTAAAATTGGAAGTGTCTTGGCAACGTTTCGATGAAGTCTCATTCGTCATCTTCAGGCTGGTGTTCTCGGCTTCCAATTTTACGCGGGAGAAAACCCGAATAACCAAAGACCTACATACAAATACCCGCGAAAACCTCAGAAAACATATATATATATATATATATATATATATGCATGCATGCATGCATGCATGCATGCATGCATGCTGCCCTTCTCTGGAGACTCAGGGCGGCTTACAATGCAATAGCCTTCATACTTTTGTATATACCTGCTTAGAAGGGCTTTTGGCCCCCCCAAGCGGTGTTCTTTTTTATACAAAGTCAGTTTATTCCCCCCACAATCCGGCTTCTCATTTTACCTACCACGGAAGGATGGAAGGCTGAGTCAACTTTGAGCCTGGTGAGATTTGAACTCACAGTAATTGCAGGCAACTAAGTGCTACTTTAACAGCACTTTAGTCCGCTGCTCCATCAAGGCTCCTTATTATCTGGCAATACTGTAATCTGCAGTCAGGTTGATCCTGCGTAAGCTCTTTTCTCATATTTAGCCACCCTAATTGAAGAAAGAGTAGATGATGGTGTAGCTATTGTTGGGGGGAAAGTGCCCCCATATTATTTTTTTTAAGGAAGATTTGTTGGTGGCAAAAGCAGATATACTTGTTCTGACACCCCCAATAGGGAAAGTGCTCAAGAGCAACAAGGGAGAAATAGGGGAAGGGAACTAAGAGACTGCTAGGGTTGTGTTTGTCTAGAGCAAAGAAAAAAAAAAGAATGGTAGCAATGATTATCCTTGGGTGTATCTAGTGAGGGAGGAAAGGAAGCCTGTGACAAAGTATGGTATAATTATACTGAAAGGAAAGTGAACAAGTTGACAGCCTTATTCTCAGTAAACTAGAAAGTAGGTTAATGGGGAAGCTGTCAGTAGTTTGAAAAAATGAAAATTGAGTGGCTAATTCTGAAAGAATGTTTTCTCTGGGTGTTTGAGGGAAATTATAATTATACTTTTCAAGTCAGAGTCTTGAAATTTGGAGGCACGGGGGGGGGGGGGGGAATTAGCTGGAGAACTACAGTGAATAGTAACACGAAGTAACATCTTTATTGGAAGCCAAAGCTCCAGCTAGCAAAAAATATTTTATCAGGAAAAATTACGCTTCGCTAGGTTTCTTGCTAAAGCAACTGCCATGTGCCATTTATACACTTGATAACACAGGCTGAATGCATCTGTACGCAGCATTCTTTTATTCAAGAATTATCATTAATAATTTGTAGAGTCCCACCCCTTCTAACTTTTCATGTGTGTATTGACAAATTAAACTTATATTGACAATTCCAAAGAAGTACTTGGGAGTATCCTGCTAGGGAACGCGTATTAAGATCATTGGTACTGGCAGTTTTTATTGACCTGTACAAATATTTTTCTCATCCTTGAGCAGAATTGTGTAGAGCAGGGGTCCCCAACCTTGGCAACTTTAAGACTTGTGGATTTCAGCTCCCAGAATTCCTCAGCCAGCTGGCTGAGGAATTCTGGGAGCTGAAGTCCACAAGTCTTAAAGTTGCCAAAGTTGGAGACCTCTGGTGTAGAGGGTAGATAAAGTTGACATGATCTCAGTTAGAGCAGTGCTTCTCAATTATTTTCTGTCATGCCCCCCTAGGAAGAAGAAAACATTTTTCGCGCCCCCCGCGCGACTGTAAATAGTATCATTATTAGAAAAAGGTCTGTTCTCCTTGAAAGGGAGGAGCATGCGCAGTCACATGTACTGGCTTAATGCTCACTATCGATGCAAATGTCAGCAGCAGTAGCCCGATTTCTTTAGCAAGTTTGATTAATTGGGGCAGCGTTATGTTTCACAGGAGAAGGTCATTGTCAGTCATTTGAGCATCAATTGGTCGCACATCCATCGGGCAACAAAGTAAGTGTGGACGGACGTCCCACACTAAAGATGGCTCCGACAGGCTCGTGTCACAAGGGTTTTGGACAGCCAATCAGATGCCGAGGTCAAACGCGCCCCCTTTTACGGAGCCTCGCGCCCCCCCTGGGGGGCGCGCCCCACTATTTGAGAAGCACTGAGTTAGAGTGACAAGAATCATTATATGAAGAGCATGTAGGCCCAGCATCCCTTGAATATATTTTTGGTCTGGAGTAGGGCTGTTCAAGGGGCTTAGATGGCAGCTGTTCTCTTTTGAAATGGCTTGTTTACCTTCTCCCTGTGTAATTGTCACTGATAGATTCGAAAAGGAAGTGGGGCATCTAAAGTTCCATTCTGTGGGTGCCATTATTTCCTTTTTCCTTTCCTCTGGAGAGAGAGAGAGTGCGAGCTTTCAACGTGCACCTTGATAATGCTTTGTACATATTGAAGTTTACTCAGTTAATCTTGGTTCACTGGGTGTGCCTGTGTGCTCATGGTAGCAGAAGAGAGATTGATATCAACAGTGGAAAAGGGATGAGCCACCCTCATTTGGGAGGAAATGGAAGCAATCATTTTGAGACCTATTGGGGTCATTGGGTTTTCACCGAAATAATTTGCCATCACAATTGACTTTAATACATCTACAGGTTTTAGGTCCTGCTCCAAAGTGGTGCTCATTTCTTGATAATCTAACAGAAGAGCTGGAGGAGAATCCGGAGACAACAGTTTATGATGACTATAAATTTGTAACAAGAAAAGATCTTGAAAATCTTGGTAAAGTACTGCTGCTGTAGACGTGATTTACTTTATCTTGCCTCTTTCCTTTGAGTATGACCTCAGATATTCTCTTTACTTATATGTACTTCAGTGGCTACAATATACAGTATTCCAGGATGAAATGTATCTGCATTCCCATCCCTACCTACCAGGTCTTTGGTGGAGGATTCCTGTTTTGGTTTCCTTATTTTCCTAGTCCAAATTGAAAACTTTGATCCAAATTCAGAGAACGGTTTTTATTGGTTGATTCAAATCACTACTACCCCCAATTTCAATTCTTTGCATTATTATGGGAAAAAATACACATGTAACTAGCATTTTTGCAGGAATAATTTTCTTGCTAAAGACCTTAATTTAAAAACTGCTTGAGCTTCAATTCCTTATTAGCAATTAAGGAAAATTAAACTTGTTTAATTTAAACTGTTAACACACTATATAAATATATTTTACCTAGGAGAAACCAGTTAAGCATATAAATTCTTTTTTTAAAAAAATCAACCTTAAAAGAATATAACATTTACATTAAACCTAAGATTTTTTTAAAAAAATCTACATGTTCCTTCAGGAATACTTAAAATTGTCATTTCTTAAGATTTATAGCTAAGTAACAGAGACATAAAGTTGGAATCAAAAGTCTATAGTAATGTTGGCACCACAAGATTACTTTTTTGCCATGGATACTCCATGTATTTCTCATTTGAAAACATCTATGATTCTCCTCAGGAGCTGACACATTCTGGTGATGTTTCCAGACCAGCTCTTCACTTTTTTCTCTATATAAACGATATATGCAAACTTTGTTTTTGTAAAGTACCCTGAAGTCTATTTTTTAAAAATTTTGTGTTATATTAAGGTCAAGTTCAATATATGTATCTCCCTCTCTCCTCCCCCCCCCACCTCCATTTTGTCTCCAGGGCTTGCTCATCTTATTGGATCACCCCTTCTTCGGGCGTACATGCATGGCTTTTTCATGGACATACGATTGTATCATAAGGTATGTGGGCTTGCCCAAAATAGTCGGGCTAGATCCCTTTCTTACAGACCACCATTTTTCGAGGCAGACTTTTGGTTGAATGGACGAGATGACTTTTAATTAGTGGGCTGCTGTGAGTTTCATTTTATTGCCATCTTTTAGCAACATTTAATTAATACATAGCCTGATTTTTTTTTTTAGTTTAACTCTCATTCTTGCTAGCAATTCTGAATATAAATCCAGCTAATAAGAATGTTAAATCAAATGGAAAAATTATGCAATGATTTATGATTTCTTCCTTTTTCTCCCTGGTTGCTTTGTGCTTGCAGGTTAAAATGATGGTAAATCCTTTTGCCTATGAGGAATACAGACGGGAGAAAATTAGACAGAAGATAGAAGAAACACGTGCACAAAGAGTGCAGCTAAAGGTAAATATGAAGTCATTCAAGATAGGTTTGTGAAGGCGAACCTATGGCACGCGTGCCGGAAGTGGCACGCAGAGCCATTTCTCTGGGCACGCCAGCCATCGCCTGATGCTGTTCCGGATTCTGATGTGGGAAACCGGAAGTGTGGGAAACCGGAAGAGCAGCTCCGTGGCACGCATGTGCACACCAGAAAGCTGAGTTCTTCGTGTGCACATGCGTGCCAGAAACTGGAATACCAGGTGACCAGCACACATGCATGTGCCAGAAACCGGAAGCTCAGCTTCCCGGCTGTGCATGCACACCAGGGAACTGCTCTTCTGGTTTCCAGAGCTCCTGCATGTATGCGCCGGGGAGCTGCTCTTCTGGTGCTCCCACGCATGTGCCCGCGCACTCCCATTTCAGCACGCAGTGTCGAAAAGATTCACCAACATTGGGATAGGTTCATCAAAGAGAGAGAATGAAAGAGAGTCCCTGATATAAGCAGTACATTTGGGGTGTTTTAGAGTTCTTATATCTGAAAGGAAAGGAGAGCAACTTCATCTGCTACAGAGTTCTTCTCTTTGCTGGGGTAAGTAGTGAGATCTCAAAGGGCATAACTGGCATTGACTCGACTATCGGCAGGAATCCATGTTCTCCTTCCCCCTTTTTAGGATTCTGAAAAAGGCCATTCTTGATGGGGGAATTATGTTAGCCCCTACGTAGATGGAGGTTTTCCTGATGAGAAATTATATTTGAACCAGGCGATAAAGTCAGCAACCTGAATTTTACTTTGTGCTAGCTTGGCAAAATGTCGGTGGTTGTAACATGAATGGGCATTGTGCTTAGAGCTCACTTTGCACTGACATCCCACTCCTGACCCACTCCGCAGCCCCCGGAGAAACGGCGTTCGTGGTAAGAACAACGCCTCTTTTTTTAGGCTTCTTTATGAATTTGAAAAAAAGACACCGCTGCTTGAAGAAACATAGAGATATAGAAAACCGATGGCAGAAAAAGATCCAGTGGTCCGTTGATCTGCCCTTTTGAGTTTCCTTAAGAGTCTCCTCATAGGAGGAGACGCGGTGGCTCAGTGGCTAAGATGCTGAGCTTGTCGATCGAAAGGTCAACAGTTCAGCAGTTCGACTACCTAGTGCCGTGTAACGGGGTGAGCTCCTGTTATTTGTCCCAGCTTCTGCTATCCTAGCAGTTCAAAAGCACGTAAAAAATGCAAGTAGAAAAATAGGGACCTCCTTTGGTGGGAAGGTAACAGTGTTCCATGCGCCTTTGGCGTTTAGTCATGCTGGCCACATGACCATGGAGACATCTTCAGACAGCGCTGGCTCTTCGGCTTTGAAACAGAGATGAGCACTGCCCCCTAGAGTCCGGAACGACTAGCACATATGTGCGAGGGGAACCTTTATCTTTCTTAAGAGTCTTCTTAATTTTTATAAGTGGATTCCTTAGACCAGTGGCAAAATCTGGAGCCTTTTCTTTTGACTTATTTCCAAAGCATGCATTGCTCTGTTGTGAAAACAAGTGTGATTCTGTTCTTTCTTAAGCCACTGGTAAAATCAGAAGTCCTTGGCTATCTCAGGCGATCCCTGATGTTTTCTATTCAAATCCCTGGTAT
This sequence comes from Ptyas mucosa, assembly GCA_012654045.1. Classification (NCBI taxonomy): domain Eukaryota; kingdom Metazoa; phylum Chordata; class Lepidosauria; order Squamata; family Colubridae; genus Ptyas; species Ptyas mucosa. The sequence goes on along the minus strand of WNWU01000017.1, from coordinate 16,757,260 downwards.
GAGCACCTTCTAAATAATTTGGGATTTGTCAAATTATCCAAGAAATCTGTGTAAATGTACCGTATATACTCGAATATAAGCCGAGTTTTTCAGCCCGTTTTTCAGGCTGAAAAACACCCCCTCGGCTTATATTCGGGTCACGAAAAAAAATGCCTAGCAAGGGGTCTTGCTAGGAGTGCCTAGCAAGACTCTCTGCAGCCCCCTGGAAGCAAAAACGGGCTGGGGGGGGCTTAAAGGGAGAAAGAAATAAAGAAATCCTCACCGGAGATTCCATGTGCACTGAGCTTGAGTTGCGAGCTGATTGTAATTGGCTGCTAGCTAGCCTTCTTGTAATTGGCTGCTAGCTAGCCTTCTTGTAATTGGCTGCTAGCTAGTGGGTTCTCCCAGCTTGGCTGTCTCAGGATTTCTGGGAGTTGAAGTCCACAGGTTGTAAAAGGGCCACATTTGCCCAGCCCTGGTATCTCTTAACAGAGGCTTCAACTTGCCTGAAATTAGATCAAGCCAGTGACTGGGTGGGCATGGCTAGCTGGTCATGTGATATATGTGTCTAGGGACTACTCAGAGGGCTGAAAAAAGTCATTTCTGACAGGTCCTCACACTTCTGACTGGTCCTCACACTTATGACCATCCTCACATTTATGCCCATGCAGCATTCTTAAAACCATGTCGCTCATTTCACAACTGCTTCTCTTCACCATGGTAACAAGATAGGGCAAAAACGTAAAATGTGAGGACAGTCGTAAGTTCGAGGACTGGTCACAAGTGCCAGGACCAGTCAAAAATTACTTTTTCAGCCCTCTGAGTAGTCCATATGCACAAAAGGACTACCCAGAGGGCTGAAAAAAGTGATTTCTGACAGGTCCTCGTACTTTTGATCAGTCTTTTTTTATTTTGAAATTTACCAGTAGCCGCTGCATTTCCCACCCCCAGCTTATACTCGAGTCAATGAGTTTTCCCAGTTTTGGGGGTGAAATTGGGGGGGTCGGCTTATATTCGGGTCGGCTTATACTCGAGTAAATACGGTAACTAGAGCTTGCTTTTCAGTTAAAACATAATTTAACATATTCCAAATCATTCTACATCCCATACAATTATCGTCTGTACTGTGATTCATATATTAAATCAGCAAATACATTGAAGGTGCCAGGTTCCATACTAAAGAGATCCATGCTTGTTTTATTCACTAGAAACTTCCCAGAGTTAATAAAGAACTTGCACTGAAGTTGATTGAGGAGGGAGAAGAGGAACTACAAAATGCTCGAAAGAAGAAACAGAAGGTAGGTTGCCCTTCCTTGTTTCTGTTATATTAGTTCTATGAAGTGAAATTGACCAGTGGTGCTATTTCAAAAATGCCTGTATCTGAATATGTGTGGGGTAATGGAAGGGTATAAGTTCATAAGAGAGCAGAAACTCCTATGTTGACTTATGCTATCTCCAGTTATTGGGTGTTCTGCCCCAGTTCCTGATCCCAAGGAGTGTGACACACACAAAGCTCCAAAAACTCCGTTTAATACAAACAGACCCCTTTCAAAATGCAGGGTTCCAGTGCAAATGTCCTTATCAGCCTGCTGTGAATTACAGAGAATAAACAAAGTCCGACAAGGGTTGGCAACCAGCCCAGAGACCAAGATATAACAAGAAACTCACTCTGGAAATGCTCTGCGTAGTAATTAAACATTGTTTCCAGCAGCATGTGCTATCTGTGAGCGAACTTAAATAGGCTAAGGGAGTGGCCAATTAGCCCCAAGCCTTACTCTCGAGGAGACCTCCTCCTGATAGTCACTCCTGCCTTTTGCCAGCCCCTGCGTGCTTGAGCATTGAGAAGAGGCTCCTCCACTTCACTCTCTTCACTTGAAGGAGCCTCTGGAGGTTCTGAAGGCCCTGGCTGAGTCTCTGCCTCTGGCACCACATCCTCTTCAGCCTCCTCGCTGTCCGACTCGAGCGCCGGCTGCACAGGCTGCTGGTGCGACACCACACCAGCCTCCTCGTCGTCGGGATCAACCACAATCCGTGCAGGCCGCTGGCGGGCCACAACATTGGGCCTCTGGCAATAGGGCTAAGAGTGATATCATCCTTAATCCTTGGAGAGCATGACAGGAAATTGACTGAACTTAGTTGACTGAACTAAAAGAGCTTTACTTGCTAAGTTGAATTCTACTAATCAAAATATATCTGTATTATGATCAGAAATGCACAATGCACATCCCTGTATAGAAAAGTTATGTTGAAATTAATGGCGATGTTGTAATAGTACAACAATAATAAAGCTAATGTAAACTGTTTTAAGCGAGATGAACTAAAAGTTAGTCATCTACACAATAAACAGGCGGGGGGAGGGAGTAATACAATTATTTGATCAGAATGCTGTGCTCCTGCCTCTTAGTATTTTACTTTGGGCTTTACGCTGAAGAGCAATTTTAGTGGCTCAGAGAATTTTCCTTTCTAGCCAGCTGTCCAAACAAGTTGTTGGACAAGACTAGTTCCCAGGTTCTAATATTTTTCCAGCAGCCAGGCTCAAATGACCTTTTTCTAACTCGTAAAATGCAAATGGTGATGAAATAGCTTTGTCAGAACATTGTGATCTTAATTAAAATTATTGTTCACTTTAAAAGTGAAACTGCTTTTTAATTACCTAGTAAATGAGACATTGAACCCTAACCCCAACTTAAATCCTGACCAATAGACTGGGCTTCAGATTTGCTAATAAAATCTACTTAAGGTAAAGGTGGGAGTCTTAAACCTGATCTAGCAGACTGGGGCTGTTGTGAGTAATACAACAAGACACAATTGATGTATGTATGCTATTTTTCAAAACCTAGCAATAAAAACCACACTATGAAGGAAATCACCGTATGAAATTAAAAGTGTGACACTTTGTGATATTAGAAGAAGCTCACTTACATACCAAACACCAGGTATTTCTTTATGGCCAATTTTGAGTAAGGGATGTATGGATCTCCTCAGAAAGATGTTCTCCAAGCAATGAAGTTATGACATAAAATGTCTATTTATTCCATCCCCAAAGGATTCTGTTGAGGACTATAAGTCATACATTTAATGCAGCAATCCCCCATCCCTTCCGTCACTGTGATCTTAAAATAACCTTTATCTTGAATTATGTATAAGTGCACATAGGTATATTAAAACCAGTTAAATAAGTAAACAGATGAAATAGAAATTAACTAAAGTAACATAAATAAGTCTAAGTCACCATAATATTATGTAAGTAATGTGGACATTTCAAGGACTGGTGAAGAATTTGGAAGAAAACACATAAAACATTCTGCCTGGCAGCTTCCTTCTTCCTCTGCAAACCTGCAAATTGCATTTGTTTTACTTTGTTTAACTTACCACCTCCCTTTCCACCACAAATGACAGGACAACTGACAGTAAAAGAAAAACTAAACAAAAGAACTCATCAGATGGCGAATATATGAAGAGGAATTATAGTCCCCCAGGCAAACTATTAAAAGGCAGGAAAAAGTTGGTTTAGCAGGATGTTAAATAAATAGTAAAAATAGATAACTCATTGAAGAAAAAAAATATTAAGTTTCTTTCACAAAGCTACTTATTGTTGTGCAAAAAGTCTGGAGATCTAAATGCATTTAACAGATAAAGTTGGAAAACTTTAAACAAAGAAACCATTTCTCAACTTCAGTTTCATTTTTCTTCCAGAAAATGCCCAACATCCTTAGTGATGACCGCTTCAAAGTCATGTTTGAGAATCCTGATTTCCAGGTGGATGAGAAGAGCGAAGAATTTAGGCTGCTTAATCCACTTGTTTCTAAAATAAGTGAGAAAAGGAAGAAGAAGTTAAAGATGTTAGAATACCAAGAAGCTTTGGGAGAGGTAAAACCTGAGAATTTGAGATTTTTCTAGTGTTCTCTAATAGCTGTTTATAAAAATGGAGATGCGATTCCCGTCTACTGTTTGAGAAAGATCCCAGGAGGATTCAGTAGAACCATATTTTCTTAACCTTTCTATCCCCACCACTTGTTTAGCTACTGGGTGCTAAGAATCCCTAGCAAGATTTGGAATAATTATGTTGTACATTTTGCAGTCATCCAATTCCTGCTTGTGCACAGGCACACATGAATAGCAATAAAATATGACAAATGGGTGGTATTTTATGTGGTATTGAAAAATGCAGACAGTTTGGACCAAATGGGAATGTAGCATGCACTCTGATCACATGCAAGTAGGAGATGGTCTTAATTTTTTTACCAGGAGTGAAAATATTGTTGAATCATAAGTTTAAAGCATTAGGAGTATCTGCTTCATAGAATAGACTGTCTTTTAGTGGCCAAATGTGATTGAATCCATAAGGGATTTGTCTCCGGTTCATAAGCTCTCAGTGTACATATGAACAACAAAGTGATAAATCATAAGATACCAATAGGAGAAGGTAATAGGAAAGAGGGGAAGGATAAAGGCAATTATAATTTGTATAGAAAGTAGCAGATCTACCTGTTCTAGATTGGACTGGTTTCCCCCAAAGGAACAAATATGCAGTTTAGGATTGTTTCTGGATCTACAGATGGTTACCTTCATGGCTAAGAAGCATATTATCAATTTAAACTGGTAGATTAGTTCTGTTCTGTCCTCAAGATGAATTCCCTAATCACAGCAATTCATTGCATAGGCAACCTCAAGAATGGTCCACTGTAACTACTGTTTGTGGGACTGTCCTTATGAGTAGTCCAGAAGGTACCATTGGTGCAGAATTCAGTGGCTAGGTTACTAACTAGAGTGCCTCAACATGAAGCAATCCTCCCTCTGCTAAAAGATTGGAATTGGCTGGCACTTTGCCACCAGGCTCCGTAGCAGGCTATCTTAAAAAGCATCTCCAGATACATCAGGCACCTGCAGCCTTTGGATGAGGCCGTGTTCTGTATGTCACAATTTTGCAGATTGATCCTGGGAGAAATGATGGAGACAGGGTTACTCACTGATAGCACGTATGCTGTGGAATGGTTTTCCCTCCTGTGTACATTAGATCCCCAACTCGTGCAAATTTCTGTATTTTTAAGAACACATCTTTTTATCCTGGTCTTCTCTTGCTACTGTTTATCTTTGGAAAGGGTTGTTGTTGTTGTTTTGTTGAATTATTATGAGCCATGGTGGCGCAGTGGTTAGAGTGCAGTGCTGCAGGCTACTTCTGCTGACTGCCGGCTGACTGTAATTTGGCAGTTCAAATCTCACCAGGCTCAAGGTTGACTCAGCCTTCCATCCTTCCGAGATGGGGAAAATGAGGACCCAAAATTGTTGGGGGCAATATGCTGACTCTGTAAACCGCTTAGAGAGGGCTGTAAAGCACTGTAAAGCGGTATAATAACACTAAGTGCTATTGCTATTAAAAATTCAAGGGGTGGCTCTCTTCCATTTTTCCTTTCTCTGCTTCCTGGTAGGTTGCTTCCTAATTTCAGATGTTTGCTTCTTAAATTGAGCAGTTGGAGGACATATGTAGCACATGTTTTGCTTCCTAGCAGTCTTGGATCCTTTTTGTCTGTTCAACAATAGGAATATTAAATTTAATTGATACTGGATACATTTTGTCCTTTTCAGAAAGGGTACTTTAATAGTTCAGGGAGAATTGTAGATTATAAATATGAAGTATATCATTGGCGATGGTAATTAGCCATTAAGACATTCTGTTGAAAATATCTTGCCCAGTTCTTTGTTAAAGTCCTTTCCAAACAGTGCATCTGTGAGGCGTCACGTACTCCTAATTAGGTAAATGGTTCATTTAAGGAACGATAATTCTTTTCTCTTTTTTTTTAACTGACTATTTTTGTCTTCAGGAAGAAGAGGAAGAGCCAGAAGGAAAACCAAGTGATGCAGAAAGTTCGGAGTCTTCAGATGATGAAAAAGGATGGGTTGAAGAGGTCAGGAAACAGCGCAGCCTTCTACGCCAAGAGGAAAAAGTAAAACGGCAGGAAAGGTTCAAGGAGGATCAGAAAACAGTTCTGGAACCAACGTTTTTTGAGATTAAAGCTGGGGAAGAATTTAGAAGTTTCCAAGACACTGCCCAAAAGCAAAAGTTAATGAAGTAAGACCACGATTTTATTCCATTCTAATGATTTGTCAACACTTTTTTTTTCATTGCTCATGATTAAGATGTGGTGATGATTTCAGATTTCTGCTAAAGGCAGTTGATTTCATAGCGCAGATATAATGAAGAGCTTTCTCTTAATTCACCCATTCATTTGCATACTAATTAGAAAAGGAGGTGCAACTACAATCTCCATTGACTCCTTAGAAATTTTGATGGGCTGTGCTTGGGAGGCACAAGACAAATGTGGCATCATTGTGCCGGTGTCATGGAACCTTAAATCTGGATATGGTCTTATGTTGACATATAGGATCCATAGTCTACCAGCCAGTTAGCCCACTAGTCTATCCTAATCTAAAGATCATTTTAAGTTTTCTCAAGATATTTTAACTATAGCGTGGTTCCTCCCTCCATCCCTTCCTCATTTCGTTTCATTTGCTCTCAAAGCAATTACTGTGGGAGATGATATGCTGATCATGAAAGTAGATGCTGAGTTTATCCTTTCATTTTGTTTTGTTTTTTTGCAGAAAGTCACTTGGAGATCGCTTGCAACTTGAAGAGAGAGTCGGTGCACTTAGTGTACATGATACCACTGTAGGAAGTAAACAAGTTACTTTTAAATTAAAAAAGGTAAACATCAATCCTAAATTTAGAACTGTTAAGACCAATGCAGCAGAAGTACTAAGTGGTCCTTCGGATGAGACTGCTTCACTCTTGCATACTGCAGGTGGATTACTGTTTCCGAATTGTCTATACTGGATCAACCTGGCCAGACTTTCATTCAGGGGTGGGATTCAGCCAGTTCTGACCAATTCGGGCATACCGGTAGCTCTGATGATCAGCTGAGAGCAAACCTGTTCGCTCTCAGTGACAATCAGATGGGCCCATCTACCCCTGCATAATTTGTTGCTGTTAGTTGCGAAGTTGTGTCCGACCCATCGCGACCCTATGGACAATGTTCCTCCAGGTTTTCCTGTCCTCTACTATCCTCTGGAGTCCATTTAAGCTCATGCCAACTGCTTCAGTGACTCCATCCAGCCACCTTGTTTTCTGTCGTCCCATTCTTCTTTTGCCCTCAATCTTTCCCAGCATTAGCCTCTTCTCCAGTGAGTCCTTCCTTCTCATTAGGTGGCCAAAATATTTGCGCTATAACCTACCTATATTTCTTTTGTTTTAAGCCCAGCTGATAGGTGCGGCAGAGCGGATTGCCACGCCTCAGCTATTTTACTCACTCTGGATTCAGTAGAAGGCAACTTTCTGTAGTAAAGAGCATGCGCAGAAGTGCCCACAGCGAACCGGTTGTTAAAACTGGTGAATCCCACTGCTTGCATCTCTCTTTTTGCTTTGCACATTTTAGTTTGCTGCCACTAGCTGTGGAAGGGGGACTAAATCTTTGTCTGATTGTGTTGTGACAGCTAGATCCATTTAGCATTATGCTTCTGCTAGGTATTGACTTGGCTGCTGCAGAAGTCTAACCAAAGCAGAAATAGGACTTGGATAGATCTTATTTTCTTTTCACCACCATCACCTTCCATACACATTGCCTGTAGGGCTCTCCAATTTTCTTACAGCCCTTCCCACCATGTTTGCTTTCGTCATTGTTGCAGGTGTCATCCCACACTCACAGAAAGCACATAGGCAAGGTGACAGGAAGAAGGAATTGGAAATAGAAACTGCTAGCAGTTTCTTAGATACCAGACTGTAGTTTATGCTATTTTTGAGCTGACTTCATAACTGAAAAAGCTAGATTTGTTTAGAATAAACTAAAAAGGGCTTTAAAGTATTGCATCAAAAAAAATTGCTTCTATTAATTGTATCCAGATGGTTTGGCGAATTAACTAGCTTCTATGAAATATTTTGGTAGCTAACCTAGGAATTTTCAGCCTACAGCCCAGGGGTGGCATCTACCTACCTTTACTACTGGTTTGCAACGGGGCCGCATGCGCGCTTGCTTCGCTCACACGCCGCTCTTCTGCGCATGCGCAGAAGCATTTTGATGACGTCAGGGTCTATGGCCAGAGCCTCCCGCCAGTTTTATTACCCGTTCTATAGAACCGGTGCGAACCGGGGGCAACCCACCACTGCTACAGCCTAAATTGCATTTGTAGATATCTTTAAGGTTTTTGTCAGTTCTGAGAGAGTGGAAGGGGAGATGGTTTTCACATTTTCTTTGAGATTTTCACATTTTCTCCCCCAGCCACACCTGTATTTCTGCCTGGAAAAACTGTACTTTTGTCTACCTCTAGAACAGAGGTGTCAAACTTACGTTGTTGTCACATGATATATCACGACTTTTTCCCCCTTCACTAAACTAGTCATGGGCGTGGCCAGCATGTGACCTGTTTGACACCCCTACTCTAGAAGAAAGCAGCTTTATTTTTTTTCCCCATAATGGACCAAACCATTGGGGGGGGGAGAGAGATTTAGGATCTAAAGTTAACATTATTAGCAGATTTTTAAAAAGTTATCCACTTATTTATGTTCCTTAATCAATTTTTCACTAAGTTTTGTTTTTATTTTGGCACATTTTATACTATTTCTTCATATCTCTTTTATGGGAATATGAAGCTACTTGCAAATTTAATGATTGAACTCACATCTCCAAAGCTTTTGGTTTCTCTTCCCTTTCTCCATTCGTCTCCCAACCCATAAGGGAAGATGGAAAAGGGAAAAGATACAAATGGAAAGAGGAGGGCACCACTTTGTCTCTTCCCTCCACTAAAAGATCTCTATTAGAATGGACTCCATTGGATATTAACTACTGGGTTGTCTTTAAGTGATTTTTGTATTTTTTTCCCTCAGTCCGAGCACCATAAAAAGCAGCAAGAAGCAGAGAAACTCCATCATGAAGAGAGGAGAAAACTCAGGCGGTCCGCTGGCCATCTCAAAAGTAAACAGGGAAACAGGCGACGCTTCCATTGATGGAGAACTTTGGCTTCTTTCCTTTGGGGACTCAGAAATTTGTTTTAATAGTGGATTGTTCTCCACTGTGACAGAGGAAGACAATCCATAGCCCAATTACGTTGTGGGAAAGCATAGTGGATCTTCCTGTTTGCACCAGACATATTACTGAAATGATTCTGAAGAGATAGCAGCTGGTTATTGTATAACCCTTGTGTGTGGCGATGGGGTGGCGATAGGTGTACATTCTATGTGAATATGAATAAACATGAATAATACGATTGGCTCTAATTCTTAAGGATTGGAAAACTTTACTATATTTTTATGGTGTATGAACAATAGTACACAGCCCTGTTGATAGGTATTTGGGCAACCAAGCAATTAAGATAACATTTGCTTCACTTCTTCCCAACTGATGGTGTTAAAATGAACGTTTATTCTAGCAAAAGAAAAGTAAGGATTTACTTTGAAGCTCTCTTTGGTGATAGCAATCTGTTTGTGATCCTGAAGAGGAGCTAAGTTTAAATCTCACAAGTATGTGAGACTTGTGTGCAATTCCATGGATGTCAATTTTGCTAAACAGAACCTAAAAAGAAATCTTTCCAACATTGGGTACTAGTTTCGTGTCTGTTCAGATTTTAGATATATTTCACCTACTGTAACTTTTTATTTTCTCTATTGACAGATACTGGGTTAGGGTTAGAGAGACTGAGCCTGCAAGTCTGTCAATATGAATTATATCTTTAATGTGAATTTTATTTCAGCAGTTTCTAATTAGTCAAGTGTCAGTTTTCTCAGGTGTTGGGTTCATGTTTCTGTGCCTGAGCACTAAAGTTTAATAAAATAACTTCTACTTTAGATGGAAATAGTTTTTGTATCTTACCAACAGGTTTTTCCTCCAGAAGAGACATTTCTCAAACACTTCTTACATCATTTTCTTTAGGGTATAATAAAAATGAGTTGAGAAAAGATTGCAGAAAAACTAGGCAGGGGAAATTGAAAGGAGATTTGTGAACTTTTTAGAATTATCAGGAATCCTGTAGTATATACCTACAATAGTGTCTGAACTTCATCTAAAATCCTATTAATAATGAGGTTCTGGTTAAACAAACTGTATTTTGTCAGTTGAACTCACTGGGTCAATATTGATCAATGTTCTTATTGGAAATTTAGTTCCCTTTAGTAGCAATGATTTCAACCCATTTCCTGACGATAATGCAATAATCACCCATTAGCTACTTTGCACGAGCTTTTCAGGTGATGCCACTTTTTCTTTCTTTTTTCTTTTGTTCAGGTGAGGGCTTTGATTTGGCTATTCCATGATGCAATTTCTTCTACTTCAGCAATTTTGTTGTAAAATCATTTGTGTGTTTAGGGTGCTGTATGTTTCACGCTGGTTTAAGCTTTAATTATGCACATACTTATATTTTCCTGTAGAATGTACTGTTGTCATCCAGAATCCATTGTTCCCTTAATGATTGTGAGCCACCAGATCTTGCAAAGCAGCATAAACCACAATAAATCCATTGCCATGGGTCACAATTAAGATGATAAGCAAATGTCGGTGAAGCCTGCAAAGGACTAATCTGATTTATTTTCTACTTGTTAGTTGACACATATGCAACACTCATGCACACTCTAACCTACAATTTCTTAAATAACCTACAGGGACTCCCATTAGTGGCTTCTTATTAGAAAGAGACAGCAGCATATCATAAAAGTAGGATTTCATGAAATCCATCTACTGTATATTCTTCTCTAGTAATGTTTATCCCAAAGGTGCTTTTATTCTTGATGAATGTATTTTATTCTCCTTATGTACACTGAGAGCATATACACCAAAGACAAATTCCTTGTGCGTCCAATCACACTTGGCCATTAAAGAATTCTATTCTATTCTATTCTATTCTATTCTATTCTATTCTATTCTATTCTATTCTATTCTATTCTATTCTATTCTATTCTATTCTATTCTATTCTACTCTACTCTACTCTACTCTACTCTACTCTACTCTACTCTACTCTACTCTACTCTACTCTACTCAAGAGGCAACTGGACTTTCTGAAGTCCAGTTGCCTCTTGAAAAAGCATCTTTGGGACAACCATGACCTGGATGACTGCGATTCTCCATAGACATCTAGTAATGTTTAGTGAATAACCACATGCAATGCTGGTATCTCCTTTAGTTCTCTTTTCTTCAAGGGCAGGCACCAATGGAAACTCCATTCTAGCCTGATTATTTTTGCCTTATCACAAAGGTAGGGAAAGCGGACAGCAAATGACTTCTTGATTTCCCCCCCCCCCCCCTCTACCAGCAGTGACATAATAGGCATCTGTACTGATTTCAGGAGATTGGAATAGAAAGTTGTATCTATGTGAATCTGCTCTACTCTCAGGGGACAAGATAGATGCCTCCCTGAAGAGTGTAGGAATCCTAAACTGGGACGTCTCCTGGGCAACGACATAGAGTCGGCTAATTTTCCTACAATGGCAGCCAGACAATCCTTGTGATCTGCTGGCTTAAAACACATCACTATGAGAAGATCTCAGGAATGCCATATGCTAAATAAATAAAATAAATGCTCTACCCTCATTTTGCATCTCTGGATCACTGTCTTTTCTTGCAGGGAAGCATTGGGGTAGACGGTTCCATTTTTGAACTCTTTCTGTCTTTGACCACTCCAAATTTCCACTGTTCAGGTTTTAGAGAACGAATCGTGTTGACATTGACAGAAACCCCATTCCTTTTACATCATTTTCTTTACAGAATTTCTTTTCAATGTTCCATTAAGGAGTCAGAAATAATGTTTTGCCCATTGCTTGAATAGTGTCAATGCTGTGGTAATGAGGGATGAAGTATTCATTACTTTATACTTTAAATACTTTATGTTTCGTATTTTTTAACTGCTCTGTGAAAGAGGGTCTCCGGGCAGTATACAATTATACATTATATAATAATCAATGAAATCAACCACTAAAATCAGAATAATTTAGGATTAACAAATTAAAAATTATAAAACAGCATTATAAAAATTTCAAAAGGTAAAAAATTCCAAGATGGTGGATTACCAGTTGTTTAAAATAGAGGTGGGGCAAAGGGTTTTCATGGTGCCAGCCAGCCCCATCATTGGATGGATAGGTAGGTAGGTGGGGGGGGGAGGGGTTGAGAGAGAGAGAGAATTCTATTGGCCAAGTGTGATTGGACACACAAGGAATTTGTCTTTGGTGCATATGCTCTCAATGTACATAAAAAGATCCTGTTTGTTCCTTGATTTTATATTTGATTTACTAACGGGGGATTCTGAATCACTGACCCATTTCTTTCTGTGTACTAAGTGTTATTTGGTTCCTTGCTTGCCTTAATTCTATCCTCAGAGCAAGAAAGTCCAAATTAGTGAGAGGACTCAAAATCTGTGTTATGCAAACAGCTTCTGGAAACACATTTAATATGTGTGTTTATTCAATTATGTATCTCGGGTCCCCAACCCCTGTTGGGAAACAGGCTGCACAAGTGGTGGGCAACCAAGTGAAGCTTCATCTGTGCATGCACGGGATCTAGGTTGCCGCATGCGAAACCATTCCCCACCCCACAGTCCATGGAAGACAACTGTTCTTTTGAAACCTGTCCCTGGATTCAGAAAGGTTGGGGACATATCTGATTCTCAACCAATGCAGAGCTACATTTCTTCATCCAGAGAATCACATAATTAAATGTGTACTTTCCCGAGTAGTCAAGTAAATCATTTCCCTGACCCACACAGGAGAGGCCTATGACATCTTGAGCGAAGAAATGTTATTTATTAAAAATGAAGGGTTGATCAAAATGAAGAATTCTCTCTTCAGTGTTTGAGACCGATGATGAGGAGGCCCTTGGACATTTCTTTCAGTTCAACTGTAGCAGTTCTAGCAATTTTCTCCTCATTTAGGAGAATTATTTTTAAAATTCATTACACATGTTTAAATCCAAATGTTCTTCTCCCACCCCTCAAATAGATAGCGGACTAAAAGCTACATCATGCAAACCTATCCTTTCAGAACTGACAACCATCCTCCTGGAGCTGTTGAATGAGTTCAGTGAAATTAAAGTGAATTTCTGGAAAAACTGCTTTGAGCTGGAGGCGTTTGTCTATGTTGTTGTTTTGCAGTATCTATGGGTGTTAATCCACTTGGTTTGGACGTAGGATAAGATCTTGAATCTTTGGGCTAGTTCTGTCATGCAGCAGAATGAGTTGATGGCTCAGGGGGGAGGGGGGAAGTTAGAAAAAGACAGGAAGTGGCATTGAGTGCAACAGTGGAGCAATTTAAGTTTTGGTCCTTGCTATGAATGGTACAGAGAGCTAGTTTGGTGTAGTGGTTAAGGTTAGAAAGCAGAAGAGTTCTACCCTGAGATACACAGCCTGCTGGAATCACTTCAGGGGTGGGCTGCTGGGGGTTCGCAGGGGTTCGGGAGAACCTCTAGGTAAGATTCTGTGCAGTTAGGAGACCCCCAAATCTTACTCCTGGCTGGCCACGCCCACCCCTCCCCTCCCAGGTGTCCCCACATGGCCTATTTTGCAGGTAAGTGTGGGGCGTGCGTGGAGGCTCGGGGAGGGTGAAAAATGGGCCTACCGGAACTTCGGGAAGGCCAGAAACAGGCCAGGTTTCAGCATCCGGAGCCTGGGGATGCTGTTTTTGCCCTCCTGGCGGCTCGAGGAAAGCCTCTGGAGCCTGGGGAGGGCAAAAATGCCCCCCCCCGCCCCACCATGGTGCAGGAGGCTGACTAGGTCATGCCCACCATGGCCACGCCCACCCAGCAACCAGGCAGAGAACCCGTTGCTAAAATTTTTGAAGCCCACCCTTGAATCACTTATCTAGGCAATGAGAGATAGAAAGAGAGAGAGGGTGGGAGAAGGAGAGAGAGGGAGAGAAGAAAGAAAAGGAAGGAAGGGTAGGTAGGTTGATTCTGGTGATGATATTAGGATTTTACTTCTAGGGGCAAAATTTCCAATCAGACAATAATAAGTCAAATGAAAAGAGACTTCTCAAATAGTGGGCACTGACTCCAACTAGGTTAGGGTATCCTGCTACGTTCACAGCCAATTCCAAAATATGCTACCAATCAGCTGTTAGCTGTCTTGGAGGCAAAACTTACCAAAGGAATAAGTAATGAAAGAATTACCTGGGTAAGTAAGTAAGAGGCATGGCGGAAGTCAGGGAACCACCTGGGAGGGAAAAAGTGAAATCACTGACTGATGACATGGTTATTTATAATTCTTTGAAGGGTGGTTTTTCTCAATCTGACCATTTAAGAAACAGCAGCATTGCTGGAGAAGATCTGGAGATGGAAAATTGAGATAATGAGACTGATTGAAGATGCACCTTTAGGGTGTCTCACCTTGTTTCTGTGTTGCAACTCCCTTATTAGGACTGCCCTTGAGTTGTAGAAGGGATTGTAGAGAGCTTCGGGGGGGGGGGGCAGGGAGAGTTAATCAGGATCTGATAGGGATTAGGCAAAGAGAGGAACTGGGTTTGATCCCGATCACATTCAAAAAATAGGAAGGAACATGATGCAGCTTCCTCAGATCACAGCATATTTTTAACTTTGGACTCAGCCCACTCTTTCCTAATGCATATTTTTAAAAAATTCCATATTGTTTCTTCTATTTTCTATGGTTAGAGGCATTTTTAATTACTCAGTTTGAGACAACAAACAAGACTGGAAGTATTTACCTCATAATATTGCTTATAATAAGCATATGCAGGAGGAAGTCTTTGTTCTTTAAAAGTACCACTTGATGCACCATCAAATACTAATCCTACAGCGTTGGCCCCTTTGTAGTCCTAATTTAAGATGGAATTCTTTTGGCATCAGTGTCAAATACACATATGAATGTTGTCAGTGACTTGCAAGGACAGGAGTTGCCCAGTACTCCTACAATAATGGCTTCAAATACAGGTAACTGCAACCTTACGAAGAAAAAGCAACTTCACAGCTACATTTTCAGCCAATTGGATCCCAGAGCTTAAGGAAATCTTTTTGAGTCCCTGATCCTAGCATTTCTAATCAGCATCTCTGCTACACGATGAGCAGGACCCGGTTGCCCTGTGCTAACAGCCCTGCCCTATATCTAGTATACACAACTTGGAAACTGACAGCCTTGACACAATCTCTGATTTGAGCCCTGGTAGGAACTGGACTGTAGTCTTCCCTCAGCCAACTCCATGTGATGATGTGGATGATAATATTGTGTCCTATTCTCTCTCTCTCTCTCTCTCTCTCCCTCTCCCTCTCCCTCCCTCCCTCCCTCCCTCTCTCTCTCTCACACACACACACTCACCCACACACACCCACAATCTATCAACTATATCTATCTATCTATTGTATCTATCTATCTATCTATTCATTCATCCATCATCTATCTATCTACAAGTATCTATCCAACTGTCTTATCATCTATCGTCATCTATCTTCTACCTAGGTATCATCTAATTTAATCTAATTTTTCTGCCTCCTACAACCACAACCCTGTGAAGTGTTCGGATTGGGAGAGAGACAGTGACTGACTCAAAGTCACCCATTGGCTTTCATACTAAGAGAACTAGAATTCATTGTCTCCTGGTTTCTGGGTCAGCAGCTTCAGACTATACTAAACTGGCCTCAGATGTGGGTTTCATGCTTCTAGCCCAGGACCCCATCAATAAACTTATTCCATATGGAGTGAAATCAAAGTGGTTATCTGGTGACTGGTTACTTCAACGGTAATTGCCCTAAATGGTGGATGCTTTGCTTTCAAGTTGTGAAACAAACCCCTCCCTCCTTTCTCTCCAAGACTTCAAACTTGATGAATAGTTTTGTATCCATGAATATTGTGTTTCTTCTTGTCTGCTCTGTGAGCTAAGTGTTTTATTGAAGTTGTGATGCTTATCAGTTTAGGCCTACATATAATTCCTCACCAACTACCATGAAACCATTAAAAAAAAATCAGCAATGTGACCATCAACAATAATTGCTAATGAGTGGCATTAGTAAAGCTATTTTAGGTCCCAATATAACTTTTTAACTGAGTGATTGTAAATCACAACATTATTTTTCTAGTCCAAGATATCCTGAAAATCATTCTGACATTAGTTAGTCACCTAGCACAACCTCATTCCTCAAACCAGCTTTTTGAATTTTCAGTGGCAAATATTTTTAATCTATATATACAGTATATAAAACCGAAATACCACTCATGCTTCATCATGTAATCTCCAGAACCATAAAGTCTACAAACTTGAAATTTGGCACGTATGTTCCTCTTGGATTCTAGGTGCTCACTAAGAAAGGATTTTTTGAACTGACCACCAGATCATTAGTATTTCTTATATTATTATTAACACACTCTGATGCTAAGGAGTTAGATGTTCTACTCCCCCCCCCCACCTGAAAATAACTCTGTTCCAACTGCTACTTGGGTGTGGGCATGGACAGTGCGTGACTCATCCGGCCTGTGTCCTGGGAGTTTAGACATTCTACTCCGCCTCCCCACCTGAAAAACACTCTGATGCTAAGGAGTTAGACTGAGGGAGAAAGGGGAATAGGATAAGGGAGCCTTCTGTGGGGCAAGGCTGAGAGAGAGAAGGGGAGAGGAGAGGCAGATCGTAACTACTCATTAATTTTCCAGCTGTAAGTGTCAATTTATCAAGCCTGATCATAATTTCTTAGCGGAGCACGGTTATCCAGCTAGTTATAAATGAATCTGTAAATAATGCCGCAAATCATGAAAGATCAGAGCAATCAAAAAGGGATAAAATGGTGGTCCACCTATTAGTACTGTATGGCACTGAGTGCTGGCCAATCACCAAAAGTGCTGAGTGCCTTTACATGCACTCAGGAAGATACATGTGCTCCATTGGTCATCAGGTGTTTCCCTTCCTGAACATGTCAGCAATGATACAGTCCAACCTCAGATGAGAATTAGATCAATAACAGAGAAAATATGGGAAACATTGCCTATGGTGGTATAGCCATGTTCTATGAGTAGCACCTCACAACATCACCTACAATTTCTATCGCTTTAACCTTGATGACAAATGGCCATATGGAAGACTAAAGGCAAAGTGGCAGGGCACAATTAACAGACATGAAACTCATTGGAAAACTGATCCAGAAGGTAGATCCTGTACCTGTAGGAAAACACTAGGATGATGAAAAAGAACAAAGGTCACTTGTGAAGCACTTTAGTAGTCAATCTCACAATCTTTGGTTTCCCTCATTAGAGTGAAGTTCTGACCACACAAATTGTAAAGGCACAATATACCCTCCTCCAAAGAAATTTCTGAAGACCCCTGATACAAAAATGTGGTTGAAGCTTACCAGTCTGGAAAAATGTTCCAAAGCCATTTCTAAAACTTTGTGATTTTATTGTCAGTCACACAGTTTTGAAATGTGTGGGAGAGTAGTGCATTTTCTTAAAACAAGCTCTCATGTTAAAAATCACTCCAAGAGCCCTGCATAAAATTGCCCAGGAAATCACTAAGACCCCCAACACAACAATCAGAGTTTCTTAGGCCTCTTTCACCTTCACTAAATTCACTATTGATGCTGCTACTGCCTTTAGAAAGAGATGGATTAAGATGTGTTTCATGGGAGAATGACAAGGCAGGAGCCACTGGTCATCAGGAAGAACATTGTTGCTTCTTCCTAGTTGGCCAAAAAGTATGGGTACCAAAACCCTCCAAACATCTGAAGGAAAGATCTAAGGACAGATGCGTCAAAAGTGGATGGGGTGGGGAGAGAGTTATATGGATATCTTTCATATCTGTTAGAAACCAAACCCTGCTTTTCACCATAAGAATCTCATACCACTATCAAGCTTGGGAGTTGCAGTCTTATGGTTTGGAGATATTTTGTGGCCTTTGGACATGGGTGCCTTATTACCCTTGAATGAAGTAGAGGTTTGCTTTTGTATAAAATAATCCAATTGGGAATATCAGATCACCAGCTAAAGCATAGCTACATTATGCAATACAACAATTGTCCGAAGCCTGCAAGCAAGACTTCAAGAAAATAAATGAAGAAGAACAAACGTAATACTTTGGAATGACCAGTTCAAAGGATAGGCCTAGAAATGGTGGTGGTAGGACTAGAAATGAGCAGCTCATACTTATGCTACAAGCTGAAGCAGCTGTCAGGGTGGAAAAGGCTATAAAATTCCTGCAGGAAGAATTTGGCTGCAGTTACTGAATCTGAAGGCCACGTAACCAGTTACTGAATCTAAAGGGAGCATTCACTTTTTCATACGGACATATCACATCTTGGATGTGCTGATGAGATAAACAAACCAAACACCAAATGTGGCTATTATTTGTTCACTCAGACTTCCTTTGTATATTATTAGAGTCCGCAAGAAGATCTGATAATACTTAGTAGCAAAAAAAAAAAAATGCAAAGAGTCGGAAAAACCTAAACCAGACAAATACTTTTTCACAAAACTGTGTAAGCATTGCAGCAGATCAGGGGTGAAATCCAGCAGGTTCTGACAGGTTCTGGAGAATCGGTAGTGGAAATTTTGAGTAGTTCAGAGAACCGGCAAATACCACCTCTGTCTGGCCCCAGAGTGGAATGGGAATGGAGATTTTGCAATATCCTTCCCCCAGAAGTTGGGAGGGAATGGAGATTTTGCAGTATCCTTCCCCTGCCATGCCCACCAAGCCACACGACACCCACCAAGCCACGCCCATAGAACCGGTAGTAAAAAAAAATGGATTTCACCACTGCAGCAGATGCTTAATATAGTAGGCCTTGTATTAATTCCCAGATAGTGAACAAGGAATTTTTCCAGTGCTTCATTCAAATCAATCACATGGATGTCTATGCATGTGACGGAAACTATAGAATATTTCCTTTTCTATTCAAACATATGTTTAAATTAAAAATAAGTAATGTGAACCTATTTTTATTCATTTTTATTTATGGATGGGTATATCCACTGAATAACCCCAAAGATCTGGCAACAGAGTTGGGTTTTTGTTTTGTTTTTTTGAAGCCACTGTGTTTCCAAAGCATTTGCTTTCTCTCTATGCCAATCATTCATGATGTAATGTTATGGTTTCTTATTTTGTGTGCATTGATGGATACTTAGTGCTTTGTGAAGATATGTCTTCCCCATAACCCCCAGGTCATGTGCTTCAGATCTTGATTCAAGGAGACACACAACTTTGCTTTCCCTGTAATTTGCAAACTTGCCTCAAGCTGACTTTTTTTCCTTCTTCAATTATTCCATGGCATGGATTTGCACCCATCACATGCTTTAATCTGAGTTCTGACAAATTGGCCACAGAGATTCTGCAACCCAGAGGAAGATCTTTGGGCTGTGAGCATGTGATACTTCAAGGACCATGTGAGACAGCTATCAATGGGCACACTGACCTTTCAGTGACCTAGTTTGCCTTTCAGTCAAGATCTTTTCTGGTCCAATATGATTCTAGGCCCGTGATGGTGAACCTATGGCACGGATGCCACAGGTGGCACGCGGAGCCATATCGGTGGGCACGCGAGCTCAGCTCCAGCACGCATGCGTGCGTCAGCCAGCAGATTTTCGGGCCCACCAGAAGTCAGAAAACACACTGTTTCTGGCCTCTGGAGGCCTCTGGAGGCCTCTGGGGCGGGGGGAAGGCTGTTTTTGCCCTCCCCAGGCTCCTAGAAAGGCTCTGGAGCCTGGGGAGAGCAAAAAACGTGCCTACTGGGCCCACCGTGCCATCACGTGCCAAAAACGGGGGAAGCACGGGGGGGCGGGGCACATAGAATTATGGATGTGGGCACACATGCGTGTGACCCCACTGCACTCCCCCTGCTTTTGGCACCCGATGGCAAAAAGGTTAGCCATCACTGTTCTAGGCAATGAAAGGTGACTATAATCAAAGCCTGGGTATCAGCAGGGCCCTATTTGTTTCCTATGGATAGCAGCTCCATGACCAGATGAATCAGGAACACTGTCAAAACCTCAGTGTGGAGAGGGTCCACACCACTGTACTTTCTTGCTTTCCATCAAATGTAGAAGTTGGGTTTATAGCCTTCTAGAGGTGTCCTTTGTCAGGGCAATACTATCCGTTCACATTTTGGTTTATATGTTGGGTAGGAAATGTTACTGTCTCTTGTTAGACCTCATCTAATTTTCCATGAACCTTAGGATCTCCAGAACTTTTTGAAGTGAGAGGGGGGGAAAAAGAGGAGATTTCCTAATGGGATGTTTCAAAAATAGATGTTAAACTGTATGAAAGCGAAAACCCTGCAGGGTTTTATGCGAGCCAATGTCCCACTGTCTGAAGCTGACTTTCCAGGAATGAAAAATTCACAGTCAAACGGTTCCCCTAATTCCATTCCAGGCATTTAAGAAGGAGATGGTGGTTGCAATCAACTGCATTCATAATCAAAGACAACATCCCTTGGAAGAAGAAATCCTTCACTTTCCAAGAAGAAAAAAACCACATACAACAAACTCATTTAGAAGCCAGATGAACCTTCACCGTAATTCATGCTGTGACCTTCCAGTAAAGTCACACTGTTTACAAGTGCCATTTACAAGTGCATAGTTAGTTCATAAACAAAAAGAGAAGAGTTTTGCCAAAATATCACAGATTAGAATTCATAATTTCTCTCTTCTTCATTTCCTTCCTCAGAAAAAAAAATATGTAGAAATGTCTCCTGCGATGCATGAAAGATTTACACTGGCTTCATGTTGGCTGAAAACAAAAATAAATAATTCATTTTCAGTTCCTCCAAAGAAAGGAGTATATGAAATCCTGAAAATATAAATTAAATAAGTTAACAAATAGTTACTTGGTTCATGTAATGAGGGTTTAGACATGCAGCTTAAGAATGAACATCCAACAGCAGCCCATGTTTTTATCTTTAGAATTTATTGGAGCAGAGTAGCTGCACGCACTTCTGAAGAAGCTTCTTGGATGAGAAGCCAAACATCTTCAAGGAAAACCAAAATCCAGTTGCCTTTTGAAAAAGCACCTTTGGGACAACTATAGCCTGGATGACTGAGAATCTCCATAAACTTTTAAGAGGTGTGTACTTCAACTCCCAGAATTCCTTAGTCATTTGGCTGGGGAATTCTGGGAGATGAAGTCCACACCTCTTAAAGTCGTCTGGTTTGAAAAACACTGTTCTAATTCCTCCCTGGCAGGTGTATTATTAATGCAGTTCTACCTCAATGAAGCTAACCATGGTTATGAAATGTCTGTGACAAACTGATGGAAATCAAAACATGGCAGGCAAGCTAGTTATCTTCCTGGGGCCCTTCCAAACATCTTGAAACAGGGCAGGAAGTGCAGTCCCTGCCGAACTGATAAGTAGCCTCCTCACTGAAAAGAAATGCATTTGCACACCCTCTATAGCCATCATCCTTTCCGAGAAGTGTGCCAAATGTTAAGTGTCTTCCCTGATTCATACTTCCTGCAGATGTGTCTCCTTGAATTTCCCTTCCACGTTGGGCCTTATTTTAAAGAAAATAGATGGTCCAAAGGGAAGACTGTACGTCAATGAAAATGGACTGAGGTGTAATATTCACTAGAGAAGCTGTGAGTCTGTAGGCAGAAATTAAGCATCCCAACGCCTATGAGGAGCTTGCTTATGATCAAATGCACTGCTGAACTTCTAAAGTACTGTGCAAGCAACAGGCGTTGAGTTTGTTTTTCAGTTCTGAATTCACTGCAGGGCTCTTTGTTGGAAGGCATGCAAGTACCCTCCTGCCCACCTTAGACATACCTGTGAGGGGAGAAAGGGATAGGAAATGACCAATGGTGTATTGCAATGTCACCAAGCAAACTCTACACCTGTATTTATGATGAAGCCACTGCAGGTAAGTTAGCACAGGGCAAAGCTTGCCCTGTGATATCACAACCCATGTTTTTATCCCCTTGATAAATACTTGGCTTGCTACAGATGTCCCTGGAATGAAGTCTTGACCAAACAATAGATAGATATAGATGACAGACAGACAGACAGACAGACACATTATAGATATATATAAGAAAGAAAGAAAGAAAGAAAGAAAGAAAGAAAGAAAGAAAGAAAG
>WNWU01000017.1:16612516-16735250 GCA_012654045.1 Ptyas mucosa | reverse complement strand
AAGAAAGAAAGAAAGAAAGAAAGAAAGAAAGAAAGAAAGAAAGAAAGAAAGAAAGAGGAAGGAAGGAAGGAAGGAAGGAAGGAAGGAAGGAAGGAAGGAAGGGTATTTTATTTTATTAGAGGACTGATAAATAGGGCTATGCAATGCCTTGGAAGCAATGTCAAAAAGCTCTTTGAACCATGCAGCAGTAAAAACATCACACCTGTGGGCAGCTCATTAACACAGCCGCATCTTTTTTCAGCTCACATGATTGATCTGAAACAGTCTGACCTAAGCATAGGTCTTCAGTCTGACCTAAGCGTAGTACATAAAATTATCTGCTACAACGTCCTACCTGCCAATGACTTCAGCTTCAACCGCAATAATACACGAGCACACAATAGATACAAACTTAAGATAAACTGCTCCAAACTCAATTGCAGAAAATACGACTTCAGCAACAGAGGGGTCAATGCCTGGAATGCACTACCCGACTCTGTGGTTTCTTCCCCAAACCCCCAAAACTTTAACCTTAGACTGTCTACTGTTGACCTCACCCCATTCCTAAGAGGTCTGTAAGGGGCGTGCATAAGTGCACCAACGTGCCTACCGTCCCTGTCCTAATGTCCCCTTTTATACAGGTGAAACTCGAAAAATTAGAATATCATGCAAAAGTTTATTTATTTCAGTAATGCAACTTAAAAGGTGAAACTAATATATGAGAGAGATTCATTACATGCAAAGCGAGATAGTTCAAGCCTTGATTTGTCATAATTTTGATGATTATGGTTTACAGCTCATGAAAACCCCAAATTCACAATCTCAGAAAATTAGAATATTGTGAAAAGGTTCAATATTCTAGGCTCAAAGTGTCCCACTCTAATCAGCTAATTAAGCCATAACACCTGCAAAGGGTTCCTGAGCCTTTAAATGGTCTCTCCGTCTGGTTCAATAGGAATCACAATCATGGGAAAGACTGCTGACCTGACAGTTGTGCAGAAAACCATCATTGACACCCTCCATAAGGAGGGAAAGCCTCAAAAGGTAATTGCAAAAGAAGTTGGATGTTCCCAAAGTGCTGTATCAAAGCCCATTAATAGAAAGTTATGTGGAAGGGAAAAGTGTGGAAGAAAAAGGTGCACAAGCAGCAGGGATGACCACAGCCTGGAGAGGATTGTCAGGAAAAGGCCATTCAAAAGTGTTGGGGACTTTCACAAGGAGTGGACTGAGGCTGGAATCAGTGCATCAAGAGCCACCACACACAGATAGATCCTGGACATGGGCTTCAAATGTTGTATTCCCCTTGTCAAGCCGCTCCTGAACAACAAACAATGTCAGAAGCATCTTACCTGGGCTAAAGACAAAAAGAACTGGTCTGTTGCTCAGTGGTCCAAAGTCCTCTTTTCTGATGAGAGCAACTTTTGCATCTCATTTGGAAACCAAGGACCCAGAGTCTGGAGGAAGAATGGAGAGACACACACTGCAAGATGCTTGAAGTCCAGTGCAAAGTTTCCACAGTCTGTGTTGATTTGAGGAGCCATGTCATCTGCTGGTGTTGGTCCACTGTGCTTCATTACAGCCGTCTACCAGGAGATTTTGGAGCACTTCATGCTTCCTTCCGCAGACGAGCTTTATGGGGATGCTGACTTCATTTTCCAGCAGGACTTGGCACCTGCCCACACTGCCAAAAGTACCAAAACCTGGTTCAATGACCATGGGATTACTGTGCTTGATTGGCCAGCAAACTCGCCTGACCTGAACCCCATAGAGAATCTATGGGGCATTGCCAAGAGAAAGATGAGAAACATGAGACCGAACAATGCAGAAGAGCTGAAGGCCACTATTGAAGCATCCTGGTCTTCCATAACACCTCAGCAGTGCCACAGGCTGATAGCATCCATGCCATGCCGCATTGAGGCAGTAATTGATGCAAAAGGGGCCCAAACCAAGTACTGAGTACATATGCATGCTTATACTTTTCAGAGGTCCGATATTGTTCTATGTACAATCCTTGTTTTATTGATTTCATGTAATATTCTAATTTTCTGAGATTGTGAATTTGGGGTTTTCATGATCTGTAAGCCATAATCATCAAAATTATGACAAATCAAGGCTTGAACTATCTCGCTTTGTATGTAATGAGTCTATCTCATATATTAGTTTCACTTTTTAAGTTGCATTACTGAAATAAATGAACTTTTGCACAATATTCTAATTTTTCGAGTTTCACCTGTATGTATCCATTTCATGTATTCTTAATCATGTTTATACTTATATCTGTTATCTAATACATGCTTGACAAAATAAATAAAGAAAATAAAGAAATAAAACATGAAATGTGATGTTATCATTGAAAAAACTGACTGAATGCTACACATGTGCTCTTCATCAGCAAACGGTTTAAAATATTTAGTATGATTAAATATTTTTGAATAAAAAGCTATTTTTGTTGTTCTTTTGTTCAAAGAGCCTTGGATAGTACAGTGGTCTAAAGCACCCTGTTATTAACACCAGCTGCCTGCAATTATTGCAGGTTCGAATCTCACCAAGGCTCAAGGTTGACTCAGCCTTCCATCCTTTCTAAGGTGGGTAAATTGAGGACCCAGTTTGTGGGGGCAATAAGCTGACTTTGTATAAATATACAAAAGTATGAAGGCTATTGCTTAGCGCATCGTAAGCCGCACTGAGTCTCTGGAGAAGGGCGGCATATAAATCACATTTTAAAAAAAAGTTTCACTGGGTTATACAGAGCGGTTTTGTATGAACTCTGTATTCTCTGCATGATTTGAACATGCTTCATGGACCATGTGGGAAGGACGTCATTTTATAACCTTTTTTATGCTCTCATTTTTAGCCTAACTTTCCTTGTAAAATTGAATTCTGGATTGTTCCATCCCAAAGGATTATCAACATATTCAAGATTATTCTTTTATTTTGTTACCAAAAACATACACAGAATTTTACAGATAAAGCTAAACCCTAACCAGAAATAGGAGAGTAAGGGTGTACTTATACAGGGAATCCTTGACTTATGAGTGTAATGGAACCTGCCCATCACAGTCATAAGTTGTGATGATTACAAACTGGGTCACTCACATGGCCAACCTGATTTTACTACCTTTTTTGTGGTGGTCATTAAGCAGATACTGCAGCTGTCAAGCAAACCAATGTTTCCCTATGGACAGATTTTGTCAAAAACCGAAAGTAAATTTTAGTTTTCTGCAAAAATATCCTAAAATGCAGTCATGTGACTGTGGGCTGCTTGAAATGGCTATAATGTGAGCCAGTTGCCAAGAGCCCAAAATGCAGTCATGTACCAATGAGGGAAGCAGTATCTGTCAGAACTTCAGAACTGAGTCATAAGTACTCCCAGGGAGGTTTCTTCAGTGGTGGGTTCCTCCCAGTTCAGCCCGGTTCAGCTGAGCCGGTAGCAGTGACGATATGACGTCACCGAACCAGTTCTGCCCCCCGCCCCCCCACCCCCGGGTTATTCTTACCTTTTATTTGGCCCCACCCCCAATCTATTGCTGCTTCCTGAGTCCCAGCTGATGGCTAGAGGGAAAAAAACTGTTTAAGCTCTTGCCCACGGGCTTCAAAGGGCTGCCCTACAGCTGATCAGTGATAAAAGAAAACAAATGAGTAGACTGGTGCCTGCAAAAATAAATGGGTAGACTGGTACAGCTCTGCAAGCAGTTAAAAGCCTGGTAGACCAGTACCTCTGCTAAATCCTAAATAATTGTCACATGACCATCAAGTCACGCCCACAAAATAAGCCACGCCCACAGAACCGGTAGTAAAAAAAATTAGAACCCACCCCTGGGTTTCTTGTAATTTTGAACTGTAGGTAAGTGATTGATCATAAATCAAGGACTATCTGTAAAACAGTGCAAACAGTGAAGTACTCCAGCCAGCACTTGCTAAACTCAGCATGCTATATTTTTAAAATAAGCATTGCCCTGTAATGCTAATTTACTAAAATAAAGGCATTAATTTTTAGGATTGAAACTACATTATTACAATTCTGTAAAAAAAACTTCCAAGGGCATGCCATCAACACGCAATGATAACATTCTGTTCTTTTAATACAACAGCTGAACATTTCAGGATGTTCCCTAGGCTTTGTCTCTAAATCTGTCTTGAATTTAGGAATCACTGAATCTTTTATTGAAATTTTGTTTATTAAACATAAAAAAAATCAGTGTCTACATAAACAGTGTGTTGTCTGGGTACAGTTAATTTTAAGAAGTAGTAATCATAATAATAACAGTAATATTCATAACATTAAAATGATTATAATTTAATAATAGTATTTGCTTATCCATTTTAGTAAACCTTCCTTATGTAAATAATCATTATCGTATGCTTTTAAATTTCTAACTTCTGTTCTTGCTATTGATAAAACAAATCCCATGTTAAAAAGTATTCAGTTTCTTCCTTCTCCTTAATTTTATTTATTTATTTATTTATTTATGTAATTTTTTTTAATAACAATACTTTATTAAACTTTTCAAATATACAAAACATTTCATCTCTACTTACATCAGATGCACAGTGTTTTTACAAATATACATCGAATATATCTGGTGTCACTTGAACTATACATTACTATTTATTTAATGCACCTTGTACTTTTACTTTAAGTCTATCGTTCATCCATTCATACCACCTATCCCACGCCGTATAGAACTCCGAATTTTCATCATTGTTTATTTCGTGTGTTAATTTGCTCATCTCTGCACACTCCAATATTTTTTTGATTATGAGGTCTTCTGGTGGGACCGTTTTCTCTTTCCAAAATTGCGCATATGCCAATCAAGCTGCTGTTGTAATGTGTATTATCAGGTGAGTTTTTCTCTTCCCATACCCCTTCCTTACTATTCCCAGGAGAAATACTTCTGGTAGCCACTCTGTATCCTCTCCAATTATTTCTTGCAGCCAATTCCTGATTTTGTTCCAATACTTTTTCGCTTCGGAGCATGTCCACCACATATGATAGAAGGTGCCCTGACCGCAGCCACATTTCCAACAATTAGGGTGCATATTGGGGAACATCTTCGCTAGTCTGGCGGGTGCTAGATACCACCTATGTAGCATTTTATACTGATTCTCCTTAAACGTCGCAGCTCTCGTCAATTTGTAATTTTTATTCCAAACCTCCTCCCATTCATTAAAATTTAATCTATGTTTTTTTCCCATGCTTTCAATTGGTTTTTGGCTGTCTCTTCTGCTCTACCGTCGTCTGTCAGGTAATTATATAATTTAGCCAGGGCTTTCTTTTCCACTCCCATCAGAATTTTATCTAATACATTGTATCCTAATTCAATACCATAGTCCTCTTTATCCTTCTGGAATCTTGATCTTATTTATTGGTGGGTCCACCAATCTAAATTTATACCTCGGTTTCTCAAAGTATCCACTGGCTTAAGATTTCCTCCTCCATCTAATATATCTTGATACCTGCATAGTTTCTCCATTTCCCACCTGTTGGGATAGATCAAAGCCTCCATCATGGAGAGCCATCTTGGAACTTTAGTGTAATATCGCCGTTTAATTTCAAACCAGGTTTGTATTAAGGACTCTCTGATTTTATGTCTGTGAAAATAAGATTTCTTTTTTTTCCCTCTGTATCCCACAGGTAAGCATGCCACCCTCTCTGGAGGTCATGACCTTCTAAAGTTAAGGTTCTCTTATTTTCAGGTGTGACCCACTCCCTTATCCAAACTAGCTTAGCTGCCTTGTAATAGGTTTCCCAATCGGGGAGTCCAAAGCCTCCCATGTTTCTTTTCCCTTGCAGAATTTTAAAAGAAATCCTCGACTTTTTCCCATCCCATATAAATTCCCTGATGTTTTTGTTTAAAACCGAAAAAAATTTTTTGTTTAAGATCACTGGTATATTTTGATATAGGAATAGAATTTTGGGGAGAATATTCATCTTAATCACGGCAATCTTGCCTATAAGTGACAGTTTAATTTTCTTCCACCTGGCCAAATCTTGTTTCATTTTTTGGATTAGGGGGGTGTAGTTGTCTTCCTTTAAGGATGAGCACTTTGTGGTTATCCAAATACATAAATATTTTACTTTCTTGACTATCTGAAGTCCCAGCGTTTCCTCTATCTCTCTCTTCTCTACTTCAGTTGCATTCTTAATTATGATTTTAGTCTTTGTTTTGTTCAATTTAAGACCCACCACTTCTCCATATTCGCCCAGTTCCTCTAGCATTTTTTGTCCCGATTCCAGAGGGTCTTCTAATATTAGAGCCACATCGTCTGCAAAAGCTTGTGTTTTGAAGACCTCATTCCTGATCTTTAAGCCTTTGATGTCTCCATTATTTCTAATTTTCCATAACAGGACTTCTAAGGCCAATATGAATAATAAGGGTGACAGGGGGCACCCTTGCCTTACTCTCTTTCTGATCTGAAATGTTCTTGTCCTGTCACTATTTACTAGGATACTCACCCTTTGATTATCATAAACACTTTCTATCATTTTAGCAAAATTTGTTCCGAATCCCATTATTTTGATTTGCTTATTCATGAAGTTCCAATTTAGATTATCGAATGCCTTTTGGGCATCCAAAAAGATTAAAGCCACCTGCTTTTCGGAGTGTTCTTCATAATATTCCAGGGTGTTTAGCACAATTCTCAAATTATCCCTAATTTGCCTCCTGGGGAGGAATCCATTCTGATCCTTGTGTATCCAGGCATTTAGTATTTTTTTTAGTCTTTCCGCCATTATGCTCATAAATAATTTGTAATCAGTATTTAGGAGGGAAATTGGCCTGTAACTTTGAATTTGTTTTAGGTCGGCACCTTCTTTCAGTAGAAGTGAAACATATGCTTCCCTCCATGTGTCCGGAATTTTCGCACCCATCAAAGCCTCATTAAAAATTTCTACTAATCTGGGTTGGAGTATTTCTTCTAATTTTTTATCTATTTCCCCTGGGAATCCATCCGGGCCTGGTGATTTGTTATTTTTGAGTTTGGAGAGGGCTGTTTTGAGTTCTTGGATTATTACCTTTCCATTAAGCATTTCTCTCTCTTCCTCCGATATTTGTGGGAGGTCAGCATTTGCCAGGTATTGCTCCACTCTTTCTTCTGGTACCTCCTCTTCTTTATAAAGGGCTTCATAATATTCCCTTGCTTTTTCTAATTTATCTTCTTCTTTATTTAAAAGGTTACCCTCATCATCCTCTACTATCTGGATTGTCCCTTTTTCATTTTCCTTTTTTAATTTATAGGCCAGCCACCTTCCCGACTTGTTGGCATTCTCAAAGTGATATTGTTTAGTTCTTTTTATTTTTAACGCTAACTCCTCTTGATCTAGAATGTTCAGTTTGTGCCTCCACATCAGCCAACTTTGTTTTACTACTTCATCCCCAGGAGTTTCTTGAAGCTTCCTTTCTGCTTCTTCTAAGTGGTTTAGGAGATCTTCCAGGGATTTCCTTTTTTTCTTTATTCTTGAAGGCACTATAAGATATCATCACCCCTCTTAAATAGGCCTTCATTGCATCCCAAACTATTACGCATGCTGTACCTTGATTTTCATTTTCTTTAAAAAAGAACTTTACTTCCTCTTTCAGTTTTTCAATACATTCCTTATCATTCAACAATTTCACATTAAGCCTCCATCTCTGTCGTTTCTTTCTCTTTATACTCTTCCAGTTTATTTCGAGTGGGTTATGGTCCGCCCAGGTGTTGGGACTAATTTCTGCCATTCCCATTTCTACACCCAACTTCCTGGTGACCCATGCCATATCTATTCTTGACCATGACCTTTGCAGATTAGAATAAAATGTATACTGTCTGTCTTTTGGGTGTAGGGTTCACCATATATCAATTAAATTTAATTCATCAACTAAATCAAAGAAGGCTCTTGGTAAATTTGTCCTTTTATTTTTGTTAATTTTATTACTTTTATAATCCTTCTCCAGATCTACAATACCATTAAAGTCACCAATTATACAAATTTCAGTATATTCCATATTTCCTATTTGCTCATGGAGTTTCTTAAAGTATTCTCCCTGTTTTTTGTTTGGAGCATAAATGCCCACTAATAATATTTTGGAATTGCCTCTCATTACCTCAATCATAAGCGTTCTGCCCTTAGCATCATTATATTTTAATTTTGCTTCTATTCTTTTTTTACGTAAAATACTACCCCCCTCTTTTTTTTCTCTGCTAGTGATGTGAATGTCTTACCATATTTTGCATATTCTAAGCATTTACCCTCATCCTTTTTTATGTGAACTTCCTGTAGGCAAATTATATCTAGGTGTTGTTTAGCTAGCTTTGTGAGTGTTAGCTTCCTCTTTTTACGGTCGTTTAATCCATTAACGTTTATTGATATTAGTTTTAAGTCATTTTTTTTTATTTATGTAATTTATATGCCGCCCTTCTCCTGAAGGATTCAGGGTGGCTTACAAAGAAAACATTCAACAATTCGAAAATTACATAAAAATTAAAATCCAATTAAAATTTATTAAAATTATTTCAATGTAAAAATCCCCCAACGGATCAGCCCATTTGATAAAAGAGCCACGTCTTCAGTTTGTGGCGGAAGGAGAGGAGGTCGGGGGCTATCCTAAGCCCAGTGGGCAAACCGTTCCAGAGAGTCGATGCTCCCACAGAGAACGCCCTCCCCCTGGGGGCCACCAGCTGACATTGTCTGGCTGACGGCACCCTGAGGAGGCCTGCTCTGTGGGAGCGCACGGGACGATGGGAGGATGGCAGGAGATGATCCTGCAAGTACCCTGGGCCTAAGACATGTAGGGCTGTATAGGTGAGCACCAGCACCTTGAAACGGACCCGAAGGACCACCGGCAGCCAGTGCAGCTCGCGGAGGAGAGGTGTCACATGGGAGTAACGAGAAGCCCCCATAACAACCCACGCGGCTGCATTCTGGACTAACTGTAGCCTCCGGGTGCATCCCAAGGGCAGCCCCATGTAGAGGGCATAACAGTAGTCCAACCGAGAAGTAACAAGGGTGTGAGTGACCATGGCCAGGGCATCCCGGTTTAGGAAAGGGCACAACTGGTGCACCAGGCATACTTGTGCGAAAGCCCCCCTGGTCACAGTCGTCAGATGATCTTATAAAGATAGCCGTGAATCCAGGAGGACACCCAGATTGCGAACCCTTTCTGAGGGAGGGAGTACCTCCCCATCTATCACAAGTGATGGGACCACTAGATCACGGGATGCCGGCATCCACAGCCACTCAGTCTTGGATGGGTTGAGTCTGAGTCTGTTTCTTCCCACCCATACTCGCACCACTTCCAGGCAGCAGGAGATCATGGAAAGGCATCCCCAGGGTGGTCCGGGGTGGAGATATAAAGCTAAGTATCATCAGCATATTGATGGTACTTCACCCCAAAACCACGAATGATCTCACCCAACAGCTTCATATAGATGTTAAAGAGCAGGGGGGAGAGAACCGACCCCTGAGGCACCCCACATGTGAGGGGCCTCGGGGAGGATCTCTGTCCCCCCGTCCATACAAACTGCGAGCGGCCCTAGAGGTAGGAGAACCACCGTAAAATGGTGCCGCCTACCCCCAACCCCCCGAGTCACTGCAGTAGGATACCATGGTCGATGGTAACAAAAGCTGCTGAGAGGTCAAGAAGGACCAGGATGGAGGAGCAACCCCCTTCCCGGGCCCGCCAGAGATCATTCACTAGGGCGACCAATGTTGTTTCTGTGCTGTAACCGCGCCTGAAATCCGATTGGTATGGGTCCAGGTAGTCCGTTTCCTCCAGGAACTGAGGGAGCTGCTGTGCCACCACAGACTCAACAACCTTCGCTATAAAGCGAAGGTTGGAGACTGGATGATAGTTGTTCAGGGAGTCTGGATCCAGGGTGGGCTTCTTAAGGAGGGGTCAAACCACCGCCTCTTTAAGTGTGACGGGGAAGACCCCTTCCTTTAAAGAAGCGTTGACAACTGTTTGGATCCAGCCTCCAGTCACCTCTCTGGCTGCAGAAACAAGCCAGGAGGGACATGGGTCCAATAAACATGTGGAGGCACCCAGCTGACCCATGATCCTGTCTACTTCATCCACCGAAACAGGCTCAAACTCAACCCAGGTGTCACCTTTAAGACAAAT
The DNA here is from genome assembly GCA_012654045.1 of Ptyas mucosa. NCBI lineage: Eukaryota > Metazoa > Chordata > Lepidosauria > Squamata > Colubridae > Ptyas > Ptyas mucosa. The sequence continues at coordinate 16,725,174 of WNWU01000017.1, read as the reverse complement.
ACTTGTCTCCTTGATGGACTCTGCCCAGTCAGAGTCCAACCCAGTCTGGATCTGAGCGATTTTATCTTGCAGAAACTGTACAAAATCCTTAGCTCTGCCCTGCAAGGGGTCCTCCCTCACTCCATGATTGAGAAGAGAGCGGGTCACTCTAAACAGGGCTGTTGGGCAGTTTTCTGCAGATGCAATGAGAGCGGCATAATAATGACGTTTCGCTGCTTCCATCGCCACAAGATAAGACCCAAGAACCCAAGATATGGGTTCTTAACTCTGTTCAGATTCAGAGCGGGAGGCTCTCCAACCACCCTCCAGGCTTCTTTTCCAACACTTCATTTCCCTGAGCTCCGCGGTAAACCATGGAGCCACATGGATCTGCGTTGGGTCAGAGGCCACAAAGGCACGATTCAATCCAAGGCCCCCACCACAGCCTGTTCCTAGGCCGCCACCAGGGCCTTGGATGAATTGTGGGTTAAGGAGGCGAGAAATGACCCAAGCTCCATCAGGAACCTTTCAGGGTCTATCAGGCACCTGGGGCAGAACCATCTCACTGGTTCCGCCTCCCAGCAGCGGGTTCTGGCGGAGGGAAAGTCCAGCCTAAGGAGGGAATGATCGGTCCATGACAGGGGGTAGATGGATAGATCCCCCTTACTCCGATCATTTATCCACTGTCCAGAGAGAAAAATCAGGTCGAGTGTGTGTCCTCCTTTGTGAGTTGGGCCCTGTACAACCTGAGTTAGGTCCATGGCCATCATGGAGGTCATGAACTCCCGGACTAGATCAGATGTCTCCCCGACCGATGGCAAGTTGAAGTCTCCTACAACCAAAAGGCTGGGGAGTTCAACCACCAACTCGGCCAAGACATCTAGTAGTGTGGGCAGGGCTGAGGCTACGCAGCTGGGAGATAGGTACGTAACCAACAGACCAGTCTGAACTCCAGGGTCCCACTTCAAAAGGAGCAATTCACACCCACCTATCTGAGGAACAGTGACCTCCCTAGGACTGAGACTTTCTCTAATGACTATCGCCACACCCCCGCCCCTACCCTGGAGTTGTGGCTGGTGCAGTGCACGAAAGCCTAGGGGACATAAGTTAGATAGAGGGACACCTCCCTCTGGCCCTAACCAGGTCTCTGTGATGCAGGCCAGGTCCGTGTCCTCCTCGTCAATTAAATCTTGCACGAGGAGGGCCTTGTGCATCTCGGACCTGGCATTTAGGTACACCAACCGGAGTCCAGGGCTCCGCACTCCTATACCCACGGGGGAGCAGGGGAAGCCTGGGGGGGAGAAGCGCACCACCGTTTGAACACAATGGCGGCAATCTCCATATCCCCTCCTCTCACATCCCCTGCCTCTCCCAACCATCACAGGGATTGAAAGACCCTCTCTCCGAGCTTCTTCTTTCCCTCCCCCTCTCCCTCCCAACCATCGGACAGGCCAGGTTGCTGAACCATAAGAGCCGCCCCCGGCTCATTCCTCCCCACCCACCTCCCGGGTCCTCTTAAAATTTGGTTAAAAACTCTAATTAAAAAGCCCCTCAGGCCCCACTTTGAAGCATGCCACCACTCGGGGCATTTTGAGTGTTAATCTATCCATTTTTGCACATTCTAAAAAAATTTTAAATTACATTTTCCTCTGTAGGGATCTCTTCATTTTTCCACTGTTGTACAAACACAATTCTAGCTGCTGTTAAATATGTATTCCCTTTATTGTATTTTTCTGATAAAATACCCAACAAAAATATTTCTGGTTTTAAATCTATATGCTGTTTTACCATTTTTTTCTAACCATATATGTATTTTTGTCCAATATTTTTTGTCTTTGGGCATATTCACCACATATGATAATACGAACCTGGTGTCTGATTACATTTCCAACATTCAGCGGACATGTCCTTGAACATCTTTGCCAGTCTTGCCAGTGGAAACTGCCATCTATAAAACATTTTATATAGGTTTTCTTTATATGCAGTTGACATTATTAATTTATAATTCCTATCCCATAATTTCTGCCATTTATCTAACTCTATAGAATAGTAGTATACTATATATAGTATAGTATATAGTATATAAGGGATGCGGTGGCTCAGTGGCTAAGACACTGAGCTTATCAATTGAAAGGTCAGCAGTTCAGCGGTTTGAATCCCTAGTGCCGCATAATGGAATGAGCTCCAGGAGCAAAATCTGACCGGTTCAGACCGGTTCGGGTGAACCACTAGGGATTATGAGCATCAGTTTGCTGAACCGGTAGTTATTACCCCTCCTTGGCCCCACCCATGCCTGGCCGGTCACCGCTCACCTCTTCCGGCCGCTCGATATTCCACAGAATTCAATGTTAAATGCAGCAGAGAGAATGCTAACTTTTCTCCCTCTATTCAGAACAGAGCAGCTGCAGCCTGTCCCTTTTAAGGTAGCCCCCAGGAGGGAAGGGGAGGGGTGGAGCAGCTGGAATGGAGCTGTTTTCGTGAAAGGCAGGAAAATGGAGAAGGGGATTTTCCGGCCTGTCATCCATTCCTCAATCTCAGCACAGACTGAGGGAAGGATGGTAGGCAGGAATATTCCCTTCCCCATTTTTCTGCCATTTGCAACAAGGAGTGGCTGGGAGGGGAGGGGCCGGTGAGGAGCACCTCGGTGTGAGTGATGTTGAGTTGGCACGCCTACCCAGTCACATGACCCCCCCCCACAACAAGCCATACCCACAGAACCGGTAGGGGAATTTTTTTAATTTCACCACTGGTGAGCTCCTGTTACTTGTCCCAGCTTCTGCCAACCTAGCACATAAGAGCACGTAAAAAATGCAAGTAGAAAAATAGGGACCCCCTTTGGTGGGAAGGTAACAGTGTTCCATGCACCTTTGGCGTTGAGTCATGCCGGCCACATGACCACGGAGAGGTCTTCAGACAGTGCTGGCTCTTCGGCTTTGAAATGGAGATGAGCACCGTCCCTTAGAGTCTGGAACAACTAGCACATATGTGCAAGGGGAACCTTTACCTTTACCTTTATAGTATAGTAGAGTACAGTATCTAACTCTATAGTATAACCAAGTTTTTTAGCCCATACTGAATCACTGAATCTTAAGAGTTAGTAGGGCTTGCTTAGGCCATCTAGCCCTGCTCAATGCAGGAATCCAAATGAAAGGGCTCTGGAGACATGGCTATTTAGTTTCTGTTTGCAAAAATCCAACGAAAAGAAAGACCCGGCCTCTTTGATCAGCCAACCTGAAATAAAAGCATGCACCAACAGAAGATAATACAAGTAAGCCCCATGAAAAGTAAACTTACCATTTCTTTAGTCAGTGAAGCTTAAAGAAAATAAAGAGGAACTGAAAGGGAGCAGATTTATCACATTGTTTTCAAAACTAAGACATCAGTATATTCAGAACACCATTGCCACTACACAAGACAAGAAAACAATTGGCACTAATAGACGACTGATTGATGGATTATTTATTATTTATTTTTTTTTAATAAAAAGTTTTTATTGGTTAAGAATATACAATATTATAGTTTACAATATGTTGAATTTTCAATATCTTTATAAAAAGATATTTCAATTATTATTTTCTTTTTTTAAATTTCTCACACAACAGACATTATTATCTTAAATCAAAACAAACAACCAGGTTATATAAAAATTATATAAACAAAAAAAGAGTGTTATACAAAATACAATAAAAGAAGAGAGAGAAAAGAAAAATGTCAATTAAAAAAACCTTAAACAATAGATTCCCCTCCTTTCTTCATTTCCTAGTTCTGGCTCTTAAAACCATGGTCTGGCTTCCCTCCCCCTCCCGGGCCGCAACAGCTCCGTCCGCCTCCGCTCCTTGATCATCTAATACTTCCCCCTCTTCGGCTCCTGTATCTTCTCCACCTAGGAAGGATTTATGTTGGTCAAAAAAAGCCTTAGCTTCCGTTACATTATTAATTTTCTTCTTACTGTCCTCCCCAAAAATCATCAAACCCTCCGGAATCAGCCACCTAAAGCCTACTCCCTTGAGGTACAGCTTATTTGATAAAAAATAATATTTTCTTCTTAATTCTCGTACCTGTCTGGGAATCTGCTTCAGGATGGTGATCTCCTTGCCCCTGTACACCAGCGCCCCCAGTCTTTGTTTTCTCAATATCTCATCTCTCAGTTCCCTTCTCACAAATTTAATATGAATCTCTCTTGGTAGATTATGTAAAATTGCAAATTGTGAGTTTACTCTGTACACCAAGTCCACATCCCTTCCAATAGACTCCAAATCTCTTTCTAAAAATTCACCCAACATTTTAACCATCACTTCTCTCAAATTTTCCTGGTCAAGTTGTTCCACGTTTTGGAACCTGAGAAAATAAGACATCTTATCCAATTGTAAGGTTAACATTGCATTTCCTTCCCATCCTCCACCTTCTGGAGTGCCCGTACCTCCCCCTCCAGACCCCCCATCTTCTTCTTGTTTTGCTCTGCCAGCTGTTGAACATCATTTAAATCTTTTTTCATAAGTGTCATTTCAGATTTAATTTCAGATAATCCTTTTTGGACGTCATCTAACTTGTCCAACTTTTGGTCCAATATCGCCAGTCTTTCCAAAATTTTCCCCATGTCAGTTGCTGCTGATTTGTGGCCCTTAGCCATCTTAGATCAGTAGAAGATGAGAAATCAAAGGGCAAACCTCCAGAGAAGAAAGAGGGATTCGCAATCAAAGTAATTTTTCAACTGTCCACCAGTGGGCGCTCACAGGAGCAACGAGTCCGAAGTATAGAGTAGGTCAAACAGGAAGCCAGAGGAGAATGTTGTCTTCAATCATAAATAAAGAAGCAGGAAGTCAGACCGTCGCCATTGCCTGCCGGGGGGAGGGGCCACCAGACCTCTCCAAGAAACTCTGCCACAGCCATCCTCCAAGGAAAAGTCAGAAAGGTAAGGGGTTTCACCCCATCTCCTTCCCCCTAATTCTCTGCCACGGCACCTTTCCAGCTACAAGGGGGGGGGAACTCCAACCCCCCCTCTCGCCTCCAGGATGCCTGCTCCACTCTGCAATCAGTCAGTACAGTCCGTTGTGCCTTCTTAGGTAGCACCGGTCCCCTTAGGCGCTGTGGCGCCTCCGCGGCCTCGAAAAAAAGCCGCCGATCGCCTCCCGCCCCCTCTGGAGCCTCGGGCGCGCCAGCATCGGCCTCCCGGCCCCTGGAAGTGAGGCAGGGGACCCCTGGCGAGCCGCCCTCAAACGGCAAACGCCCCAATAATGGGGCGCTTGGCCCAAAGGGCCTCCAGATGGGGGGGATCAGACTCTGGGGCCAGAGCTAGCCCGATCAAAGTCTGTCGCCAGCGGAAGCGGAAGCCCCATTTATTTAATGTTTGTTTAAATGTCCTAGCTTTTCAGTCTTTCAACAGTATGGGTTCTCCGAGCAGTTGAGAGAGCAATGAAAGTGACAAACTTGCTCTTATACCTTTGCCCTGAGGCAGGGGTGTCAAACTCACGTCATCATGGCGACGTCACGTGACCTATTGGGACTTTCCCCCCCCTTCGCTAAACCAGGAGTGGGCGTGGCCAGTGTGTGACGCATCTGGCCAGCGGGTCGGGAGTTTGACACCCCTGCCCTGAGGCCTCTCCCAAGATTGCTGAACTACAATTCCCAGTACCCTATGCCTTTCATTCCTGACTGGGAAGCTGCTGGGACCTGCATCTAAAGGGTTGCCCTTTCCTTGTTCCATCTAAAAAGATGCCAAGATGCCAACAAAGCCCAGGCTTTGGGGGCAAGAAAGCAAGTATATTAAAGGCCCTTTTACACTATCATTTTGTCCCTAACAATGATGAGCTGGAACAGCTGTATTTTCTATATATATTTCATTTCATTCATTCCAGCTTTTATTACTAAAATCTGTCAGGAATTCCTTCGCTTCATCCAATGAAACACCAGGTTAGGTTTAACAGCGAAGGAAGCATCTCTACAACATGCCAAAAACAAGACAATCAGAAGATTCTGGCATCCAAGACAATGGAAGTTTGTGTGGGTGAGAGTGTGTGCGAGTGCGTGAAAGAGAGAGATAAGGCAACGGCTTACATGACAAAAAAAGGAGTTGAAAATAAAAAGTAAAATATGTCTCTACTTTGAAAAAAATGCGAATACAGGCACAATGAAAGTTCAGGCAGAAATAAAAAAATAAAAAAAGCATTTGTCAGCCCCATCATGCAGATCAAACCAAGAAACCAACTCTACAAGGAAGCTCAAACTATTTTTATTATAGTAACAAAATCTTGCAAATCTGATTGTGCTTTACTTCCTTCCCCAGAAACCCTTATACTCATCTGAGTTAGGGAGGTATCTGCCTGAGTCATACTTGCATGTACTGCACCTTCTTGTTTTAGACTTAATAATCTATGTTTTTTTCCCCTTTATACTTTGGCAATAGATCTGTCCCAGAGGCGGGGAACTATGGTGCCTTTATGACTTGTGGAATTGTGGAATGGCTGGCTCAGGAATTCTGGGAGTTGAAGTCCACAGGTCATAAAAGAGGCATTGTGTCTCATCCTTGATCTGGCCTATCTCTGGCCAATGTCTTGCAAAGTGTTACATTCCCCGGTTTCTAGAAACCATTTTATTCTGAATGTGGCCTTATTGAGGTTGGGGTATAAAGAGTAGAGATAAGCTAACTGGGCTCTCTCTCTCTCTCCCTCTTTCCCTCCCTCCCCCTCTCTCTGAGAGAGAGAGAGAGAGAGAGAGAGAGAGAGAGAGAGAGAGAGAGGGAGAGAGAGATAAGCGGCTTATTTTTTATAATTATAATTTATAATTTTTTTTATTTTTTATTTTTCTATTTTGGGAAATGTGTCCAAAAACAGAGTTAGATATTGGATTCATAAGGCAAGAAAGGGAGATGGAAAGCAATCTCACTACTATGGGTTGGGTTAAGTGGGATTCTGTGATGGGTTATACCACTGTTTCTCAGCCTGACTCACTTTAAGATGTATAAACGTCAATTCCCAGGATTTCCCACTCAGCATGTTGGGTGAGGAATTCTGGGAGTTGAAGTCTACCTATCTTAAAATTGCTCAGGTTAAGAAACACCAGATTAGACCCATGCCTACAATATAGCCCACAAACCATATAGCCCAATGATGGCTAACCTTTTCTGGACCAAGTGCCCAAAACGTTCACATGCACATGTGAAAGCGCGCAAGTGAGCCCAAAACCCCAAAATGCAATGCGCACATGGCCCCCTGCATGAGCCCCACCACTGTGAATGCATGCAGGGTCCCCCCCATGTGCCCTGCCCCTGCAAATATGCGGCAGAGACCTGAAGACCAGCTGGCCAGTGGAAGGCACACGCACATGTATGGCAAAGCTGAGCTGGAGCGACGGCTCATATGCCCACAGAGAGGGAGCTGCATGCCACCTCTGGCACACGTGCCATAGGTTCACCATCATGGTATAGCCTACCCCGATAGGTACTTACATTCAGTGTTTCTGTTACTAGAGGGGGCACTGAAGTGAAAGAATTGGCCTAACAGAAATGCAGCAACTTTGCATCTGACATGCTTTGTAGACATGTCTCAAGCAACTATACATTTATACAGTTTTTTTTAAAAAAAATCCAATTGCTACTTTGCACAAGAATCTAAAGAGCCAATCAAACTTGGGAGGCACTAGGTGTCTCCTGCAAGAGGTTGGATCAGCTGCTTCATATTGTTTCAGTTATCCTTTTATATTTAACATGGTTTATGCTTTAGGACAAAGATACAGTGGCGCCTTCTGTCTGGCTGCCTTCATGCTACTAAAAACAAGAATTACATTGGGTTCACCTAAAATTCAGTCTCGGTAAAAGTCCCTTGAAAAATATAGAGTAGTTGCTGTCCACTTCTGATTAATGCTTGATTTACGCTATTGTGACTAAGCCCCATGAAAAGAACTTTCTTTGTCACAGCATTTCTAGATACATAAACAATCCCAACTCACTTGTTCAAAGGTTCCTTGTGCTTGGGACCCAAAGTGCTTTTTTTTACCCTTTGATCTCATGCTTGGAAAAATATTTTCCTTGAAATGAGCAATCAGGGTAGTTGTATTAATGCAGCAAAGCCAGCACAGAATGTAGCGAAGCCAAATCTTAGGATCTCTTTCTCCTTTGGGGGTTTAATTTATCGTTTTCTCTTCAGAGGTTTGGCTTTCCTTTGAAGCTCATGAAAGCAAAAGGTTAGGAGGACCTCAGAAGTAGGTAGTCACCTTGACCTGAAGAGTTTGTGGATGTCTCCTAAGCATTGACGAATACTCCTTTGTGAATTACTGCTCAATCAGCCAGCTATTGGAGCTGGAGGAAATAATATTGGAACAAACTGTACTGTGTACCCATATCTCTTCTACACAACACTGTAAATGTACTGAGTGATATTTTTCCATGGCTGAAATTTGAATATCACCAACTAAGAGAAAACTCACCACCAATCATCATACAGAATATGTGCCAAGGTGATGCTTGTAAGTCCAGGTGCTCTTCTGTCAACATTTCTATGTAGTTCAGTCCAGAAAACATTTTGCTCCCTTTCCTGTAACCCCTTGTCCAAGATGCTCATTCAGGCCCTCTCTGAACATCTGTTTTTCTCACCTCAGCTTGCAATTTCCTAATCTCACGAGAAAAGGGAATACTGGCTATAAGGCCATTAGAGCATTAGTTGATGCTCAAAATTTTAACCAATTTTTTGGGCTGTATTTTGGCACCTAAAATTCTTGCCTTATCCACAAGTAAAAACGATACTGTAGTTCCATTTGGAGTCAGCCACTGATGGAGGTAGGAATTTTGCATATCTTCACAAGATTTTAAAGGAGCTTCCACAATGGCTTCTGAAGAATATTTTAAAGGAGTTCACTGCAGGAGTGGTGATATTTTGAGAAATAGTTACTGTTAATAAGGGAAGGCTTGCTCTGCCTTCTACTTTGCTGAGTGTGTTTCTCTGGCAAAGATCACTTCCCACTCAGTGAAGGTTTGGCACAAATGTACAGAGCATGATATGAAGAAAATGTAAAAAAATGGTAAAGTTAAAGGTTCCCCTCTCGGGAGTGGTGCTCATCTCCGTTTCAAAGCTGAAGAGCCAGCGTTGTCCGAAGATGTCTCCATGGTCATGTGGCCAGCATGACTCAACGCTGAAGGTGCACAGAACGCTGTTACCTTCCCACCAAAGGTGGTCCCTATTTTTCTACTTGCATTTTTTTAATGTGCTTTTGAACTGCTAGGTTGGCAGAAGCTGGGACAAGTAACAGGCGCTCGCCCCATTACGCAGCACTAGGGATTCAAACTGCTGAACTGCCAACCTTCCGAACGACAAGCTCAATGTCTTAGTCCCTGAGCCACCGCGTTCCTTAAGAAAATGTATATTAATAATATATTATTATATATTATAATAATAATCTATATATATCTGTAATGGGGGCTGTATGCTGGCAAGGGGGTGTCACTAATCACTGTGGTCATACCCATTGCTGAGCCCATTCATTTTTTTTTTATTTTTTAAAATTTGATTTATATGCCGCCCTTCTCCTGAGACTCAGGGCGGCTTACAGTGAGTTAAGCATTTGTTAAGCTAATAGCAAAGTTTATCACCCTTCCACTTCAAACACCTGACTCTATATACCTGTGCTTTGGTCATCTCATCATTTCTGTGTTCGGGGCAAAAGGCAATCACAGTTCTTTGAAGTTAAGGAATTCATCATTTTTTGCTTTGAACATGAACTGAAAAGTGCAGGATGAATATCATGTCACCACCACCATCAACCAGAAGGAAGAAAGAGAAGACCAACCATTTGTTTATCTGGAAGAAATAAAAGATTGGGAGAAACCCTGTTTATCTCCTGCCTTGTCCTTCGAAAATATGGTCCTCAGCTACCTACTTCTTTATTAACTCTAATTTTGGGGCAATACTTGCCATGAAAATAAATGGTCTTTTAACTGAATTAAAACAACATCTCCACACTGGAATTTTCACAAAATAATACATGAGTGACAGCATCAAACGCATCTTGCATGTTACTGACAAAATAAATCAGAAGAACAAGAAGGCAATTATGGTGTTTTTTTTTTAAATGTGGAGAAAGCTTTTGATAAATTAGAATGGGCTTTCTGGTTATGATTCAGAAGAAGTCGAATTATGGTTCTAATTTTTTTAAGGGTTTTTAATCGCAAGAATATGGTTGTCCATTTTATCTTAGCATAAAGGCTTAAAGATCTTGGCAGAGAAGATATATAAAAAAACAAAAATTCAGGAATTAAATTAGTAACTCAAGGATATAAATGGAAATTATATGTTGATGAAACTGTATTTACAGTTAGTCAAAAGCTGAAATACTCTTTAGAATTGTTAATAGTATAAACAGTTTCAGGATATTAGATTAATATGGATAAAATTTAATTGTTGACATGAAACTTAGCTGAAGACGCAACATTTATACCAAATTCTAGGTTTTAATATTACTGTTAAAAAGTTATATACCTAGGGAGTTATTTGACAAGAATCAATAAAGATTATTTAAATATATTTTTTCATAGATTGAGAAAAATATAATGAGGTATTTTTTAAATGCTGAAAGTTAAAAATGTCTTGGTAAGGAAGAATTGCAGCCATTAAAATGAACATTCTATCAAGGCTTACTTCTCTGTTCCAAATGTAATAAAAATTTAAAAGGTATGAAATGCCTGGTAAAGACAAGTAATATATTTTATATTGACTAATAAAAAAGCCCATGACTAAAATGTTACAGCATTTGAAAGAACAAGGAATCAGTGAACCCCAAATTTTAAACTATATTATCAAGCTAACTATTTTATAGATTACTGATTAGATCCTATCACCTTATAGTAGTTTCTCTCACTGAAGGAACACAACTTATACATGGAATGCATAAATATGTATTTGGTGCAAACTCAAATAGTGAGTTATAGGATTATCCAACAATTAGCATTACCCAGACAGTAATTCTTAGTGACCACAATTGGGATGAGGAACTCTGTCACTAAGCGCTGTGGTCTCTAAGCAGAAAATCAGGTGATCTCACTTCCATGTTGGTTGGAAAGCAAATCATTGTTAACTGAAACTTCCCCTGACCACAACTTATGATTTTACTTCTATTTTTTTTTAAAAAAAAATTTATTAAGACAATACAAAAAGGCAATAAAAACAAAACAAAATCAACAAAAATACAAACATTCCCTCCACCTACTAAACTCACCCTACATTACATATATAAGTTTTTAGTCATCTACAGATTGTACCATATACTTTATACCATTTGCTTAATCGTTTTTCATATATTCCAATTTCTAACTAGATGTGTTAGAGTTATAATAAATTTAATCTATGTTTTTCATCTCCTCCACCTCTATCTATCTTTTTTTAGTGTATTGCTATTTTGCTTTCAAGCCATTGATACCATTTGTGCCATATTAAATAATATTCACTTTCTTCTTTATCCTGGAGTTCCAGGGTTAATTTGTCTATTTCGGCACATTCATTTATTTTAGAGATAATTTTATCCCTGTTCGGGATTAAGTCTGTCTTCCAGTTTTGGGCATATATGAGTCGTGCTGCTGTCAAAATATGAGTGATAAGATACTTTGTTTCTTTGCTGTATTGTGATGTCATCATGCCAAGTAGAAAAAATTCTGGATTATTTTCTATCTGCAGATTTATTATTTCTTCTATAATACTTTTTATTTCTAGCCAGTATTGTTGGGCTTTGGTGCACTTCCACCAGGCGTGAAAATATGATCCCTTTTGGGTTTTGCACTTCCAGCATAGTGCGGATGTATTTGGATGAATTTTAGCTAATCGGGCCGGTGGTAGATGCCACCTATAAAACATTTTAATTAGATTTTCCTTATAGGGTGTGGCTCTCGTCATTTTGATATTTTGATTCCATAGTTTATCCCATTCTGTCAATTGGATATTACGTCCTATGTCCCTAGCCCACATTATCATGTTATGTTTGACTGTTTCCTCTAGAAGAGCATCTCTCAACAAAAAATTGTATAATTTAGTTATTATTTTTTGATCTGTTCCTAAAAGAATTTTATCCAAATCGTTCAAATCCATAGCTATTCCATGTTGCAATTTATCTTTGTTATATCTTGAGTGAATTTGAGTATAATGCCACCAGTCCATCTTTGTATCACTCTCTTGGAGTTTGTGTCTTGGGAGAAGTTCACCTTCATTAGTTAATAAATCTTGATATTTCATCATTTTACTTATTTCTAAAGTATTTGGGAATATTAACGCCTCCATCGGGGACCACCATCTCAGTATTTTTGTGTAGTACCTCTTCTTTATTCCTTGTCAAATTTTATATAATGAATCCCTAATAATATGTCTTTGGAAGTAAGTATGTTTTTTATCAGGTCCATCCCAAAGGAAGGCATGCCATCCTCTCGTAAGGTCGAATCCTTCTAGGTATAATGTTCTCTTGTCCTCCAATTTTATCCAATCTTTAATCCAAGTCATGCCAGCCGCTTTGTAATACAACTCCCAGTTTGGTACTGCCAGGCCTCCCTTATCTCTTGTGTCTTGCAACGCTTTAATCTTAATTCTAGGTCTTTTCCCTTGCCATATATATGTTGTTACTATTTTATTAAGATTTTTAAAGAAGTCTCTTCCCGGGTTAATTGGTATGACCTGGTACAGAAATAATATTCTTGGTAGGATATTCATTTTTATTGAGTTAATTCTTCCCATCAATGAGAGTTGTATTCTGTTCCATACTTCCAAGTCTTTTTAAATTTGTTTTAGTAGTTTGGTGTAATTGTCTTCCTTGATTGTTGTAGCTTTCGCGGTCAGCCAGATGCCTAAATATTTTATCTTTTTTACAATTTGGAGTCCAATTTTTTTTTCTAATTCTAGTCTCTGTGTTTGGGTCATGTTTTTAATCAATACTTTAGTTTTTTGTTTGTTTATTTTAAGGCCCACAATTTTCCCATATTCTTCTATCATTGATATTAACTTTGGTGCTGATTGTCTCGGATTTTCCAAGTTAAAGATCACATCGTCTGCGAAAGCCAACAATTTATATTCCTCTCCCCTGATCTGCAATCCTTTAATATCCTCATCCTTCCTTATCCCATTTAGGAGGGTTTTCAACGCTATTACAAATAGTAGTGGTGACATAGGGCATCCTTGTCTTACTCCTTTCTGAATATCGAATGTTTGTGTCAAATCTCCGTTTATTGCAATCTTTGCTGTCTGGTGGGAGTAAATTTTTTGTATCAAATTATTGAATTTCTGTCCACAGTTCATCAACTCCAATTGTTTTATCAAAAAAGCCCAGTTTAAATTATCAAACGCTTTCTGAGCGTCGAGAGAAATTATAGCCATTTCTGTATTTATCCTTTAATCATAATATTCCAAGATACTTATGATTGACCTGAGATTTTTCCTAATTTGTCTTCTGGGTATGAAACCATTCTGATCGGGGTGTATATAGTTGTGTATTATTGTTTTCATTCTTTGTGCCAATATTGCCATAAATAATTTGTAGTCCACGTTGAGTAATGATATTGGTCTGTAGTTCCTAATTTGTATCGGTTCTGTATCCTCTTTATGTATTAGTGTTATGATTGATTCAGTCCAGGATTTTGGAATTTCTGCTGTGGATAGTGCTTCATTAAAAACTTGAAGTAATATTAGATCGATAGTTTGTTGACAGTGCTTATAAAATTCAACCGGGATTCCGTCCAAGCCTGGCATTTTATTGTTTTTTGTCTTTTGCGGCCATCGTTATGGGTCGATTCAATATTTCTCTGTGGTCTTCTTCAATTTGGGTGATTTTGGCTTTATACAGATATGATTTAATTTGTTCCTCCGGGACAATGATTTTACTTCTAGGTTGTTCACTAACTCCATTTGTCACAAGCCAGTTGTGAAGCATATAAATGGTGAACATGTAACTGTGGGATGCCGCAATGGTCATAAATGTGCACCAATTGCAAAGCACACAAATCGGGATCATGTGACTACAGATGCTGCAATGGTTATTAATGCAAGGATAGGATTGCAAAGCTAATTTTTTTTATACTATCCTAACTTCAGTCAATAACCAAATAAGGCAATCAGTAAGAGAAGTCTACCTTGATGATATGGATTTTAGCAATGATGTGTAGTTTTTAACTACATATCATATTTAAATGATTTTTAAAACCTACATTTAAAACTGAACTAAAGTGTTTAATTTCCCCCTGTTCCTATTCCTCTTCTGTCACTGACAGGGCAGGGATATCATTACCAGATAGCTTAACAGGCAAAGGAGAAAATGAACAATTGGAATGGAGGACAAATGGGGAGGAAAAAGAGGACATACTAACTGTTTAAGTTCTTGGCATTTGCAACAAAAATTATGGGGAAAACTTCAAAAATATATATTTAGGCCTACATGTATAAGAAATTACTTCTTCAGGAGATCTTCCAAAAATAGCATCTGAGTGACTAGGAGGGTTTTTTTTTCTGCCAACAAACAGCTGATTTCACTGTCAAAACAGAGCTTACTCCCTAGATCAGAATGGGAGCATCTAGGAATGACTGCAGATGACTTTCAGATGACTGTATTATTCACCTGTGAAGAGGAACCTGGATAGTTGCAATTCATGGTAAGACAGTTGGGTTTTTTCCTATCAGCTGTTTAGATTTTTGAAGGTGTCTTTGTTTTAACATCACTTTTGGAATTTGTTTTTGTTTTTGACTTACATTTCATATGTTAAACATCTGGTTGAATGCTGAACTATCCTTTACCCCTTGCTGGATTACAATGTAATGTAAAAATCATTATATAATGATGATTTTTTAAAAAAAAATTACTGGTTTTTTTTAAATTAATGAAATACTTCAATTTTCACCACATGGAAGTTGATGGCATGAAGGTTTCTTTTTTTGTCGTGAGAGTGCTTTGATTTACATTGGACTGTTATAGTAAGGAATTTGTATTTCACTTCATTTTTACAAGAACTTGCTGTTTTACTATATTTTATTTCTGAATATTTCTCTCTCTCTTTTTTCCCTTAAAGAGACAAGAGCTTTCCCCTTTGTTTCTTCTATTCATTTTCTACTGTGGGGAAAATTATCTCAATCTGTCCTGCGGTCAAGTTGTTGTGGAACAGGCTGTCCTTGAGAAAAATTCCCTACGTTTTTTGGACTAGATTAAAAATGAAAATGAAGACATTCAACGCTTTCTTGGAAGCCTTTGGAAAAAAAATGCTTTTTAACCTATTAGTTTTCTTCGAAAATTTGGTTAAAGGGCTTATTGAAGCAATAACAATTATATATCAACCTAAAGAGGCCATTTTCCCGGCAATAGCAGAATCAGATTTCCAATCAGATGGATTAGAAATTGATTTGTTGATGACAGAGTTGGAGGAGAAGGAATTTCGCAGGAAAATTACTTGGTGGAGAAAGCTGAAAGACCTGTGAGTCCAAAAAATTTAGAGACAATACAATGGAGTGATGAATTGGACTTGCTTAAGAAAATTTATTGACTTTTTGAACAATAAATAGCAATAACAATAGCATTTAGAGTTATTTACTGCTTCATAGTCCTTTACAGCCCTCTCTAAGCAGTTTACAAAGTCAGCCTATTGCCCCCAACAGTCTGGGTTCTCATTTTACTGACCTCGGAAGGATAGAAAGCTGAGTCAACCTTGAGCCGGTCAGGATCGAGGGGATCAAACTCCTGGCAATGTGAGCATACTTAGCCTGCAATACCTCTGTCTAACCACTGCACCACCAAGGTTAGAAGGATAGAAGATAACAAATGCCATAGAGATACTTACAACAGAAATTTATGACTTTGTGAAATAAAGATTTAGTTATAATTTTAAGGAAAAGTTTTATTATTAAGAATCATTCAAGGATATTTGATCCTGGATGGACCAGAGACAAGGACTGCAATGGTTAAGTTTGAAATTGAAGCCATTGCAGACTTTCTGCAAGTAAAACACAATAATGGATTGTTCACAGAGGACTTTGAAGTTAGTTTCTGTTGTTGGACTATACCTGTTAATTGTGTTTTTTTATAGTAGATCGATGATAATTCAAATTGTGGGTAAATAGAGTTGTGGAAGCTTATATATTGTAGATCAGTTTTGCAATGGGGCAAAACTACTAATGCTGTAATATATTTATCAATCAATCAGAATAGAGCTGGAAGGGACCTTGGAGGTGTTCTAGTCCAACCCCCTGCTCAAGCAGGAGACCCTGGCCTATACCATTTCAGATAGGTCCAGTCTTTTCTTAAAAATCTCCAGTGATGAAGCCCCTACAATGTCTGAAGGCACGCTGTTCCACAGGTTAATTGTCTTCACTGTTAGGAAGTTTCTCCTTTATTCCAAGTTGCTTCTCTCCTTGATTAGTTTCCATCCATTGTTTCTTGTCTGATGCTTTGGAAAGTAAATTGACCCCCTCTTCTTTGTGGTGACCCCTCAAATACTGGAATACTGTTATCATGCTACCCCTAGTCCAGAGGTGGGTTTCAGCAGGTTCTGACCAGTTCTGGAGAACCTGTAGTAAACATTCTGACTGGCCCCGCCCCCATCTATTCTTTGCCTCCCAAATTCCAGCTGATTGGGAGGAAATGGGGATTTTGCAGTATCCTTCCCTGGAGTGAGGAGGGAATGGAGTTTTTACAGTATCCTTCCCCTGCCACGCCCACCAAGTCATGCCACGCTGACCAAGCTACACCCACAGAACCGGTTGTAAAAAATTTGGAAACCCACCACTGCCCTAGTCCTTCTTTTCTCTAGACTGGCCATACCCAATTTCTGTAACTGTTCTTCATATGTTTTTGTCTCCAGGCCTTTAATCAATTTAGTTGCTTGTCTTTGCACTTTTTCCAAAGTCTCAACAACTTTTTTCTAATGTGGTGACCAAAACTGGAT
The DNA here is from genome assembly GCA_012654045.1 of Ptyas mucosa. Classification (NCBI taxonomy): domain Eukaryota; kingdom Metazoa; phylum Chordata; class Lepidosauria; order Squamata; family Colubridae; genus Ptyas; species Ptyas mucosa. The sequence continues at coordinate 16,708,310 of WNWU01000017.1, read as the reverse complement.
GCAGTATTCCAACTGTGGCCTTATTAAGGCTTTATAATATTAAGTGTGATTCTAATATTTTGTGTGAGTTTTGATTCTATGCCTCTGTTTATACAACCAAGGATTGTATTAGTTTTTTTGGCTTCTGCTGCACACTGCTGGCCCATGTTTAAGTATGAATTCATGTTTGAGTTCAGTACTCAACTGGGGGGGGGGGGGAAAGGGACAATATACGTGTACTTTTTAATGCATTTATTTTTTGCTTTTTGCCCTGTTTAGTTTTGTTCTTTCTTCGTTGCTCTTTACTGAGTTTGCATTTTAACTCTTGAATAAAAAATAAAACACTTTGAGGGGAAAAGTCTTCTTTGGGGACTGATTTTTCAACAGCAATATTTTTGCAACAATTCTTTATTTTCCAGAACATACGTTAGCAATAATATAGAATTGATAATACATGCTTTTCAAATTTCAAATAGAAATACATTGTTTTCTGAAATTCTTATCTTGCTAGCTAATCCAGAATTTGCAGAATGGATACCAAAGAACATTAAAGGAGATGCCAGAAATGAATCAACAATATCATGTAATTTCCCCCATTAATTACGTAGGCCATCAAGGGCCTCTCCATTTCCAGAATTTGACTCACAAAGGGATTTGCTTTCATTAGTCATGTTTTATAGCCCTGCAATCTCTCTTTCCCTCCCCACCTCCAGACTTGCTTAATCTAAGCACCAGCAAAGGAAGATCCAATATTAATGAGGATTACACTCCTAGCAGGCACTGGGAACCGGCTAGGACAAAAGAGGGAACTAATTATTGGATGGGGTTAGACCTGGAAGTTTCTTATTTCACAGCTTGCAAGAGTAAATAGGAAGAGCTACATTGTCTAAGTAGCCTCTCTTCCAAGTCTTCATTGCAGGTCGATCAAAGGACACACAGGATGATTCCTGTGAACAGCAGACTCCAGTAATGTTAGCTATGACGGTGCTTGATTGAAGCCAGTGGCTGGAATCAGGAAATAAATTCATGTAAATGTAAGGTAGGCAGCGGTGAGTTTCCAATATTCTTACCACCGGTTTACCACCCGCGCACGCATGCTCACTCTCTTCATGGGTGCATGCGTCTTCCACACATGCAACCAGCCTCAAAAAAGTGCCTAAATAGGACGGCATAGAGCCAGGGCGGGTGGGTGGGTGAGCGGGCCCACCCGCAATCGCCGCTACCGGTTCACCCGAACCAGTACGAACCAGCTGAATACCACCTCTGAAGCTAAGGGTTCTCATATTGTCATCTGGGGATCCCTGGGGGTTCCGGAAACCCTTTCAAGGGGGCCAAAGTCAAACAAACAAACAAACATTTAAAAATGTTTCAGTTTTGATTTCTAAATATCAATACATATATTGAAACCCAATGGTGGGTTTCAAAAATTTTTACTACTGGGTGTGGCTTGGCTTGGTGGGAATGGCTTGGTGGGCATGGCAGGGGAAGGATACTGTAAAATCCCATTCCGTCCCCACTCCTGGGGGAAGGACATTGCAAAATCTCCATTCCTACCCCACTCTGGCCAACCAGAGGTGGTATTGGCCGGTTCTCCGAACTACTCAAAATTTCCACTACTGGTTCTCCAGAACTAATCAGAACCTGCTGAAACCCATCTCTGCATATACCCCATATATAAACCAAAGCTCTTTGGAGTCCTCAATCATTTTTTAAGAATGTAAAGGCAGCCTGGGACCAAAACATTTGAGAATGACTGATCAAAGGCATCAAGTCTGTTGATGAATGAAGGAAAGAAAGAATCAAACCATTTACAAGGTCACAGTGTACAAAAAGTTTGAATGATTACTGTTATAAAAATAGTTCATTAAAAAAAAAAACAAGATACTTAAAAAGCTGGACAATAATTGATTTTAAGGCCTGGAGGATGGAGGATATGATGGACAATGTCCTCTTTTCATTCTATGTCTGGTAAACCTAAGAGGGGTGAAGCCTTATACTTCATAATGCTAGGCCTGGTATTTGGCTTCACAATTTTCAAGACGAATCACTAATTTTTAACCTCAACCTAATATGAATGTGCAAATAGTCTAAGAATGGAACATTCTGTGCTCATAACAACTCTTTTGACCTTAGAACAACAATAACAAATCCATTTTGAGATTAGATTTTAGTATTGTTGATCATGGGTGAATCCAACTGTGTTCATTTCTCCTTGCTTGGCTTCGTGCGGCAGTTAATGATGCAAGAAGCATACTTCTACCTCACTTTCATACTTCCCTTGAAATTTATGGTTTTCAATTAAAAAAAATCATTTTGGCCAGCCGCAGTTCAGATAGGTAGAAAAATTCACCATGGAACATCCCTATTTTTTGTGCCTCAAGGCAATGTTTGCCAAATCTGGATAAATTGCCCAAAATTGGGTAAAAGTGTGTTTTCTTTGGGTAATAGCACACAAATATGTTACCCAATCATCAACAGGGACATTTAAATTGATTTAAAGTGTTTTACCTACATTGGGTAAAAAAGACTTTCTGATAAGTGGATTTGGGTAATGAAGGAAAAAAACACAATTGGGCAGGACTTGTTCTGAATCTTTATATTTCTCCAAAAAGCCATTTGAGAGCAAAAAGAAAAGCAAAAAGAAAATCCCGGAAGTATCCTGAATTTTGTTTCATTGGGATGCATCTTTGCCACAGAAAGTGGGATTATTTTTTGTTCAACATAAAACCAAAATGCTTTCTCCTTTCATGCATACACCTTTAAATTTAGCACTGTTCTGAGTTTGGTTTAAATCCCTAGTGTACAAGAACATCAGGAAAATTAATTAGACATTTTAATGAAGGAACCTATCTTTGTTCTATAAACAAATCAGCTGCAGCATAACATTACAAAGGTGAAGCTTAATTCATCATATGCACAGGCTGCACACAAACATGTAAGGCAAATGTTATTATAATTAATAAATGGATGAGTCAGATCACTTTCCAAACTGGACTTGTTCTCTAGTTAGGCAAGGGATTAAAATCCATGTTTGATGCTCCAATAAGCTTTCAATTATATATTTTGAGAAGATTGTGTAACATTATAAACATAACCGAATGCAACTCTTGCTAACATGGTGCTCTCTATGAACTTCAGTTCCTGTTAATGCGTATGGAATTTAGTTATTTCACCTGGGACAGAAGGTCAGAGGGAGTTGTATACATTCATATATATTTTCCCCCTGGACAGGTGGTTCTGGTTGATTTTAAGTATTGAATCACAGATTGCTAACTAGATTTGTTGGCTATATCTAAACAAATCTGTATGAAATTTCCTCTATTTAAATGTGCAATTGGGCTTAAATCCCATTCAGTTAATGTTTTTTTTTTGTTTTTTTTTTTAAATTTGATTTATATGCTGCCCTTCTCCGGAGACTCAGGGCGGCTTACAATGTGTTAAGTAATAGCTGTCATACTTTTGTATATTTATACAAAGTCAGTTTATTGCCCCCATAATCTGGGTCCTCATTTTACCTACCTTAGAAAGGATGGAAGGCTGAGTCAACCTTGAGCCTGGTGGGATTTGAACTTGCAGTAATTGCAGGCAGCAGATGTAAGTGAATGTTAATGACTGCCTTAGTCTACTGAGCCACCAGAGCTCCTTAACTTTTAAGTTAAGTTTTAACTTTCTCTGCTTGAAACCCATGCTTTCAAGAGGTAGTAAAAGAACCACTATGGCTTATGAAAGTTTTGGCTTAGAACTGAGTCTCTATCAGGAAGGTGGAGTCTAAATTTAAAAAAAAAAACAGAACATAATATATGCTTCCTTCTTTCGGTTGCATTTCAAGGCAGAAAAATGACAAATCTTGAATATAATAAATAGAACTCTGATGATGCTAGTCTTCATTTTCAGTTTTCGGTTTGCCATAATACTAGTAGCTTTTGGTGCCCATTTTCTAATATAAATTACAGCACATCAAAGAGGTGCCTAGAATATACACAAAAAAAGCAACTTTTATGATCCAAACTATGGAGATGTCAGCGGATAGGTTGGCAAGGAAGCCCGCAGTGTCAGCCTTTTTATTCTGTTAAATTCTGTTGTTATAGTAATCTCTCTGTTCATGTTCCAACTTTATTTTAGAAGCCCCCACTACCGCCTTTTAATTTGTTCTGTATGACTTGCAGAACTTAACTTTTCTAGGAATTAAGGACTGAATTAAGTTCGTGTTAAAGCAAGAAGTCCATTTAAATGTTCTGAAAACCAGAGATTTCACCATGCTAGCCTTCCAAAGAAGCCCCATCTTCAACAATAATGTTCAAAGCACATGTTTGCCGGAGAACAAAACCCCATGTGTGGATATAATTTTAGGTTCATTGGCACCCCTGTGGATCAGAATTTTGCTTTATCATCAATGCATATTCAGCTGTATGCAGAAAGACATTTGTTTTTTTAAACAAAAGGCCCTGGTGAAGAACCAGAAATTTAAGAGACATTAAGTGCAAAGATTTTCACAAAAATCAAAAGCAATTATAAGATAGCAGCAGTGACATCTCCAGAAGTGCCAAATGACAAAAGCAGTATCACAGTGCAAGCTCTGTCCTTTTGTATCTATGTCATATCATCTCACATTTGCATGAAAGTTATGGAGTCTGCGGTGTGCCACTGGTTTCCCCCCCTCCCTTCATTCTGACTGAAAACAACTTACAGATGGTTATGGATGGGGTACATGTGACTTGGTAATGGTGCTTGAGAAGGGAATCTCAAGGTCCTTGAGTCCTTCAGTCAAGGACTTCAAGTAGTCCTTGACTGAAACCTGAACATGAGCTGGCTGTGTGATACGGCTGCATAAAAGGCAACTACAGTTTAGACTAGATCAACAGAAGTATCATTTCTCAATCATGGGAAAAATTATTTGATTGTATTTTGCTTCAGTCAGACCTCACCTCATATTCCAGGATTCACATGTTAAGAAGGATTCAAAGAAACTGAAACATGTTCAGAAAAGGGTAAAAGGATGATCAGGGGACTCAAAACTAAGGCTTATGAGGGGAGATTAAAGGCGTTAGATATGTTTTACCTTGAGGAAAGATGACTGACGGGAGATATGACAGCTCTCTTCCAATATTTGAAAGAGTTACACATACAGCAGAGGAAAAGCGAGATCTGTTATTTCTCATTCCAGAGTGTAGAACATTTATTAGAAAACCAGTACCAGTGAAAAATCTCACTTTATCTGTAACTGAAAGGGTTGTTTTAGTTGTAGAATATCCCATAATGTTGCTAAATGTTCTTATGCAGCCAGAATACACTCCTGGTGATTACCCAGGTCGACTATACAACAGAGTGAGTCACAATCAAAATGATGGAAATGTTTTCAGTCTCAAACTAGGTCACAACCATGATTTACCACTCCTCCCTGAAGAAAAAGAAAGATGCTGTTTCAATCAGGTGCTGACATAGTCTTAGTATTTTACAGATTTAGTCAAACCAAATTTAATTCCTTTCACAAGAAGCTTAAGTATGTCCAGTACTATAATTAACTAAAGATTTGTGTTCTTGCTCTTCCAGTACTGGATGATTCTCCATTCATTCCTTTGTTTATTTCAAAGAGTTCTATTCTATCGTTCCTGTGGGGTTCACAGGTCTTAAGCCAAGACAAACTGTGGCAAAAAAAAATGACATCTTTAAAGAGCTTTAAATAGCATCTTTAAATTATATTTATCAGCAGCATTAAAATACCCATCAGAATGTGACCAACATTCATCCAGCAAATTCTTTATAACTGAGGGCTTTTCTCAATAAAGAATGAAGAATGAGGGTAGTTAAGTTTGAACCCTCAGGTTTTTAAAAAGTCCTTTATATGAAAGTGCCACCTCTCCATTCCAATGCTTCCAGTAATGGATGCAAAATGGTACAGCATTTTTAGCAATGTTGGCCATTGGATTGGAGGAAAAAATAATGGATAAGATCCAGTTCAAATCCTCAGGATAAACTAAGAAAATTTGGTACTAATCTCCTCATATTCATCTTACTCTAAAGTAAAAAGGACCAATTTCACGGAATGTAAGAGTGTCAATCGGATCAAAGACGTATTAAACCAGCATTCTGCAGCCAACCAGAGAACATAACCAGGACACCAGTACAATAGCACCCTCCTGTGCATGTTTCCCAGCAAGTGTTATGGAGAGACATCCTGGATACATGTACAGCAACCATCATGACTCATTGCCATGTCTTTATCTAATTGCCCTCAAAAACTAGCCAGGGCTATCGCTACATCTCATGGTGATCAATTCCACAGTTTAAAATATGATGTGAGAAGTTTGGAATTTCTCATCATTATGAGGCCTCAGGGTGGACAGAGGGGAGACTTCCCTTCTTATGCCAAAGTTATATACCACTGTGGTGTTTTCTCTTCATTTTTATAAGTCTGATATCTCCTGGAAGGTGTAGAAAATATCACAGTGTCATTTTCTAAAACCTTCTTCCAGCTCTATCATAGCATTTTCAGTTGTAGTGGAGCAATTTTCACAACTATAGTAAAGCATAAAACCATTGTGACAGAGAGAGTTGTTTCTGATTCCTGTGGCCATAATTTTGGCCAAGCTGTCCAATTCTTTACTCTTGCTCTGCATTGGGCAATCAGGAAAATCTATTTCTGTACACTTTACAAGGACTGTTGGGCACCTTACTGGATTATTGCTTCAGTGTTTAATTAGGAGATTAAACTTTTCATACTTGATTTTAGATTATCTGGAAGTATCTGGTTGAACAACACTCGGTGTAAGACACTCGGTGAATAAGAAAGACCATTAGTCACATAAAAGGGCTCTCTTTGAGTTATGTGAGTGCATGTGCTAATTATGTAAGGGGGGGAAGCAAAATTAGAAAAAGAAGTAATGTAATTCTCTGTGTTTAAGCTGATATTTTGCCAGTATTTCTCTCATTTTTATTCATGACTTCATTTGTATTTCGTAACAATCTGCTACACTGATATTCTCTTTCATTTAATATTGATTTGTTTGGATGAATTAATTGTCTATTAACATCTTACTTTTTAAGCAATTGTTCAACCTATTTCACAAGTTAATAACCCAAATTTGATACTCTGAAGAATGCATCATTCAAGCCAGTTTATGCACAGTTTGGGTGTTACAGTTCAGATGAGTGCATACTGGCAGAATACCTTTCCAGATTAGATGAAGCTTGCTTTGGTTTATTTAACTGGGGAAGGGGGGACCTAAAATTATTTTTAGGCCACCAGACCCTGGAATGGAGGCTAATTTAATCAGCTGGCCATTTTGTGGTCTCCTTTCTTTTTTTTTTTTACCTTTCTCCCTAGCAAAAGAAAATTCTGATCCTGGGCCAGAACTTTGCCTTACATTTAGATTTAACCATCCTCAAACTATGTAATGATGACAAACTATTTCCAATTTCCAGGTTATAATGTCAGTGAGAGTTGTTCTCACTAGTAAAATATCTTCTGAACATCAAGCAAAGCATTCATGTGTGACTAAAGTTTTGCTTCCCCATCCATTATATGTGGACCAGACTTCACAAGACATTTTCCCCCTACTTTGAGACTTTATATTTAGGACATAATCACTCTCTAGGATGTAATCATAGAACTCTGCTGAGTTTCATTGCCAGCTCTTTGTGCTACAGGGTCTCTGGTCTCTTTAGTGAAAAAGATTTTTCTAAAGTCTAAACCAATGTTTTTCAGTCTCAGAAACTTTAATATGTGTGGACTTCAACTCCCAGAATTCCCCAGCCCAACAAAGGAACTCTAGGCTGCTAGCTGAAGTTCATTAAACCTGAAAATATGTAGGACTTAAACATATATAGGCAGCTGATTTTAAAATATATTTGCATGACAACTACCAACAAAGTTTTTTTTTAAGTATGTAGAATGAAATTGTAATAAAGCCATTTATTGGTTCAAGCCACTATGATAGTGGGCATATGTAATTCTACATACTGTGTTTCCCTGAAAATTAGACCCTGTCTTATATTTTTTTCAACCCTGAAATAAACGCTTGGCCTTATTGCCATGCACTCAAAAGCCCGATTGGGCTTATTATCAGGGATGTCTTATTTTGGGGGAAACAGGGTAGCAACATAATTAAACTAGGATTTGCCCAACATTAATAAAGGTAAAGGTTCCCCTTGCAGATATGTGCTAGTCATTCCCAACTTTAAGGGGCAGTGCTCATCTCATCTCTGCTCATCTCTGTTTCAAAGCTGAAGAACCAGCACTGTCCGAAGACATCTCCATGGTCATGTGGCCGGTATGACTAATTGCCGAAAGTGCATGGAACACTGTTACCTTCCCACCAAAGGTAGTTCCTATTTTTCTACTTGCATTTTTACATGCTTTTGAACTGCTAGGTTGGCAGAAGCTGGGACAAGTAACGGGAGCTCACTCTGTTACACAATGCTAGGGATTCGAACCGCCAAACTGCCAACCTTTCTGATCGACAAGCTCAGTGCCTTAGCCACTGAGCCACTGCATCCCTTATTAATACCATGGTCAATGGCCCTGATCCAAAGTCCACTCCAACATGTGCACATGAGTGACATTTTCTCATTCTCTTCATCTAGTTTGAAAAATTGTATGGATGGATAGAGGGACATTTTGGGGAATGTAAAGGAGTAACTAGAAAGAGGAATTTAAAAATTGATGGAAAAACTTATTTGCCTTTTCAGATTGGGTTCAGCAAAAAACAAAAACAATAAAACACACCGAGTCTAACTCTTTAGCTTGAGTTGCCCAAAAATTCTCAGATGTGGCTTGGCTGGATTGGAGGATTTATTGCAGATGACAATGAAGCCACCCTATAGAATTAATTGCCAACAACTACTGCAGCAATGTAAAAGGTGTTTACACTTTCAAGAGGTCTCCCTCCCAGACAAGATAGATAGACTTCTGTGTAAATCAGGTGTGGCTACTACCTTTGGCTCAAAGATCCCATAGTCCTAACTGTTAGCAGGGGACTTTGTATATCTTTGATGGATGGCAGTGGTATGATTTCTTCCTGATTTTCTGGCAGGCAACAAACACACCAAGAAAGAAAAACTAGTCTACTGAGAAAAACTGGTACTTTAAGTCAAAATCCCATCTCCACCCCCTTAAGTGATGTTGTGACGTCACTGTCTCACCTTCCTCTGCCGTCTATTCCCTTTCTTTAAAGTACAGCCTCCAGCTTAAAAAGTTGCCCATCCATGATATATAAAGCCATTACTGCGGTAGTTTAATTAGATCATTGTTTCAAAGTAAGTACATAAGACTGTTAGATGGAAAATATGGAAAACTTATTAAGGCTGGGATGGAATATATTAGAAATGTTAACATCACAGGGAAATGTACTTTGTGAAGCAGAAATTTATTAAGATACAGAGGCTTTGGAGGAAGACGATTAAAACAATGAAAGAAATGTTTCAAAAGCTTTTGTTAATTGCCAAGCAGATTGGCCAAGGAGATTTGTTAATTGCCAAGCAGCCTTAGATGGAGAGCAAGATGGACCGTTTCTCTTTTGTGATTCTGATTGGACTTCCTACAGAATTTTATTTCAGCTCTAGCCATGGGACAACAAGTTGCTGAGCACAATGCCCTATGGTAAGGATGCCATTTTTAGATATTGCTTTAAATGGCAGCTTTACCAAACAACAGAGCCAATTCTGTTGTCATGTATCAGTTTTTAGTTTTATGTGTGTATATTGCTATTTTATATTAAAAAGGTGGAAAATGTGAATCAGTCTACTCCTACTGTATATTTAAATCATTTTACACACATTTTGATCATATTCTTGGTTCATATTGCTTTATTTTGTCTATCCATTAACCATTTTTCCCCCAGTGAGACCAGTCTATCAGGGCAACCTGGTCTACCCAAATATGGGACGGAGCATACTGTTTCCGTTTTCGCTTTTCAGCCCCTATCCAGGAGCCTTCACAGGCAGTCGCTTTCGCGACAAACTATTTTGTCTGGTAAATATGGTAAGTATGGTAAATATAAATTCAACATATCTATTAAACAGATATTTCCTGGAAATTAAAGCAGATGTAGGTTTTCTTACTTGTAATTCTCATCTTAGATCATTAAATTAATATTTTGTTCTATGTAGAAAAGTATAATTATACCAATATCTACACCAACCTATCCCTCTTTTAAAATGGAAGGCATGATTTTTCTTGCTGAGAGCTACAATGGAACATAGCTTATTAAATTTCCTGCTTATCCCCGATTAGGATAAAATTGTTTATGCTTGTCTTCTTTATAAATCCAGTTCTTTGCTCTAAGTTAATCATATAGTCTATGTGTGACTATCGGAATGTAATTAACATTATGCTTTATATAATTACTGTATAGCAGTGATTCTCAACATGTGGTCCATGAAGCCCTGAGGGGCTGTGATGTCGTCACAGGAGGTCTGCAGTCTTGAAGAAATGTTGTGATTTAAGTCTTTGGTTAAGTGTTGGGGGTCTGTGGCCATGCTCCATGGCCACAAAAGGTATTCAAAAGAGATTGAGAAACCACTGCTGTATACAGTGTGTTCAGTATTTTTGTACTGGAATTGTTTCCTTTTTTTTTTTTTTGGTCTTAGGACATTTAGAAGCTCTGAGCTAAGTTCATATTGGCCTCATATCTTAACACTATTTTGAAACATCCTTGGACAATTGCTTCTCAGCTGATCATCTACTCCTTTGCTCTTGAGGGCAACTATGTTTTTCACTTAATAATCTAGACATTCAATCCATTTCTGAAGTATTGTATTAAGTGATTAAAAAAGCACCCTCATGACCTTTATTGGAAGACAATATTATAAGACAAACCAGCCTCCTAGGCTGATTTTAGCCTTGTTAACGCAAGAAGGGGTATGGTTCATTTTAAGAGCACTTTCCACTGAACTAGGCCAAGAGCCCTTTCACTTCTGGTGCTATGCATTTTTTAAAGCTATGCTTCTTACAGTCATATCTTATTCTCTGTAAATATAGTACTTGTGAAGGAAGAAGATAATTAAATGATCTTACATTAATTCAAGAGTTAGTTTTTAATCTTACAGGAGATCAATTCCATAAAAAGATGGTCCTTTTCTTTTATCGGAACACTACATGTGAATGCATCCAAAGCGAGAAGAGATGATAAATGGGGCAGAAACATGTCAATGTTCCTTAGATTACATTCACCTTGTACCCAAGTAAGTCTATATCACGAAAGTCAGAAATAAGATAATTGAATATACAACTCTTTGGGACAAATGGTGCCCATGTTCACCAGTACAGGTAACCATTTGTTTAGTGAACATTTGAAGTTACAATGGCAGTAAAAAAAAGTGACTGTTTTTCCCACTTATGACTGTTGCAGCAAGTTTATGGTCATGTGATCAGAATTTGGATGCTTGGCAATTGGTATGTATTTATGATAATTGCAGCATCCCGGGGTTTTGCAAGCCAAGTCAATGGGGAAGCCAGATTCACTTGACAACTGTGTTACTAACTTAGCAACTGCAGGGATTCACCTAACAAACTCTGGCAAGAAATGTTGTAAAATGGGGCAAAATTCAATAACTATTTTGTTTAGCGATAGAAATTTTGGGCTCAATTGTGGTCATATGTCAAGGATTACTGTATCTATCCATGAATAACTTGGGACACAAATCATATGAAATATACAACGTACTTGTATCCTTTTACAAACTCCTTCTAAATAACTACTTTTAACCACTCCCTAATGTTTCATATCAAGACAGGGAGGTTTTGCAAAAATCCGAAACCACTTTGTTGTATGAAAAACTAATTTATGAATATAAAGATCTAATTGCCTAAAGCTGCTGACATAAGTAGGACAAAATTACCTCAATGGTTTTAATATTATATATACACATAATAGTTACCGCATCACGATGAGAAAGTCATGCTCCAGTAATAATGCAATGATACAAATTTAGTCAAAGACTGCAGAATTAGCAAACCCTTAAATGACCCATTTTAACAAAACTAACTTTGATGTGATCATCTGAAGAGAGACCGGCCTGTTTCACAAACTCATTGCTTGATACCTCCACCCAACACCCAGATCTCTGGTTAGACTATATGAAGTGAATTTCTGGTCATGTGATCCAGCCCAAGCAGGTTGTGCTGGAGTGAATATTTGCACTGACATACATGGCCATATTCCAGAGAAACTTGCTGTGGGAACAAAAGAACATCATTCATGTGCTAATTTACAACTTTCCCTTTAATTTTTACCTCAGGTGCTCCACTGCTGAACCACTGACCTACTTTTCAAAGTAAAAGCAATTTGACCTGTCAGCATTGGGTGGATGTTCATGCAGGGAAATTAAATTGTATACCTTGGATGTACTTATTGAGATTTGAGACATATATAGACAAGGGCTTTGTAACTTATTTACATTTGTGTTCACTTCCTAGGGTCATAAAAACTAACCAGCACATTTTACTTACTTTTATTTTATAGCCAGAAAAAGAGCTGCGTAATTAAATTATTTCATTTAAATTCAAAAATTAATTTAAAAATAAGTGGGACCGCTCTTTCAAAAATATGTTCTTATTAAATTGTTTAAGAAATCAGACTTTAAAAAAATCTGGCTCATTTCAGTAATAATAACAGCAGCAATAAATAATACAATACATGTTTGCCTTTGTAGTTAATCTCACTTTGGAAAGAAATTTAAGATTTTTAATTTAGAGGTAAACCTTCATTAAATGCCATTCTGAAAAAAATGTTATGACAAAAAAGTTTATCTTCTTCTGGGTGGAAAGACAATTCTGTTTAGTATGCAGTTATAAAATGAAAGCTAGTGGGAAAATCCTACATGTACATATTATATCAAATACATATTTAATCAATAAAAGAAATGCATGTATAAGAGAGACAGCTAAGCTCTGTGTTTTTGTGCATGTATCCAAAAGAGAAGGGGAAGGAGGCCCATTTATTGGGAGGCAAGTCCCAGTTATGTTGTGGTATGCACCAAGGATGTGACCACCTTGCTAAAGTGTTCAGGGTCATGTGCTGCTCTTCCTGCATAGCATAAAGCAAATTGCTTCTGGACAATGGAAAGTGTCCCTTTCCAAACATCACCATGAAAGTCTGCCTTGGCCTGCAGTTAAGGATCATCGGCACTCTATATACAACTTGACTATGGGCTGGTCTTTTCTGGTGCCAGGAGGCTGTGAGAATCTGGATGGGGAAGAACAGGCTCTGTCTCAACCAAGCAAGGCTAAGGGGCTATGGGTTTTATGGGCCCCACAGATCTGGAGACCTTACATTGCTAACTTTGGATAGGATACCACTCCCTCAGACTCCCTCAGACGAGGTGGTACAAAATCTGGGGTCATCCTAGACTATTTGAGGAACAGGTGGCATAAATCCATCTGTGAGCCAGTTGCACTTGTTCCTGAGTTGAGAGTGTTCTTAATTACTCATGCCTTAGTCACTTCCCTTTTTCCTATTTCAAGGTGCTTTATTTGCATGGAGTTGTCCTTGAAACGGATTTGAAAGCTGCAGCTGGAATGTTATCTGAGCTACACTATAGATTCCAGACGTTTTCTAGGTCCAATTCAAGGTCCTGGTTATCATCTTCGAAGTCCTTTGTGGCATGGACCCAGAATATTTAAAGAGGCAGTCTTTTTTTGTGTAGGATTTCTGCTTTTCTCATAACAGTGTGGACATGGGGGCAAATTCATTCTGTAAAATAATGTCATCTTGTGGGACCTAGGAGATATCTCTTCTCTGCCACCTGACCTGTGGAAGAGCCTCCCCCCTGAAGTCTATGTGACTCCACTTTGTTGGCTTTCTGGAAGGCTTTACCAGTCTAGCTCTTCCCTCAGACTCAGGGAAGGGCAGAAGCTAGTATTATTTTCTGTGTTGACGATTTTAGTGAGAAGTTATTTTTACTTGGCATCTTTTACTGGCTTATTTTTACTGTTTAAATGTTTCTATTTTTAAAAAAAAATCTATTATTTCAGGTTTTCACAGAATTCAGTAGAAGCAGATACAGTAAATATCATAAGTTGAATAATGGGCTACCACAAGAGTCAGTGCTAACCCCTGCTCTTTTTAACTTGTACATCCATCACCTGCTTGAAACTTTCTTTATGTGAATGATATCAATCTCACAGTCCAAAGGACCAACTTCAGTGATGCAGAAAGGATGTTCTCTCAAGATCTCCAGAAGATGGATGACTACTTCAAAAACTGGTGCCTCCAACCAAGCCTAACAAAAACAGAAGTAGCCACATTCCACCTCAGCAATAGATACGTCAATTACCATCCTTCAGTGAAGTTCTGGAACTGTATATTACAATGTAATAACTCTCCAATGTACCTGGGAATAATACTGGACAGATCACTAACCTTCTGGCAACTCCTGAAAAATTGAAAAGCTGCAACAATTTACTAAACAGACTGGCTGGAACATCCTGGGGTGCTGATGCTAACACCCTATGAACAACAGCCTTGATTTTAGTTTATTCTACAGCTGAATATTGTGTCAGTGGGTGGCTGGCAATACCAACACCCAAATGGTCGATGTCCAACTCCGGCAGACAATGTGTTATCATCTCTGGCACATTGCATCCCTATTCCTGTGCACTGGTTTCCAGTACTTAGCAATATCATATTGCCCTATAACAAGCTCTGGTTTGGCTATGGTCAAGGATGCTGAACAACATGGCCCTCCCTATTCACCATGTCAATGCACAGTCCATCACAAGATTGAAATCCTGTAAGCCAGATTGGAAAACCGCTATTCATTTAACATCTACCCAGTTTAATCCTGAGAATGCCTGGAGAGAGGAATGGTCCAAGTTACTTTCTTGTGGTCTGGTCATTAGTCATCCCTCTACTAAACCACCTGGTGTGACCTACCTTGCTTTGTCTGATGGAAATTGAACAGAATTAGGTATGATACTAGAAGAAGTGGCTCTGCCCTGTATCAGAGGACACAAAGATTCCCCATGCTGCGATTGTGAGACTGATATGCAAAGTATTAAACACATTGTGTAAGATTTCCCACATTGTGCGTTATCTAGTTCCCTAGAAGATCTGCATACAGTAATGCCAGAGGATAGCTGAATTGGATAGCCAATTATGAGGCCACTGTCATACCCACATAGAAGTTTTACTTAGAATTATGTGGACTGTGTATATATGTTTTCTTCTCTTCTATCAGGTTCTCATCATACACTAAATAATAATAAATTTCTATGTTTATCTTTTGTTAGCTTCCCAGAATTATCTGATTAGGATGGATGACCTAATATATATACAAAATAAATACAACTAGCTGGGTGTGTGGATTCAAGGGAGCAGAGAAAGTGGACTGGTACTTCTAACTGCAGGAATATCTCTGGTGTATTTCAATCACATTGTAATGGGCTATGAGAAGAACCTTGAGAGGCAGGAGGAAGAGCCTCAACCAGGGCAATAGTCAGATAAGAGATATCTCAGCCCACAGAAGGAACAAGAGTGGAGAAAGCATCACAGAAGAGGCCCTCCCTAGTTCTCTGGAAAGTAAAGGCAGAGGGAGGGAGGAAATGCTTTTTGCTTGCAAATGCTGTCACCTAAAGATTGTATTAGTGCTCATGGTTTGGGTTTCCTGTCTTGGCTACAGTATCTTGAAGCACTGACACAATGGGGGACAGCAGGGAATGTTCAGATCAAAAGAAAATAATTCAAGGGATAGATAGTGAGAAGGATGTCCTGTTTGAGATCCAGTTTTGTAGAGCAATAGTTGCAAGTGGGGTTCTTCATAAGCATGACCTGGTCCAGATCTTTTCTTATGCTGCCTTGAGAGAACTAGAAGCAATTCATGAGACTGGGGAGAGATGTATACTGCCTCTAACCTACTTGACTTTAAACCAGTGGTGGGTTGCTCCTGGTTCTGTCCGGTTCTTTAGAACCAGTAGTAAAAGCGGCGGGAGGCTCCACCCTCCCGCCCAGATGTCATAATTGACAATCTGCACATGCCACCTGGTCTCTATATCTCTATGATATAGATTCTCAGTTTAAGGTTTTCAAAATCAAAGCTCTAAAGATGGCTCTTATTCCCATAGATCAGGGGTGTCAAGCTCACGTCATCATGGTGGTGTCACATGACATATCGGGACTTTCCCCCCCTTCGCTAAACTGGGCAGGGGCGGGGCTAGCACGTGACACATCTGGCCCCTGGGGCATGAGTTTAAAACCCCTGCCATAGATAGACTGTACTGAAATTATAAGTATTACACGTTATTGTACCAGTGTATTGCAAAATCAAAATAAAAAATGGTAGACATTGATATTCATGGGTCTCCATGACTTCTATATATGGATGCCAACTAGATGCTCATCGATGGCACTGCAACAATAATGGAAATTTAGTTTCATGAAACTGTTCTTTCCTAAATACTAGATCATGGTCATGGATCCCATAAATATGCCTATGTATATATTATCTGTCAGTATCAATAATACTGTTAGAAAGTCTATGGCATAAAATCAAATGCATAATAGTCCTCAGTATTTTATATAGAAATATGTATCAGAACTTCTATCTAGATTTATGAAAGCCACAGATCCACTGTCATGTGATATGCAGCCATAACCCAAAAACCTAGATCTAGAAAAAAATCTGTGTGGCTGATGAAGATTTATCTCAATCTGCCAAATATTTGATTTGATCCCAGTTTATCAACAAAAAAACTATTAGCACACAAGAAAATAGACAAAATCATAGACACGTGATTTTTGGTCTGCTTGGATTCTATAATTAGAAAGCCAGGTGATATGCCCAGATGGCTTTCCTGCAAAGATTAGGAGAAACTGTACCTCTAGCCTTGAGTTTTTTCATAGCTGACAATGACACGAACCATTCGCTTTGGTGAAGTTTAAGAAATTCTATTGCAATAATTTCCAGGAAGCTGATCAGCCTAAAGAAAGTCATTGCAAGCAATCCAGCATCAAAACCAGATTCTGGTCCTTTTTATTGATATTTTAAGGTCATTAAAATCAAACAGGTTAGAGAGCTGTTTCCAGTGCTTGTTTACATTGGGCAACATTCCACATTCGAAAGGTTGTGATCAAAGTTTAGCTGTCCATAAAATATTTTCTCCCAGTCAAAATTATGATTGTTATTCCTGTATTACATACTGTAATGTAATGTATTAGACACCATACAAATCCTAGTAAGCAAAAATAAATAAACTACCTAACCAGCAATACAAGGGAACTGTGTACTTAAAGGTGTCTGCCTGTGTGCTTCAATCTTTTTCTTTAAGAAAACTTAGTCCAAAATAATGATTAGGACAGGTGTAGTAACTGTCAAAAGAGAATTCAACAAGCATCAATCAAATCTTTATTTGGTCCAAGACCAGCACAGAGTTCAAGATTGATGAAGGGCCATAAATTTAGGCATCTGCTCTAGCCTATGGCCCCTGATTTTAAACTCAGAACTGCCCTGCTTGTCTGAACTTGGGACATTTGAGTATTAATTTGCATGCTTACTTCCTCCTCTGCCTTTTTAAAATTTGAAATTAAATGGGTGGTAATAATCACTGACTTGCGAAATGCGTGGCTGAAAAATTCAAGGGGAGGAGAAAGAGGAAATTGATTTCAAAAGATCCAGCCTTGAGGATTTTTTAGCTCAGACTTCCGATTCTTCACTGGAAATGACAGAAACATCCACGTGGAGGCAAAGGCAGGGAAATATGAATTGGAAGGGGGGGGGGGGGAACGGAGATGGATTTAAATCCTGTTTTCTCTATTTTCTCTCCAAAGATAGCGGCCTATAAGCTTTATATTTGAAGGCCTGAAACATCATCTTTTATCAGAATTCATTTAAACGCCTGTAACTGCTCTCCGTCCACGAGGACGGACTTGTTGCGTAATTTAGGCTGAACAGAAATAGGTTTGACCAAAATGTGTCAAGCCGGCCGGCATTTTAGCTTGTTGCATTGGTTATTATGGCTGTTTGAAAGGGCGGGTGGGGTTTATGCTTTAATTGGAAGCCGCCCAGAGACACGAATATATCAATCGGAATAAATAATAATCAGCTGAAGAAAAGACGGATACTATTGTTTCAGTAAAAAATAAAAGAACCAGGAACTCGAACGGCCTTTTCCCGGGTTTTGTTAAGCTTGCTTTACGTGGTACAACCTCCTGTCACTAACGCCGCACGTGTGGAAATTTTAATCTGGGCCGGAAGCGCCCTTTCTTTGCGCTGTCTCTGGGGTTAAAAAAAAAGTGTGTGTGTATTTGTGTGTGTGTAAAATGGGGGGGGGGGGGTGAATGGGAGAATCTCTTTTCGGCCACAAGCCACATTCGCCACCTCTGCCCCGACGTCATAATAGCAGTTGGCGAACGCGGCGGCCCGGTCGCAGCCGATCGGGGCTGGTTTGAGCTGGTGCGTTGTCATAGTAACCAGGCCGGGCCTATAAATAGAGGCTCTGCGGCGCTTGTCGGGCTTTGTCAGGCGTAGACGTTGGGAAGTTCTCGGCGGCAGCAGCCGCTCACCTGCGCGGCAGCAGCAGCAGCAATAGCGGCGCCGGGCTCTTTCTCGCCGGTTGTATCCAGGGCCCAGCCCGTGAGGCGTTGAAGGTGGGATAACAGTCACCCGCTTGGCCTCCACCAGCTGCCGCGCAGGATAAAATAGGCTGCTGCCGCCGTCGTTGCCGCCGCTACAGAAAAGGGACCGCTGTCGCCTGAGGTGAGGGGAAGAGGCCGGGTGGAGAGGCGGCCACGTGGATGGGGTGGCGGAAGGCAAAAGCAGAGGCCGGGCTGGCTGGCGGACGGTTGGTGGAGAGGATTGGGTGGGTGGGGGGGGGGGGCCTTGAACGCCACGAAAAAAATGCGGAGGGGAAAAATTTTACAGGGGGGGGGAGGGGGGAAGGGGGGGGGCTTTGCCGCTATGGTGTCCTTGAATTAATCCTCGATTCCTGCCCCCTAAATTTCTTCCCCGGGCAGACTCATTTCAGGGTCCAACGGTAAAATAACGATGATAACCAAGATCGGTTCCAAAGCCGTGTTTTTTTGGGCTAGCTTTTTAATTGGACTGATTCTTTTTTTTTTTTAACACGCCACCTTTCCCCATTGCGGTGGTTTGGCGGTTCGGCCAACCGGGAGTGGGTGGGTGGGTGGGAGCGGGAGAAGGTTTCGGGGGAAATGTGCCTGACTCTCGGGGTGAGGGGTGGGGGGCAGGGACGGGTTGGCTCAGGGACCCCCCCCCCCCCGCCTCGTTTCCTCGCTAGTTTTGGAGGGGCGGGAAAAGAGAGAAACGCAGAATGAAAAACACAACACTGCAGCGGTGGCTCCTTTGCGGTTTCACTGCAGCGATTCCTACATAAAGCGCTGGGAAGTATTGAAATGGTGGGGAGAAAATGTGGAGAAACGTCACTTAAAACAGCTGGTAGCTTGTTGGTAAAGGGGGTATCTTGAAAAACAAACAAACAACGAAAATGACTGATGTTGCATTCCGTTGATTTCTGGTTTCCAAATACAAGAAGCCGCTCAGAACCGGGTGTTGTCGGGCTGCCAGACTTGTCTGTCGATTTTTATATATATATATTTTTTACCGTCGCCCTTAAAAATGCATATTGCAGCCGTAGCACCGTTTTCTTGACCTCCTTATCTATCCTCCCCTTTCCCCTTTGGAGTTATCCCGTGCCACGTAATGAGAAGCTGGGATTGGAGTGGGGATTGCTTGGTCATCCTAAAGGCTCTGAAACTGCCATATGGTTGGTGATAGGCAGACACGGCCCTAAGGCAGAAAGGACTGGCCTAGTTTTTACTGCAAGGCTGAGTGACTTGATGGGAAAGAGATAATGGATGGGTGTTTCTAATGCCAATGGGGTTGGTTAATCCCGATAACAGTTTTATCAAGATATTTACTCCTGGAAAATAATGACATATCTGAATAACATGTTAGTTTAGGAAATAGGAACTACTTTTATTTAGAGCTTTTGAGCAAACCAAGTTATCAATGAGAGCAAGTTTGACCTCGTAGTTAAGGTTGCTGGGGTTAGAAACCAGGAGAACCAGCTGGGTGACTTTGGGGCCAGTCACCAGAGATGTGAGTTCTAGTTCCACCTTAGACATGAAACCCCACTGGGTAACTTTGGGCTAGTTTCAGCCCACTACATGAAGCTCGGGCAACAAGTTGGTCAGTTCCTGTTGCAACTAATGGACCAACGCTCAGTTGATGTGAAAAAAGTCAACCCTGCACTTGCAGAACAGTGTCACAAAGAAAAAAATAGGATAAATATAAGATACTATTTAGCATCCTAAATAAATTCTGGGACATAAATGTACCTTAGGATTACAAGAGGAATGTGCTTACAAAAAAAATAGTGCTTCTATTAATAATTGGAGTAGCATATGTTTTTACACATTCATGTTAATGTACTGTGGTGAAAGCTCAGCTGAATTTGCTGTTCTTGAGGTTCTATGATGAACAATAATACACTCAGTATATTCTAGATTTGGTTGTGGAAATTTTACTGTTACAGTATGGATTTTGATGGCACAATGATGCACTTGCTCCCAGGATTGTCTAGGATTGCAGCCTTGTACAATTTAAGGGAGAGGCATTATTACTTAATGAAGAAATATTATAATAAAACAACATTAAATATAGCCAGTAGAGTGGGAATTGCTTTTTTAAAATGACTTTTTAAATGTTGATTGCCAAGAAACAATTTCAAGATGTAGGTGAAGGGTTGGAAAATTACTATGCATTTAAAAATTTTAGCTGCTGAAAAGGTTCACCAACACTTGTAGACTATCACATTCCATCTATGGCTACCACTGATATAAATACATCCACATTCACTCAGTTACCTTAATTTTTTAAATTATATATAGAAAGTTCAGTACTGTGTTGTAATTTGTGATTGTGGTTTATATGCCACTGATGTCTGAACTTCTTCAATCCTGTTAAGGGGCTTGAAGATGGCAAAAGTAAGCATTTGTAACAGTTTCAGAATTTCATGATGCAGCTAGTTCACAGAATTGGTCACTTTAATTCCATGCTATGATTTTATTTTTGGCTATTGTGTGTTGATAATTTGATATGTTACTAGAAGTAATTGTACCAAGGCTTTCCTCTTAGTGCTTATCAGACTATATACATGGTGTTTCAGAGTAATGAGCACAAATAGACTGTGACTGGCATTCTATTTTTACATCTAATTATTCTGGTGTTGAGTCAAACTGCATCTTAGTTGAACTATAAAGAACATATCATCAAGTTCCTGTAGTTCTTATTTCACTTGGCTGACTCAGATAATGAATTTAAAAAAATCTTTTTTGTTTACAGTTTGTTCCATTAAAAATCATTTGGTGGTGTAATTGAATATTGAACAAGATGAACAGCTTTAGTGGTGAAGAATTCAATTTTAGTTTCCTTGATGAAGGCTTTACTGCAAAGGATATTGTAGACCAAAAAATAAATGAAGTTTCTTCTTCAGTGAGTATATTAGTTAATTAACATTTTTTAAAAATGCCTGGAACTATTCATAATGTTCAACAGTTGGCAATTGTATGTTCGATTATGAATCTTGTCTTTGTCCTTAGGATGATAAAGATGCTTTTTATATTGCTGACCTTGGAGATGTGCTGAAAAAACACTTGCGGTGGTACAAAGCCCTCCCTAGAGTTTTTCCATTCTATGCTGTCAAATGCAATGATAGCATTGCTATAGTGAAGACTCTGGCTAGTCTTGGGGCAGGATTCGATTGTGCCAGTAAAGTAAGTGGCTAACGTTAAATGATTATTCTTTGGTTTATTGAATCTGAGGTTTTATGTATGTGCGTGTGAAATTAATTATTTATTCTCTTCTAGACTGAAATACAACTGGTCCAAAGTGCTGGAGTGCCCCCAGAGCGTATAATATATGCAAATCCATGCAAGCAAGTCTCTCAAATTAAGCATGCTGCAAATAATGGTGTACAGATGATGACTTTTGATAGTGAAGTTGAGCTGATGAAAATTGCAAGAGCCCACCCCAAAGCAAAGTAAGATATCTTTGCAAGCAAATAGTTTTCTGTTTGTTGGTCTTTATAGGTAATTAAAGAGCTGAGATAAAATTACTAGTTTGTGAATTGGAGGGGAATGTTTTACACAATGTTTTTAGAGAAAAAAAGACAGGGTGCAACTTGTTTGGCAAAAAGGCTTTACTATTAAAATGCTTGAGATATTTTTTTTCTTTAAAAAGTTTTCTTAAACATACAAATGCCTATGCTTACTTTTTCAAAGTTTTTTTTTCTTTATTAATTGTAAACTGTTATTTAGGCTGGTCCTGCGAATTGCAACAGATGACTCAAAAGCAGTTTGTCGCCTGAGTGTTAAATTTGGAGCCACACTAAAAAACAGCAGGTTGTTGCTTGAGCGAGCAAAAGAACTTGACTTAAATATTATTGGAGTCAGGTGAGTAAAAAAATGTTGGAAAAATGCACCTATTTCTCTCGTTTACCTTCATTTTAAAAAGTGGCTAAACTCTACCCAATTTTCCCCCCAAGTTTCCACGTTGGAAGTGGCTGTACAGATCCTGAGACTTTTGTGCAAGCTATTTCTGATGCACGATGTGTTTTTGATATGGGGGTAAGTACAGTCTAAGTATATGTCTAATTTATTTGAGCATTAACAAAATTCTTAGGAAGTTTCTACCTCAATTGTTGAATACAAAATATTAAAATATAATTAGTACTCTTAGATTGATAACTTGAATCAGCTAAATTTCTTGTTTAAAGCAACTATTTTTTTATTGCTTAGTTAAGTCTTTCTGGTATTTATGGAACCATTAGTACACAAGGGTAATAAAATTGATTGATATCATAGGAATGTTATTAAATCAATACTTCTGTATTCTAGGCTGAACTTGGTTTCAACATGTATTTGCTTGATATTGGCGGTGGCTTTCCTGGCTCTGAAGATGTAAAGCTTAAGTTTGAAGAGGTATGACTATTTTAAACCACATAACCATCCACACATACTTACTACTTTTGATTTATACAGTTACATAGCCTTCTTGATTCTGCTTCTCTTTTCAAGCATATCCAGTGTTAACAACATAGCTTTAAAACTAAAACAAGTTGTTGTATCATAAAATCAAACACTGGATTTTTATTGTATGATCTTGAATTCCTGTGTTTTAAAGCAGTGGTGTAGCCAGTTATGAAAAAGTGTTCTCAGGAATCGTCTACATGTATTTCAATAACATTGTTATTAAATATCAGACTGGAAGCCTTGAATTGGATATATTAAAACAGATATTTTAATGTACTAGAGTGAAAATCTGACTTAATGTACCTGAGGAATTAGGATGATAAAACCTATTTTCCCATTTAAATTTATCGGAGCAATCTAACATGAAAGAACATGTATAGCTGAAACAGATGCACAAAAACATATTAGAAACCTAACTGGATCTGGAAATTTACTGACTATGAGAAAGCTTTAAAACAAAGTCATGAACAAATGAATATGTGAACTATTATTGTTTCAACCTCTGTTCTAACCACACATAAGTATTTTCCTAGTTTACATTTTCCCTAAAATAACCCATAAAATTTCTTTTAACATATACAAGTTTTAGATCTCTTTTCCATATATCCTGTCATTTGATCCTTATTTTTCCAATCTTTTGGAATAAAAGTTTAGTGGAAAAGGCTAGCTAAAATGTAAAGGTACAGAAAAAAATGTATTTTTATGTAAGAACTGATAATGTATAATTTCTGTTTCTCTCTCTGATTCACTTTTCAGATAACTAATGTAATTAATCCAGCTTTGGACAAGTATTTTCCTCCTGATTCTGGGGTGAAAATTATTGCTGAACCCGGCAGATACTATGTTGCATCAGCTTTTACACTAGCTGTTAACATAATAGCGAAGAAGATTGTAATAAAGGAACAGACTGGATCTGATGGTATGTAATAATAACCTAGAATTTTTCATTACTGGAAGACTAAATTCCAGTTAAAATTTCTAATTCTAATTCACAAGAAAAACACCACTATTAGCTGTCGTTGAGTGAAATAATTTTTTATGTTTTTAATGTAATAAAAGTTTAATAAAGTGTTTATAAAAAATAAAATAAAATTTCTAATTCTACAATTAGAAATTTTATAACCAAGAAGGCAGAAAGAAATAAAAACTTCACTGAAACTGGGGAGCCAGGAGGAGAGAAGAACAATCAGTTATATTAAAGATCTGGTATCGGTATTCTCTCAGTTCCCTCTGCTGCATTGGAATCAGGTAGAGAGTAGGGCACAAGGGTCATTTAAGCCTAGCAGGTGCACAATTTGTTTTATGATTTTCGGGTTGTAATACGAAAGCAGTTGAATTATGTTTGGTGTGGAATTCACATGAACAAGAATATGTTAACTGTCACACTTGAAGAAATTTTTCCTTTTGCTATTATTTAGGATTATTTTCCCCAGAAGTGTATGAAAACAAAGCTGTGTAAAAATGTTGGTATTGCTATCTTCCTTTCCTTGTAAAGACCTCTTGTTTCTACTTTAAAAAACCCTGCAGAGTGAATCAAGAAATGACCTATCCAGATACCTTTTTCCTATCTACCTTTTTTAGTATTTAAGATAAGTAGAGGGATGGGTTGGCCTAATTTATTTTCTGACCTACCCTCATTTTTAATAATTGCATTTTGCAATTGTCCTTAGTGGAGGCCTACCATCTTTTTTTCTGTGTGAATGGTAAAACTTTGCATTTGTGAAAAAGTACAGGTAGTCCTTGACTTATTACAGTTCATTCAGTGACTGTTCGAAGTTACAATGGCACTGAAAAAAGTGATTTATGCCCATGTTCCACACTTATGATCCTTGCAACATCCCCATAGTTTTGTGATCAAAATTCAGATGCTTGGCAAGTAGTTCTTTTTTTAAAAAAATTGATTTATATGCCGCCCTTCTCCAGAGACTCGGGGCGGCTTACAATGCGCTAAGCAATAGCCTTCATACTTTTGTATATTTATACAAAGTCAGCTTACTGCCCCCACAAACTGGGTCCTCAATTTACCTACCTTAGAAAGGATGGAAGGCTGAGTCAACCTTGAGCCTGATGAGATTCGAACCTGCAATAATTGCAGGCAGCTGGTGTTAATAATGGTGCTTTAGACCACTGTACTACCAAGGCTGTATTTATATTTATGATAGTCACATTGTCCCAGAATCATGTGATTGCCATTTGTAACCTTCTGACAAGTAAAATCAAGGGGAAGCCAGATTCACTTAACAATCATTGATACTAACTTTAAACAACTGTGGCAAGAAAGGTTGTAAAATGAGTCAAAATTCACTTAACTGTCTTGCTTAGCAACATAAATTGTTAGCTCAATTGTGGTCATAATTCAAGGACTATCTGTATACAAAGGCTAACTATTGATTTAGTACCATCCTTGATTTTTTTAAAAAAATAAATGAAAATATGGCAGAATGTTCAGAATTGGAACTTCTATCTGTAATAAGTGTTCATTTTTTTCTCCAAATAGATGAAGAAGAACTGAACGACAAAACTCTTATGTATTATGTTAATGATGGAGTATATGGATCATTTAATTGCATCTTGTATGATCATGCACATGTTAAGCCAGTTTTGCAAAAGGTACGTAATACATATTTATATAACATGTCTATAGGAATATATTAAGAATATATTAGGTAACAGGTGTTGACAGACAGCTTAGTAACTCCAGATTCTGTTCAGTAATGTATCCCCTTTCCAGGAAAAGAAAATGAAAAATCACTTAGGAAAACTGTAATTGCTGTATACATTTCTTATTTTAGCATGATGCAGTGGAAGAAAAGCAACGTTCAAAATCCATACTAAACTTTATGTTTAAGGGCGGAACTCATAGATGACTTACATTTTTCCCTCAGGGTTTTTATCCCTTAGTATAATTACCACAGAAATCAACAATGGTGTAGAACAATTTGAAATGTTTATTGAATCAAAATCTGAACCAGTTGTTCCATTAACACAGTCCAAGACAACTAATTAGAGACACACATCAGTAATTAACATGACATTCCCAACTAAAGTTAGCAAAGAGGTTCCTGTCTAAATTAATAATCGTACAGTTAGCCAAAGTTGTGTTGCAGTTCCTTGATTCCTAAAATATTTCCTAGTGTAGAAAAGACGAGAGAAATAGCAGGGAAAAGGCAACAAATTATTCAGCTGTAGGATGGAGAAGCCTTTACAATATACCCACAGTTATGCATGCCACATGGTCTATGTACTGCCCCCAACTGGCTTATAACCTAACAAAGTTGGGTTCTGACCACCTGGATTTCCTTAATCTTATTTTGAAATCTTACAATTTAGAAGACAGCTTGAGGAGAAAGCCTCGCTGTTCTTAGGCATTTCTTGATTATTGAAGTTAATATAATCCCTCTTGTTACCTGCCATGAGGACTAGAAAATGTTTTCTGAGCAAGTCTGCAAAGATACTACACTATTTGAATATAAATTTGATTTGATTATTCCTTGGTTTCTGTACCTCTGTATATCAAAGTACTCTTTATCTTGCATTGATGCAAATTATGTGTTTAAATTTTTTCAGAGATCTAAGTTGGATGAGAGAGTCTACTCTTGTAGTATATGGGGACCAACTTGTGATGGCCTTGATCGTATTGTTGAGCGTTGTGGCCTACCAGAACTTCAGGTTGGGGACTGGATGTTGTTTGAAAACATGGGAGCCTATACTGTGGCAGCCGCTTCTACCTTCAATGGATTTCAGAGGCCAACAATACACTATGTAATGTCAAGGACAGCGTGGTTAGTACTCTTGCCATTTATGCTTTTCATTCTCTAGAAAGTGCAATGAGAGTCTCTTTAATTTTATTTGAATGAGCTGCGAATAAACTTGATTTGAAAAAATGCTGGAGAGGACAGATAGTTTGGGTTTTCTGTAAGGTATAGTGCCTTTGTTTAGAACTGATTTCTCACCAGCCTTCCTCCCTCTGTGTAGCAAAATTGTACACCACACACACAATTTTAAAAAACCAAGGATTTGCAAAATAAAGCTCCTTGCGACGGAAGAGAATCTAACTACTTGGAAGAATTGAATGTGACACGAGCAGAGCAATACTTAACTCAAGATTCACTGTTCAATTTTTGTAGAGCAAGTGGAATGATGTTACCAAAATAGGCATCTGCACCATCTTTTCATTATTTAAATAGCTGCTGAGGGTTAATTTGTATATTTAGAAAATTGTTGTATCTTATTTGATGATGATTTTTAGATTTGTACTGAACTCTTGTTTTTCTCCCTCCCCTCCCCCCATGTTAGGCAGTTGATGGAGCGGATAAAGAAGCAAGGTTTTCAAGCAGAAGTAGAAGACCAGGATGTCCCTTTGCCACTCTCTTGTGCCTGGGAAAGTGGAATTGAACACCATCCGGCAGCTTGTACTTCAGCAAGCATTAACGTATAGATACTGTTAGCTAATGTGCAAGTTTAGGGATGAATTTTTATAGGACATTGGGGACCATTAACTTAATTCTTCCTAGAATTTTTAAATGTTTGGAAAGCTTAGGGTATGTGTAAATGTAACAAGATAGGTAAGTAGAAGGGGAGGTCACATTTATCTGTGTGTTCCTATGGAAACTGAATATTGTTTTATATGGATTTCTATTCATTTCTCAAGTATGTTACTAAAACTGAACTTTGACTGTCAAGCAAGCATTTGTAGCTTGTATATTTGGCAGAATGGTCTGCATATATTATTGTGACCTAATTGTTTTTCAATAAAGTCTATAAAAATAATAGTACAGCAATTCCTTTTTGGTTGTGAACTGGACTGAGTAGAGGTCATGATCCTCAGTTGTCACGCCTTTGTTGTATTTATATAGGAAGTACTGCATACTGACTTTAAAGTTGCATTAACCTGAAAACTACAATATACACAAATCAGTATCTTTTCATGAGTTGCGCTTTAAAGGTATGGAACATACTTTTAAGCATCATCTTTGCAAAACAAATCCAGAATGAGTTGTACATTCCAACATATAGTTGCTTAAGAACCCATTTCATTAAGCATAGTAGGATTTTGAAGTATATGTGTGTCAGAATGCAATCTAGCAAGAACTCCTTGTAGTCCCTATATAGAAACGGTTGATATTTTATCTTCACTATGGGTTTTATGATTACATTTCTTTGCATTTAATATATACTCTAGCCCCTCAGTATTGAAATTATCCATGGTTACTAATTCCATTCACATTTCACTGATGCAACAACTACTAAATATCACAACTTTGTCACATACTGTTTTAGAACTATGCATGCATAAAACGAGCTATATGTGTTGTATGAATCTAAATGCTACAATTGGCTCTGTACTTTATGAACTAGTTATTCAAAACTGCCCTGCTACCTCTAATGACAATTCAATAATTTGGGGCCTAGCTATTTTTCTCTTCCCATGGTAAGATATAAACTCTGCATAATAACGGGATTCTGAAATACGCTTTTCTTCATTCTCACGCTAATATCATAAGTCTACTTAATGCCAGTTTTACAAAGTGACTTTCCCTTTTCCTATTACAAATGGAACTGCTAAGTTATCAAAAATAGTTACCCAAAAATTACATTCTTACACATATACTGTAATTTATTTTATTTTATTTTTTGCAAAACTGTCTTCTAGTATTTTAGAAAAGCACAGGAAATCCTAGAGATAAGAGTCTCTCGTTTGATGTAGCAGTT
Organism: Ptyas mucosa; assembly: GCA_012654045.1. NCBI lineage: Eukaryota > Metazoa > Chordata > Lepidosauria > Squamata > Colubridae > Ptyas > Ptyas mucosa. The sequence continues at coordinate 16,679,634 of WNWU01000017.1, read as the reverse complement.
CGATTATAGGTCTTATTCCAAGGCTTACAGTATTCCAAGGCCAGAAAATAATAACATTAGGAAGCTCGTTGGGCACTTTAATGGTCTATATTATGGAAACAAACCTTGATTCAGATGTTCAGCAGCACCAATTCTTCTTTCCTTTGATATGAATAGAAAACCTGTCTTTCAATAGGATTATACCTCTGAAATCTGAAGTAATTAATGAATTTTGACAAATAACGGAAAGAATTACCAAGGTCAGAAAGATAGCTTTTTCCCCTTACTAATCAATGTTCCTAAAAATCAGAATTCAAGAAGTTGTGTTCTGATGTAACATTTAGAGGATCTCAGGTGGTTCTATCCTCCTGGTGTTGAATAGCAAATTCTTAAATACCCTGCATTAGTTATGGCTAAACTACTGCTGTTTTTAAGGTCACCTTAACTGTTCTACTAGATTAGGGATGGTTGAGCACACAAAGATTAACATTTGCTTTCACAATTTTGATTGCTGTAGAAATGCTAAAATGGCACAAAATCTCACACTACTAGAAAAATACTTGGATTTGTTTACAAAGAAATGAATGTTTTTCTGTGTATCTTCCTCTTCTGCACTTATATTTATCTGAGAGATAAATTAACTGCAGTACCTCTAGTTCACAAAATTTTATTTGCAATTTAATTGTTTTATCTTTCACAAAGCTATTGTAGGGCAGATAATTATATTAAAAATGCTTGTCAGCTGGAATAGTGATTATCACAAGTGGGTGGCTTGTCTCTTCCATCTTTGGACTGTAGCAAAGCTTGCTTTCCTAAACAACTCTGGATGGGGAGTAAGAGGCTTCGACTCAACCCTTCCAAGACCGAGTGGCTGTGGCTTCCAGCGTCCCAATATAGCCAGCTGGTGCCATCGCTGGCTATTGGGGGCGGGTTATTGGCCCCCACAGAGAGGGCTCACAACTTGGGTGTCCTGGATGCACGGCTGTCTAGAAGAGCATATGACGGCCGTGGCCAGGGGGGCTTTTCATTAGGTTCGCCTGATTTGCCAGTTGAGTCCCTTTCTGGATCGGGACTCCTTACGCACGGTCACTCAGGCACTCGTCACTTCCCGCCTGGACTACTGCAATGCTCTCTATATGGGGTTCCCTTTGAGGTGCACCCGGAGGCTCCAACTGGTGCAGAATGCGGCCGTGCGGGGGATTATGGGAGCGATGGGGTGCTCCCATGTGACACCTCTCCTGCGTGAGCTGCATTGGCTCCCGGTGGACTTCCGGGTGCGCTTCAAGGTGTTGGTTACCACCTTTAAAGCGCTCCATGGCATCAGACCTGGGTATTTGCGGGACCGCCTTCTGCCACCAATAGCCTCCCACCGGCCAGTACGCTCCCACAGAGAGGGACTCCTCAGGATGCCGTCAGCCAGGCAGTGTCGGCTGGCGACCCCCAAGGGGAGGGCCTTCTCTATGGCAGCACCTGCCCTCTGGAACGATTTGCCCCCGGAGATACAAAGGATACCAGATCTCCGGGCTTTTCGCCATGCCCTAAAAACTTTTCCAACAAGCAGGGTTGGCGTAACCCCCCCTCCTTTTTTTTGGAGATATTAGATTTTTAATTGTATAATGGGTTTTAGTTGGAAGTTTTTAAATTTTCGGCCAAAGTGTATAATTCTTTTAAATTTCTTTTAAATTTTCTATTGGAATGTTTTTTACTTGGCTGTGCACCGCCCTGAGTCCAGCAGGAGAAGGGCGGTATACAAATTTAATTAATAATAATAATAATAATAATAATAATAATAATAATAATAATAACAACTTAGATTTTTCAAGGGATAGAGGACTAACAACCAAGAGCTTTCACCAAATTAATTAGAAGCATTTTTATCCCTATGGACTAATGACTAATGGATTAGCACTGATGATGTTACCTAATTTGGGTAATGAACTGTCCGCAAGAAACCATCCAAGCTCAGTGAGCACCAAGGATTCCCTCATGGAGTAATGAGTTTGCACTACTCTCAGATCTTGAGCTAATGACCATGTCTATCGTTTCCAGCTAAGAAGAGACCCCACAAGGCCTCTCCTGTTTCTAGTAATCCTCATCTGCATTATTAAAAAGTGCAATTTACAGGAAATGGGCAAGACAATTGGAACTGGCCTAGAAGGGGAGTCCTACTTACTTCACTTTTCAAGTTTAAAATAACCATAACAAAACTCTTCAACACATTAACTTTTTTAAAAAAATAGTACTCAATAGGAGCCTTTTTAAAAATGGCTTTTGAAAGTAATGTCACGGATAATATCTTTTAATACGGATCATCTTAACTTGCTAAAGCTGCATGGTCCAATGTGTGCAATCAGATGTGCTAGGCAGGATGGAATTTGAAGAGCAAAAACAAGTTCCTTTCCCAGAGGCCTTGGATTCACATCCCCATCTTAAAAAAACCCTTAAATCTGACAAAAGCAGTATGCTTTCTTTCAATGACATCATGTTGCTACAGGTAGCTCCTGTTCAATATCACTTATTCAGCAACTGAAGTCACATTGAAGTTACAATGGCTCTGAGCATGGGGGACTTCCAACCTATCCTTGTAGTTGCAGTTGTTGTTGATGTCATTCTATAAATTCAACCCACAGAAGCCTTCTCCCCAAGACCCCCACTGCCCCTAAAAGCATGAGTTGGCCATGAAAAGAATAATCAGAATTGGGTATATACCGTATATTATAAATACTATGGAAAGAAAGGATGACTTGCAATCAAAATATGACACTATGCCTCCAGTTTTCATTTTTGAAAAGGGGAAAAAGGATAACAACAGAAATGGAAACAAATATTGGGATTCATTTAAAAGGAAGAAGAACAAAAAGAGCAACAAGGCAAAGTGATCTGCGCTGCATTCTCAACTGAAATGTGAGTTGCTAGCTTGTGGCCTAGTATGTTGGGTAATTAGCTTATAGTTCAGCACATTTTTGTATTCCAGTTGATTTAAGTTAATTAAACTGGGTTAAACTTGCTGTGTGAATAGTGTGCTCATGGATGCAAAACCTGGGATAATAACTAATACATTTATTAACACTGAATGATTACAGTAATAGTAATGAATCTTGTGCTCACTAGAACTATTGGGTTTGCAGTGCAAACATCTAAATGACCACTGGGTGGCAGTGGAAAGCATTTTGTGTCTACTGGTTATTGGGAGTTATTGGGAGCTTGGCAACCCAGATCCATGGACATTCCATCCACTTCATCAGTTTCTAAAAAAAGAGGGAGTTCCAATCCAATAATTATGCACAGACAACTAGTTGACATCTCAAAATTAGTTCAGAGGTTGCTCCTGGCAAGCATCACTAATTATCCTATATTTCCTAACCACAACCTGCTTTGACCACAGGGACAGTTCTAATTTATGGGTGTTCCAATTCAGAGGGTGCGCCTGTAAATTGCTGCTGTTACAAAATGCTGTTGCCAATTCTTTAGTTGGCATGTATTTTAAAAGCCACAGTGTGCATCAATTGCATTGAATTTAACTTTTTCCTGGACCTAATCTAAAGTGCTAAGGTTCTCATTAGAAATATATAAGGCTGGAAATGGTAGAAGGAGATGAGGACAACTAGCTGTAAGGAAAGTGGGTTTGGTTGCAGTGTAGATGGGTGCACCATTGGAAGCTATTGAAGGACCAGACTGGGGAACATTTCTTCCTGGGGAATATGTACTGTATGTGGTTGCTAAGAGTCCACAACAACTTCATGACACACAATGTCAATCTAATCAAAGCCCTTAAGATTTAGAGCTGGCCTAGCCTCAGACAGCTCAAGAGGAATCAAGAAAATTAAAGATGAAAGCCAAGCTCAGGTAAAGAGATCTGATATATAAGAAGAGATCAGGAGAAAAGAGGATTCAAAAGAGATAACATGAAGTGAACGAAAAGAAAATTGGGGATAGTTGGAAGCAGAATGTTAAAATGTGCCATGAATATCATCATAAAGCGTTTCTTCACAAAATGGCTGCCATAGTATGTATGGCCAGTCAAAATCACTAGTTTCACATCAGGGCAAACTGCCCAATGCTCCTGGATGAAGATAATTTATATCTTTGACACAGCAATTTTCTGATTCATCCTATGTCCCTTTTTCAGCAAAATGCCCTGGCCATGCCAAGGCCTAGATATAACTTGGCATCAAGACAGAGATAGATTGTGAAACCCTATAAATTATAAACTCTCTTCTTTGACCTTTAGTTTTATTTTCATGCAGAATCATCTTTTCTTTTCCAAACCATCCTTATGCAGGATCCACCCACTCCAATTATTCCTCACCAGCTTACAAAATTATATCTAACTGGAAATGTCATATAAAAACAAGAACCACACTGCTGGTGATTATTTTGTCTTCCCCTTGTACTACTCCCTTCTCTCTCTCTCTCTGGCTGTCTTAAAATGTCCTTAGTTTGACCCAATGTTGTTTGTACTTCTGTTAAATCTTCACTTTCTGTTATTTTTCCTATTGGATGTTCCCTAACCCTGACTTTCTCATGGTTCCTTTCACTTTATGAACAATTTTCTCATTCAAATAGCTCATTAAATGGCTACATAAACTAAACATACTTTAGCATAACATTGTACAAATGCCATCCATTTACTCAGTTTATTGTTTGTTTATCATGTGACACCAGTAGTGGGATTCAAATCCCGGCACTACTGGTTCGCTATCGGTAGTGTGCGGGCATGCTTGCTTGCTTTGTGAGCGCACGGTGCTTCTGTGCATGTGCAGAGTGTTTTTGATGATGTCTGGACAGGTGGGCAGAGCCTCCCGCTGCCGCCACTACCGGTTTGCCCAAAACCGGGGCGAACCGGGAGCAACCCACTACTGTGTGACACCCATTGGCTTAACTAAGCCATGGTTAATATGATTTAAATAGGCTATTCTGATCACTATCACTATTCTGATTCCACCTTGGGATAAACTCTTCCTGAGGGAATTGGAAATAAGCAAGGTGATAGGAGGAACAGCTATTTGCGATGAATACCTCAGTAACCTTAAAAAAGTCTAAGAGGCTGTCACTTCATCTTGCCTTTAAAAAAAACCCATTTGAAAACAATAACAATAAACTGCAGTAGCCTGTTTCATCCCACAATATACCAACAGGGATGAGTTTGAGAAATGAAAGAAAGGAGACGCTCTGGTTTTGGAAAGCCAGTCTAGGAATTCATCTTTGTATGACTTTAGGAGAGATAATTATAGCACTAGCACTGATAATGTTTCCTAGTTTGTGTAATGAAACATCTGTAGGAAAACAATCGAGAGCACCAAGGACCCCTCATTTCAACCCTGAGCTACAAATATTTTCCTTTATTGGAGATGTTATGGATGATCTTCCAATGAAATCAAATATATGTGTCCCAGGATATGTGTCACAAGAGCCTTGGTGGTGCAGCAGACTAAAGTGCTGTTAAGTAGCACCAGCTGCCTGCAATTACTGCAAGTTTGAATCTCACCAGGCTCAAGGTTGACTCAGCTTTCCATCCAGGTCGGTAAAATGAGGACCCGGATTATGGGGGCAATAAGCTGACTTTGTATAAAAAAGAACACTGTGTAGGGGGTGGCGAAAGCTCTACTAAGCAGGTATATACAAAAGTATGAAGGCTATTGCTTAACGCATTGTAAGCCGCCCTGAGTCTCCAGAGAAGGGCGGCATATAAAATGGAATCAATAAACAATAAATAATAATAATGTTGTAGGATCCAATCCAGGTCAGTCACCGGGACCAGAGGTTTAGTTTTCTAAACTTTTGGACTCATGTTGGAGCTCATCTGAGGGAATATTTCTCTAGCAGAGTGTGACAATCTTACTCCCTATGACTGAGTAGGGAAGAGATATTTAGCCCAAATAAACCATTTAAGCATGTTGTAAATACAATCACTGAGTTATCCTCATATCTTCCCCCAGGCTACCCATAAGTCTTTTCTGGATCATCTCTACTCCGTCCTCCCACCCCCACCCCCATTGCCCCATTGCCAGAAGTCCTCTCCTACTAGCATTGTTAGCATGTCTTTTGTTCTCCATTTTGAGGGTACCCAAGAAGATTACATAGAGGAGAGCTGACCTCCAGCTGTCCACCTTTCTTGTTTCCAAAGAAGGTATCCAGATCCAAATGACAGGAAGCACTTTCATATTTGAAAAACAAATCACAGGACAATGAATAACTTGACAGAACATTTCATGGGGATGGAGAGAAAGATCTTCAAACCGAGGAAGTCTCTAATACAGGGCTGTCAAACTCACAGCCTGCGAGCCGGATGCGTCACGCACTGGCCATGCCCCCACCCAGTTTAGCAAAGGGGAAAAAAGTCCCGATATGTCACGTGATGCTGTTGTGATGATGCGAGTTTGACAACCCTGCACTAAAAGAAGATCATGAAGGGAAGGAACAGTAGGACAAGTTATCTGGCCATAACATAGTCTGAGTGACTGTCCTGCTTACTCTAGGCTTTGTTTCAAGAATTCTGAATTATTTAAAAGCTCAGTAGGCCGGAGATAGCTTTGTTCTGCAACTGTTATGTCTGAGTAATGATAGAAGGGACCCAGTTTGCTCAGAAACTGATAAGTTTCCAAGGGCATTTAAATACCCCATTCAGTTAAAATTTGCCTGAATGATATAAAAAGAAGCTTACAAAGAAGAAATGCAACAAAATACATGTATGTGTGTGTGTGCATGTGTGTGCGTGTGTATCTGTGCGTGTATATATGTGTGTGTGTATACATAATATACATATATCAAGAGAGTAAAAGAATTGAAATGGAAAAGAGCTGGCCACATAGTAAGTAGAACTGATGACAGATGGACCAAGGCAGTCATAGAATGAATTCCACCTAATAAAAAGCAACCATGAAAGAGACCTAAAATAAGATGGTCGACAACATCAGTAAGTATTGGGGGCCCAACTGGCAAAAAAAGCTCAGGATTGTATTATTTTTATTTTATTTTTTATTAATCATATTTCTATGCCGCCCACTCTCGGAGGACTCTGGGCGGCTTACAACAATCGACAGTATACTAAATAGCATATTGCCCCCAACAATCTGGGTCCTCATTTTACCCACCTCGGAAGGATGGAAGGCTGAGTCAACCCTGAGCTGGTGAGATTTGTATTGGTTGGATACATGCTGACAAGGCCTCCATTTTGCAGTGGATAGACGTTAGAATAATGATGATGATGACGACGACAATGATGATATGGTAATATACACAGTATACACATATAGAGATATAGACAGATTAAAAATGTATATGTATATGCATGAGACTTAAAATCATAATTTCATCCAGCACGGAAAAGAACGGAATAAATCAGTGGTGAAATTCACATTTTTTACTAACGGTTCTGTGGGTGTGGCTTGGTGGGCGTGGCAGGGGAAGGATACTGCAAAGTCTCCATTCCCACCCCACTCCAGGGGAAGGATACTGCAAAATCCCCCTTCACTCCCCATTCCTGGGGGAAGGATATTGCAAAATCTCCATTCCACCCCACTCTGGTGCCAGCCAGAGGTGGTATTTGCTGGTTCTCCGAACTACTCAAAGTTTCTGCTACTGGTTCTCCAGACTGCTCAAAATTACTGCTACTGGTTCTCCAGAACGTGTCAGAACCTGTTGGATTTCACCCCTGGAATAAATACTGTAAAACTGCAAAGTCATAGCATAGCAGCCATTTTTTTTCTTCTAGAGAAGAAAATGGCTGTTGTACTATGCCTTTGTAGTTTTACAGTATTCATTCTAGAGAAAAAAATCTTTTCTAAGATCTCAAAAGGTATAGCAGGAAGACCAAAACTCTTTCTTGAAGAAGGGAAGGGATACTGAAATGGGACTGCTATTCCAGGGAAAGCATGTTTTCCATGACTAGCCAGGCCACAGTTTTCAGTTCATTTAGGATCCTCTCAGAACTGAGCATCTTAAAGAACATGGACTAATTTTTACAGAGCAGCCATTCCTGGGATATCTTAGTCTTAAAACTGTATAAGGTTGGAAAAAGAAACGTGACCCAGTCCCTCAGATTGTCTTTGGAAATACAAGGGAAACCAATGCTGCTAAAATGTATCCCTCCCTCTTTCTCTTCCTGTGTAAACTTCCCTCGGAATTTCAATTTGGGAAGTATTGGAAGGTACGGTTCTATTTTTCAGAAAATAATAACAGTATTAGGTTCAGGTTAGTCCTTAATTTTATCACAGGCTCAAAATTAACCACTCCTTAAATGTTACACTTCTCAGGGTCTATGAAGAAAACATGTTAAGCAGTAGTGTGTTTCAATTTAGTTTGCTACCGGTTCGCTCGTGTGTGCGTGCTTGCTTGGGCGGGTGGGCAGAGCCTCCTGCCGCTGCCGCTACCGGTTCGCCCAATCCGGGGCGAACAGGTAGCAACCCACCTTTATTGTTAAGTCAACTTAATACAATTTTAGAACAGAAAAAAATATATAAAAGAAAAATCCCCAGAAAGGTAACTATGCTGTGTTAAGTTTATCTGCCACTAGGTGGTAGTATTTCCTTGCGATATTATTTTGTGACTGTTAGAAATGAGTACTGTAAGAGTTTTGGTACTGATGTGTAGTACAGTTGTTTTTGGTTACTTGTATGGGAAATGTATGTATGTATGTATGTATGTATGTATGTATGTATTTATTTATTTAGTCAAGCATGTATTAGATAATAGATATAAGTATAGACATAATTATGAATAGATGAGATGGATACGAATAAAAGGGAACATTAGGACAGGGACGGTAGGCATGCTGTTGCGCTTAAGCACGCCCCTTAAAGACCTCTTAGGAATGGGGTGAGGTCGCTAAACAGATGCTTTTCCAGATTGTTATAATTTTTACCAACATGGCTAAAGGTGGGAAAATAGTTGAGTTCATCAAATCTTTAATAAAGGGTGGGAAGACCAAAGGTTCCCTGTATGTGTTCAAACAAAACAAAAATAGTTAAAGGAAAGGACAAATGCAAATACAGGTAATCCTCAAGTTGCTACTGTAATTGAACCTAGCAATTACGGTCATCATTTGGGATGGTTATAAAGAAGGTCACCACATCATTAAAGGAACACAGCAGTTGTTAAGCATATGCTACAGTCATTAAGCAAATACTTTGCTCACAACAGGGAATTTTTAGCTAATAAAATAAAAATTAGAAGTAAACAGTGGTGTCTGGCAAAACGGTTGTAAATCATGGTCACATGATCATGGTCACATGATCACAGGACACCACAAATATCCATAAATGCAGACTGGTTCCCAGGTACTCAAAATGCAATCATGTGACCATTGGTGTTGCTCTGTTAGGCAACAGTGGGTTAATGACTGAGGCGAGGCAGGTTTGCAATCTAACAAGCCTTTTATTGGGCTTAACTCACAACAAGAACAGCAACAGGAACAGAACAGAACTTGCACATTTGACAGCTATTTATACTATAGCTGTCAAAGTGTTCAACCAATGGCAGGGTCCGGATTCTCTCGCCGGAACGGCAGCGCGTCTTGGCCAATCAGGAACTTGCGTCGTAAGTCCAAGGACTTAACAGGTGTGTGTGTGTGTGTGTGTGTGTGTGTGTGTGTGTGAACACATCAGGACTTCAAAACAGGATTATAGGTAGCTTTTTGTTGGTCCATTGTAACTTTGAATGGTCGCCAAGCCACCAGTCATAAATGGAGAACTACCTGTGTACAAAGCAATTACAAAGACTACCAATGTAGGAACTTTCTTACAATGCAGCAGCTCTCTAACTAAACTAGCTCACTATTATATGATTCAATCAAGCCTCCCTAGAGACTTGACTCCACAGGAGTACAAACATACCACCTGTCCGTAGTTCCTTGTTGGCAACCACATCTGTTCTTCCGTCTCTTTCCCAGTTAACAGGGAAACATAAACTATATGGGTGTAATTCATGCACTGTGCTTATTCAGGAAGCTCACTGACTGCAAGTGAATGTGTTTCCTACTTAACCTCTCACATCGGACCCTTTAACGCCGTCTGGAGCCTTGCTCGATGCTGAATTGCGGGAGATCATTGAGCTGCTGCCATTGCTAGTTTCCAGCAACCTAGACTGCGAAACCAGATATTAGGAACTGAAGGAGTATTGGGATTACTGTAATATTTACTGCACTCCTGACAAGGCTGCCCTTAAGGGCTGTTTATGGAGTCCTTAGTGCTCTCTGAGCTTGGTTGTTTGCTCGACGTTGTTTTATTATCTGGTTAGGTAAAATCACTTGTTTCAACAGGGATGCAGATTTTTGAGGGGAAAGTAGGACTTCTTGGCAGGAAGAGATGAAGCCTGGTCTCTGTGGATGTTGATGATCACCACATTAACATCAGGATCAACAACACATTCTGCGTAGGCAGAGCCACCTCTGTTTCGGTAAACAGATTGTTTAGAAGATTTCTGACCCCCCCTCAAAGCAGATGCTGCCTTACAGGGCTCTTGAAAGGTATAGCAGCAGAAGGTAGGCTCAGAAGCTCACTTGAAAATGAAGGGGGCAAAGAGAAGGCCAATCACATGGTCTCACTGATCCTGTGACAATCATGCCAGATTATTTGAATCCCGAAACAATATTTATTTAATTAATTATTATTTTATCCTGCCTTCATTACTTTATAAAGTAACTTGAGATGGCAAACATACATGATACTCCTTCCTCTTCCTATTTTCCCCACAACATCAACAACTAACCCTGTGAGGTAAGTTGGGGTGAGAGAGAGGAAGAGAGAGAGAGAGCATGTGTGTATAAGGAATAGGACATCCATAGATTCCCATTAGCATAGGTGAATTCGGATGTTAAACGGCATTCCTTTTCTTTAGCTCCTTTTCTGTAGCTCCTCCTGAAACTCACAGGGACCTAATGCTTGAAACTCAATGTTCAGTTCATTGCACGTGAAGTGGTAAATAGTAACGTAACACTGGTACATGAAAGACAAATGTGAGTTTCTAGATTTCAGTCTAGACCCAGGCCTACCCCATAGTGAGGGCCACAGAAATATTTTTAAAGCACTGAGAAACAACTCTAAACATTTCATCTGAATGATAATGCTGTTTGCCTACTGCCCACTTAAGAGTGGTTTTAATCATCTCTCAAATTTTAATTCTGTAGGGTTTCTTTTAATAGTGTGGGGTTTTTTTTCTTGGTTCAATCTTGTCTGATTCTGGGAGACTGCCTGGACAAGTCCCTGCAGTTTTCTTGGCAAGGTTTTTCAGAAGTGGTTTGCCATTGCTTCCTTCCTAGGGCTGAAAAAAGAGGGACCGGCCCAAGGTCACCCAGTGAGCTTTGGACTCAAGGCAGGACTAGAACTCATAGTCTCCCAATTTATAGCCTGTTGCCTTAACTACCACACCAAACTGGCTGTTGGTGAAGAAATTACATTCTTGCAAAAATACAGTTGATGTAATACACTTGTGCAGAAATCCGCTCGATAAGCAACATACCATCCTATATGGTATGTTTGCTTCTTAATGTTAAAAATGCAAACCAACAACGAAAAAATAAATAAATAAAAATTGTCAACTGTATTTTTCTGCCAGAAATGCCCGTAGCCTCACGAGACGGCTTTGTTATGCCCAGGAGAACATTGAGAAGGCCATATTTTGTTTTGTCTACATCACATCCAATGAATAATTCTCAGAGATGTATATTTAGCTTGTTATTATTACAGCAGCTTTTAAAGATGTACATCAATCACTCTGCAAGATGGATAAACCAGCTAAAGTTATTGACTTGTTGCTGTTTTTATTTGGAGAATGGAAGTCAAGTGGTTCAAATGTAACCAAAACATTTGAGGAAGTGGGCCTGAAATAGAGAAAGAGGAAGATGGGCTACCAGGTTATGGCTGAAAAATCCAGATGGCAGCAAAGAGATATGGAATTTTTTTAAAGTTTATTTGTCCGCCTTTATTATTTTTATAAATAACTCAAGATGATAAACGTGCCTAGTCCTCCTTCCTTCCTGCTATTTTCCTCACCAAAACAACCCTGTGAGGTGGGTTGGGCTGAGAGATAGTGACTGACCTAAGCTGACCCAACCAGCTTTCATGTCTATGATGGGACTAGAATTCACACTCTCCTAGTTTCTACCTGGGTGCATTATTCACAGCTATTTCGTTGACTTGCTTTCTGCAGCCTGCAGCTAAGATAACATAACACCATATACAGTGGTGGGATTCAAACAATTTAACAATCGGTTCTCTGCCCTAATGATTTCTTCCAACAACCAGTTCACCAAATTGCTCAGAAAGCTAACAACCGGTTCTCCCGAAGTAGTGCGAATTGGTTGAATCCCACCACTGACCATATATACAGACAGGGATAGGGTTTCCTTTCCCCTTACCCAGTATTTTATTTGAGGGAAATGTGCTTGCTTCTTTCTAACTATGTAAATCTGGTGTAGTATTTACATGACAGTTCCACCCAACATGATGGAAAACCATACTGTTGATTTTCAGTCATCCTGGTTGCAAGTCACCTGCCAGCATTTCTTCCCTCCCTCCCTCTGTCCCACGCTCCCACCCAACTCACTGTTTTGGGTCCCTTTCTGCATTTTGGGAAGGGCTAAAGGGCAAAAAGAATATCTTATGCCTTGCAGTGTTTATCACACATACACAGCCTAGTATGGCTGATGGGAGTTATGTACCCTCTAAGGAGGAGTGGGGAGCCATGGCCCTTGCTGGTTTAGGAATTCTGGGAGTTGAAGTCCACAAGTCATAAAAGGGCTGTGGTTCCCCATCCTTTTTCTAGGGCATCATTTCTCAGTGTCAGCAATTTTAAGTTCTGTGGATTTCAACTCCCAGAATTCCCTTGGGAGTTGGTCCACATAGAAAGTTGCTAATGCTGAGAAACACTGCTCTAATGAATTCACTTCCTTCTTCTGATTTCCTCAGTGTCTCCTGTCAGCCCTTTTCTGATGCATGGTCTCTGCAACTTCAGTGATATTGGCAAGAACTGATTAAGGCTAAAACAAATGAGATTTGCTCAAGAACTGCTTACAAAGCTGGAGTTGTTGGTCCAGAATGATCACTAGATGAAGGCATCTGCTTTTAGCAATGGAACTGTGGACATATGCAAGCATAGGCTGGATATTGGGAAACTCAGAATATGTCATTGATGATATGAAATCAGTGGTGGGTTGCCCCAGGTTCGGACTGGTTCTATAGAACCAGCAGTAAAATTGGTGGGAGGCTCTTCCCACTGACCCCGACATCATCAGTAATCTTCTGCGCATGTGCAGAAATGTGCACGAGCAAAGCGAGCATGTGCGGCCCCGTTGCGAACCAGTAGTAAAGGTAAGTAGAGGCCACCCCTGTATGATATCACTGCATAAGACACCCAGAAGATAAACCCGTGTCTCTCATAGATAGATGATAGATAGCAATAGCACTTAGACTTATATATCATTTCATAGTGCTTTACAGCCCACTCTAAGTGGTTTACAGAGTCAGCATATTGTCTTGAATGATCTGGGTTCTCATTTTACCGACCTCAGAAGGAGTTAACTCAGAAGAGTTAACCTTGAGCTGGTCAGGATTGAACTGCTGATAGTGGGTAGAGTCAGCATGCAATACTGCGTTCTAACCACCGCGCCACCATGGCTTTAAATGACGTGTGATCCGCATGCTTTATCTATTACTTATCTCGCTCTATCTCATCCATCCATCCATCCATCTCTATCTCATGTCTGCCTATACTGTATATTTATCTTAAAGTAGTTATGCTTGCATAGCACTACTACCTGTAATTAACATAAGCATAATTCCGAATTTCTTGGTATTTTATGACATGGTATTTCCAGACTACAAATCTCTGGTAGATTACCAAATTTCAGCTGGTAGGTGCAGAAAAGTCTATTACTATTGATTAATATTGGTATGTTTACATTCCTGCTTATGATATGTGTAGGAGATGACCAGGCTGAGCCTAAGGGTGGGGTCAAACACCTCATCAGTCATGAGTCCTAAGACTCATGAGATCTAAGAACAGCCTACTGTGAATTCCTTATTTACCCCCAAATTGCTTTAACCATTAGTAGTTCAGATTCTTGAAGAGAGTTTAAGTTTGCAATAGATCTTTATACTCATTTGAACTGCCTGAATCTCCTGATTTCCCTGATGCTTGACATTGCATAATTATACGCAACTCAAATTGTGTGTATAAATGAGCCACAGAATCTGAGTTTACAAAAGGCAATACACTAACTTGTGATTGACTGACTGTGGCTCCTGCCAACATTGCAACTGGCTTAGAAAACATACTGTATGGTTTAACTGTGGTCTGCTTCACCACTACTGAAACAAAAGCTGGGTCCTCTACTTGCCTTTGTTACAATCTGAGCAAATTTCAACATCTGCATTTCTAATGAAGGCAGCATGTTTTCTCTCTCATTAGATTCAACCTCATAAATATTAACTTAGAAGAGCTGCTGTAGCATAATCAGCCAAAATAGTTACTGAATAAGCTTCTGACTGGAGGAACACTGAAAAAAATAATATAGATGATACACTAGATACTTCGTATTTTAAAGAGAGAGAATAAAATTTACAATCCATGTTCTCCAGCCTTAAAAGAGATTGAATTGGGGGGGGGGCAGGGGAGGGATAAGAAATTATCATTGATGTACTCATTTTGCCAATCCCAAATATCTCTAAAGATTCCTCTCTGCAGATGGAGCAAGACAGTGCAGAGTTCTTTTCATATCAGCCGGGTCAATTACATTATTACTGCATCATCTAACAGATTAACAGAGTTGGAAGGGACCTTGGAGGTCTTCTAGTCCAATCCCCTGTTCAAGAAGGACACCCTATACCAGGGGTCCCCAACTGGGCCTTTGAACCAAGCTGTGGAAATGGCGTGCGAGCATGGGCATATGCATGCGCATCCCCCCTCATGCAGGCAGTGGGTGAGGGTGTGCACACAGGGGTGAAATGCTCCCGGTTCAGACCGGATCACCCGATCTGGTAGCGATGGCAGCGGGTGGTTCGGAGAACCGGTAGCAAAAATCCCTGTGCCCCCCCCCCCATGCTCAGCTAAGTTGCATGATCATCAGAGGCTTTTTTTTAAACTTTTAAAAGCGTTTTTTCTACAACCTCTTCCGATGAAAAAATGCTTTGAAAAGTTAAAAAAAAAAAAGTTGGCCACGCCCACCCAGTCACATTACCCCCCCCCCAATCAAGCCACGCCCACTGAACCGGTAGTAACACATTTTACATTTCACCCCTGTGTGCACGCACACTCCATCTGGAGGCAAGTTGTTCCACTGATTAATTGTTTTAACTGTTAGGAAATTTCTCCTTAGTTCTAGGTTGCTTCTCTCCTTGATTAGTTTCCATCCATGGTTTCTTGTCCTCGTCAGGTGCTTTGGAGAATAGGTTGACCCTGCATCTACATACAATTAAAATATGTCTATTTAGTAGCTTAGGGGAATGGCTTTTTTCCCCTTTGTTTGAATGGGAGCTGGCTGCCACAAAGTGTCAGCTTCTAGTGTTGCTATTATTTCCAAGAATGCCTCTGGCCTCCACTCTGGCCTCTAAGTAGAACAAGGCCTGGATATGATTGATCCTAGGCATGAGACCTTTGTGCCTAGACCTTGGCAATAAGATTGGTGAAAGAGGCACATTCCTCTTATTTGACAACTACTTAGAATCACAGTGATTCTAAGCATTACAGTCATGGGCTGCTGTGACACGTTTGTTAGATCTTTCAAAGACAAAATTTATTATCTTTGTCCTGAGTTTTATTTTGTCAAATTTATACTTGCCACAATTGTCAGGTTTTAGCCATCTACTGAAGGTCAGGATCAGAAGGATCCTATTGTGGCGATTCCGCTTGGTGGTGGAATCTGCAGCTAGTGTGTGTGTGTGTGTGTGTGTGTGTGTGTGTGTGTGTGTGTGTGTGTATGGGGTGGAGGCAAGCAACTGGCTAGTTTGAAATCCATGCAGGGGAAAAAACAACAGAAACCTGACTGCTCCTAAAGTCCCTGGCGCCCCTTATCTGGTTGCTCCTAAGAGAATGCAGTCAGTCTGATGAGATTCTTGTAAATAGGCAAGTAGCAACAAAGAAACTGATCAGCTCACTGCATTTTTCTGGTTTCTTGCACCTGGACAGCTCCTACCTTGTTGGGCAATTCCAGTTGATGGGGATGCAAGAAACAGTGGAGCTGGTATGTATTCTAGCATGTGATGTCTTGAGGCTTGGCTCTGTCAATTCTACTTTTTAAAGAAAAGCCTCAGTCAGGCCAGCTTCAGGGTTGACACTCACCACAAGAAGGGTGAACTTCAGATGTTCATTTGACATGAGCCATCATTAGTAAGCTGATGGTACTCAATTGTACATCATCCAGGCCTAGCTGGAGATGCTGTCCTAACCCAATGTCTGGAAGCGCTGAGGTTCTGGAACATTCCAGAGGCCCCCTGGTTCCATGACAGTTCCATTGTGCCAAACTTTGGAGGTAAACCAGGTGAAGAATACCACAGGGATGTTACTTTATTGTGTAAGGTATATTGACAGAATCTTGAAAGCTTAAAAAGTTCCTTTTTAAAAGGCAAGAAAGGAAAGGTAGAGCTTTTCTTTTTCATGCTTACATATTTCCCAAGGGTGAGTCACAATTTGACTTTTCCTGCTTCCTTCTCAAGGTAAGAGCCAAATTTCTCTGTGTATTGTGGGTTTTGGATGGGTTCTTCTTTCCATAAAGAATTTGGTGGCTTTCCTGAATTTGTAACTTTTCTAGACCAGAAAGCCTTGGCATCAGTGCCTCATGCCCTTATCACCACATGCCAGCATTATAGTAACTCTCTTTAAAAGGAACTTGAAAATGATTCAGAATTTTCAGTGGGTGTAAAATGGGTATTTTGTGAAATTATCTATGACATGTTCTCCCAATCTGAAAGACATCGGTGAGCTTAAAGAGAGTGGCTTCATCTATTTAGAGAGTTTCCTAGGCAGTAAAAATCCCTAATTAATTCCAAGAAACATACATTCTAAAATAGTGGGAAACTCTAAAAAAATGAAAGGAAGAAGGGAGGCAGAGAACACTATGAAGGGAAGGATATGACCAAATGTAAATAAAGCTGAAAAGTTCAGTTACAATTATTATGAGTTGAAAGGAATAAACCCAAACTACCGAAATATTAATATTTGAAGGTGGTAATCGAAAGAGACAAAACCATGTGCATACAGTATTCAGAGAAGTGGTTTCGAATATCGTGTTTCATGTAACTCTCTTGTAAGGCTGATGATTGTGGGTTTTTTTGTTTAAAATCCATCTGGATTTAAGAAAATGCAGTCAGTAATTTTAGACTCCGGCTGGTGGTTTTATTCACTATGTACCTAGCTCTCACTTTGGATGACCATCAGGTTCTCACTTAAGATCAGCCAACCATAATGTCTTGGGATTCTTCTAGAGTTTTTCATGACTGAGATTGGGTGTCTGTCTTAGCCACAGAATACATCTTATTATGGCCAACAAACTGCCCTGAATGAATTAACGTTGGTGTGAACACATTAAGCAAAGGAGAGTTGGCCTTGAGTTACTCCATGGAAACACTATTTCGAAGGATGTTTGGTCAATTTCAACAATACTGCCCTTTTTATTGGAAACAATTATTGAATCCCATCATTTGCTGCTCTAACATATGTGTATTGTTGATGGTTTTAATATTTGAAATAATCTCATTGTTTTATCAAAATATTACTGTTGGATGATTTAGAAATACAATGTGTTGAAATTGTACATTTATAGGAAACCCTCTCTCTTTGAACAAACTATTCAAATTACATTGGAAGTTTGGTTGTTTCCAAATACACTGGACCTTCCAGACTAGTCTGTGTCAGGATGACCTATCTAGCTATGACTGTAGGTTGTCTCACCCTTGATGATTTGCAACTGAATGTGTGATTTACCTCAATTGCAAGACAGTGGTTTTTTTCTAGTGTTTTTTAGGATGGCTCATACATATGCAAGTTCCTCATATCATAATCACCCATTATGAGTATTCAAGAGTGCATTAGGCTGTAGCGGTTTGCTTGGCTGTAGTGTATGAAGTGACGTCTTCCATTACTGAAGTATTTTGCAAACATAGTGCCTACATAGTTTGAAAGCTGGGAAAAATGCAAGGCATGAAGAAAAGGATTCCAATCCACTGACTTTCTGTCTTCATTTTTTTCTCTCACCAAATACATTCTTAACAGACAGATAAGAATTTAATAATCCACAATGTCCAGGGAATTAAATAGAAAAGAAGTGGATGATGGAAAGGGTGGTTACAAAGTCTTAAAGGTCTATTGAGACACTAGTGGTAGTGGCTTTGATGTGAGATCTTAAAGCTGAGCAGATTAATTTTCCATGCACTTATTCGCTTTCCATGAAAATATACTAGGATGTTTCTTGGCTAAGCCATCACTATCAGTACATAGCTGGGATAATGATTTTACCAGTCAAACTTTGAGCTTAGTTCCAGTCTCAAAACAGTTAACAGGCAGATTAACTGTTTTTTAAACATCCAGGGTGGCAAAATACTAGGTATGTGCCTTTCCAGCTGGCTCGATACTTAATGACTGCATAGACCAGTGGTTCTCAACCTGTGGGTCAGGACCCCTTTGGGGGTCGAATGACCCTTTCACAGGGGTCACCTAAGACCATCCAAAAACACATATTTTTAATGGTTTTAGGAATAATTTTATGGTTGGGGGTCACCACAACATGAGGAACTGTATTAAAGGGTCGTGGCATTAGGAAGGTTGAGACCCACTGGCATAGACAAAGGCACACAATCTTGACCTGTGATAATAGAGGGTATGATAGCATACTATTTCAAATATATGAACCCCTTTAGAAGGATATCAGATCCAAGGTGCAAGAATCCAGATGGCCATTAAATGGCAAGAAATAGTTTGTCTTCTACCTCTTTACTCTACCTCTTGATGAATGTATTTTTTTAATGTACACTGAGAGTTTATGCATTGAAGACAAATTCCTTGTGTGTGCAATCACACTTGGACAATAAAGAATTCTATTCTGTTCTGTTCTGTCATCTAATGGTCATCTAGATTTTCTGCATTCCAGACCTGAAGACTCTTATCTTTGGGATCTGAACTGGTGTGACATTTCACAGCAGAAACTTTTTCATTTTTCCGGTGACAAAAGAGATAAATTCACAACTGAAAATGTTTGGGTTGCTATAATCCTGTAACATCTGGTGGCTCAAAGGAGATTAGTATGCATCAGATTTCCTCCTCTGAAGCTATAAACCAGGCTCCAGCCTCAGGAGAGATCAAATTCTATTCTTTAACTCCTGATGCTTCTTTTCTGAGTTCAGATACCTATTATATTAGAAAAGCCCAAATCAAGGCCGTACATCCAACAGGTCTGAAGACGTTTGTATCCAAACTCTCCAAAGAGTTGGGGACGTCTTTACATCAGATTCAGAAATATCTCCATCTAAACTTCCAGCTTGTCACTCATTTTGGCAAGGTATTAAAGTGTATCATAAAACTCAGTTTGAAGGATCACCTAGATATATTACAACTTGCTACAGACTGAGTTTGGGTTCAGCTTTGGCTATTCTAATTTAATCCTGAATTATTATTGGTGTGTCAAAGAGGAAACAGCCTTGCTACATGATCTGGATCTCTGAGCATTTTGTTAATGTGATGACCCATAATCTCTGAATTAAATTGCCACCATGAAGGTTGTGGTAGTATCGTTCTGAGGTGGTGCTCGCTGATCCTGAAGGCTGCTAGTTCTCTGAAAATGTTATTGGGAGGCTATTGCTTCAATTTGTGATCTTCATATTATGCAGCATTTTGTATATGAGAGAGAGAGAGAGAGAGAGAGAGATATCAAGAGTGGGAGAGCAGGAGATGGAGGGAGAGGGGGAGGGGGAGGGAGGGAGGGAGAGAGAGAGATTTTATGCTTTCAACATCTATATAAGCATACAGTATTGAGTGAAATCAGAAACAGGTTTTATTAAGCTGATTTAATGCCCAACTCTCTGTTCTGTCAAAGACGAAGGATTAGAATCTAAAAATCAGATAAACAGATTCTTAACCTGGGCAATATAAATGTTTGGGAATATGTTTATTTCTAGAATAGTTACATGGCCTGTTGTGGGTAGCACTGTGGTCTTCTCATTGGTGGTCAGGTGGCTCTTAGGGGCTTTTTATACTTTTCCCCATATCCCAGAGAAAAGCATTGTGTTCTGGGTAGCATTGTCTGTAGTAAAGTACTCCAATGGTGAAATATGTAGAGAATCTAAGATTGGTTCCCATAGTATCACCAGAGCATTTACTACTATTGATTGTAAACAGCATAAAATAATGTTTTTTCCATTTTAACTGGCTTTCATTTTCTGGATCCAGTTCAAAAATGATAGCGGTATCAGTACATTATTAAAGCTTGAGTTGATTTTTCTTGTTCATTCGATTTTACTGATGGCTAATTGATGTGTTGTACCTTTTGAAATTTTTGTTAGCTATTTGCTTGATCTGTGGATTGAAAAAAGAACACTGCGCTATAATGGAGATATTTGTCTGTGTTCTTACACTTAATAATAATAATAATAATCATCTTCTCATTTATTCTCTATTCTCCTGACTAGCATCACCAGTCAGAATTGCAAGAAATCCAAAGATTTTAAAGCTCTAGTTCCATTTATCTTGCAAAGCTCTAGTTCCATTTATCTGGTAGACATACCGTGGTTGAGTCTTTAAACAATAAATAATGAAGAAACTGTGTGTGCTTTGCAAACACGGGTCTTTTAATTCTTCCATAGATAATTTTCATGTGTTGCAAAGCACCTTTCTTATGTGTTGTAGATCCTTGCATCTTTTACAGTTTGAAACATTATATAATTAGGTTGTTTTTCTCCCTCAGGGATTAGAATTGGGCAGGGCTTTTATTGCTTAGAGCCCTGGGGAGGGGTTTCCAAAATCCAGATCTACTAGAATGAAAATCCACTGTTCACAGAACAAGATGAGGTTGTCCTTTGCCACGTGTATAGTTAACTATCACTACATACCTCATCAAATTCCTTTACTTAATTAACTGGATTTCAGGCAATGTTCTGCACTTTTACAAATATGCCATATTTTTTTCTAGGCATTAAGCGTATTTTGTGATTGCCTTCGGAGGATGATTTTGTCCTAAAGGTCTGAACATCAACAGAAGGTCCATGTGAAATAAGGATGTGCCAGAAACAGACACTGCAAATATTTCAGGAATGATACTTTATTGTTCTCGGGTATAATAGAAACTTGAAAGCCTGCCATGACTTCCCTCTGCCCCATCCCCCCCTTTATACCAGACAAGATCAAGGTGGTGTTATTTTGAGTTTCTCATTCCTCTTCTTTTCCCAGGATTGATTTTTATTTTAATTTCCTGTATCTTTTCCTGCATACTCTTCTGACTTTTCTTTGCTCTACAGTGGGCTCCACATTATAAAATACATTACCCCCAGATAATTGATAATTGATAATTTGTCTTAATTAAAAATGAGGAAATACAATATTTACTTCATTCAAAAGCCAAAGGGAGGGGGGAACATGTCTTCCAAGATCTAAGGAGGCCTATTCGAAGAACATACTAAGTTTTAAATGAATATTCAGAATATTGCATACTATAAAATAAATTATCAGTTTTATATGAGCTGTGCAGGTACTCCTTTCTTTTTTTCCTATATACTCACATTATTAGATAATACTGTGATTTTTATGGCTCTGGGTCTACTAACAGAAGTTCCTTCTGTTAAATTGTGGGCTCTAGATGTCAGCTATTGACCAGTAGTGGACACTATGCTAGTTTCATCTTTATTAGAATTTTCTAGGTGTAGTTTTCTTTCACATAAATGCTCTATGTTCAACCCTTTAACAAGATTTGAATCCACAGTCCCAGCATCTAATATGTACGACAGTGCCTCCTTCAGGTCAGAGGCCAGTATAACACCTAAATTACACGTTTCATAAACTCACAGCTGACCTCAAAGATAATGCTTTCAAGTCTGGTTGCAAAACACAAGGACTTACATAAGTGTGCCTGTACACGCACACACACTTCTGTGATTCCAAGTGCTAATTCTTCAGAAAATACTGCTTTTGGCAGACAGCAGAAAGATGTCTCTTTATGGGAAGGGGGAGCGGCAGTTTTCTTCCCTTTCCAGCCTCCTCCTCCTCCTCTCAGGCTTTCCAGAACAGATTTTGGAACTGTAGAATTGAATGCATGACTGAAGGAATGAAGGGTTCGACACGTGAAAAAGTTTACTCAATCTAAATCTTCTGCAGATGAATGAAGCCTCTTTCATCCATGCAAGCTTTGGCTGACTCCCATTCAACTACTGTAGATTAGCATGATGGAATTTCAGCACGCTGTATACTCTACACAAAACTCAAAAGTTTGAATTTGTTGAGAGAAAGGGTACCTCACGAGAACATGGAAGTGACGTCAACAGCCAATAATAACCCGTTTCAGCTAACACAGGTACAAGTTTAGACAGGTTTAGACTGGAAGAAAGCTCATGCATTTTTACATCACTCTTGGCTGACCTTGATCTCATGGCACATCCATTTTGTTTTCTTGGCAATGCTATGGAAACAGTTCTTGTTCTTCTGTCAGTGTTTTAGGCTGCATTGAAAATTTGAGTTCTAAAAAAATTTCCCCTTTATTATTTTAAAAAATAACTCAATGCGATGAACATACCCAATTCTCCTCCCTCCTCCTGTCTTCCCCACAACAACTCTGTGAAGTGGGTTGAGCTGGCCCAAAGTCACCCAGCTGGTTTTCACGCCTCAGGGAAAATCAAGCTGGAAGAAGGCAATGGCAGGTCACTTCCATATTATACTGCCAAAATAAAATACATCAGTGTGTCCATTTAGTCACCAGCACCACCAACTCCACCCAATGAAACCTTTATTTTTAAGTGAAGTCCTGTAACCCTTGGACTACAGCTGTAACACTTTCCGGGCTGAATGAAAGAATGGCATTTTTAGGGATGAGATCTGAATTCTCAGAAGTTGGCTTTGTGCTGTTCATTCTTAACTTGGTAAGTTTTACTCTCCACCCAGAGTCCAGCGCTCCACTGCCAGTACGATCTTTTGCCTTATTCCAATTCCTATAACGTATCTATGTCAGGATATGTAATGTTGTTTTATATAAAAATATCTGTTTCAAAAAATGAAAAAGAAGAGAACTTCTAGCTATATTTCTGAATAAAAATATTATTGCTGAGCTAGGCTGATATTCATTTAAAATTCTTTTTGATCACAAAACCACGATACTCCTGTGGTTTATACAGTTGCAAGAAAAAGTATGTGAACCCCTTGGGATTACGTGGAGTTTTGCATGAATTGGTCATAAAATGTGCTCTGAACTTCATCTAAATCACAACAATAGAAGAACACAGTCTGCTTAAAATAATACTACACAAACATTAGATGTTGCCATGGTTTAATTGAACATAACATGTAAACATTCACAGTGCAGGGAGGAAAAAGTATGTGAGCCCCTAGCCTAATGACTTCTCCAAAAGCTAATTGGAGCCAGGAGTGAACCAACCTTGACTCCAATCAGTATGATGATATTGGATGTGTTGCTGACAGCTGTCCTGCCCTTTAAAAACACACACCTGTTTTGGGTTTACTGGTTACAAGAAGCACTGTCTGATGTGAACCATGCCTCGCAGAAAAGAGCTCCCAGAAGACCTACGATCAAGAATTGTTGACTTGAATGAAGCTGGAAAGGGTTACAAAAGTATCTCCAAAAGCCTTGATGTTCATGTGTCCACAGTAAGACAGACTGTCTACAAATGGAGAAAGTTTAGCACTGTTGCTACTCTCTCTAGGCGTGGTCGTCCTGTAAAAATGACTGCAAGAGCACAGTGCAGAATGCTTCATGAGGTAAAGAAGAATCCTAGAGTGTCAGCTAAAGACCTACAGAAATCTCTGGCACATGCTAACATTTTTGTTGACACATCTACAATAAGGAAAACATTAAACAAGAATGGAGTACATGGGAGGACACCATGGAGGAAGCCATTGCTGTCCAAAAAAAATATTGCAGCACATTTGACGTTTGCAAAAGAGCACCTGGATGTTCCACAGCACTACTGGCAAAATATACTGTGGACAGATGAAACCAAAATTGAGTTGTTTGGGAAGAACACACAACACTATGTGTGGAGAGAAAAAGGCACAGCACACCAACATCAAAGCCTCATCCCCACTGTAAAACATGGCGGAGGGAACATCATGGTTTGGGGCTGCTTTGCTGCTTCAGGGCCTGGACGGATTGTTGTCATTGATGGGAAAATGAATTCCAGAGTTTATCAAGACATTTTGCAGGAAAACGTACAACCATCTGTCCGCCAACTGAAGCTCCACAGAGGATGAGTGATGCAACATGACAAAGACCCAAAGCATAAAAGTAATTCAACAAAAAAATTGGCTTCAACAGCACAGAATACGCCTTCTGGAGTGGCCCAGTCAGAGTCCTGACCTCAACCCGATTGAAATGCTGTGGCATGACCTTAAGAGAGCGATTCACACCAGACATCCCAAGAATATTGCTACACTGAAACAGTTTTGTGAAGAGGAGTGGTCTAAAATTACTCCAGATCATTCTGCAGGTCTGATCTGCAACTACAGGAAATGTTTGGTTGAGGTTATTGCTGCCAAAGGAGGGTCAACCAGTTATTAAGTCCAAAGGTTCACAAACTTTTTCCTCCCTGCACTGTGAATGTTTACATGTTATGTTCAATTAAACAATGGCAACATCTAATGTTTGTGTAGTATTATTTTAAGCAGACTGTGTTCTTCTATTGTTGTGACTTAGATGAAGTTCAGAGCACATTTTATGACCAATTCATGAAAAACTCCACGTAATCCCAAGGGGTTCACATACGTTTTCTTGCAACTGTATATGCATGGCAATTGTGGCCAGTCAAGGAACAATGTTTCTGTTCGAAAAATCTGCGGAAGAATGGAGTAATATCCACTCACGTGCAACTTGTGTGAACACCGTTTTAAACCTGCTCTTGAAATATCCTTTCACTGTTTTCTAGAAAGAAATCATGCTGCGCGCAAATTCAAAGCATCCAATAATTAAAATATAACATAGACCAACAAGAAAATTCACCTTTATTTCAATCAGCATTTCTTGGCATTAGGCAGATATTAAATAACACTGGAATGCACAAGACTATTAACAGAGATGGACAGCCATAAATTGGTAGGAGGATCATAGTAAATGCTTGTCAAATTACCTCACCTCACTCAAAAGCCTGTTAAAATGTTGTAGCCATTGTGAGTGGCGCTTCACTGTGAAACACGGAAGCAGAATGATTCCTCTTTAGTCTTCATTAAACACAATAAATGCTGGAACAATCCACAGTAAAAATGGACAAGTGTTGCAACCAGTAATTAAAACAGTGATATACCCACAAACAGCTAATCATGCAGTGCCTTAATGGCAACTTGACTATGTATAAATATCATAATCCTTTTCTTAAAAAAATAATAATCATGGACAACTAGAAGAAATGAAGGATGAAGTCTACTTCATATATTAAATATGACCTAAATATTTATGTAAAATATGTGTGCGTATATATATATATGTATATATATATATACACACACACACACAAACATACACACACATGACTATGTATATGTATGTGTGTTTTATACGTGCATATCTATTTTGTTTCTTAAAAACCACATGACTCCAGTTTTCTTCCCAATGAGAATTGCTTGCACTGCTATGCAAGTACAAGCAATTTTCCTCATTGAGAAGGAAACTGGAGACATGCCATTTTTTTAAAAAAAACAAAACCTGCTTAATTTATTCCACATTTCATAATGATTTTCTGGGATATAAACTGCCTGTCATTCGCTGCTGTCATAGCAGACAAAAATTACATACAGTATCTTTTCGGAGTTACTAAAGTCATCCATTAGATTAACCGAGAGGAATACCATTCCCCCTCTTTTAACCTGCATGTAAACATACCCTTCGGTTACACTCAATGTGTACAGGGAGTCCTAACAATAATGTGCAGTGAAAAAGACAATTGGGATATTGGAAAGAAAAGTCGTATCACAGCTGATGAGAAGAGTGAGGCTCTTTTTTTTTTTTTCACTTGGATACAGAGACAATCCAGCCACAGAGTTTCATCCACTAACCAATGAGGAATGGTTGAAGGCATCCATTACGAGCAAAGCTTGAACAAGCCAGTAATTTTCTTTGCAAACTGTCCAGAGTTTCATTAAAACTGACTTGCACTGCTTGGATCACACTGTAACAACCGCACAATCGAGGGATCACTCTTGGCACCTTTTATAAACTCTTCGAGAGATAGTTTACCTTGAAGGGAACAGAGATAGACAAAATTGTACATCTGATCTGCCACATAGGAAATATAAAGAGCAGCTTGTTCATTTCCAGCTGGTGTAAAAAGAACCATGCATGAAATTTGATAGACTGCCAAAAGATACCCACCCTTGTTCCAAAGAACCAAAAATGCTGTTTGGGGTGTGTGTGGGTTAGCTGAGGAAACTGATATAATGTAGACTTCCGAAATACAATCGGAATAAGAACCAGACGAAATTCTCACATCCTGTTACAATTCCAAAGCTCTCAAGAAAAACGTAAAACCTTGAATGAAAATGACATGAAAACAAGTATAGCCTCGGTGCGGATCTGTTGCTTCCTTTAGCTGACATCTTGCTGAAGGGCGGACTTGAAAAATGGCAAGCGGCTGAATTTCAGGCGAGACACATTTTTGAACTCAATACAATTTCCTCCCTGAGCTAGATTAAAACATTACAAATCTTTGATGCCAAATATCTGAAATTAAGTGAACATTACAAGCTAAGCTAAGTGAGTTGGTTTGTGGACTTGTCTATTTCAACATATTGTTCCTCATAAAAAAACTAGGTATGGGTGGGACAAATGGCTTCCATTGCTATTAAATCAGGGCAGAATTCTGTATTATGAAAAACATGAGAATGCTACTGGAAGGATAACATTTTTCAATCTTCACTCATTCTCAGGCAACATGTAGAATGCATTTTCTTTGAAATGTTGTGAGTTTATTGATCAAGATTCTGAATTACTGGTTCAAAGTCTTTGGCTCCCATTGGAAAGTCAGACAATGGCAAAAGGTAACAAAGCCCCTACCTTCTCTGTGAAATACTCTGCCCTAAAGTATTATTCTTTCTCATTTCCTAATTTCTTAGATGGGCAAAGAAAAAGAAGCAGAGGAATGTGATATATTTCTAGGATAATTTGGAAAAGCACATATAAACATAGTTATTTTGAGGAGACCATCTCTGTTTGAATAAATTCTCTAGGCCGGAAAGAGTAACAATGCAAGGATGCAAGATAGCTCTCAAATTACAACTTTATCACAGTGGTGATGATCATAAAACAGTCTTAAAATTTTTACAAACTTTTTTCTGGTGATCATTAAATGAAAAACTGAGATAGTTAAGCAAGCAGTATCGTTGTTAAACATTGGTTTGCTATAGTTAAGCATTGGTTTGCTATAGGCATAGTTTTGCCAAAAACTGAAAGCAAAATTGTCATAAATCACGATCACATGACCGTGGGACACTGCAAATGCAGTCTGGTTGCCAAGTGTCCAAAGCACGATCCCATGACTGGAAGTGGATGACCATTGGAACTTCAAATATGAGCCGAGGTGGCGCAGTGGTTAGAGTGCTGTACTGCAACTACTTCAGCTGACTGCTAGTTCAGCAGATCAGCAGATCAAATCTCACCGGCTTAAGGTTGACTCAGCCTTCCATCCTTCCGAGGTGGGTAAAATGAGGGCCCAGATTGTTGGGGGCAATATGCTATTTAGTATACTGTCTTTGTTGTAAGCCGCCCAGAGTCCTTGGAGAGTGGGTGGCATAGAAATATGAATAATAAATAAATAATAAATAAATAAATCTGGATCCTAATTACCCCCTAGGTAGGCTTAGCAGAATTTCAAATGGTAGCTAAGCAACTGGTTGTAACTTAAGGACTATCTGTACTATGTTCTGGGTTTCTATTTTTTTTCTATCATATTACTAGAAAACAATTATTTTCAGCAATCACACTGACTTTAATGGTTTGTGCATATTTATCCTTTTATTTAATTTCTCTCACAGCGGAGTTAATTAGAAATAGGCAAGCTATTTGATGCTTATCCCAGATGCATTTATGCAGCATATTTGTCTCAAAAGAGATTGTAGTTGTAAAATATGCATGCTCACAAAGCCATCCAAAGAACACAAATATCAATCATCGACTAGTTGACATTTCTGCTTCCTGGGCAATCATCTCTTACCTTTAGAAGGGAGCAACAGTTAGCAGAAGTTTTCATGAGAACCAGATCCTCAGTAAATGACATTTCTATCATTGTTTCCTGACAGGGAATCAAAAGCCAGTCTACATCGTTGCTGTGATACAGATAGACCACTTCAGGCTGAACTAAAATCCCCCACTAGTGCTAAGATATTCTTCTCCCCAAGATGACTAGGTCTAGTCTTGGCAGGAAGATAAGAAACCTATGGTGGGAAGGGGGAACCTGTCTCTTTGAATGGGCTGCCTCTTCCTTGATTCAGCTCAGTTTAATCTCAGCAAAACTTAACGATGGCTGATCAAGTTATCACCCAATGCTCTAAATAGTACTATGAATATATATTAAATCCTTCTGGAATTAGGGTACTCTGATAGACTTCTCTTGTGAAGAATACAACCACCTTTCCTATTTTACTGTTATTTTTGTTGCACTATTAGAAGTGTACATATTTTGTCATATGTTTAGATCTTCTGACATATTTTTAGGGATCAAGTGCTTCAACAAAGTAAAAAAAAACCACCAAGGTACTATTCTGTTGTTGGTGTAACAATAACCACTTTCCCATTTGGACATCTCAGTGCATGTTTTAGCCCTTCTATCCATCTTGCAGCAGGTACCTAATACTTATTTAACTGTAGTAGTGATGTGCTCATGTCAAGAGTCGCAGGGAAGATAAGCTGATTGCACACTAAGGCAGGGAATCTGTTGCCCTGCCAACAACTCCCAACATTTTTCATCATTTGTTAGTTGAACTAAGATTAGTTGGATTAAGTATTGAAGTTGAGACTTGAAAGTGACATAACCTCACCTTTGTTTCAGAGGGTATTGGACAACAATGGCAATAGGTTGCTTTAAAGAACTCATTTCTTGTTATACTTTGAGATATTAGTATCTTTTGACTCATCACTGGCTGAGGAAATAGTGCCCCCCCACCCCACCCCACCATACCAGTTCATAGTAGGGTACTCCTTTTTAATATATTTCCATGGAAATAGACACATGTCCTGTTAGCAGGTAATACCGAGGAAACATTTCTACTTTGACCCACTACTGAAAAACTGCAGGAACCTAGTTCAACACCAATGACTCTATTAAGTAGCCTTCGCACTACAAAGAACCTTAACTTTCCTTTTTCTTCTCTCCTCCTCCTAACCTTGATGGATCAAAAGTTCTGAAGCAAGATACTGCTTCCAAAGGCAACCTCTACGGTATTCTCCTGCTGCAAAATATAGTAGATAAAAGGAGAAATGCTATCTTTGCTTTTAGAGATCTAGCTTGAAGAACAGAGATAAGGGTTGCCAATCTGAAGTAACATGGTGATCTACAATTTTAATTGCTCTTTGAAATTCTAATGGACTTCGTTCAAAATTCGTGCAAATCAACTTATCTTTCCTATTTGTTGAGTTAAAAAACCTGCAGCTAGAATGAGCTGTACAAATTAGAATAAATGTAGTACTTTTCAATAATTTATTTCTGTTGCAAAACATTTATCTGCAAAATTTTATATGGCTTGGCAGAGACTATTAGTGGAAGAGAAAAACAGAATGCAAGAGAAAAAGGTTAATCTCCGGAAAATAACTGCGCACAGAGATGAGATTATAAACAAGGGAAGTCTTTAGTGGTCTGGTTTTAGGACCAGAGACTTTATAATTTAATTTTTTTTTTTAATGGACAGGTAAGACTCTTGGATTTAAAAAAAAAATGCAACAATTTCTCCCTGTGCAGATTTCTTGACTCTAGTTTAAAGAGTTTTAAATAGACGTCCACTATCATTACCCCTATCTTTGGTAAGCACATCACAAAAGTTTATTGCAGAAACCTACCATCATTATTGGTATCCATCTGTCTGAAGATTTTATCTGTTCGTTTCTCTGGAGTTGATTCATCCTCTGGCATTTTCATGACTGAAGACACCATTTTATAGATTGCCTTTATAGGGATAGCAATATATATAGGAAAACAGGTTAAAATATTTTTTTGGAAATCCAAACTTAAAAAACAAAACAAAACAAAACTGAGAGGCCATTACAGTGAAATATACTAAAACATACAAAACAAGTACCGAAGGAACCCTCAAAAAGTTCTGCATTAAAAAAAAATCCTATGCTGTGATTCGCATCTAATATATTCCCATATTCTGCATGTATTGATTAAATATGAAGTATTTACTTATTAAGGACAACAGATGCACACTCTTAATTGGTATTCTGTAAACAAATTCATTTCTGTTTTTCAAACAGCTTCCATGTCTTTCCTTCTGTAGCTGAGTTGCCATTCCATTCTGTTGGGAGATTAAACTAACTACCAATATTTCCTTTCCCTACAGTTATTCTACCTGCACTGTAGTGCTTTTCACATCCTTTCACATCCTGTTTTTCCCAAGATTCAGTCTTGATACCAACAACAATCTGTCCCATATTCAGAATTCCTCATAACCTTTAATTGTAATTTTAATGTAAACTATAGGAGATGACGAGGCGGAGCCCGAAAGTGGGATCAAACGCATCATAAGTTTAGAGTCGCTACATTCCTGAGACATTCCCGATCAAACGCATTGTAAGTTTGGAGACCGAAATCCAGCCTTCCCCATAAGTTTCACTGACTCTTATATAGCGCCAATTTACTGTAATTGTTAGTAGATCAGATTCTTGTATATAGGTAGCATAAAATAAACTTGAAGATTTTGAAGTTAATTCCTGTTTCTGGCTACTTGTGCCTGATATAAACTATCACCAAAGGCAGTCAAATCATTTGCACTTCTCTATTTTCCTCTTTTGCTACAACTATTCCTGAAGAGGCTTATGCTTCAACTATGTATTTAAATAAATTCCACCATTCTCATTCATTCTTGGTTTGCTAAATGTCTCTATCATTTTGTCTGCCTTCATGCTGTCTAAAATAATGTTTGCCCCCTGGATTGCATTCATTCAAAATATTACACTATTTTCTCCAAAGTTCATCCTTTCTTTTTCTATTATTAACATTCACTGATGTGTGACATGACCTAAACTATGAATTCTTCTTTCATGCACGCCTACAATAGTCTAGAAGACATCAATTCATGCTTCAGCCCTTTTGTTGACAATTAAATCTACAACTTCACTCCAGGTTTTCATCAACATCATTCTATAAGATCAGGTCACTTAGTTCAGTTCTATTACATTCTTCTCTTTCCTTTCCTTTCCAACAAATAATGTATCTGTTTTTCCTTCACTTTATTTGTAAATTCATGCTCTTTATCATTTCTTATCATTCCAAGTCTCAATGTTCTATATGCCATGAATTTGACTAGATGAACCCACTGGGATTAAGCTCTGCCACAAATCATGTCTTTGTTCAATCAACATTTTCATTTAAAATTTTCAATAAATAAATGAAGGAATAGACTAAATTATCACCCTTCATTGTACATGTGTTACATGCAGTATTTCCAGATAAAGCTAAGAACAGAACCAGTAAGTGTTGGTGCATAAATACCAGAATACTGTACATCTAAAGTCAATGTTAACCAAGTACACTCATATCACTGTATGAAAAATAGGATCTGTAATCTGATGACTACTTTACAAATCAACATACTGTTGCCTGCATCTCACTTACTTGGAGGTACAGATAGTCCTTGATGTATAACCACTTGTTTAGTGACCGAAGTTACAATGGGATTGAAAAAAATGACCATTTTTAAAATTGTTGCAATATCCCATGGTCATGTGATCAAAATTCAGATGATTGGCAGTTGGTATGTATTTAGGACAGTTGCAGCGTCCCAGGGTTATGTGATCACTTTTGCGATCTTCTAATAAGCTAAGTCAATGGGGAAGCCGGATTCACTTAACAACCATGTTATTAGCTTAACAGCTGCAGAGATTCGCTGAACAACTGTAGCAGGAAAGGTCATAAAACGGATAACAGAATTTACTTCATGACTGTCTTGTTTAGCAACAGAAATTTTGGGCTCAATTGTGGCCGTAAGTTGTCTTCAGTCATGAAAATGCATGTACTGACACACATAGAAAGCTGTTAGGAATAAGACTATTACCTAACTTGTTGGGTTGGCAATATATAAACCATCAATGTATGTTTGCATTGTATTGTATTGTATAGCTTTAAGACTGCTGTATTGCATCGTACTGTGTCCTGATTGGTTAGCTTTGTTGCCAATCTCCTTAAGAGGGAGCTAGAAACATGGTTTGTTCTCTTTGTTGTTCTTGCTCTCTAATATCTCTATCTGACTTACTTTATTACTGTTTGCAACTCCAGAAGAACTATTTACTGTGTATGATTACTACAACTGGTATGAAGACTTTGTTTATTGGACTGTGCTTTATTTTTACTGTATGTAAACTGTAAACATGACTCAGTGTATCTGTGTGGTGACTGTGCTTATTCATAACTACTCTCAACCGCTTTCATGTGCACACCCTTGCTACGCAAGGGTTATTCCTTAACAAATGCCAAGAGGAACTTCATCTGAAATATACTCCAAGGTCAAGATTATGGATAGCAGTCTTCCCAAAATTGGTGTTTTCTAGATCTACTGGAGATAGTTTACAGTCAGCATGGCCCATATATCCCAAGTACACTAGGCTGAAAATGGCTCCTATACTTGCATTCAAGTTAAATAGCTGAAAGAATTGGATTGAACTAGATAATCTTAACATTTAATTAGATGCTTTAACTTTATTTATTTTTACTTACCTGCACTATTTCAAGCATTTCAGCACGGCTAATGTAACCATTGCCATCAAGATCATACATACTAAATGCCCATTTCAGCTTCTGTTCAAGCTTTCCTCGAGATGTAACACTTAGCGCAATTATAAATTCCCGAAAGTCTATCGTCCCATCACTATTGGTGTCAAAAGTGCGGAACACGTGTTCTGCAAATTTTGAGGCATCCCCATATGGGAAGAAATTAGCATATATCTTTTTGAATTCATCAACAGTCAAATGGCCAG
Source organism: Ptyas mucosa (assembly GCA_012654045.1). Taxonomy (NCBI): domain Eukaryota; kingdom Metazoa; phylum Chordata; class Lepidosauria; order Squamata; family Colubridae; genus Ptyas; species Ptyas mucosa. The sequence goes on along the minus strand of WNWU01000017.1, from coordinate 16,646,342 downwards.
TCGGGCAATCTTTTAGGAAGCCTTTGTACCACTCTTGAAGCTCATGGTCTGTGAATTCAGTGTTCTCTCGGAGATCCTGCAGCACCTCAGGTCTCAATTTACTGTTCTGTTTTCCCATTTCTGTTCCTGGTTATTATCTAAGAGCTGAAAACAAGACAAAAAAATTAGTTGATTCTTCTCACAGCTGAATTTCAAAATGTAGCTCTATTAAGCATGTACACAACAGAAGGGATGAAATAGGTTCCTTATAATATTTTGCATTTTCAAGCCTGATGCTTATTTGAAATAAATTGGATTTCTATAAATAAATAAATGATTTCTTCAGAAGGAATAGTATACATTTCTTCCCCCTTTTCCTTTAAATGCATTATTGTACAGAAGGTTATTACAGAATACGAGGGGGGAAAAGAAGGTAATACAGAAGACTATGCAACTAGGTTCTTGTTTTATTAGTATACAATGTGTAGTTTGTTTTCATAATTGGCCTTCCACCAAATAATAGCACCCTTCCACCGCAAAGGGATTCTTGATCTAGTAAAGTTTTCAGCAATGAAGAGAAGAGGCCATTTTTACAAATACAGTGCAGCCTCTTTGGCATTGCCCAATCATTAACAAAAATTTCCATTCGTAAAGCAACAAAGCAATATCAGAAAACCTTCTGCAAACACAAATTGCAAATTCCATTCCAACCTTTTAGCGAAACAGCTAGAAAGGCCATTTTGTTGCCTCTCCATTGCCAAACCCTCTGCACACATTATCCTCATGATTATAACCCTTTTGAACAGTAATTCTTCATTTCTCTTCCTAAATGCAGCCTTCGTCCGTGCCCAAAAAAAAAAAAAAACCCGAAATGAAAAAGAGAGGCTAAATGGAATTTGTACATGCTTGCTTTAATTAATTCTCATATTTCTCTCTACATAATATATTTAGAGAGGTTTATTGCAGCTCTGTGGCCAAATATTTTCCTCATTTACCACTGTTTTATATAAGCATAATATTCTAGAAGCTTTATTTCATTAGAATGTTTTTCTTGGACACAAGGCCTGAGACATTATACTGTGTTCCCCAGCTATTTCCAGGACCAAAATGCATACAGTGGCTATCTTCTCCATTTTACCCAACAACTTCTTCCATAGTGTTCCAGTTCATTATATTAAGATACTTATCAAATATCAGATATTTTCTGTTGTTCTCTATTCTACTTTATGTAATATATCCACACTTTTAGTCAAATACTTTAGAAATGCTTGGAAAGTGGTTTCAAGAATTCCAAAACAAGTAAGCGAGCTGCAAGAAAAACAGGAAATAAAATGAAACCTGAAAAAGCTACCAAAAGGCCATCCCTACCCCCATTTTTAATAGGGCAACTCCCTGTGCTCACTATTTCAAGCAGTTTTTCTTGGAAGATGCATTTCATGAGCCTAAAAAGCGATTTGGATAACTAAATATAGATTTCAAAAACATCACAATATTCCTGCTATTAGGAAAATAGAATAAAACAGCTTGAATAGGGAGCAGACGAACCTAGTTGGTTCAGTTTGGTGCATGGTTTTATCTTTATGTTCTTTTTAATATAGGTGGTCTTGACCTGCCCATCACAGTCATAACTTGTGATTGTTGCAAATTGGGCCACCATGTGACCAATCTGATTGCAACCATTTTTGTGAGGCTGTTAAGCAAACCAATGGCTCATCATGGCTCGCTTTGCCCAAATCCAGAAGTAAATGCCAGTTTTTGGCAAAACTGTCATAAACAACAGCCATATCACCATGGGATAGTGCAAACGTCTCTACATGTGGCCTGGTTGACAAGTGTCCAAAGTGTGCTCGTGTGACTGAGGGGGGATACCGCTGCAACTTTGAACCCAGGTGATGTCAGATATTGCCTATGTATGATGCCCCAGGCACCAGAAGGGGTTAAGTCTTCTAAGTCTACAGACATCCCATGTGACTGTATAAACCAATGAACTCCCTTATTGGATTCATACCCACAAATCAATTGGATATCTTCCCTAATTCTTCCCATCCATCTCAGCAAGACGACAGTGAACTTCTCTCCCTCTCAACCTCTGAGTCATACAGTTAGGGTAACAAATGCAACAGGACACCCTGTTCATTATTGTATATTTGTAAATAATAAAATAACTTTTAAACCTGAAGCTGTATGGCCTAAATAACTTCCTCATAGACTGAATGAGCACGACCATCAGTATATATCTGACAGGTGATACGTAACTGCAGGGAGATCCTTCATAACTTCGAGTGGTCTCTAAGCATCTGGTCATAAGTTGAGGACTACCTGTAGTTTGGTTTTTGCCATGTGGCAATTCCCCCAAAATCTGACCAAGCCATCTGCTATAGGTTCTGTTGCTGGAGCAAGACATTCTGACATGATGTGTTTGAGGATGAGAGGAAAACAGGCCGATTGGAAAACAGTTGCCTTCCCAGAGTTCCTCTTGCCACATTTCTGAAATAAGGCCAGCAAAGGGACAGTGGCTTCCCACTGCTGTTGCTGGAGGAGTAAGGAGCAGAGAAGGGGAAGGAAGATTCTTCTCTGCTTCTTGCCTCTCTGCCCCATCCTGGCCAAGCACAGATTCTCTGCCTCTTGGCCAGCAGTGTTGTCCAGAGAAGACGAAAAGAACGGGACAGGTGGAATATCTGCACTTGACCAGCATGGTGGGCGAGAGGCAGGTAGGTAGGAGAAGAATGAGGCAGGGATGACAAGCAAGGTAAGCAGTGGTAAAATCATCAGGATGAAAAGAAGAGCAGGCTGTGCAGAATAACCTTGTGGAAGATATTTCCTAAAATCAAGATTCCCAATCCTGCAAACATTTTTTTTGACTTGCTAGAGAAGTTCTGGTTTGACAGCCAAAAAAGAAAAGGCCACTGAAAGCTCATGGCAATTAGGTCTAGGACAACTCCCCACAGCTAACTTGCCACGGGACAATTTGCAGCTGCCAACTCATCACAGAACAATTTATTACAGGACAAAAGTTACATAATATCGAAGAAATGGTGGAATAGAATCATTAAAGAAAGAATGCAAAAGGAGGGAGAAAATGAAATGAGAATGACAAAAAATAAAAATATTTTAAAAATATTTTTAAATAATTAAATAAAACTGTTGAATTGTCTCACAGCAGGTTTGACTGCAGAGAGTTGTCCCATGGCAAGCTGGCCCCGGAGAGTTGGCCTTGATGAATTGGCAATGGTGACTTGGCTGCAGAAAGTTGGCCATGGCGAGTTGTCCTATTCTGTGCATAGGAGAGGGACAATTGGAGCTCTGCAGGTCCCCAACTTTCTTTAGATCCCTTCTCTGTGTGACACAGAGCCTATTCCTTGTTCTAATGGAAAATATCATTTTCCAGTTGGATCACTTTGATTCAGTTAGCCATGTGTAATGGTTATATGGAAATGGCCTTGGGAGAGGAGGAAGAACCCCAGACTAGTCAATGTTCAAATGAGAGGCAATTAAGTCTGCAGCAGCAGTGTGGGTGTGGCAAAGTCTCAGAAGGGACCCTCCCTAGTTTCTTGGATTGTAAAAGCAAGGGGGGGAAGAGATGTACTTTTAGACTTGCAAGATTCTGTTGATGTAATCTTACAACAAACACAAAGCTAGTACTCCTGGGTGTACTTCTTATCTGGACTATCTGACAATGCTGACATCATGTCTCAGTGGCAGATTGGCACCAAGATGGAGGCTCTGTTGTGAGGATACGTCCTCAACAAACAATAAGGTCACGTCAATATCACAGTAAGCTGGCAGATGCCCTCACACATAAATATTATGCTCATATCAACCCAGATAATCCTGTAGAGATAGTGATGGTGACAAAAAATCATACCATTAGACATGTTCATACCTGCTGTTCCATTCTGGATGTCAACCAAGGGATTACTAATTGACTCCTCTTGCAACAAGTTTTGTAAATGCATAGTATGAGCCTGCAAGCCACAACTATGACACAACTGGATCTTCACAGTGATTCAGTGATGCAAAGGGAGGGGTAGCCTTTGGAGAAGGATAACCAGCCATGGCATGCCACTGTTCTGGCACCCAAACCCAGTGATCAGAAGTATCAAAATTACACCATTCCTTAAATACAAATCAGTCTTCATTTTTCTAAGTCTTGCTGAGAAGAGATTACATGTTGCCGATATGTGCTATCCAGTCTGACACTGAAATCAGTGGAGAAGACGGCCTTGGGGTGGGGGTGGGAAATTTGCTAGTCCTTCTACAATGTCAGACAACCCATCAATTAGAGGTAGCAACGCATTCTCTCCGGTTTGTAAGGGTTTCGTTATTTTTCAGTATCATGCCAAATCTGGTATCCTAGAAAAAGTAAAAGGAGTAAGAGCATACTTCTTCAGCAGGTTTTCATTTATTTTTATTTTTTAAATTGGAGCAGATACCTGCTGAGTAGGTTTAGCAAATTAAAACATTTTGCTGGACAGTTTGGCGGCCCCAGGGCTGTCTTTTTCTCATCTCTGCTATATCTGCTTTAAAAGAAATAAGATGGAATAAAAAATAAAATATTGTAGTGAACCCTTCAAAGCATCCAGCTGAAACGTGGCAGAGTTAATGTCTCCTAAAGGTTCAATTTCCCTGCTGTTTTTGACCGCTCATATATTTAGCTGTGACTTCTGTTTTTATGCTTTCTCATTACAACTTATCAGTGGATCTTTTTTTTTTCCAAATTGAGTCTCAGCGTGAATTAATTCAGGTTGACATTTCTGAATCTCAAATCTTTAATTCAAACTGAATTGGAGTTTGAGTATTCCATTCAATACTGTTCTAAAAAGTACCTGGAGAAAAAACCCCAAAAGTTTCTGATTCCAAATGCAGAGGACAATCTCAGATCCATCCGATCAAGCAGAGGGCAAGAAAGTAAATGTATGTCTTTTATTTAATTGTGATAATTCCATTCCTTTCCTCTTTAATTTCATCCCTTTCAAGATTCTGAACAAGACTTTGTTTGTTTGTTGTTGTGTGATTATAGATGGATCCAACATGACGATGATGATGGTCCAAGAGTCAGACACAACCAATGATGGTCCAAGAGTCAGACACAACCATTCAGTTGTGTCTGACTCTTGGAGATTCTATGGGCCACATCTTCTGATCTTGCATTACTTGAGTTTTTCTATGCTCTGGCTGGTGTCAGCTTTGATGGCCTGGTTTCTTTTTACCACTAACTCATCCAAACATAATTGCTTTCTTCAGTGAATTCCCCTGGATGACATGGCCAAAATAAGTGACATGCAGTAGACATGTATACATGAGATATACAACAGTATACATGAGATAAAGTCACAAATCAACAAGACGAAGTAATGAACAGAGCACTGTAATGCAAGATCTGCCCTTCTGGACATGTATACACAAAGCCAAAGGGGTGAGAACTTGAACTATGATGCTTTGTCCATCACCTTCCCCATTTTCACTGCTTCCTACCAACGCCAATGGTTGGATCTTATGCCCATACTTCTGGGTTCTACTGCCAAATCTCAATCCGAAAGAGTAAAAGTCACTTCAGATGCTGCACTGTGAATTTCTTTTGGAAAGAAAAATCCAAAGAGTGTTAATCCCAATTCCATCCAATATTATGAAATTCCCCAGTATTTATAGTTTAATCGTATCAGTATCTATAGACTATCCAGTGTAAACTAAGCTTACCTAATGATTACCAGCCAGTATAATATGCAGAAAAGCAAAGAGAGATGAAAGAAGCTTATAGCCCTCTAAACTGTAAGAAGGGGGAGAAGAGCTAATACGAGATAATGACATAACTGGAGAGGGCTATCAGAAATTGCACCCTCTGTTCACAATCTGTACTCTACTTAACGATTTTTCTCAGAGACTGAAAGAGAAAAAGCAACCAGCTGCTCATTAATAAAACACATCAGGTTTAAACAGAAACCCGTGTTTATCTCATTAGATACTTCTGTGTTGGAGAGAAGCATAAATACTACAGTCTTCTTGCTTTATTTCTGATCATTGTTTGCTCTAGTAGAATTTTTCTTGCTTCCAAAATGTTGAAATGTTTAAACTAAGCTCCCAGCTGGTAGAGCTGTAAGCCATGTAAAGAGCACTGAGGAGCTTTCCAGCTAATTGCACATACTGACAGATAGGCAAATGCTTGCTCCCTATCTTTATTTTACAGTACTGCACCATATATGTTGTTTTTGCAGTGGGACAATGTACGGAAGAAACCAACCTATTCAATTCTCATACCTTTTGAAGAGTAGCCAGATGAATGAGAAAAATAATAAGCTAAACCAATGGAACAGTGCACGAATGGTTCTAAAACAGACCAGTTTTTTAAGAGGGAAATGACGGGCATTTACCGTTTCTTGGAGAACTACTTTGGTGAAGTGGTTACAGACTAAAAACCAGGAGACCCTAATTCTTTTGGCTTGGGCACTAAGCCAGTTGGGTGACTGTGGGCCAGTCCCTCTCTCTCTACCCTGGGAAGAAGGCAAGGGCAGAACACCTCTGAAAAAAAACTTTGAACCTTCTATATGTGTCCAGCTAGAAACCTCATGATCCCAGCAGATAGGATACAACTACATTTAGAACTTGGCTTAAAACTAATTGGGGAACAGTGTTATATTTTCATTCATGTTAGTAAAAATCAGCCAGAGGGAAAAATGGGAGGGGGAACATATTTACATATTTTAGTGAACTACAATGGAAGTCAAGATTGACAGTTACCCAAGGGAAGAATGTGGCTGTTTCTAATGCAAATGTCCTCTGTTTTGTTCTAATTTTGGTTCACCACGAAACACGCATTGGTAGTTTCTCTTTTTTAATGCTGCTCTAAACCCATTTATATACATTAAATCATCAGCCGTGGATTTTACGTCTTATATATTTATTAAACTTCTCTGAGAACTGGGGAGGGGGAAGGAAGAAAATGATCATGGTATAAACAGTTTAAATCCATTCATTCATCCACTGAAGTAGGTACCAGGTCTCAGTCACCTGCCATCATGGGCTGGCTTATACTGTCTGGCAGATATACACAGGTACAACAGGAAAAAGCTCTTGATTGGCTGAGAAGCTGTTCTGCACTTCCAGTGTAATTTTGGGGTTAATGGGAACTATATTTTTATGGGAGAAGCACAGAAAAGAAAGTGCTGTCCAGTTGAGAATTATTTTCTGTTTTTCAAATTTGTTGTGCATGGCGATTTGCTCCTCAAGTTGGCTGAAGCTCAGTTAATTACGGTAACTTTATTTATCTAGTTATAGGGTATAGGAGCTTCCTCACTCCAGAAGTTTTAGATAAGATATTCTTATTGCATCTGCAGTTAAATTCCTCCTTGCCCAATGCGAAACCTTAACTTTAATTTAACCTTTTCTATTTTTTTCAAGTATACTGGTTTTTTCACATTCCTATGGAAATTACTATCATTCATTATTGTTACAGTTTGCTACAGTAGTTTTAATATGGCTAACACATGGTGTTCCTAGGCAGGTCCAAACCAGATTTACACTGTGAACTCTTGAGTGTGTAGCATGTGCCCGACTTACCGGTAGTTCTTTGAATCTCAGTATTTTAGTGGAAGGAAGCATAACTCCATGGGGACAGACCAGTTCTTGTGCTAACTATGGTGAAAAATGACATCATTTATATAGGAATATGTTTGTGAAATATCAATTTAATACAAGCACCAGATTAAATAGAGGCTATAGCTTAAACTACAATTCTGTGAGCTGTGGTCCTGGGCTGGGATCTTTTGACTATCCCAAAGTTATTCACTGACCTCCTATGACAGAAGCTTGATTCTCAAGATATTTGGAGTTGTTTTGACGCTGTTTTTGTGCTCAGTTTATCATTCTGAGGGGGCCAAGAGACTGTTGTTATCTCTTCCTTTTACATACAGGATCTGTCATGGTGCAGCCTTTCTAGAAAACAAAACTTTCTGATCTGGAAAAAAGTGGGGTGGGGTGGTGGAGAGAATTCCCTCATGGTTTTTCCCATGGGACTAAAGTGGAAACGAAAGCGTGGGAAGGCAGCATGTTTGCAAACTACAAAAGTGACATATGTAGAATTGAAGACAGGATGCTCATACATATCCTGCAGCCACCTTGATACCATCTTTGATACTCATGAAGATTCTGGAATTGTTTTTATTTAAAATGAATTTCAAAACCAAATTATTTCATATAACTTGAAGAATGATCACAAACTGGAAAAAACAGTCTGGGCATTAATTAAAAATTAATTTCTCAATGAGAGCTTTTTTTTTTTACAAAAACTGTAAAATTATGTTTTGCATTTTTAGACAAAGTCTAAGCAATCTAAGGCTTTTTTTAAATAGTAATTTAAAACTCTTTAAATACTGGTGGTAAATATTTCATTTCTCTCTTTCAAGGAAGTAGATTCCTTTCTGCATTAAGACAGCATAAATCTTCTGTTGTGTAATTAATGTATTAGGCAAAATTAAACAAGTGACATCCATTAATTTATTAAGGCACATTTAATGTGATAGTCCATAGACGTGGCTTCAGACAGTTTCTACAAAATTAAATGGCCAAATGTCTCATTAATCATGAGAAAGAGAAAAACCTTGCTGCTGGCATCCAAGGAACATTTCGGTCAATGGCTCTAAATGGCATTCATCAAATCAGTTCCCACAGGCTCATTCTCTGATTTTGCCATGGCAACTCCTGGACGCACTTGTTCACCTATCTGTGGCCCAAAGCATTATTTGCACAGAATATGTGCAGGCTAATATTGGTGTACTGCATTTATTTAACAAAAATTATTTTCTACCTTTCAAAAATCACAGAAAGTCAACATAGGTTATTACAATCATAGATCAGAAAAACAGAATTTGAAATATAAATTATGGAACAAAATTAAAATTAGTTGAGGGTGTCTGCTGATGTCATATCTTCAACAATGTCCAGCAATAGGGGGCAATTCTCCTTGTGATATCTTGATTATTACCTGATAACAATAGTTTAGAATTATACTCATCTCTTTTGCCTGGAAAACTGCTGCTATGCGGTATTTCAGGAATTGCCTATAGTACTTGCAATAAAGGAGGAGACACTGTTTCTATTTCTCCAGAATCCTTCATGTACAGGTGTTCTATTATATTTGCCATAAAGAAGGGCAGAGGGTAAATTTTTGTCTCTATTTTTGAACTGTGTTGAAAAGACATTATTGGGGAATAAACATGTTAGGATGGGATGAATTGAATTTGGTCTCAATTTGAGACCAATTTGAAACACTCAAATTATCTGCATCATCTCTGCAAGTTGCCCAATGTATATAAATGTTGCCCAATGTATATAAATTCTAGGGCAGATACATTCCAAAGAGACACTTGTAGTGAAGACAAAGACATATAGTTATATCACATTTAAAAGTCAGATTTATTCTATTTTCAAAATCCTCAATCCGAAAAGCAAAACATATCCATCTATTTTTTTTTATCTCCATTTCTGGAAAATTACATTTGATTTCAAGGGGGATGTGAAGAGGGGTGTAAGCACAGGTTCCCCAATACTGCTATAAAACGTCTAAAATAAAATTTCTAATTGTGGCTTTTGAGGAGGGGAGCAGATGGAAATCCTGAGCAAAAGTTAATTGTACACAAAAGTGGCCACACCAAGTTAAAACGTGATGTAGTTTGGCTGCAAATAAGCAAGAAAGTGCTTCATTCCTCCAAATGTCCACTTTAAAGGTTGCAAATCAAACTGAGAATTTGATTTGTTCTTTTCCAGAACAAACCATGGCTTTCTTTCCATTGAAAAACATAAGCAGAGCTGTTTGTCATATAGCAATGATACTTAGATATGAAATCAGACTGCAAATACATGCTGCTTTTACATCATGGTTTAGCTTAACAGAGAAACAGAAATGAATTCACCTGCATATATACTTAAGACCTTATAATAAGATACAGACTATACCAAATGTGATTTTATGCTGGTAGCCATCAGAACCACTTTTCTGGATAATACTTTCAGCGATCTGCCAATGAGAATATCTTTAATTTACCAAGAACATTACTTTTAATTTGTCAAATTAGGACTAATTTAGTTGCATTCTAACCCACTGAAATTAGAAGGGCAAGTCAATCATGATTTAAATTCCATTTAGATCACTAGGGGCTTATCCTCACCTAAAACTTAAAGACAGTTGAATTTGAGTTGAATTTTGATTCCTAGGAGATTAATGGACATAAAATCATGCAGCTTTCTTGACAGCAATACACTTTTGTATCACTGCCTTCTTCATGGATTTTTTATTTCCTAGTCTAGCCTGCAGTCAGAGTATTCCATGCACTAACTAGATACAATCCTACTTAGCTTCTAATCTCATATAAATTAAGTTGCCTCTACAATTTCGATCCAGCACAAAAAAAAAGGATGCAGAAAATTAACAAGGAGCAAATTCCTATGCATTCTACCATGGATCACGGGGAGCTGTGCAGTCAAAACCGGGAAGATTTACCTGAGTGGATGGAATACTAAGCTTCACTTTTCTTAGCAAAAAGCTTGGGAACATTTTATTATATTGCAAGTAACACTTTATGCTGATTGGGGATTACTGAAATTGTAGTCTAATATATCTGAAAGGCACCACTTAGGAGAAGGCAGCTTTGGAAAGGATTTTCTTTAAAAAGAGGAGAAGAAAAGGTAACAGAACAGCAAGCACTTTTACTGCTGAATCACAAAGTGCAAAAAGCTTGTCTAAAAAGAAAAATCACTAAGTTTTTCAAAATGGAACAATACGGTTTTGAGATACTGGATATTGAAGGAAAATGGGTAATGAGTCTTTATCTCAGGCACCAGTAATAAAGAAAAAGCTTTTTCCTTTCCTGTTGTAGCACTTGACTTCTTTCGCTAATGTCTTTTTTTTTTTTAAAGGGGGAGTACAGTGGATGATTATTGGGGCTATGAAAGAACTTGACTTATATCTTCAAAAAAAGATCACGCGGAACAATAATCAACACACAACCTTTTTGCTTCTCAGGTGGAAGTCTTTTTGTCTTTATGACCAGGAAAATTCACATTTTGGATTGAGTCAGACTTCTATTGGTCTAGTTCTACTTTGAACATTATCATTTTCATCCGATAACATGAAAAGTGTAAAGGCTCACTTAACACATAAGTTATATAGATATTTCCATGGTGTGCAACTAGAATTACCCCCAGCTAAACGGTACAGAATTGTCTTCTTAGTGCCATGTAGAAATGCAGTTAGGACCCATCTACAGACTGCTTAATTTGCCAGTCAAGTGTACTGAAACACGTAAAGCCTAAAGTCAATGTTTGACCATCTTCATAGGTGCATTTTTTAAAAAATGTCCCTGATGCAGAACATCATTAGGAGACCAAAACCACAAATTTGGTAGAAGTGTATTAAATGCCAGAATCACCGAGTGATAAATATGGTTGTATTGACAGTAATCACTTTATTTTTCCATAAACAGCTTTTCAGCAATCTGCAAACTGTCAGCTCCTGTTTATAACAAAGAAGCCACACAATGTATTTACTGTAGACACCAAGCATCTCAGAAATAGCAACATCGAACTGTTCTCACGACTACTGCATGTGCATTGACTGAAAGTCTGGGAATTTGAGAGGTTAGGTTAGTCTTGACTCTGTTGGCCTGGAAGGCTCTGAAATCACGGTTTGGTCATTGTGCCTGGGCTCCAGTGATGGGCAGGAGATTGCTAGTTGGCTGCCTTTTAAGTAATTTATTGTGCTCTCCCACAAATTTGTTGTGTTGTTTTAATTAACGGATTAAATGGCTCTCATTTTGCTTCTATTTTCACTTGTTGTTTTACTGAAGTAAGCGGCCCAGAATCATCCAGGTGATATAAATTGAATACATGAATAACTATCCCAATAGAAATACTCCAATCATGGGACTAGAGACAGCAAATGCTCCCAGGAAATGCTTGGCTCTAAAAAAAAAAAAGAAGAAGCTTCTGACAGCAACCAACTCAGTTTGGTTTAGTGGTGAAGGCACCACTTTAGAAAGCAGGAGACTTGTGAGTTCAAGTCCCGCCTTAGGCATGAAAGCCAACTGGATGACTTTGCGCCAGTCATCCTCTCTCAGCCCAACTCACTTCACAGGATTGTTGTGGAGAAAATAGGAAGTTATTTGTAAAAATAATAAAAGTGGGATACAAATAAAAATAAATAAAAAGTAGAGGAAATATCTGATCCTTCCAATTAATGCTTTTTATCTAAAGAGTTTTCATTGAGACATCACTTAAGAATAGAAAAAAACATTGTAAGAAAAATATCAACAAGATGACAAATCATAAACAAGGCAACAACTTACTGAACCTATTAGTTTCTGTTAACATTAAAACGAAGGCATGAAAGGGAACAGCACTATAGTGAAAAGAATACAAAATACAATACAAAAAAACTTGAGTCCAAATCTAGGTTATTTTTTGTTTGCTTTTCGAGGAAATTCAGAAAGAGTTATTATATAATTCATGACATTGTTCATATCCTTCCCCTGCCAGATGTCCTTTAACTGTCTGCATCAAAGCCTCTTTACAGCTTAGCATTCTTGACTACTGGGTCACTGAAAACTATTGTGTATACCGTATCTAGGAGTTGTCAGCAAAACACATCCCAATACATGGTGTATTAGTCAGAGATTTTCTGTACTGGACTGTGTTATTGAGTACCAGACAGCATGAAGACAAATAAAAGTTGTCACTTCCCCCTCTGCAAATTTCCACAATAAAATATTATTGGCACATTATTCATCCCTCCCTCTCCTCACTTCTTACTTCAATGCAATCTTATTGTCAGTCTTCAGAAATAAACTCCTCTCCCCCCTTAGCTTTTAAAATTCTTTCCCTCTTAGAGAACGTTCCAGCTAGGGAAATAGAATGACATTGTTTTCTTTTGAGAATTATTGAGGAATAGTTGAGGATTGCTTACACAATTTGCCTCAAGTAAAGGAAAGTTAGAAGCAAGTGAGAAGCGGGTTCAAATGGACCAGATCAGAATATCCATGATGTCTGTAAAATGCCAAGGATAATGCTGTAGTTAATCACCATGAAACTGCATTAATTATGGTAATGTATGATTACTGATAGTGGGCTGAGGACCTTCCTTGTAGCCACACCTGCCTTCTGGAGCAGCTTTCCCCCAAAGTCCCTACAGATCCAAATCTATTGTGTTTTTGTAATGCGTTTTTTTAAAAAGTCCTGGGTTTTTTCAGCAGGCCTCCTAAAGACTGGCCTTGTAACTATTGGTACTGTTCTGTCTAGAATGGGTGCTTGGTAATTCTACTGTCATTTCTTATTACTTTCTTTTCCTTCTTGAATGCTGTTTTAAACCTAGTTATTATACTCAGTGAACCATTTAAAGTTGCAACTGAGATTGAAATAGATTAGAAGTTTGATGAGGTAAATAAATTACCGGTATATGGTCAGATACTCCAGCCCCAAAGAGCAAGTCCTAGAAATGTATTCTGAAGTCTCTAGATTGTTCAAAGAGCACCATAGGTAGCAAAGTATTCCATCTTGCAGAGGCAGAGAGAGAAAAAATATAAATAAGGTAGCGATCACGTGCTTCTCCATTGAATTATAGCTTCTCCACCACTCAATGTCACATTGGCCAGCTACAATAGGAATACAATTCAGTTATCTGAAAGGAATTTGCTTTGGCAAGACTCCTGCAGCTATTTCAAGCAAGAAGTCTGCAACGCTTTCAGTGTTTTCGTCTTCTAGAAGGCAGTCTACAAGTACTTAGACTGTACAATTTAGGGTTTTAAAAATTTATATTCTCGTGCTAAACTGAGCATGGAAATAAAATGGAATTACTGGAACTCAATTGCGTATGTAGGCATTATTTTTTTTTCTACACCAGAATGGATTTTCCATCTTCAGCATTCCACAATTTTGAACCGCTGAAAGAGGAGTCAACTTTTTAGACCTAAACGTTATGCTTCTGAGTGTTGTGAAGAAGTCAACCAAATTTTGTTCTAACCTCAGAAGTTGGATAGTCAAATGTTTGAAAAAATTATTTAAGCTGTCCCTTGAAACTTTTTCTCCAGTTCATTTTTTAAATGGTGTCTTGCCTTGTTTTATATGCTACGGAAATATTAAACTAGCATGTTTGCTTGTTATTTTTAATTAAACTGAAGCCTCTCCGTATCAAAGAGAAAATCAGATGCGTAATTTGTCAAGTGAGAAGTTAGAAAATGTGGTGCATTCGCGTACCAATGTCCTCTAGAACATTCTAGAAAGAGTCAAAAATGATTCCTGCTATTACATTTATATCCAGAATGAAAGCATAGTATCATTGAATATTAGTTTAAAACAGTCATTTGATATGACGGTGATGTGATAAAGTGCCATAAACAATCATGCTTTCAAAGTTATGTATTTTACCTTTTAGGAATGCATACAAAGTAATGTTGTAGAGACTTCATAATTTGGAAAGGAGAGAAGAGAAACGATGAGGAAAATCTGACTTCTGTTTAAAATAGTTCAGCTCATATCTCTAAGTTGCTAGAACTATAGAAAATAGCCATATAATTCTGAGCAAAAAATCTGTTGGAAGGAAATGGCCCTTGCTACTTGAATGGGAATTTTTAATAAATGTATATGTCATGGCTGATGAAAGATTCTAACTGAACAGTTATAACGCCACTGTTGTGTTATATATGGTACAACTTATTTTGCATTCAGAAAAAAAGCTTTCTAGTACCTCTGCTTTATAGAATGGAGAACAGAAATGCTTCATTTATGCACCAAAGACAAATTCCTTGTGTGTCCAATCACACTTGGCCAATAAAGAATTCTAGTCTAGTCTAGTCTAGTCTAGTCTAGTCTAGTCTAGTCTAGAATCAAGATTTTTTTAGCTTTTCTCTTTCCTGTTATCAAACTTGAGCATTTTTTAATCACAAATTTAAATCTCAGAGATTTTTAAACTGAGAATGTCATGAATATCGAATAGACAAAGAAAGAAACGCTTACGGTAAACTAGGACTTATTTTAAAGAGCACCTATTTATTTTGTTTCGTTCTTATATCTTCAGTTCAGCTTTCTCTATTTGCTAGACATACATGAAATAATGAAACATTTGTTTTGTTCATATTTCAAAATCTTGCATACTAGTGATAAATGAAAAATATGACTGACAGATTCAATTTAAATTCATTCAAATCTTATACATTTCTGAAGCAAGAATCAAGATGCGTGTTGTTTTTCGTAAATGGAAAACAATTTGACAGAGGTATACAGATGTAACAGAAACTTCCAACATTTTGCAGCTCTGGGCGGAAATCCTAACCTGAATAAAAGACTAGCTTTTAAGCATGTTATACTACATAAAATAGACTGGATGTTTTGGGGGAAAGCTAGATGTGTTCTGCATTGTTATTTGCTTATCTTTTCTATTAAGTTCAGTTTTTGTCCAAGCCTGAAAGATGTATGGCGATAACATGAACTGTAGCATGAAAATACAATTTATTTAGGCCATGTATTTTAACAAAGTAGTAGTTTTTTCTGTCTCAACTTTGTTTATGCACAAAATAGATAAGATACATAAATTTATTGCAGGAGATACAATCGTACTCGTTTGTTTTTAATTATATTAGTGTCAGATAGAAAAGTAGGATATAAATTTAATAAACAAACACATACACATCTAACTCAGTTTATCTTTAGATTACTTTTCTTGATGCTTCCATGAATAGTTTTATTGTGAGGCTATGATGCATAGAATGGATTTATAACCTTGAGATAAGCCTGACATATTTTTTTGTACTTGAAACCAGATAAGTACAGCTCTGTGTGTGGTCCAGACGTATCATCCTTTATTAAACCAAATAAGAAAAATGAAGACAGAAGCCTTTTCTATCGTAAAACAAAACCTCTACCATTTAACTGTTGTTGCTCCAATCTGGAAAATGATTTCAAATCATTTCTTTCTTTGATAGCTTTCTTTGATGTCAGAGAAAATTTCAAAGCCATACTGAATATGACATCATATAAATTCTAGTTTCCACTCCTCAAAATCATTCTTTAGCATGTTATTGCTTCAAGAAAAGTACAGAATAAGTTCCGTATTTTCCGGCGTATAAGATGACTTTTGAAGACAGGAAAATCTTCTCAAAAGTCTGGGGTCGTCTTATACGCCGGGTATAAGTTGTAGTCATTGCTAGAGATTCCTAACCCGAAGCTGAGTTGCCGGCGCTGACCGATGACGCTACGGGAGCGCCGACAACATTGAGGGGAAGCTGTGCCAATCTCGTCAAGGATGCATGACCCCCAGTGATGGCGAGCCCCAGCTGTCTGGGGAAGTCAGAGCGTCGATAATATACCTGGACGCCTGGGACGGTGGGGGAAGCTCAGCGGCATGCAGCCTTGATGAGATCGGCACAGCTTCCCCTGAAAAGTAGGGGGTCGTCTTATACGCCCAGTCGCCTTATACGCCGGAAAATACGGTAGCAGTGAACCACAAGAGCTAAATTCTCTAAAAGAAAAACCAGATAACAATGCTGTCCTGCTCTTTCCAGATATGTCCTTGTTAAAGGAGGACAAAGATGCAAGGTGCTGAGCCTTCTAGATTGCCTCTCACAAGAGGAAATTAGGGTCAACAAGAAGATTAGAACCACTCTCATTCTCCTCTTTTATCAGTTGATAATTGATCATTCTTCTGTAAAATAACATCTATGGCAGGAGTGTCAAGCTCACATCGTCACGGCGACGTATTGTGACTTCCCCCCCCCTTTGCTAAACTGGACATGGCCGTGGCCAGTGTGTTACACATGTGGCCTATGGGCTGCGAGTTTGACATCCTTGATCTATGGGGAGGTTTCCTAATTTTTGTCTAATAACAAGCCAGCACAGTTGGGCCAAAAATGACTGGTCTGGTGGGTACATGGGCAAGAAGAGACCCTGCTTGGTTCAAGTCTCTATGATTCAGATCTTGAATCCTAAACATTCATACAACTCTCAAACCCATGCCAAATACACAACTCTTATGTTTGTTTGGACCAAGTGTTTCCTAAAGAGTTAACCCGCTCCCAGAGATCTACTGAGAGCTCCACCCAAATTTAGCTGGTTTTCATTAGCTAAAAGCTTCTGCTCAAGAAAACTCAGGTTGATAGGCTGACTTTGCACTTAGGAATGCTGATCTTGTGCTGCCCATCTGCTTCTGAAGCTTTCCTTTGAGTCTTCTTACCAGCTGATTCACGATTCCTGTTATTGTACAAGTTATGTCTAAACCATGGCCCAGACTTTCTGTTGCTATTTGCCTTGCTTGTAAGTGAAATATGTGCCTCCGATTTTGACTCTGTCGTAATTTTGGAGGGCTGATAGTCTGATTCATAAACTGTGTTTTATTCTCACCTGGATGAGTTCAGTATATTTGTATTGAATTTTTCCTTTTATCTTTTGTTCTAAGACAGTGTTTCTCAACCTTGGTAGCTTGAAGATGGGTGGACTTCAACTCCCAGAATTCCCCAGCCAGCACTGCTGGCTGGGGGATTCTGGGAGTTGAAGTCCACCCATCTTCAAACTTCCAAGATTGAGAAACACTGTTCTAAGACATTATTTCCTGTGTTATTCCTTCTATACTTTTATGAAACTATGTTCATCTGTATGCAGCACAACATTCAACAGTTCTTATCTTGTAGGTAAGATTTGTATATACTGTAGTTTTATGATATTGTTCCCATCTCTATTCATATATATATTTCAATTCTGCTCTGGTAAAGCAAGTCCTTCATTTCTATCCTATTTACACTGCATTTTTGTTACTCTTTAAAAAACATGTAATTGCTGTTCACTCATGAATACTCCCAAATATCGATAGAAAAACTATGTTGGGGAAGCTTTCAGTTTTCTGCTATTTGCCAGGTATTTATTTATAAAGTTATTCCAGAAGATTCAGCTAATACCAAATTCCCAAAGGAATTATAACAACTCATCTCAAATTATGTGAAAGTTTTCCTCCAACTTTAGATCTCTGAATGTCACAATTTCTTACAAATTTTAGCTTGAAAAAGATCCCTGGGAATTTGTATTTTCCTACCAACACCCAAGGACCCAGAGTAATTCTGGGAAAAATAAACACCTTTGAAAAAGCATTCCCAGTGAAATGACTAGACATACATACATAAGACAAAAAAAGCATGAACCGTGGCAAAAGAACAGGGATGCTTCCAAAGAGAATATTTATTTTATTGATTAAATTTATACGCCACCTATCTCATTGACTCTGGATAGCTTTATTATATTAGTTCCCAATGACTAGGAAAGATCTCTTTTGAAGGATTTGCACAGTCCTAATGATCAATAGGGTTTTGAGCTACAGAATGAGTTTCTTAAAAGTTATTTAAATAGGAGTAGTCCTCAACTTAAAACCATAATTAAGCCCAAAATTTCCATTGCTACGCAAGACATTTAAGTGAATGTTGCCCCATTTTATGACTTTTGTTACCACACTTGTTAAGTGAACACTGCAGTTGTTAAGGTAGTAACACGATTGTAAAGGGAATATGGCTTCCCCATAAGTCATAAAAGGTGATCACATGATCCGGGAACACTGTGACGGTCATAAATGCATGCCAGTTACCAGGTGTCTCAATTTTGACCATGTGGCCACACGGATGCTGCAAGGGTCACAAACATGAAAAAAGGTCATAGCTTACTTTTTTCACTCCTGTTGTAACTTCAAATGATCACTAAGCAAATGGTTGTAAGTCAAGGAACCATCTGTATATGGTACTCTCCTGTAAGCTGATGGGTGCTATATCAATTATCCAATCTCTGATCTCATTCAAATGTGTGGCCTTTTAACTTCTATAATTTCCAGGCAATAGGGAGGGATGATAGAAGTTTTGGGAAATAGGGAAAGATAGTCATGAGGATAAAGTGTATCATGAGGACAATCATTGTGAAAATTAAGGTCTATGGCAAAGAGAAAATGTAGCTATATTAGGGTAATAGTTTCAATTTTCAAATTAAAAAAAAAAATCATTTTCCAGGTAATTCTTAATCTAAATCCCCACAATTTGCAAAAAACAAAACAAAACCCTGAAGCTTAAGAATACCTGGGAAAAAAAGCAACAGAACACTTAAGAAGTAAAATATGCAGTACGGAAAACATAGTTCAATCCTGACGAACACTGTGCCTTGTCTGACAGTAGATTTGGTGCTATGAAAGGGAAACATACTTGGATGTAGGTTGGGTCTCTGTTAATTTTTTCAGGACAGTTATTTGTGATGATGTCAAACTCAAGACCCGGGGCCAGATCCAACCCATGGGATGTTTAAATCTGGCCCACAGGGCCACCCTGGAAACAGCGAAGGACTGGTCTGCAGTGCCTGTGCCAGTGAAAACAGAGCTTGGGAGGGTTTTTACTGACAGAGGGTTGCAGGAGGCCATCACAGCCAAAAATGGAGCTCGGGAGCCTGTTTTCGCTGGCAAGAGTGCTCAGGCCACCACAGGCACCCCCGACACGAGTGACGTCGAGCTGGCCAGCCCACCCCAGCCACACCCACCCCAGCCCCCCAAGGTCAAACACAACCCTGATGCGTCCCTCAATGAAATCAAGTTTGACACCCCTGATCTATACAATCTACTATAAGCCCCTCTGCAGCCATTCATACTGATTTTTTCTTAACCAACTTTCCTAGGTTACCTTATTATATATATATATATATATATTACTTAAGAGTTTCATTTGAGGAGCCTAGATAAGATGAAACGAAAAAGCTAATTCATTTGTTAAGAATTAGAACAGAGGGGAAAATACATCTAATACATTGGAGTGAATCTTACAAACAGGTTCGAAACATTTCAGTATTAGCAACTCTCTTGGATAAGAACTGCGATTTTATCTTTGAAACCTTAGTGTGGAGTTATATTTCTGCTCGCCAAAAGTTTGTTTACAGAGATGACCTGAGAATTCCGTAGAATAGACTCAGTGAGCAGAAGAGAGTTCAACCAACTTTTCCTCCACTACAAATCGAATTCTCCTTTCAAGATGAACTTGCCTCATTGCAGCTGTTTTCCCTCCTCCATGACGTGTGTCTTGGAGCAAAGAGAATGAGGTAAAATGTTTATCATAAGCAGAACAACTATTTTCAAGAGAAAATCAGTGAGGGCACAAGCTATGCAAGCAATGTTTCATTTATTAATTTCCCCGGGCATATTCTTATTGCCACTGCAAATTTCCCTGCAATGCACCAGAACAATTTAATACTCAGATTTACTTGGATTCTGTTTATGCAACTCTTGTAACCCCATAACATGTATACAGAGTGAGTAATTTTCAAGGATAATGAATAAACATATTAGGCACTAAAATGTGTTCAAAAGAAATTAATGCAGAATGTCTGTATACTAGGCTAGGACCACATAGAAACACATACTCCATTTAAAAACAGATTTTTAAAATATAAACCAGTCCTGATATTTGTTGGTTTGTTTTAACAAAGAACAGAGTGGGGAGAATAATACTACTTAATACTATTTTCAGATCTGAAGAAGCTTCTTGGACAAGAAGCGAAACGTCTTCAAAGAAAAACCGGAAAGTCCAGCACCTTTGGGACAATACTACTTAATGTCACATAATTTCCCACAGTGAATCTAAATCTTCCCTCTCCCTCTCCCTCCCCCCCCCACACACATTATTTTTTGTAGGCAAAGTCCTGCTTTCAATACATTTCTATAAAATATCTCAAATGCCTTTCTTGCAATTGATGTATCCTTATTTAATAGTAAGCTCTACTTATGCCTAGACATAGAAAACAGTGGGCTGGTTCACATGTATAGTATTCATTAGCATTCAATATAAGTAGCGCCTATGTACAAATTGAAGGGATGCAGTGGCTCCGTAGCTAAGACACTGAGCTTGTCGATCAAAAGGTCAGCAATTCAGCGGTTCGAATCCCTAGTGCTGCGTAACGGGGTGAGCTCCTGTTACTTGTCCCAGCTTCTGCCAACCTAGCAGTTAGAAAGCATGTAAAAAATGCAAGTAGAAAAATAGAGACCATCTTTGGTAGGAAGGTAACCGTGCGCCTTCGATGTTTAGTCATGCCGGCCACATGACCATGGAGATGTCTTTGGATAGCACTGGCTCTTTGGCTTTGAAACAGAGATGAGCACCACCCCCTAGAGTCGGGAATGACTATGTGCGAGGGGAACCTTTATCTTTACTTTTACCTTATGTACAAGTTGGAATAATAACCTTCTTTGAGATTTTGCCCATTTTAATGGATATTTTTTCTACATTGGAAAAATAATCTTGTTAATTGTGTACCTTATATAATTATGTATGTTTACTTGAAATAAGAATATAATTCTATATATCCCTCACTCATCACAGGATACATTACAATAGTATGCCTTAGCTATTTTCAGAGGCAAAATATCTGGCTTTTAGATATGTTTTTATTGAACTTTTGAATTACTATATGTGATAAATAGTACAAATTATAACAATTAAAAACAAGGGTGATAAATCTAATTTCATTTAAACTATTGTTGAAAATAGTTTAATATACTTAATTATATACCCTTCCAAGAATACAAAATCATCCTTCTTGCAAGGATCCAGCTTTTATATATCCAAAGCTCTTCATAAGGCACAAATTCCAATGTAGGAACCTCAACATCCAGAATTCTTAGCTATAACTGTGCCAGCTAGGAAATTGGTGAGTTAGTCTACCCACTCGGAGATTATTCCAGATTTGATGAACTAGAGCACTTATCAGCTTTAGCCACCACAAACTGCTGTTGATGAAAGTTACAGAGTGAAAGTTCAAACCAGAGAGACGGATTACTTTTTCTCTCAAACCTAGTTAGATAAATAGAATTACTCCAGAGAATTAGGACGCCATATGTACAGCACATTATCAACCTAATAAAACTCAAAAATGCGATGTTATTTTATATAAGTCAGTCCCAAGATTTGAATCCTGAGTTTCTCCTGCCTTTCCAGGTCAATAATTTTATGGTCATTTCTCAGTTAGCCTTGAAGATTTCTGCCATCTGTTATTGTTTATAAAATGGCTTCTCTGGTGTGAAAACTATTGATTCCACCTCACTAGCTTCAGTTTTTTTAAAAATGTTATCTCAAACTTATTTACACAAGGCATATTTATTTCTGGGAGACACGTTGACATAACACAAATGGACACACACAGTTATTCAGTGTGCCTTTGCTTTCCATATGCAAAATCACCAACATAAATTAAAGTAATAGTGATTTCACTATTTTAATACAATTTTGTATTAAATGTACTTCTTTACAAGGTATGTTACATTTTCTAATCACACAGAACCCCATCTTTGTAAGGTTCCACTACTGGAAACAAGAAAGTATATAATTAGTATATTATCGTAAACTCTAATCCCAATTCAAAGACATGCTATATATTGACTACTAAGGAAAAGATCTTTAAATGTATTATATGTATTTCATTCTTTGCGATATTTGAGTATTAATATCTCATGCAAGATTATTAGTTTTTCTTGGCATGGTTCAAGCAATGAAACTATACTGATTAAAGATCACAAAAAAGGAGCAACTTCCCAGATCTCCACATTTCTGCATCTAACAAAGAGATCTGGGGATAAAGATTTGCATATTTTTGCAAATTTCAATTTGGCTTAATAAGAGTATTAATATAAGAATAAATATAGCAGTAAGATATAATAAATGATGGCTAGATTTCCACAATCAAGTAGAGAAAAATTCCTTCTGCTAGTTGTGCAGCCATATGTAACTGAGGTGCTGCATATTAACTTTATTCATATCTAAGCTCATGAATTTCTGCAATGTATTTTTTGTAAAGGTCACTGCCTGTTTTAAGAAATAAAAACACAAATTAAAAATATCCAGGAAGCTCTTTGGGGAAAAAAATCTGAAAGAAAAATAAAATAACAATGAAATGATTCCACATTTTTAAGCAGACTGCCTGAAATAATGTTTCATTCTGACATAATCATTACTGGGAATAAAAAAAAATAGCATTACATTTCTCAGATACTTTTGTCTGGAAAATTATGGGAATTCCTCAACACATCAAAAGGGCATCAGGTTGATGGAAGCACTGACCTATTACAATTACAACTTGTAGTCACCGGCCATGTAACCTTTGCATCTTTTAAAATGGAACTGACTCAACTATAAGTAATACCAGAAGTGCCATAGAATAAACTTTTAAATTATTACCACATGATAAGTAATCACAGAAACCCCTCTATGAATTGCAATGTTAGAAGCATATGTAAACTATAGATCAGTGATGGCTAACCTTTTCTAGACTGAGTGCCCAATGTGTGTGCATGAACCCCCAAAATGCAATGTGCACACGGCCCGTGTGCCCCATCCCCGTGCATGTGTGCATGCCCTGCATGTGCCCTGTGCATGCGTGTGTACCCCGTATGCGCCCTGCCTTGCACATGTGTGCGTGCCCCCATGCATGTGTCGCAGAGACCCAAAGACAAGCTGGCTGGCGGGAGGTGCGCGCACATGTGCGGTGGAGCTGAGCTGGGGTAACAGCTCGCGTGCCCTCAGAGAGGGCGCTGTGTGCCACTTCTGGCACACGTGCCATAGGTTTGCCATCATAGCTATAGATCATGGCATACTGCTGGGGTTTATGGTTCATTCTCATCCAGGCTTATACGGAATACTTATTTGAAATTCAGCACTGCAGTTTAAGACTGGATTAAAATACAGAAAGCAAAAAATGCAGAGAGAAAAAGAGGAAGGAAAAAAGGAATAATAACATGTACAAGAAAAAAGGGAAAATATATATAAAGAAATGGCATTTCCCTTTATCAAGTCAAGTTCAAACAATTTAAATAATTTATCACTTTCTCTAACATTTCAACCTAAAATCTCTTCATTCCACATCTCGTATTTTATCTATTAGCAAATAATAAAGCCTCATCATTCAATTTTAATCAGCAATGGTCCATTAAAAGCTACCAGTTGTGATCAATTTCATATTCTTTTCATTTACTTTATCTAGTAATTTATCATTTTCTCTAAAAATGCAGAAACCCCCTCAAACAATAAGTTAATAAGATTTTTTTGGTAATTTTATTCCCTCCTCTTTCAATAAATCTGTTTTAAAAATACCTCTGGAACTAGTTTGCTTTCTGTGGCAGCAGAGAAGCCAAGAACCTGATCTATAATATGGTTCCATGTTCTCAGTCCCCTCCAAGGAGATAGAGATAATTTTTAGGTGCATTTAAGAATGAGCCATATTAGAAGATGGTCACTCAACTTGGAATCAGTAACTGCTGGAAATTAACTGTATCTGGTTCTATACAGCATTTAAATGAAACTCATGAAAGGTTGGGCACACTTTTACAGCTGCCAAACCATTAAAACCTATAGAATGGCTTGCTAAAGAAAATGGAAATACATTTGTCGTATTTATCTGCTACTTTCTGGAGGAAAGTAGCACATAAATTTGCAGGCATCCCAGCTCTTGGGTTGTTAGTAAGGGGGTTAACAATAACGCTTCACTCCTACACTAACTCTGAGTCTAGAGAAATCTTTATCAAATCTGTAACTTATTTCTCTACCAGCTTTAACAAACATATAAACTTATACATCACCTTTAAAACTTCCATGTATCTGAACTGGTACTCAGCCATATCCAAAAGACTAAACTATTAATCCCCAATGCACAAGAACACTCTCTCTTTTTCTGTGTGAGTGTGCGTCTCTCTTTCTCAACAAGTTATTAATGTAGGAAAAGCTAATGGGCTGTGAGAATAACCTTGAGAAACAGGAGGAATAGCTGCAGCCAAGGCAATGATGCCCTTGAAATGATGTCCCGGTGCCCAGAGGCTGTGCGGATCTGGATGGGGAGGAACAGGCTCAGGCTCAGGGTCAACCCATCCAAGACTGAGTGGCTGTGGTTCCCGGCATCCCGATATAGTCAGTTGACACCATCACTGACTATTGGGTGCGAGTCTTTGGCCCCCGCGGAGAGGGCTCACAATCTGGGTGTCCTCCTGGATACGCAGCTGTCCTTGGAGGAACATCTGACGGCTGTAGCCAGGGGGACTTTTTATCAGGTTCGTCTGATCCGCCAGTTGTGGCCCTTCCTAGATCGGGATTCCTTGTGCAGTCACTCACGCCCTTGTCACCTCTCACCTGGACTACTGTAACGCGCTCTACATGGGGCTCCCCTTGAAGAGCACCCGGAGGCTCCAACTGGTCCAGAATACGGCCGCGCAGATAGTTACAGGAGCTGCATGGCACTCCCATATAACACCTCTCCTGCGTGAGCTGCACTGGCTTCCAGTGGTCTTCTGGATGCATTTCAAGGTGTTGGTTATCACCTTTAAAGCGCTCCATGGCATAGAACCTAGATATCTTCGAGACCGCCTGCTGCTACTGATGGCCTCCCACCGACCTGTGCACTCCCACAGAGAGGGCCTCCTCGGGGTGCCATCGGTCAAACAATGTAGACAGGTGGCCCCCAGGGGGAGGGCCTTTTCTGTGGGGGCACCTACCCTCTGGAATCAGCTACCCACGGAGATAAGGAGAATCCAAGACCTCGGTGCCTTCCGCCATGCCCTTAAGACTTTTCTTTTCCAGCAAGCTGGGCAGGCTTAACACTTTTTAAAATGTTTTTAATTGGTCTGTTACTGTTTTTAACTATGGGGCCAAACACATATATATCTTTTAAACTGTATTTTAATGTTTGTATTTATGTTTTTTATTCTGGCTGTACACCGCCCTGAATCCTCCGGGAGAAGGGCGGTATATAAATTTGATATAAAATAAAATAAATAAATAAAATAAATGGTCAGATAAAAGAAATCCGAGTCCAGAGCAAGAAATACGGTCTTTACGTCAGACACTGTTCATTTTTTTTGCTCTTGGGAAAGCTTTGCTATGTTATAAAACTGACTTTTAACTGCTGAGCAGATTTATAGTATGTTAACTTTTACTATCTTGTCATATTTAGTTTTTTATGGAATATAAAAAGCAGAAATTTAATGACTAAGTAATATACTCTTATGCTAACAGACAGATAAGGACAGCTTATTATACTTTATCCATTAAGATGCCAACAGCTTAGATAACTGGAATAAAAAGTACTTCAATACAAAGTATGCAACCTTGCTGCCAGATTCCCCTCCCCTTCTAAATTTCTTGAAGCTAGATATTGCGAAGGGCTGCTGACATACACAAGCCTAAACACTTCTTATATAGTGGAACTTCAATGTTGTAGATGTTAAACTTTCAGTTAAAATGTAGGGTAAAAAAGGGAAAAGATACTGGCTAAGTACTAGAAAACTAGAACCTCTGATGGAAACAGTCTTTATTTCTCACCAAACTAATTATCTTCACAATCTGCTCTATGGTAGGTTGCGGACCTGATTACAATTCTTTCTGAGCCTCTGGCCCCGCAGACTGCAGAATTGACTGCAATTCCTAATCAGAGTCCTGCACATCTGGAAGACTAAACCTAAAGGTAGCCTATTCATTTCTCTGTTTTGCAATTAGTTAGTGAAGTTTAAATAGGTCAAACGAAAAATAGGTCCATTCAAGTTTGGGTTCTACCAAGATTTTGAAATAAAATTCTGCTTAAAGAAAAGAAGAACAGAACATTAGCGCTCTTTTAGTCACTGTTTGTTTGTTTGTCAGATTTATATGCCCCCCTTCTCCCGTAGGACTCGGGATGGTTCACAACAATAAAACAACTCGACAATAGATAAAGATTAAATAATATTAAAAACCAATTTAAAATCCCCAAATCCCCAAGTTAAAATCCACGGCAGATCAGGGAAGTTGCTGAAAGAGCCATGTCTTTAGGTCGGCGCAGAAGGTGTGGAGGTCGGGGGCCGTCCAGAGCCAGGTGGGCAACCCATTCCAGAGGGTCGGTGCGACCACAGAGAACGCCCTCATCCTGGGGACCGCCAGCCGACACTGTCTGGAGGAGACCCGGAGGAGGGCAGCCCTATGTGAGCCCACTGGGCGGTGGGAGGCTGGTAGGAGGTGATGCTGCAAGTTTAGTTTGTTACTGAGAGCTAGTTCGGTTTGTTTGTTTGTTTATTAAATTTATATAGCTGCCTTTCTTACCAAAGTCAACTTTGGCTGGTCAACAATGATCAGATAAATCTATAAATAATTTTTTTTTAAAAAATGAAGCAATAAATAAAAATGAAGATATACAATATAAATATCCTTAACATAAAAGCAAAAAATACTACAGCAGAGGAAAAATAAAAATGGCCACCTCAACAAGAGAGCTATTAGAGCAAATCCCTAGTTGTCTGTGAGCCTCAGGCTTAGTGCTTAAAGTACTAGATGAGATGCGGGAAGACTGAATTCTAGTCTGCCTGAAGCACAAAAGCCAAATGGGACAGTCATTTCGTCTCAGCCTTAGAAAGAAACCACTTCAAAAAACATTGCTGGAAAACTGCGTAGAATTGCCTATTTGTTGTCAAGAGTCAAAAATGACTTGGGGCTGGGTTGGGAGACTCAAGATGAAAACAGAATCCATTGCATTAGTAGTAACTGAACTATTTTTATCAAGGGAGTTTGTTATTTATTACAGAAGCGTTTATGCTGTTTCAATCAAAATATGAATCTAAGCTGCTAACAAAAGCTTAAATTCAGTATCACATTTTCAAAGAAATCAATAGATTCACATAAAAAACCATAGCTATACTGTAATTATAAAAATCTAATGCAACAGAACTCATACCTTTTCTCAATACCTGTTTAAATAGCTAGGTTTCACCTTATTTTGAACAAGAGACGGTCCACTTGTGAATCCCCTCTTACCACATCTTGCAGGGGTTGGGGAACACTATTTACTAGTATGGTTAGGGTGAAGAGATTCTATTTGTAACAAGTTATGTAAGAAATATCCAGGTTTTGAGCTATGTAGGACTTCCTAGAACATTACTATCATCTTGAATTCCACCTAGAAACACCAACAACAAATTCACCTCCACTGTCACTAAAAAATGATCTCAATTCTCAACTGCTCGGAGGTGTGGACCGCGACTAATTATAGTCTTGCTTCTGCATTGGAGTTGCGATGAATTTGTAAGAGAAGGAATTTGCTCTAGAAATTTCCCATGTTTGGGTACACAAAGATATGATCATATATACAGACTGTTGGTTGTTCTTTATTGATAGGCCTTGATTTTTATTTGAACAATGACTCCTACAGGGCATGGAAGGTATTGTTCTTTACTTAGATGAAAACAGCCAAAAGTTAAGGAACCTCAAAAAATAGGAATAAAGTTTCTTGCAGACTTTACTATGCTAACTTCATTTTCCTTCCATATTTAGATGGTCTATAGCGGGTAGATAGATCGGCTCTATTTGCGGTTATTTGCAGAGGAAGAAGTAGGGGACTTTAAGAGACCCTTAGAAGGCTGAACATATTTGGCCCCACTCACTTTAGTAATGTTCTGTCTGTGGCCACATCCTTTGTTAGGTAAGAAGCTAAAATAATAGATAAAATATATAAGAAATTAACAAAATGTCTTGGGCAGCAATCAAGGTGTCCAGATCTGCAGTAAAGATGTCAGATTCGAAGCGCGGGAAAGAAGAGACGGACTCCAGAATTTCTATCCTCAAGTTTAATCAGGTCATCTCCGAATAGAACTGCCGGCGCGGCAGCTGCGGTTTGACGTTTAAAGCCATTCGGCTTGCCAGCTGGCCACTGACAGCTATTCATTTTTCCCGCTGCGAATTCCAACCAATCCACAGTGGCCATGCAAATTCCTGCGTACGTTCGTACGTAACAAAAGACATACAGATTTTTAAGTGAGTATGTGCAGTTATAGTTCCTACTGGTACTAGACTTGTGAAAAGGAGCCTGAGCGGCGTAGCAGGCTAATGCCTCCTACTAAGGCAGCATTTAACATCCAGCTGTCTGCAATTACTGTAAGTTTGAATCTCACCAGGCTCAAGGTTGACTCAGCCTTCCATCCTTTCTAAGGTAGGTGAAATGAGGACCCAGATTGTGGGGGTAATAAGCTGACTTTGTATAAAATATACAAAAGTATGAAGGCTATTGCTTAACGCATTGTAAGCCGCCCTGAGTCTCCGGAGAAGGGCGGCATATAAATAAAAAATTTTTAAAAATCTATAGCGACTTATTTAATAACCCCGCAAGAGCACAAAGGCTGTTTACTAGGCTTTAATTAAGAAACAAATTTGAAGGGAAAAAAAGGCAATGTGATCCAGATCAAGCTTTTTCCCTTCAATCTGTGTTTTTCTTCAAAAATCTTGAAGTTTAGTAAAAGTCTCCATTATTTTATAAATTTTATTTTATGTCTGTTTCAAAAGTGACCAATGAAAGCTATCCAAATTTTTATAAGCAGGTATGAGCAAAGGAAAACAAAAACTTGCATGAGGAATCACAGCAAACCAATGGCTGACCAATTTATAGTGCTTCTCAGGTTTTTTACAGACTAGCAAAGAATATATGAACTATGATAAAGTATCCAGAGCTTACTTCAACAATGAGCACATAGTCAATTGCTTTGAAATTCATTCCGGAAAAGCTGAAATACTAGCGGAAGAAAAGCCATCTTTATTCTCCTTGCTTTATATCCCCATTGCTTAAGAAAGCAGCTAGTTGATTAATTCACTAGAAGTAAAGCAAAGGTAAATGTTTCACTGTCCAGCCGTGTCCAGCTCTAGGGGGTATGGTGCTCATCTTCGTTTCTTGGCTGACGAAGCCAGCATTGTCCGAAGACAAATTCTGCAGTCAGGTGGCCAGCATGGCTATACACCAAAGACGCATGGAACACTGTTACTTTTCCACTGAAGTAGGATTCATTGTGATTTGTATTGGAATTTGTCATTTTGTAAGCCGCCTTGAGTCCCCAGGGAGAAAGGCGGCATATAAATCGCAATAATAAATAAATAAATAAATATTTATGTACTCGCATTTGCATGCTTTGGAACTGCTAGATGAGCAGGAACTGGAGTAAGTAATGAGAGCTTACCCTGTTGCGCGGAGCTCAGGTGTCAAACCCGGGTTGACAAACTCAGGGTCTTTAACCGCTGAACTATTGGATCCCTAACTAATCCATTAGAAATCAAGCATTATTTTTGTAATGTGATCTTTGATTCTGGATTATGACTTGACATATCTAACCAAAAACCTAGGAGCCCATACAGGAAAAAGAAAACTGGATTATTCAGCAGATTTCGGAAAAGTAGCCATAAAATGATGATTATCATGATTCTGTTCTCCTCTTGGAATAAAGATTAGATGATTAGAATGGAAACAATATTCCAGTTGTTTTAGAATTATCACAATAATAATTCCATTTTGCTAAACATAAAAGCAAATTATTATTTATAGAATGATTCACAAGCCTAATTTGTGAATAAATAAGACCCTTATTTATTCACATAATAAATATAATAATTTATAAGAATCCTTCTTTTTTCTCTATGCTACTGTCCTAACATTGAAGTTTTAAGGAAGAAAATAATTGTTGTAATAGATGGTAATATATTGCTAACTAAAAAAGAAAAAGACAATGACTTTCAAAATTCAGACCAAAAAGCAGGAAGTGGACTTGTTATCTACACACTACAGATTCTAAGGAAGCAGGAAGTTTATACTTATCCTTCTTCGCCTGTTGCATCTTGGGGAAGATTTTTTTAAAAAAATATTGCCAGAATATTATCTTTTTAGCTTGTAATCTTTTGGGATACAGCAATGTTCTGTATTTAAATTATAATCACAACTGTTATCATATGTGAAACAGATAAGCCACCAATGACTTCATTTTGATGCTTTGATTTGCTGCATTCGCAGTATCAGCAAAAAAAAAAAAAAGGATATGAAATATTGTTTAGGTTGGCATTCAGTTTTACCTGGGAGCCACTTGCTCCATCTTCGTGAAATATACTGGCAACAGAAATTTAAAAAGCTTCCAGTTTATGGCATATTGGACACATCCAGCAACAAAGAGAACTACTACAGGGCAACAAGAGGCAAAGGATTAATCCAAGAATGTGGCATACAAAAAGCAGCTCTCATGAAAGCTGAGGACAGGAGTAAGTAGCTTAGTAGTACATATACAGTAAGATAGGGTATTACCTAGTTGGTTTGATCCAGTTCTTGTGCTTCAGCTATTACATTTTTTCACTTCCTCTGAGAAGCAACAGTGGCTTACCTGAAATGGAGAGCTCATTATTTCTAGTAGTAGGCCCAGTCTGTTCATATTCATGCCATTGCTGCCTACACACCTATGACTGTGTGACTGCTTTATAGCCATAGTCTCTGTAGGACAGGGGTGAAGACATGGCCCTTTTATGACTTGTGGACTTCAACTTCCAGAATTCCTGAACCAGCCAAGCTGTGGGGCACGTATGCACAATGTTGCATCTTGGGGATGAGCCCAATCCATTCCTGCTTTTGGTATTATCCAGCAAGGGGTGGCCAACCTGGAGATCAAGGGCTGAGCCATACTTTTTCAGAACCTGTTCATTAATTGCTTTAGAGCTGGGGTGTCAAACTCACTTCGTCACGGCAGTGTCACATGACGTATCAGGACTCCCCTCGCTAAACCGGGCGTGAGCGTGGCCAGTACGTGACGCATCCAGCTCATGGGCCGCAAGTTTAACAGCCCTGCTTTAGAGAATATCCCCAAGTAAGGATGCCGTAATATATCAACCGGTACTTAGAGCAATCTTGAGTTTGAATAGCTAACAACGTGTAGATCTATAGGGATGCAATCTAGCTGGCTGTAGTTGCTTGTGAAGAAAGCTGCCTTCCCCAATTCATATCACATAGAAAGGCACAATGCGCTGGTATCCAAACAGAATGAATAAAATTGGCAAAATTGATATGATGTGGTTAAAGTATTAGACTAGGGAGACGCTGTTCAGCTCCTCTTTAAACAATACAAACAATCTGGGTGAGTTTGGGCTACCCACTGTATCAGCCCACTTAGCTCAAAGGACTATTATTGTTGTAAAACAAATTAAGAGTGTGCCTTGTATACCATCTTGAATTCTTGGAATAATATAAATCTGAGAAATACAACGAAAATCGGTTTCCTCCTACACGTCCCTCGGTTTTCTAGGTAGGACTATAACAAAAGGCGCCTCCTTTCTAATTTGTTTTTCTTTTGTAAGTAATTTTAGAAAACTATTCCTAGAACTAAGGGTTGTATATTTTAGTAAATTTATAGCCTCTTTTGTTATGCAAGTACAAATTTTCTATTGGGAGGAAAGGAGGTTTAACATTACTTAAAAAGGAATTTGCTTGCTCTGATGGATACAGAAGTGAACAGTGTTGAAAATTAATCTTAATTGAAACTTCAAATGTTAAAGTGCATCTGGGGAAAGCAATATTTTATACTATTTGCAGTCTCTCCTTGCCTTTAAATTATGCAATAATTCTTATTTTTTAATACAGGTATTATTTTACCTTATTTTAAATACAGGTAAAAGAGGTTTTTTATATTTCATATCCTGCAACACAGTTAGCAAGTTCAAAGTAAGTACAATTTCTTTTTCTCTGATGGTCTAGCAACACTTTAGACCTCATTACTGTTAAAAAATTCAAACATTTCAAATATCAGACTCTCTGGCCTTATAGAGAGGCTATGCCTTTCCCTGTAAAAATGAGTATTACGGGAATTTATTCTCTAAAAAACAAATGGCATAGTAAAAACCAATTTAAAAGAATGAAACCAAGGATATCATTTATCTCATGCAGCTATTTAGTGTATTTCTATCCCCAGAGAGTGATGGTTATCAAGAGCTCTAGTCCATTGTTGTGTTATTTTCCTGATATCAGCCATCGCCAGAGATTCTATTGAAAAGTGAGAGTTAAAACACTCCAGAACTAGATGGAAGCTCATAAGCACATTTGCTTTTCCATCTGCAACCAGACCAGAATCATCTGCAGAAGAAGCACAGAAGAAACTCTTTTTGTAAGAAACAGTCACTTCCAGAATCTGAAATTAGCAGTGGGCCAGGAACCAATCGGCAATTGGAATAATGATAGACCTGATGAACAGTTTGTGTGGTGATATTGCTCCCTAAAAGAAACAAAACAAAAAAAAATCCATCTCTGGTTTTATTTGATTGCATCTTGTACGTTTTTAGAACTTCTGTCAGCAGGCAAGGTTTAAACACATTCAGAAAACAAAGCAAAAATGCTAAGGTAAAATCAAGCTGGCTAACAGATCAGTTTAAAAAAAAAACCTTTTAATACCTTGCTCATTAATTTAAATAATGTTCAGTACTTCCAAGAGCCAATTAAATTGTCATAATATCTCTGTTGTTTCTAGGCTGGAATTCTATTGCATGGAGAGTTTCCATTTTAGTCCAGTCAACTAAGACTAACATGAGCCTTTTATTTATATCACGGCTCTGAGGTAGTTCATGAAAGCTTGCCATTCTAGCTGCAAGAGCTACAAGAAAAGTGATATGATCCAGAATATGAGAACATTATTATTTTACATATAGTAAACTACTTACATTGGAGTTCCTTTACCTTCCAAGCATGTATGATTATAGCTATATATCCTCTTGTATTATTTTTATAAATAACTCAAGGCAGCAAATGTACATCTAATACTCCTTCCTCATATTCCCCACAACAACAACAACCCTGTGAGGTAGGTTGGGCCGAGAGAGCGCGATTGGCCCAAAGTCACCCAACTGGCTTTCTACCCATCTATCAATTTTGCAGCACTGGAACACCATTTCTGTCCACAATCCGTAATAAATGAAGGAAATTAAAGTCTAAATTCTTTAACCAATGTCCAAT
The DNA here is from genome assembly GCA_012654045.1 of Ptyas mucosa. Taxonomy (NCBI): domain Eukaryota; kingdom Metazoa; phylum Chordata; class Lepidosauria; order Squamata; family Colubridae; genus Ptyas; species Ptyas mucosa. The sequence continues at coordinate 16,612,583 of WNWU01000017.1, read as the reverse complement.
GTGCACTCTCTCTCTTTCTCCACACACACACACACACACACACACACACACACACACACACACACAC
>WNWU01000017.1:16598607-16612506 GCA_012654045.1 Ptyas mucosa | reverse complement strand
ACACACACACACACACACACACACACACACACACACACACACACACATACAGAGAGAGAGAGAGAGAGAGAGAGAGAGAGAGAGAGAGGGAGAAAATTACTGAATGTACTGGAAACATATTTCAGGAAATTTCTTAACAAGTCAACTTGTTAGGTTAACAATCTATAAACAAGCCAGCAGAATGAGGAAAGGGCATTACATAACAATAATTTCAACTTTTTGTTTCTTTAGATGTTAAACCACATTCTGTTTCAATGAAATGTTATTTCTTGGTGGGCCATTTCTGAAGTTTTAGAAAAAAGCAAAAATTACTAATGTCACCAACAGTCACATTAATCCTATGAAATCCCCAAGGCAGCTCTAAAGCGATCCTTATAAACACTGAATTTGCTGCTGTTAATATGATCCCTTTTGACAGGGTAAAAGGATTTACCTATCTGTTGCTTCCACTGAATGCTACAGCATTACCTTAATTCTATTTAAATTAGAACAATTATTCAAAGGATGTGACTTATAAGAATGGGAAGACTTAATAATTGCCTGTAGCCTCTGCTTAGTAGATAAAGTTGGAAATTCAAAGTATAGGGAACTGCAATTTGGGAAGACCTGGAAAGAAGCCAGCTATAGTGACGATGGAAGGATTTTTTTTTCTATAAATTCATTAAGAGTGTGGAACATTATAATCAGATTACAATCCCAGATATTAATGCCACTCCATATGAAATAAGTTTTAACAATGTGTGCATGGCTCCTAAACATTTAGCTGACAGGAGAATTTGGCCTTCAAACTCTGCCAGCAGCTTTGCTCATTTGACTATAGGAAGTCCTCAATTTATGACTGGTTGCATAGCAACCATTAAAAGTTACAACAGACCCCTCAAAGGTACTCATGACTCAAATTCAAAATTTGGATGGCCGCCCCCCTCATTGTCATGTGATCACATTTTGGACACTCGGAAACTTGCTTGCATTTATACCCATTGGCAGCATTCCACAGTCACGTGACCACAATTGATAACATCTTTTTTTTATGGCAACTGATGTTTAGTTCTGGTTTCCAGCAAAAAATGTCCATGGCGAACAATGCGTTCACTCAACAAAATGTGGCACTCATTTTATAATCACTGTGTTTTCTTAACCACTAGAAAAACTGTCACACAATCAGGTCAGTCACATGGGTGCCTCGACTTAAAATCTTCATGACATACGATGAAAATTCGTTATGGTGGCTGGTGGAGGGCTCAGGAGCCGCCATTTGCCAGCACATCATCAGGCAGACTGATCTGCAATGGACTGCTGCTGCCGTGGCTTGGATTTCTGCTGATTACGCTAGCTGCTGTCAGTGAGACCGGACGGAGCTGGTGTGACCGGACAGAGCCGGAGCCCTCCGCTACAGCGCGGACAATGCCAGGGGCTTCGGCTCATGGGCTTGGAGCCGGCTCAGAAATCAAGCCCCCCTTCGCTATGTCACGGAAATGGCAGGGACCTCGGCTCTTGAAATACCGGAGAGGCGGCTAACCAGCGGACCGGATAGCCATCCTGATCGCTTTCCTGTGATCTTTAAAAGATTTCCTTTTTTCTTATAGTTTTTGAAGAGAATCCAGGAATTAATGGTGCTGTGAAGCCATTTCTTTTTCAACGCTTCTACTAGCTAAAGACTGAGCTGAACTGGGAGGTCACCAGGCAAGGGAGGTGTCACCAAAAAGATGACAGGCTCAGTCTCCAGGCGGAAGAACAGAGTAACATCCATTCCTGGATTCTCTCCTCAGCACAATGGAGAATATTCATAAAAAATATTCTTGCCACTGCGACACTCAAACTGCAATTGCTGTCCTAAGTAAAATACCCACTGCCAATGTTTATTCCTATATTAGTCCCAATTTATCAACAAATATTGTAGCATCAATGTTTATCTTTGTTGCCGAGATTTTTCTAGAAACACAATTCTAGAATATTAATTTTTTTTCAGGAGAATATTTTCTCATGTTCTCCATTCTAAACATTTCACATGTTGTCTAGATTTCTCTGTCTAATTTTAATTTCATTTTATAGCTCACACTGTAAATTTTCCATACTCTTAATTAGATGAAATTTAGGTGAAATTTATTAGGTCAACATTTTAATTAAAAAAAAAACCGTGTTGTGAACAACTTCACAATGAGGATTTAATAATACAGTAAGCATATTCTCTTTTTTTAAAAAAATTTTTTTTTTATTCAACATTTGCATCTTTAACATCCTTGTTACATTTTTACAGTTTTCCAATACCGGCATCTTTGATAACATCTACAGTAAGCATATTCTGATTAACCAATCTGAAGTGGAATATTTCTCTTTGTGTGAATTTATGTATTAAATGCCTCTTCCTTTTAATGAAAAATAGACCAGGTGTATATGCATCTCTATAATCTAGTTTCTAATGAACGTTTCATCAGCCAACAGCCACTGCATTTCATATTAATTTCGATTTGTTTAAGTCTTTTAAATTAGCAGGAAAAAGAAAAATAGGTTAGTTTACCCCCTCTGAATTCAATTTTAATGTCTCAGAGTGTCAGATGATATGCTGCAATAAAATATCTAACCCTCCCTACAATGACCATAGTATATTCTGTGATATTACATTGCTACAGCAGCAGTTGCCGCCCTCTCCTTCCCAGTCCTTTGCATTTGATTATGCAACACGTTTATAGCTTTCAGAGGATTAGGATACTTGTTATAACTTGCTGCCATAAATGCAAAGTATAAGGAGAACCCAATGCCAAGATGCAAAAAGAGCAGTTCAAGAGTCGTGTGAAGTTTGCTGGTATCACTTCTGAGTCTGCAGAGTGGAGACCCAGCCGTCTATATCCCCCTTATGACCCCCTCAAATCTCTAAAAATGAGTCTTCATGCTTATGAGTCTTGCCATTTTTAAGAGCATTCCTTGACTTCAAAAATTACTCTAAAAACATCCTTATAACCTGTTATGTAAAGAGCCACTTTGGCTTAGGGCAGGGGTCAGCAAGCCGTGGCTCTGGAGCCGCATGTAGCTCTTTCATCCCTCTGCTGCGGCTCCCTGTTGCTGGTTGGCAATTGATAGGGCTTTCAGTTAAGACAGGTAGAGGAAAAAGGATGCCATGCTAGGAGGAGACACTATGGTGGGGGAACAGGACTTCTGGTTGGCTCCAGAATTGAATGGGGGCTTCCGGTTAAGACCTTTGTGGCTCTTTGAGTGTTTAAGGTTGCTGACCCCTGGCTTAGGGGGTTAAGGCATCAGGCTAGAAAGCAGGAGACTTTGAGTTTTAGTCCTGCTTTAGGCATGAAAGCCAGATGGGTGACTTTGAGCCAGTCCTTTTCTCTCGGTTGGTCAATTCTTGCTGAAGCCAATGGATCAACACTTGGTTGATCTGAAAAAAAAGTGGGCACTGTACTTGTGGGAGAATGCTAGGAAGAAAAAGAAAAGAAAATTCTTGCCTGTTATGTAAGGCCTGGTGTAACCCTGGAGCCAGCAGTAACTGCATTGCTAATCTACTGTAAATCTCCTGTTGCCAGGATAGAGATCTTTCCCCATTAATTAAGCATCTCCAGGCTTGGTGAAAACAGCATCTCTCAGTAGATTGCAAACTTCCTTTGCAAGGAACATTTTAGCACCCAGCAACTCCTGGAGCCTTCCTGGGCATATCCAGTTAGTTTTCTTGGCCACATTGTAGAAACCATTTACCCTTGCCTTCTTCCAGAATATTTTTTCTATTCCCAAGACTCTTTTTTTAATATAACTATTTTAGACAAATAAAATTATTTTACATTTTGATTCACTGTGTGTAAGCATCCTTCAAAAATATACATTTAGAAACTGGGGGTGTAGAGGTTTTTTTTTTTTTAATGCAACTTCTATTGATTTTCCAGGTGCAGATCGGAGATTTAATAATTTACAGTCACTTATTGTTGATAAAGTGACGGCTGAGTAAGTTGGCAAACTTAACATAATGAAGGCAGCTATTGAATGGTTATGCATTAACTTTTTGTCTTTGGCTGAGAAACAAAACAAATAAATTAGTATTTTTTGCTGCATTAAATTGCATATTAAGAACGAGTATGACATATTCAGAATTTACTTTTAATGCATTAAGAGCATTTAAGAATACAATTAAAGCATTAGAACTGTATTGTTGTGGTTGAAAACTCAGCTCAATGTGTAAGTTAACTAGAGAAGCTCCAGGGGGAACTAAAAACTGACGTGTCCATTCAACATATGGACTTAATGTTACAATACCTCATGTAGTAGCAAGTGACTAATGCATAAAGGGACACTCCACACAACTGCAACTCTCATAAGCACATGCTAGCTAGCAAGTGTGGGAGATAGGCAAACACTTACAAATAGCCCTCAATTAACAATGGTAATTGGGACCGGAATTTCCATCGCTAGTTGTAAAGCACAATGTCACATGACCACATTGCTTTCCTTGGCACTACCCATTGCCAGGTTCTAGAGAACCAGTAAATACCACCTCTGACTGGCCCCACCCCCATCTATTGTTTGCCTCCCGAGTCCCAGCATGTAGGAGTCTGCATACGTGCAGGAATTTTCCTATCTTGGATGGCAAACCTCAGATAAGGAAGGTTACATCCATGTAGGCGCCAGGAAATGGCATTAGAAAATAAGACCCTAAATCTGTAAATAAGAGGAAAGGAGAGGAAGTGGGATGTATGTTAGACTTTAACTATAGATAAACATTATAAGTGCTTAAGCAAGCAGTAATGGTTAACCAAAGATTTTAGTTGCTGGAAGACTTTTGTGAGCCAATGAGATGCTGACAAGTACTCTATGGCTGGAAGAAACAAACTATATAATGTCTCTCTGTAAGGCAATAAAGACACCACATTTATCCTCAACCTTTGTGTGTGTGGTCATTTCAACAAGAGCTGAGGAGGAAATGGGGATTTTGCAGTAACCTTGACTTTGCTTGTGAGAAGCCAACAGAGAATGATGCAAGTGATGATCACATGACCACAGGACGGGGCAACCATTCTGAGTATGAGCAGGTTGCCAAGCCTCCAGATTGTGATCATGTGGTTGTGGGGGTTCTAGGTTGGCCAGAATTTCTTTTTTTCAGTACTGTTGTAACTTTGAATGGTGGCTGAACAAATGGATGGTAAATGAAGATTACCTGTACAGATATTTGACATGAATCTGCTAAGGCACAGAATATTACCATATTTTTCGGAGAATAAGATGCATCAGAGTATAAGACGCATCTTAGTTTTTAGGAAGGAAAATAGGGGGAAAAAATCTATCTACCAGGTATTCATCTGGCTAGCGTCCTTAGTCTGGTCAGCTTCAGCACATTACTTTGCTGTTTTTTTATTCCCTGCTTGGGGATAAAAAACAGCTTCTAAGGCACAGCTGAGAGGAAGCAGCAATGAGAAAAGTAGGCAAAGCACGGGGAGATTGCTTCAAAATTTTCAGCTTCTTTTAAGGGGGAAAAGGTGCATCTTATACTCTGAAAAATACGGTAATTATAAAAGATATTAAGATCTAAAACTATTTATGACAACAGTGGACATAGATTTGCTTCTGCAAACACTCATATAGAAAGTAAAGTCTGCTTTTGTAATCCATTCTTCCTTCCTTCCTTCCTTCCTTTCCCTCCCCCCCTCAAAAAAAGAGGTAAATTTTAATGCAAGTGACACTCAAGTGGTGCAGGAAGAATGAGTTTACTACTTTCCTGCATGCTGCTCTTACTTATTTGCAAACAGACTAGCAGATAGATAGATCTAGTGTGTGTAGCAAGGGAATAATTGTGCAATTCACAGGAAAATGGAAATTGCTTTGAGGAAAAGTATTCATACACATTTTCATTTTTAGATGAGCCAGTAATCTGAATTCTTTGGGCAAAGTACTGGTATTTTTTTTTTTAAAGCAGTAAACAGTGATTAAAACATGTATACTAACACCATGTAAATGCCTGCAGCAAAGAATAAAAGCTAAAATAAAAACAGCAGCAAAATGTAAATATGAAAAGATATAAATTATCTTTTATTGCTAATAGTTGCCAATACCCCGAGGAAAACTGAAAGACATTCCCTATTGCTGGAAGCATCATAAACAGAATTGCCAGCTGGGCCTCTTGGAAAGAGGATTTTACGGATAGGGTAACACCAACCAAAAGCCTGCTCTTTCATTTCATGGAAGCCTCTGCACAAGTATCTTGGACAATGGTTTGGAAGCCAAGTAAGTCACTACAGAAAAGAGAGGTCATTCTAGTAACTTACTGGAAGAAGGTTCGAACATTGAAGAAAGACTAAAACCACAATTTTGATCTCAGCTCAGAAATAACGGGGTGTGGGGTGTGGGGTGGAGAGACTTATATCCTAAGAAATGGGGCCTGAAATTTTACAGCAATAGAAAATCACATTCATCTAAAAACATCTGGAATTGATCGATTTAAAAAGCATTTTGAACATAAAAGGGATGTTGGCAGCTTTCTTCTAGTTACTGTATTTTCATCTTTTTGATCTAGATTAGGTCATCAATCAAGCTTGTCAGTGCTAGTTTGTCTCCTTGCTCAGGGAGGAATTTAGATCCTCTTGGCTTCAGCCAGACATTTACTTCTGATTAAATCCAATCAGTCTGAAAAGTCAAGCATAGAAATAATGAACTGTATATATAATCCAAATACCTTGATTGCATCCTCAGGCCATTCCTGGAAACATTCACAATGTGCGTGTGTTTAGAATGGTGACAACGACGTGAGGCAATTCTCTATGTTACAACTGTTGTTCCCGTATGTATAGACTGCATTTTGATGTGATTTACATAGAGAGGTTTTGGATCTCTCAGGAGGCAGAAACACTCGGAAAACTTTAGGCTTGGAAGCTAAGTGGAACTGGGCCTCATTAGTACTCAGATGTGAGACCTCCAAGGAATGCTAGATCTGAAAGTTGAAAATACTTCCAGAAGAAGGCAAAAGATCACTTTCGTATTGTTGCAAAAAAACAACAATGTTGATGTTACCAAATATCAAATTCAACCAAATGAAACTTGCTTGTACAGTACTTAAAACAAGCTTTTGCCTCATGTTGCGCATTAAAATATATTCTACAACTACAGCAGCAGAAATCTAATTGTATAGTCCTAGATTTTAATATTATTGTATATCTGTATTGTCAGAATGCTGAATAAAATGCAAGACATTTTTATTAACAGGTGTTTGAGAAAGTCAGTATGGATACATCTTTTTCAGGCCAGAACTAGAAGGTAACAGGTCACTTAAAATTAAGATCCCGAAATAGCAGACTAGAAGACACTGAAGTGTAACCTTTTTTTCAGACCATGCCATAACTGTTCTCCAAGATTCTAAAATTAATTGTAAGTTCCACATCTTAAGATGAACCATCTGTTGAAATATTCCTGCCAGTTTGGTTGTGCAATAAACAAACAGCAATTCTTCAGTTGTAGGGAGGATTCAAGCAACCTTAGATAAAAGATATTCTTTCTATCCTGAGAGTGCTGCAATTTTTCAGAAGTCCAGTCACAGTATTTGATGAATAAGAAAATTACTTTCATTACAAGTGCTATTTATAATTAGACTGGAAAGGACCGTATGTATATTCTACCGTTTGCCTAAGGCATAATTGGTTACACTGGCTTCCAATTTTTTCTGCTTGTGAAGGGTGGAGAGGACAAATATTTTATTTAGCAGCTGAACATTCAATAATCATACTCACTCACTCAATAATAATTCACTATTAATGGTGATTACAAGGCTTTTGGCACTCTGCAGATTAACCCTTATCCCAAGTAATGCTAGATACTTCAGTTCTGGAGCCCTATATTTTCTCTAAGAAGGAGCATACAGGCCAACTATCAAGGTCTCACTTGATAGGACCCTATGAGGGCATTTTACTCCCACTGCAGGGGTGGGTTCTAAATTTTTTTACTACTGGTTCGGTGGGCTTGGCTTATTTTGTGGGCGTGGCTTGATGGTCATGTGACAATTATTTAGGATTTAGCAGATAGTACTGGTAGTACTGGTAGTACTGGTCTACCAGGCTTTTAACAGCTTGCAGAGCTGTACCGATCTACCCATTTATTTTTGCAGGCACTGGTCTACCCATTTATTTTTGCAGGCACTGATCTACTCATGTATTTTTGCAGGCACTGGTCTACTCATTTGTTTTCTTTTAACACTGATCAGCTATAGGGTGGCCCTTTGAAGCCCGGCTGCAAAAGTTTAAACAGTTTTTTCCCTCTAGCCATCAGCTGGGATTCAGGAGGCAGCAACAGATTGGGGGTGGGGCCAAATAAAAGGTAAGAATAACGGGGGTGTGGGGGACGGGGGGGGGGGCAGAGCCGGTTCGGTGACATCATATTGACACTGCTACCGGCTCGGGAGAACCAGGCCGAACCGGGAGGAACCCACCACTGCCCCACTGTGTAAGCATATACATGAAGAGGCAAGGGCAGTATGATAGTTTCAATCAACTAATTTCTGTCCATTAAAAATAATCACATCAAAGATCTTTTCTGTGGCAGTTCTAGTTTTGTACTTCATGCTGCAAAATCCCCAATATAAATCAGGCACTTAAGACGTTAATTTATCTTGAGCCTTACTGCTGCAAAATCAGGTTTAAAAATATATGGGAGCAGATTAGAGACAGAGCAAGAAAAGGAAGTCAAGTCTGTATTCTAATTAAAAGCATACTTTATACTAAATAGGTAAATATACTAAAATTCACTAAATAATCTAAATTGCAGACTATTGCTATATAAAGGTTTTTATACAAGAACCAATTTTTCTTGTCACAGAAGAGTAATTGTAACATATCCCCTCCTCACACCTTTTTTCTTTTAAAAATACTTTGTGATATAAAACTACTTACCTGAAGCTTTCCAAAAGGGAAGTTAATTTTCTGAAACCACAGACTCTACTTTTGGGATTAATAGCCAACTAAAATTGAAATCAAGGAACTTGTTTCTTTTTATTCTTTTTCATTGCACTTTTGGTTTTTCCCCTCTTTCTTTGTTCTTCCTATTTCATATTAGTTTGTGTTAGTTTTTATGTTATCTTTAAAACATTTAATATTTTTTTTAAAAAGGGAAGTTAATTTTGAGCATGTTCTTCAGTGAACCTAGGGAAATAGTGAATTCTGAAGCAATATATACACGACCACCTGGAATGTTGTGTAGCCTCTTGACTATCCAGGAGGTTCACAGAATAACCAAAAGTTATCAATTATTAATGTTTCATGAATGTGCTAGCTTCAAAAGCTTTGAACCACATAATTAAGGTCTCAGACCACACAACTTCAAACACTTCAAAGCAAATTCCCAAAAGATTGGCTCGGTAACTCCAACTTTAGTAAAGATACCAAAATTGTATTTAAATATTTCAAAGGCACTTTTTATCAGCAGGTTGCAAATATTATCCCAGAAGGTTTGCATAAGCAACATTACCCTTATTGAAATCAAATTATGAAAGCTCTATTAGTAACAAGGACAACCAGATAAGATAAGCCAGATCAAGAAACAGACATGGCTGGGATTCCAGGAAAGCTACTTTTATACCTTCAAGATCAGCTCTAAATTCTTTTACAAATAAACTAAAAGAAAGTGACTGGCCCAATGTCACCCAGTGGGTCACCATGATTGTCAATAGACTTGAACCTGGATTGCCCTAATGCTGGTCCGATACTTTAAGTACCACAGCTAGTCCTCAATTTACAACCATTTGTTTAGTGACCATTCAAAGTTAAAACAGCAGTGTCCCAGGGACATGTGATCAATTATTGCAGCCTTCTGACAAACAAATCAGTGGGGAAGCCAGTTAACAACTGTGTTACTAACTTAACAACTGCAGTGATTCACTTAACATGAAAGTTGTAAAATGGAGCAAAACTCAATTATCTTAGCAACAGAATTTTTGGGCCCAATTGTGGTTATAAGTCAAGGTCTACCTGTACACCACAGGGACTTTCATTAGCATATTGCATTAAATTATACATCAATATTAACTTCTCCAGAAATATTGTTTGTAATCATACCCTTTAATATCAAAATAATTATTTTGTGCCAGTATTAACTCCTCTGGAGTAATATTCATGTGTGGATTTGAAAAAATAAAATCTAGGTCATCATTTACTTTGATGAAATACAAAAAACTACTTTCAGTGAAACAGAGCAGTGGTCAAATTAGCTAACATTGTCTTTTCGAACAGATAATTGTTCTTTGCAGTCCCAAACAGCTTTTCCCAGGCCAAAATTCTTTTAACCAGGAAATGAAACTGGGCCTTTTTGTTTGTAACATATGCCCTTCTTCCATCACTATTATGACACGTTCTTTAATCTTATTTCTATTGTCTGTGTAGCAAAATGAATCCTGAAATGCAGTAACATCATCATTTATTTATTGCAGAAGTTTTTATGCTGGTTCAATCAAAAAGATTCTCAGTTGCTTACTAAAGCTAAATTCTCAGTATATTAAATTAACTACAAAAACCTGAAAAAATATCTACCTACCTACCTACCTACCTACCTACACACACACACATACAAAAACATAATAAGCAGTATTCAAATCCCACTAGGTACATCTTTAAAATTTTAAATGCCTCCTTAAAACAGCCAGGTTTTCACAAGTTTTGTAGATCTTTATGAGGGAAGCACCACTACGAAAAGCTGAGTCCCTTCCCGTTATACCTTGCTGGGAGAAGGACCCACAGAACACAATCTCCACTGGTATGCCTTGGGTGGGCAGATTCTGTTTGGAGCAAGCAGTCTCCTAGATTCCCAGATCTCAGAAACACAATTGAACATATGGCATGGTTAAACGCACACACACACAGCCATTTATTTATTGCTACACAAATTAAGCCTCTTACCCTGGGGCATCCTTGAGAAAAATGCAAGCAAGAACTCATTTTGAATTCCTGTATATTTCTAACTGAGAGCCAGTTTGGCATGGTGAGTAAGGTAACAGGCTAGAAACTGGGAGACTTTTGAGTGCTAGTCCTGCCTGAGGCACAAAGCGAACTGGGTAACCTTGGAACAGTCACTCTCACCCCCAAGAAGGAGGCAATGTCAAACCATTTCTGAAATATTACCAAGAAAACTGCAGGGAGTTTTCTAAGCAGTTGCTAGGAGTCAATGCTGGATTGAAGCTCCCCTTCCCCAAACTTCTATATATTTCCTCTATTAAAACTCCACTAATGGAATCTGAGCACACAGAAAGCCACTATATGCAAGTGCCCTAATTACTCCACTTCTGAATACTATATGAATGAATACTTTCAAGGTATTGCTTCTCACCTTCAAAGCACTCCATGGCTTAGGGCCAGGGTATTTACGAGACCGCCTGCTGCTACCGATAACCTCCCACCGGCCAATACGCTCTCACAAAGAGGGCCTCTCAGGGTGCCGTCGGTCAAGCAATGTCAGCTGGCGGCCCCCAGGGGGAGAGCCTTCTCAGTGGGGGCACCCACCCTGTGGAATGGGCTACCTCCCAGAATACGACTGATCCCAGACCTCCGGACCTTCCATAAGGCCCTGAAGACATATTTATTCCACCAAGCTGGCCTAGCCTAAATAGTTTTTTTAATGGGATTTTAACTTTATAAGATTTGGGGTTTTAAATTGGGAGGCCGATTGATTTAATATATTTTTAATTATCTTAACCTTTGTATTGGTATGTATTTTAATTTTGGCTGTTCACCGCCCTGAGTCCCATTGGGGAGAAGGGCAGTATACAAATTAAACAAACAAACAAACAAACAAACAAACAAATAAATGCATCAACAGTATCATCATTCTTGCTACCTGCCACCAAGCTTGAGATAAACCATGCAATAGGTACAATGTAGTAGTTGTTTTACAAAGAAATTAAACAACGATTTTTTTCAGGAAAAAATATGTTAACAAAATACACAGTTTGGTTCTTTTGTCTCAGAACTAAAATTAAATCATTCCGTCACAAATGCACACAATTCTTTTTTTAGTTTTGAACAGGTATTTGAACAGGTATTGTTATTTTAAGTTAAAATTGTATTGGGTGCAGAACTAGACTATTTTATATTAGGATATACAGCAACAATTGTGCCTATATATTTGAAATCGTGTTACCCTCTAAAAATCCACTTCTCTGCAAAACATTTTAAACAACTACAATAATTTTAAGAGATCATTTGTTCCTTAATGAGTACTGTTTCTCATTTCCCAAACATCATATATTATAACTGCCATCATGCAGATCTGAAATCAAAACCATACTTTTACTCAGAGGTCAACAGCTTTAGTTTTATTTTCACTACAAGTTGAAGAGCTCTTATGGATATTAAGTTATTGTTTTATGGTTTTTCGGGTGAGGCAGCAAACGTAAACATTTCCCTTTGGGTGATCTTGTATGTGAGAGACAGGACCAAAGCAGTGCCACAAATTGGCTATTTCTTACAAGTCTAAAGCATGCCACACTGGTTGCTGAAAAGGTCTAATCATTCTAGCATTAAATCACATAGGCTTGCATCAGGGAATAGCAATCTTCTTGTACCAAATGCAGCAAAATCCCTGTCATAGAGTTGAATGAAGTGAGAGAAGAGTGGTTTAAGTATTGTAAATTTGCCAATCTTCATCAGACTAGCTTTGTATCTAATGCTGAGTTCTTTGAAGAGGAGAGAATTTTGCTCTACTCATTAGAAATTCCTAACTAAACTATTAGAAGTGACTTAGATTTGACGTTGAGATCTTCTCTCTTCAGGGAATTCAGCTTCCATGCTGAAGTGTTCTCTTATTGGTACAGAATTAAGACTTTATATTGATTATGACAGCTCTCAAATTGTGCTGTTCTGAAACTATGGTTGCTATACATCATGTATATGGTAGAATAACTGAATTCATTTCTTACACTGCCTAAGGGGCCCAATATATTCATGAATATCAGGATTTCTGCAGCTTCGGTTCTCTGTATGAAGTAACATTACACTCATCCTTATGAGATGACAAGCTGAAGTGAAGTTAATCTTACTCCCTGATATCACAATCCTGTAAATTGCGGTTCGATGCCTCTACAAGAACTGCAGTAATGAAGGAAAGAGGATGGTGATTGCTAGAATGAATTACAGACTCCAATTCAGAACAGATTATAGCTGTGATGAAAGTGAAACTGTCCCTGTTGTACCAGTTGCCTTTCTATAACATCTTTTGCTTCCTCGGACAATTCAAGGATGTTGAGTCTATTACCTGCTTAGGTGTTTACAAATACTAGGGTAAAATTGCTCTGAAAACTATGTTCGGTTCAGAAGCAGGAGTGCCCATGATTTCATCTTATTGCAGTTGCTTGAGTTTTGAGTTGCTGCAGCCCAATATGTCCAAGTTTATCTATTCTAAAATCTGTGTTTTATGTTCTGCCACATGATTTTCATTCTTAGGTGCCATGCAAAGGTTTGGGTTAATGCTTCGGTAAAAGAGGTGAACCCAGAGCAATGATAGAAGCTGATACGAAACCTATTTTGAAGGACTCTTCTTTGAGTCTGCATATTTAAGAATGTATATACCAATCTCATACATTTTATTTGTAAGAAAGAGAAAAATCATCAGATCCTTTCGAAGGAATGGATAATTTATAATTTTCTACATTAAAATAATGTTCATGATAAACATTGCTTTAATATCAAATATCCTTATACACTAAGTTTGTGCTTATCCTATGTACTTTTTTAAAAGTATTAAGTAACATAAGTAATAAGCTTAAGTAACATTGCTCAAAAGATCAGTTAAAGTCACTATCTTAAAAGGACATACAGCAATCATTCTCTTCATAATACAAACAAACTAGAAAATTGCCACCAGTATTGGAACTTTACTGTGTAAAGATTATGTGTGTCAGATATATACTGATGGTCGTGCTCAATCAGTCTATGCGGAAGT
>WNWU01000017.1:16537166-16588607 GCA_012654045.1 Ptyas mucosa | reverse complement strand
CTTGGCCAAAGAGGTCGTAAAAAAAATGCTAAAAAATACCTCTCTGCCAATCAGGCAACTCAGCTGGGATCGTCAGAGAGGTATTTTTTAAAAAGCCTCTCTGACAATCCCAGCTGAGTTGCCTGATCGGCAGAGGCTTTTCAAAGCATTAGAAAAAATGCTTTGAAAAGTTAAAAAAAAACAACTTGGCCACACCCACCCAGTCACATTAACCCCCCCCACCAAGCCACGCCCACAGAACCGGTAGTAACAAATTTTACATTTCATCCCTGATCTGGAGCCAGGTAAGAAAGAAAAACGGGCCTACCGGGCCATCGCGTGCCAGGAGCGGGGGGAGGGGGGTTGCGCGCACATGCACAGGGCGGGGCGCATAGAATTATGGCTGTGGGCACATGAGCGCACAAACCTCCCCGGCTCCCCCCTCCTGGCATGCGATAGCAAAAAGGTTAGCTATCACTGTGCTAGAAAATGCACTGACTGTCTCACGCTGTTCCCAATATACTCTGGGGATTCTAACATCAGTGAAGATGAACATATTAAAAAACCTATAGGGGAAATTTGTGACCAAAAATAGGATACTGAAGATATCAGGAAATATCCACTTTATCATCATTTGAGTGTTTTAATTTAAATATTTGGTTAATTAAAGTCAGTGATATTTCTAAAGACATCCTTCTTTCGAATTTTTCTTCTGGCACCAAGGAAATAATAGTGCTCCTCAGACTCGCCAAGAGAGATTTAAATTTGGCTGATGCTTCCCAGAAACCTGACATGACATGACTAGGACTAAATATTTATTATCACCCCAGAACAGTAACTGGTACAAACAACTGACAGCCTCGGGCAGTCATGATTGATTCCTAAAACCACATCTTGATTTCAAATCTAGCATCTTTTATTTCCATGTTTTCCGGCATTTCTGTTCCCAACTGCTCCAGGAAAATTTAGTTTCTAACAAAACTCTGAAAAGCCATTTCCAGAATACCAGATGTTGAGTTCCACTAAAGTCAGCCATTTTTAACAGCACAAAAACTTTTAAGATAAACTTTCTTTGTAATTTATTCTGAAATAGCTGAGCCACAATGTTAAAAAACGCATTTGGGGCTTTTTAAAAATATTTATTTTAATTCAAATAATTCATTACATTTTTAAAATTTCTCATCTCAGTATTTTTTCCTGAATCCAGTTTCAACTAAAAGTTAAAATATGTATTTTTTTTATTTTTAATTTAATTCAAATAATTCATTATATTTTTAATATCAGTATCAAAGTACTAAAATTTCCAATATCAGTACTTTTTCCTAAATCCAGTTAGAACATGCAGGGTTTTTTTACTTTTAATTCTTAATTTAATTCAAGTAATTTCTTACATTTTAAAAATGTCAGTACTTTTTCCTGAATGCAGTGTTAAGTGAAAGTTAGAAAATGTAGGTCCTATTCAATGACTGTAGTTAATTAGCCATTAAATGTCAACTATCTGCAAATCATCCTTCCCTTTAGTCTGGTAAGACTCTTTTTTAAAAAAGTAACAAAAAAAGAAACCCTGAAGTTGGTTCACAGTATTGTACAGTATAAATTACAGCACTGAACTGGCCATGTAGAAAACAGGATAGTGGAAAATGGAAACACCCTCCCTCAGCTCCCAGGAGCACTCTGCAGGCCTAGCAAACCGTCTGCGCGCCCCAATTTTTGCAAAAATGGGCCCGTTTTTCGCCAGGCATGCAGAGGGTTTGGGAGGCCTGCAGAGTGCTCCTGGAGGCCAGGATGGATGGGGGAGGGCAAAAACGCTCCCGTTTTTGTGAAGTGGAGGGCATTTTTGCCCTCCCCCAGCCCCCAGGAACACTTTGCAGGCTTCTCAAACCCGCTACACGCCCTGTTTTTTGCAAAAATGGGCAAAAAATGGACCCGTTTTTGCAAAAATCGGGGCATGTATAGGGTTTGGGAGGCCTGCAGAGTGCTCCTGGGGGCCAGGGAGGATGGGGGAGGGCAAAAATGCCCCTGTTTTTGTGAAAATTGGGTGAAAAATGGGCCCGTTTTTGCAAAGAATGGGGCACGCAGAGTGTCTGGGAGGCCTGCAGAGTGCTCCTGGGGGCTGGGGAGGGCAAAACCCTTTTTTTCTTACTCACCTCTTTGAAATCATGGTGTGTCTTATAGTCTCAAAAATACGGTATGTATATATATCAACAAAAGTTTTAGAATTTCATGATAATTCAGAGTCCCACTGAACTAATTATTTAACTTTTAAGATTAGAACTTAAAATTTCCCAGAATACCATATCAGTTTTCCCAACGCTCTTTTTTTCAAAGACTTTAGTGCACAATGATATCCAATATGTTTGGCACAGCATGTTTAATAGAATACCCCATTCTAATGCTATTTTATCCATGTTTAATAGTAAACAAACACCCACAAAAGCTCAGTTGCTACTGAAAAGAACAAATGGAAAAACTGGAGTTCATGAGTAATCTTTTCAGTTCTTTCCTAGTGATGGGATTTATTCAGCCAAGCTGATTTCATTTTTTTATACACACAGGCACAGAGCAAATCGCATTATCATGACACTGCAAGACCAAAGATGCACAATGATACCTTAATACAGATTAGATAAAAATAGTGCATCTAAATCAATCAGAGGATGATAATGTTGTGTAATCCTGTGTTATTAAAGGATGAACCACAGAATACTAGTGAAAGAACGGCAGAGGTTTGTAAAAGGACAGATTTCTTCCTTTCCTTCCTTCTCATATACTGAGTTTCAAAATCTAGTTTCTAAACAAATATAATATATAGCACAGGTATTCACTGTCTACCAAAACAAGATATAGTATATTTGTTTAATTCAGATGATTTATAATATAAACCAAGAGTTAGTTATTCTCTGGGAACTCCTCTTTCTTTCTAAAAGATGTTGTATCAAGACTTTTTTTAAAAAAGTTTCCATATAAACAAACTAATATGTATGCACAAGTCTGTGATTTCTAAAAATTATACATAAATTTAACTATTTAATTAATTTAATTTAATTAACTAATTTAACTTAGCTATCTCTGATGTGGCAATCAGCTGCAGATGCAAAAAAAATTAGACCATATTCAATCTCTTTCAAAACTTCTTTCTCCCCCTTTTAAAAGAAAGTAGCAGAGGTAACGGAGGAAACTGAACAAAATATATACAAGCACATACAAACATTCATACAATAATGGTTTTACTATGCTTATAAACAAGCATAGTATAGCCTTGTCTTTAGGAGGGTTTGGGTTTGGGCTTATAGTAGGTCTCAACCCACCTCACTCTGTCATAAGCAAACTGATTTTAAGTCAATAGATTTACCAAAACAGTGTGTAACAGGCCAGGACTATGGCTTGTTCAACCATGTATTTGTTATTCTTTGAGGACTAACAAGGCTGTTTTTGTAGTAACCAACATTACTCTTTTAGAATCACTGCAGGAAAGACTGCAAACTTTTGGCTATGAGTAACTTTAAACAGCATGGGTAAGTTTCTCAGCTATCACATATTCACATTTTAAATCAAGGAATGAACACATATAGCTTATTTTATTTGATGCACAACGTGAGCCCCTTTGATCTTACCTAAGGTCTGCCATTACATCAAAACAGTATTCTTTCAGGGAAAAAGTCAAATATTGCAGAATTTGCTGGTACCAAAGGTATTTTGTATATGCAACATTTGAAGTTCTCTTCCAGTAATCAGGCCCCAAGAGCATAACTTTAGCAAAACAATCATTATTCTTTTTAATTATTTATGTAAGAAATGTGTGGGATTTTGAATTGACTACCGTATTAAAATATTTTTAATGCAATGTTATTAACCTTGTAAATACATTTTAAAAGATAATTGTTTCTATTTCCCTCAAGACTGTATTTTTTAGGGTTTTTGCAACTGCCAAAGAAAAGGTGCTTCACTTTGCATTTTCTGTCCTTTTAAGCTCTTATTTAAAAACATCCAAAGCCACTTTTCTTAAAATTTTCAGATATACGTTTTTATATTCTTATTTTAAAATCAGCAATCTAGGGAAAAAAGATGAGAAACATAAAAGAACGTAAGGAAAATTATGTTGCTCAATAAAAAAAAAGAAGGTGGAAAAGTCAAATCAAATGTAATAAAGTAAATACAGTAAGCTGAAGTACAAAATTGGCTCTTTAAAGATGCAGCTATTTTAAAAAGTCATGTTATTTTGTACTATTCTTTGAACAAATAAAAATAAGCAGTATCTCTTTAGAACAAAGTTTGACAATGGGTTAGACACCTTCTGTAAATAGCATGCCCTCCAGCACAGAACAAATTTGAATTTTGTTAGTTAGTGCAACCAGATCAGCCTCCACAAATTTGATATCCCGGGATACAATGGATTAAATTCCAGAATTCACAACCAATATGGTCAACAGCAATCTGGACAAGACCAATTTTTAAAGGAGATATTTAAAAAACGTTGAGAGATAAAGTGCATGTCCTGATCATCTTCAAATCCCGCAAAACAAAATAAATCAACATTTGATGCATCTCCCATTCCAGGAGGTTGCTGAAAGGATGGTTCCAAACCATATTTCTGTACGCCTTTCCTTTGCCATCTTAAATGCCATCCCTTCTTTAAGTAAGTTACATGTGGTAATTTTTGAATTGGAACGGTTATATTACATTAGGAGAGATGAGCAAAGTATCGTTTTAAATACCATCTGAAATTAATCTTATTAAGGATCCTTATCTCAACAACAACTGGGAAAAATGTATTTTCCCATATTTCTATTTAAATGACATATAGTTCCTTTTAAATAGCTGCATTTATAAAAAAGAAACGTTAAAACAAGCGTGTCCAACCTACGGTCCAGCGGTTGCATGCAGCCTTACCCAGCTGGTAATGCAGCCCTACAAAATTGTAAACGTGATCTGATTTTGTATTATAAAGCTATATTATATATTTCACACGCAGCCCAAGATAATTCCTCTTCACTCAATGCGGCCCAGGCAAGCCCAAAGGTTACACACTATATGTTGAAAGAAAAGTGCAGAACACTTACTAAGCATTCAGACTTTTCAAGATGCACCTGTTTCTTCTAGATCAAAATAAGATACATACATTACAGTGGTGGGTTCCACTTACCTTTGCTACTGGTTTGCAATTATGACCGCATGCGCGCAGTGCTTCTACACATGCGCAGAACTTTCTGCGCATGTGCAGGCAGTCCATGATGATGTCCGGGCGGGTGGGTGGAGCCTCCTACCACTGCTACCGGTTGGCGGGAACCGGGCTGAACCGGTAGAAACCCACCACTGATACACTACATTATTATGGGATTATCTATGGCTTTATTTCTATTTGGAAAAATAGTATTTACAAAAGTCAGTATCATTGCACAACACTGTGTAAGCTTCGTGTCAAACCTCTTTTGTAGTACATACAACTACTGTTGCTTTGACTGAAAGCTTTATTACTGGTAGATCTTGGTAACATGTAATAATTTGGTAAAAAAAAAGATTGATTCTGGATGGTTCAACAATGGTATGCAACCTGGTGCCTCTCAATATGTTTTTAGATTACATCTCAAAGGAATTACAACCAGCATGGCCAATGCTCAGGGACACTAGGAGCTGTTGTCCAAAATATGGGGAGGGCATCAGATTGCCTACCTCTTAAAGACAAACAACCCCAAAAGCTCATTATCCACAACCCAGAAATTAGACTTCTGAAATAAAGTGAAGTTGGATAAGATCAAGAGTAGATTTTTCAGTGAAAGGACATAATAACACTTTTAGTCCTAAAAACAACTGGGATTAACATATGTTCCTCCCTCTCCCAAAATCTCTGGTCCTGCGAAAAATCACTGGTATTTTCGAGGGACTAGGAGAAAGCAGGAAAATTCAGTACAGGTAGTCCTCAACTTACAACAGTTCATTTAGTGACCATTCAAAGTTACAACAGCACTGAAAAAAGTGACTTAGGACCATTTTTCAGAGTTACCACCTTTTCAGCATCCCCATTGTCATGTGATCAAAATTCAGATGCTTGGCAACTGGTTCATAGTTATGACGGTTTCAGCGTCCCAGGGTCATGCGATCACCATTTGCGATATTCTGACAAGCAAAGTAAATGGGGAAGCCAGATACACTTAACCATGTTACTAACTTAACAACTGCAGTGATTCACTTAACAACTATGGCAAGAAAAGTCGTAAAATGGGGCAAAACTCACTTCACAAATGTCTCATTTAACAACAGAAATTTTGGGCTCAATTGTGATCACAAGTCGAGGACTATCTGTAGTTATGTACTGTATTTCTTCTTTCCGAATCTTTTTGCTCAGTTCATTTTGTCTTTTGTATTTCAAATGAATTCATTTATACTATCTTTGTGATAGCCAACCTATTCTCAAATTAAACTTGTTTACAACTCCAGTTTGACATTCGGTTTTAATCAGAAAGACAACTGAAAATAGGTAATGCATTACTAGGTTTCATTATCACTATGTGTTGGGAATAGGAAGAATTTAAGTTCCCTTAATCTACTTTCTTTTTAAAAATACAGTCCTGTGATCTGCTAAAAAGAGGCAGTTACAATGTAGTGACTCAGAAAGGCAGACACAATTAACATTCAGAAACATATCATATCTTGTTCATCTTTATCTCAATGATTTATTCTCAGTATAAGGCTGAACTCATAGTCCTTCCATACAAAGCCCATTTCTGGTTCTCCCATTGGTATCTCCATTTTTTTTTTAGCAAGCTGGTTTAAGAGCACAAGTAGTCCTCGACTTACAGCAGTTCGTTTAGTGACTGTTCAAAGTTACAAGATCACTGAAAAAAGTGACTTGCGACCATTTTTCACATTTATGACCATTGCTGCACCCCCGTGGTCAGGTGATCAAAATTCAGACAATTGACAACTGACTCACATTTATGATGACTACAGTGTCCTGAGATCATGTGACCACCTTTCGCGAACCAGATTCACTTAACAAATGCAATGATTCACTTAACAACTGTGGCAAGAAAGGTCGTAAAATGGGGCAAAACTCACTTAACACATCTCGCTTAGTAACATAAATTTTGGGCTCGAAATTTGTTACTACTACTAATAAAAACCTTGCAATCATAAAATCTTAGGTATCTATCACAAGTCATTCAGAGGTCTACCAAAATATTCCAGATTACTTTCTTCTCATCTGTGCCTAGTATTGCTCATCATAATTCTGTTGACCCCCCCACACCACAATCCATTCACATTTCACATTATTTGCTTGTTGCTGTGACTGCATATGTGCTGCGGCCTATAAAAGAGGAACTACAAAGTGCAGCCCTGAAAAAAATTATAAAAGCCCAAAGAGCATACTCCAATTACACTTCTCGTTTACAACCACCTACACAACAGCACATTCCCAAGAAAAACTTGAATCGAAAAGGGGATGTGGGGAAGAAAACTTTAAAATAGAAACATACTACATGAATGTCTTCTCCCAATAATTAATGCACCATTGAAGAGATACACTTGTATTATACAATTATAGAATTAAGGATGCAGCCAGAGCTTCCCATACTGCAATTTACTAAATAGGAAGCCTTGATAAGAAGCCTTTTATCAAGTTCATACAAATGATTGATGGCTTTTATATCTTCATGAAGAATATAATCTCGCTAAAATTCCATGAAGCTGTATCCTGTCATCTAGCTGAAGTAAAATGGATGTCAGATTACAGCTGTATATCTGTCAGTCGTATTAATCACAGCATTCCCTTCCCCCATCCACAAATGTCACTCGTAAAGGATGCTTAATTAACACACTGTGTTGCCTGGGATTAAATAAATACTGATTTTTTTTTCTACCAAGCTACATATGAATTAATTGACTATAATTCCAAAAGGATTCAATTCAATTTGCCACTTATATACAGGTAGCCCTCAATTTACAATCACTTGTTTCAAGACTAAAGTTAGAATGGTGCTGAAAAAAGTGATTTACAAGGGGTCCTTGCACTTATGACCGTTATAACATCCCCATTAGTTACATGATTTGGGCACTTGGCAACCGTCACATATTTACAATATTTAGCTGGCTTCTGGGAAGTAAAATCAATAGGGAAATTGTCAGGAAAGATGGCAAGTCATGGTCGTTGTCATGTCTCCCTTAACAACTACTTAATGACAAATTTAACTTAACAACTTAACAACTACTTAATGACAAATTTTCCAGTCCCTACTGTAGTTATAAATCGAGGACTATCTGTATTCATTTTCAAGAATTGATAAAGAGACACCTAGAGTCAAGAAATACTTTCCAGACTCACCAAGAGTTCAGTATGTATTTGTTCAGTCTTGTTCCTTCAAAGCAAGTCCTACAGACAAGCAAAATTTCCTTGAACAAAATGTATGGCTATAATTCCTCAGTTAGCCCCCCCCCCCATCAAAACAAAGCCCAAATCCAAAACAAAAATAGCTCCAAACTATTTTACAATTGCTTAATAAGGTTTATATGCCCCCGCCCTTATCTACCATAATCCTCCCAGCAACAACAATAAAAACATACAGAAAAATAGTACAAAACAGGATCCAAATAAAAAACAAATGCTGGCTCCCTAATAAATAAGCCATTACAGTCACTAGGCTTCAACTTTACTGTGTGTCCCAGCACTTAGGGAAAGCCACTTTAAGGCCTTTCAGAAGGCTAGGGGGTGTCCCACAGGGCTAGGGGCTGCTCTGAGAAGGCACACCTCTTAAATCTTTCTAGATGACAACAATTAAGAGAAAGGACTCATCCACCCTCCCTAATCTGGTGGAATGGACATACCCTCAAGAAGAGGTGATTCTGCAAATAAACTGGGCCGGTGCCATGCAGGTCTTTTGCAATCGACTGTGAGAATAACCTTAAGGAACAGGCAGCAGCCAAAGCAATGATCAGATAAGAGAAATTCATGTCAGCCCTTCCAGGCAAACCAAATTTGAAAACCAGGTCATGAATACTAAAACTATTTTTATTTTAAGGGTACACTAACAGAATCTTTAAGGTCTTGTGCCTCTCCCCTCCTTGCCTTTATCCTAAAGAAAACTACGCCTCGGAGTAAAAGCTGAGATGCTTTCTCAAACTACATTCATGTTCTGAACTCAAATCTCTCTTACCATTGCCTTGGTTGTGGTTATTCCTTTTGTTATCTCATATCCCATTATATCTTAAAATCTGATCAGTAGCATAACTGTGCCCAACAGTTTCATGTAAAGAGGAGTGATCAGGCATGCGAAAGACTCTCGACTTCAGCAACTGAAGGTTAGACTTCCCCTCAAAATATCAGTGGACCGGATCAAAAAAGCAGGAGAACCAATGCAAAACAATGACTCCATCCAAACCTCTGAAGCTGGTCCAGAAGGCTACCATGGTGAAAGACATCAAAAGCCACTGAGAGATCCAGGAGGACCAGAATGGTTGCGCTGTCATCATCTTTCCACTTAGGGGAATATTATCATGGTACTTTTAAAAAAGGGAGGGAGAAATTCTCAAAAGGTAGATGTAATACAGATTTATGTCTTTTACAGAAACTCAGTTGACCCCAGTGGCATTCCTAATGACTGGTTAAAGATATGTTGTCTTTCGTCAAACTTGCTGGAGCGCACGTCATTTGGGTTCATTAGATAGTCATTAGATAGCAGCTGAATTAGCTTTTAACATAACTGTAGAGTGTACTTTGCCTCCACTTTTGAAGAATGGCCTATATTTCATGAATTTATTGTTACTAATTATATCAAACTTCTAATATTATTTTAAAACCTGTGATAATCAACTTCTAAAGGAACCTTAAAATACAACACCACATGGTTCTTCCCCACTCAATCTTTACTAGCAAATGAATTGGGGTGGAGTGGTAGAGGCTGTCAATCACAATTTCTGCTTACCCAGAAACAGGGTGGATTTGATTAAAATCAACTCGATTTAAATCATAGTTTTTAAAGAGCAACTGTCATCTCTGTCCCACAGCGGCTCCTCCTCTGACTCACTGTTGACTCACCGACAGATCCATTCACTTTAGTGGGACAGCTGGTGATGCAGCAGTGACACAACAAGGTGAGGGATGTGGCAGGCAGCAGGTGAGTGGATGCCCGCAAACAGGCGCTGCCATGATGGATCTGAAATGACAGGTACTCTTTATTATATTTATAAGCTGCTTAGAAGGTTTCACTTTCATTTTTACTGCTTGCCCTTCCTCCTTGCACTTAGAGCCTGGTGGTACAGATGCATCTCTCTTCAAACAATCATACAGTCTGTAGTGTACATAGACTTGCAAAACAATGGGATAAAGGAATATTCCTGAATTTTGTTTTATGAGTTATCTCATGATTACTGTGAAATTGTGTGAATGCATCAATTTCAGTGCACGTTATCTCAGCTTGCAGAGCTGGGATTCATTGAATGAGTTTACCAAAAACATAAATATTGCAGAATATACAGCCTCATGCAATATAACTAAACTCCATTTCATGTTGAATAAGCTAAATAATTAATGTATCTTAAATAGAAAACTATTTTTAGATAGATTTTTTACTCCAAAAGTATTTTATTAAAATAAATTTTATGAAAAAAATCTGATTTAAATAAAAAAAATTCCGATTTTAAATTTAAAAAAATCCGATTTTTATCCACCCTGCCCAGAAAGCCCAGACAAAAATTGTAAAGTTGTAATACTACTCCTTGAAACCGTCAATTTTTGCTCTATTAACCCACTATACAAATGGCTGTGATTAAAATAAATAAATCATTTATGTGTCTTTTTTTCCTGTCTGACAACTCATTAAAAAATAAATAAAAACCATCTAGCATAAAAGCAAATGTACCATCAAAAAGGCAGAAACGGTTGTAGCAGTTAACAGCAAAGAAAAATAAATTTAAAAACACATTGACTTTAACTTGTTTATTTTAACAAGACAGATGGAGGCTTTGTGGTAATTTATTGAAGGAGGAACATTCGAAATGAGGGTGTCGTTATTTGCTTCATGAAGTTAATGACCTTATTTAGGAGAGGTAAAATAAACCAAGCAGAAGTCATTAGATGAACCAAACATTTAACACATAGGAAAAAAAGATTCTCCTTATCAGTAAAAAATGTTCCTGATATCATTAAACAAGTATCTTTTATAATGCAATATTGTGGAACACAGATGATCGAAACATCTCTGGCTGGATAAAGTCAACTATTATTTACACAGAGAAAAGACTGTCTGTAGTCCATTTTAGTAAAGTTAGCTTGCATGCCCCATAAGTTTATATTCCAGTAAGCAGCCAACTCAACCATCTGTGATGACAAGGGAAAAAACAAGACTCCAGTTCTACATATTTGTGAACTGTTTATTCTGTAACAAATCATAATGTGCCTTTTATCCTGAAAAAGTAATCTAAGCCTCCTTTTTCTTATTAATAACCTGCTTTTATAAAAATACCCAAGTATCAGAGGTGCTGATGGAGCAGAAATCTTGATAAGTCAACTGTACCCTGCAAGCATTATATTGCCTGTACTTAAATCGAGTGGAAAGGTAAACACTATCCATCCCTAACCATTTCTAAAGGCACAGAAGTGTTGAAATTTCTAAATTGCGTCAGCTGCACAAACATGCTTCCCAATTAATCCCTTTTACTCATTCTCAAACTTTTTAATTCACTGGGTGGCCAGAATATATTAACAATCATAGCACAATAAACATATGGTCAGTGATTTCTTTCATTAATAGTTGTACAAGTAGTCCTTGTCTTACGATCATTCATTCAGTGACCATTATATAGGGTCTCCTGCTTGAGCAGGGGGTTGGACTAGGGGTTTCAAACACCCAGTAACTGGGGTAAGGCACCATTGAAAGCAAAACATATTCACAACTCAGTAAACCATAACAGTACTGGGCATGCTGCTTTGATTGTGCCTGCTGGTTGGATTCACAGGATTACATGTAAGTTTATGCATAGTTTAGTTTCTGGTATTAGCCAAACAAAATTATCAATTGTGATTTGTTTTCCTTGGAACAAGCAGAGATAGAAAACCCAGTTTGGTCTTCACTTATTCTTTTGGCTTGTTCCCAAAGAGTCATAATGTGTCTAGCAACCATGGCTACAGCTGCAGAAATGAACTACTGGTAGTGGTTTCAAACTGGAACGGTTTGATACAAATGTATTATCTAAACTGGCCAAGTACAGGTAGTCCTTGGGTTACAACAGTAATTGGGGTTGGTAGTGTCATCGCTATACAAAATGGTCATAAAGTGCAACATTATGTGACCATGTCACTTAGTGATGGCAATTCTCGCAGTCTCGTGGTTGCCATCATTAAATGAAGACCACGTGGGTTGTTAAACAAGAACTTCATGTGACCGTGAGTTCCAACTGCTTGCTGGCTTCACCATTGACTTTCCTTATGGGAAGCCAGCAGGAACATATTATCATGTGACTGTGGATTGCTGTAATGTCATAATCACAAACTGGCTGCCAAACACCTAGATTACAATTACACAACCATAGGGAAGCTATGGCCAGAACTATGAGGACTTACTATAATTACCATTTGTACCAGTTGTAACTTTGAGTGGTCAATCAGAATAGAGAAGGGACCTTGGAGGTCTTCTAGGATCTCAACTTTCACTTTCAAAGTTGCCACAAACAGCTGACACCGATTATACAACGCTCTCTACATGGGGCTCCCCTTGGGGTGCACCTGGAGGCTCCAACTGGTGCAGAATGCGGCCGCGTGGGGGATTATGGGAGCAACAGGGCGCTCCCATGTGACCTCTCCTGCATGAGCTGCATTGGCTTCCAGTGGACTTTCGGGTGCGCTTCAAGGTGTTAGTAACCACCTTTAAAGTGCTCCATGGTTTAGGACCGGGGTATCTACGGGACCGCCTTCTGCCACCAATTGCCTCCCACCGGCCAGTTCACTCCCACAGAGAGGGCCTCCTCAGGGTGCCGTCCGCCAGACAATGTCGGCTGGCGACCCCCAGGGGGAGAGCCTTCTCTGTGGTGGGCGCCCACCCTCTGGAACAATCTACCCCCATAGATACGAGTGATCCTAGACCTCCGGACTTTTCATCGGGCACTTAAAACCTACTTTTTTCAGCTAGCCAGGCTGGCCTGACTCCATTTGGGTTTTTAATGTATAATATGGATTTTAACTGAATTGTTTTAAATTATGGGCCAAATTTTATAAATTATTTTAAATTCATTTTAACTTTTGTATACAGTTGTTTTAGTTGGCTGTTCACCGCCCTCAGTCCGGAAGGAGAAGGGCGGTATAAAAATTTAAATAAATAAAATAAATAAATAAATATGTAGATAATCAGAGACAAATGGCATTTTACTATTTTTCTTTTTCTAAAAAAAACAAAAACAACCCATTTGCACCAGTATCTACCAGAACAGCTTACAACAATTATTTTCATGGGTAACTACAGTCTAAGCAGCAATGTGTTTTTCTGTGCTCCACCCATTTTATTACAAAAACATATTTTTCTATTTTGAAAGAATTATTTTCCATTCATTTTCCCCACTGCTCACAATCTTCCAAATCCCTACAGCTTTTACACCAATCACTTTAAAATGGAGGGGGAAAAACTTTAAAACTCATTTCGTAAGTAAATTCTTCCTCATCTATTTCTTCTGTTTTATTATTTGTATACAGAAGTGAAATGGAGTACAGTGAAACAGATAAATTATTTTCCTGTTCTTTGCCTGTTGCTGCTTTATCATCATTTTTACGTTGTTTATTTTTTATTATATTTCCGCTATAGATCAGTGGGTATGTACCAGTGGTGGGTTGTCCCCGGTTCAAACCGGTTCTATAGAACCGGTAGTAAAACTGGTGGGAGGCTCCGCCCACTGACCCTGACGTCATGAGAAGCGATCTGCACATGTGCAGAAGCAAGGTGCGTGCGTGAGCGAAGCGAACCTGTTGCGAATCGGTAGTAAAGGTAAGTAGAACCCATCCCTGCTATGTATTCTGATTAAAAGATATGGAACTTTGCTTTTCAAAATCCAGTATTCAGATTAGATCTCTGCAAGTAAAAATCAATCCAGCTATCAATATTACAACTGTGTCCTTGCTTTCCTCCAAGATAAAGTAAATTATTCAGTAGGTTTGGGATTTTTAACAAAAATGTAATTACTGAAGCAAGACAATATAGAAACATAGAAACTTCTTTATTGGTTGCTGGTGTTTTTTTTCCCCAAGAGATGACTTTCATTTATTTATTTATTTATTAGTTAATTAGTTATTTACTTACTTACTTACTCCAATAAGTTATGTTGTTTCATTCTTAAAAAAACACTGAGTAGCTAACAACATGCTCATACAGAAGGGGGGGGGGATAGAAATAAATTAAAAACAACTCAGTAATCCATTGCAACATACATTGGGAATAGTATAGTCTTCGTTTTTAAAAAAAGTTTTACTTTTTTTTTACAGCTTCTCAAAAGTTGTAACAAAGGGGAATGCTCTGGATATCCGTCCATGTGTAATGTACGCTATGAGAGGAAAGGAGCCATTACTGAGAATGCTCAACTATACAGATGACATTCCACAGCTGAGGGGACTTCAGCCTTCTCTCCCTTACCAGGCGTGCAGGGCAGGTCATAGAGATATCCCATTCCTGAGCGAATTAAGAGCTTTTAAAGATGTCACCCAACACCTAGAATTGTGCCTGGAAGCCAACTGGCAACCAATATGGTATTACGCTAGTGAATCTATGGCAAATTTTATTTATTTATTCATTTTAGGAAATTTATATTGCCGCCTACTCACACATAGCGACTCAAGGTGGCTCACAGGGATATAAAAACCATAAAGAATAAATAAAATAGTAAAAAGAATAAAATAATAAATTAGTAAAATAACCCCATCCCCATCTCACCGACAACACATTTTCATACAAACATTTAATGGGCTCCATCCTGCTCTGGGTTCCCCAGGCCCAATGATAGAATCACATCTTCAGCGCCTTCCGAAAAAGAGTGGGGGCCAGTCTAATGTCTGGGGGAATGATGTTCCAGAGAGTAGGGAGCCAGCACTAAGAAGACCCTTCTTCTACATCCTGTCAGATGTATCTCCCTAGGAGATGGGACCTGCAACATTCCTTGCCTCCACGCCCTAGTGGGTTGGGTAGATGTGACCAGCAAGAGACGGTTCCTCAGATAATCTGGTCCCAAGTCATGAAGGGCTCTCTAGGAATGCTTATAGCTAACTAGGCTGCTGCATATTGAAATTGATTCTTCCAGATGGTCCTCCCTGTGGAGCTCACTGCAACAGTTCAGATGTGCAGTGACAAAGGTAAAACTTCCTATTCCAGAAATAGTCACAATTGGTACACAAGATGTAACTGCATAAAGATCGTTCCGGCCATAGCCACTACCAGCTGTTCCAGCAGGAACCGTGAGTCTGGAAAGATTCCCCCAGATTATGAAGCAGCTCTGGTGGTAAGCAATACTATCCATAACTAAAGATGGATTACTTAGTTTTGAATCCGCAGCCACTGCTCCTTGATGGGATTTAGTCTGAGCCTATTTCTCCTCATCTTATCAGGCGTGAAAGACTAGGTCCACACGTGAAGGTCCAATTAAATTGATTTATTACTACTTATGCCTATGCACAGGTATATACTCAACTAACAGTTAGCACTTGCTTGGAGTTAGATAAGGGTCAACGGAATTCGGGGGAGGGGGTTAGGCTTAGTTTGCTTGTGGCTACGTCAAAATTCTAGGCTGACTCTCTTTTAACTCTACCCCCAGGTCCTGCCACTCCTTCTCCTACACATCCAGACCTGAATTATTTCCAGATACTTGGTCAGGTCTCCCTTCACACCTCCTGTCCAACCAGGGATGGTGATGTACAATTGAATATTGTCTACATATTTATAACATCTCATCTCATGCCAGAAGATGGAATTTCCTAGTTCCGTGATGGCAAACCTATGGCACGTGTGCTGGAAGTGGTACACAGAGCCATCTCTCTGGGCACGCGAGCCATCGCCCATTGCTCTTCTGGCATGTCAGCCAGTTGGTCTTCACGCACGTGGGAGCACCCGAAACCGGAAGAGCAGCCGCCCGGTGAGCATAAGCGCACCAGGAAGATGATCTTCTGATTTCCAGCGCACACATGCATACCGGCCAGCCGGTCTTCGCACATGCATGTGTGCCAGAAACTGAATCGGTGTTGATCGGTGCGCATGCCCGTGCTGGAAACCAGAAGATCCTATTTCTGGGGTGCACATGCGCATGCGCACTGGGTAGCTGCTCTTCCAGTTTCTGGCGCTCCCACGTGTGTTTACATGCTCCCGTTTTGGCACTTGGTGCCAAAAAGGTTAGCCAACACTGTCCTAGTTGCTTCATGGACATGTTAAAGAGAAGGAACAAAAAGCCTCTCCCCACCCACCATCAGAGACTGGAACCAACTTTTCAGGAAAGAGGAGAACTATTGCAGAACAATGCTGCCTCCTCACAACCTTCGCAATGCCCTGTGATTGACCTGCAATTTTTAATTAAGTCCCGGAAGAGGGTCTGTTTAGATAATCTAGTTCTTCGTATTACTCTTGCAAGTAATAACAAACTTTCTGCTCTAACCCCATTAGATAATTATCTCCCTCTTTGGTTGTGGCAGGCACCCTATACCTGCTAGGTGCTTAATCCTCTTCAATATGTGATCTTTTCTTGCTGTTGCCTAAAACTAAGGAACTCTGTGGGTGGACAGGGAGAGGGAGGTTGAACAACTACAAAACTTGCAGGATTATAAAACTCTCTCCTAAAGGAGGTAGATGGTCCTGAAAAAAATCAATCAATAAACAAACAAGCACTTGCCCAGCCAAACAGCTTTTTAAATTTGTATTCCAGAGACTGTTCCTGCCCCTTACGCTCACCAAAGAACAAACCCTGATTATATAAGCAATTAATGGGGAAAATTTTATTAAACACAATCCAATTTATTCCATAGTGCCTTCTTTAATGTCCTCTGGCTTCAGGAGTCACTACAAATTCTAAATTAGCAGAATTTCAGACATAAAGCCAACCAGCCCAGAAAAATATCATGGTTGATGATACTGAAGGCAGCCAAAAGATCAGGTAGGATCAGAAGAATTACAGTCCCTCATCCCAAGGCCAAAGATTATTAATAAGAGTGATCAATGTGATCCACACTCAGTCCCAAATTCTGACTAAAAAGGCTTCTGGCAATCCATTTCTTCCAGTGTACTTTGCAATTATAGTTCCACCACCGTCTCAACAATCATGTCTAAAAAGGAAAGTTGGAGACAAGTTGATAATATCCAAACTAGCAGGATCAAGCCATAGCTTCTTGAGGGGCCATAATGTTACCTTTTTCAAGACTCTTTCCTTCAATCAAAGATGCCCTAACATGTAGGCTATTCTCGTAAGTGTTTTTGTTTCTGGATATGGTCGAAAGAATATAGCACTGTGTTCCTAAATCTAGTTTTCTCAGTGACATTCTTCCTTTCTTTAACTTTGTTCATAATCTAGATAAGCTCACAGCCAAATATTGATTATAAAAACCTAAGGACAAATAGACTACTGATTTATAACTAAAAAGAAATTACGCAACTGCCCAGATGTTTACATAGAAAAAAAATCTAGCCTGAATATACAGTACCTAGGTCAGTGGTGGCGAACCTATGGAATGTGTGCCAGAGGTGGCACTCAGAGCTCTCTTTGTGGGCACGCGCGCCGTCACCTAGCACCGTCACCTAGCTCTGCGGGCACGCAGCCTAGTTCCATCGCGTTTCTCCATTGCTTTTCTCGCCGTCATTTGCAGGGAAACAAAAGTTTGTGGGACTAAAAAAAAAAAAAAAGTTCACTCAATCAATTCCAACTTCTCACGAAAGAAAAAGATCTCACAAAGTTGCAATTGATTTGAGTGAACATTTTTTTTAGTCCCACAAACTTTTGTTTTCCTGCACACGATGGCAAGAAATGTGACAGAAAAACGTGACAGAGCTGGAAATCAGGAAGGCAAAAAAATGCTTGGGGCGGGTGTTGGCCACAGCTCCAGAGCCGCATGCGACTCTTTCATCCCCCTGCTGCGGCTCCCTGTCGTGGCAGAGGGATGAAAGAGCTGTCGCCCTGTTGTGGCGTTGGCCAGAGCCTTAGTGCGGGAGTGAATCACCCCTGCACTTGCCTTTGCACGAAACAGCATTCTGCCTTCATCATGGTACATTTGCTGCCTCCATGGTCTGCCCGCTGCTCTCGCAGCGCCTTGTACGGCACAGTGAAATGTAGCACGCTTCACAATGGGGGAGACGGGGTCCCCTCCTCCTGGAGCCCATTATGACACCGAATTACAATGCAACCCTGTGTCATTGCTGGCTTGCTCTCACCTCCCGGATGTCAGTTGCTTTTCGTGCAGAGCTGCAGCTGATCGTCGGTGCACTGCTCCTGGGCGTCAGATTCCCACCACCCAGCACTAGTTCAGGGGTTCCTTCCCCAGGAGGAGAGAGAGAGAGAGAGAGAGAGGGAGGGAGGGAAAGAGAGGGAGAGAGAGAGAGAGAAGGAGGAAAAGAGAGGGAGAGAGAGAGAGAGGGAAGGAGGAAAAGAGAGAGGGGGAGAGAAAGAGAGAGATATAGAGAGAAACAGAGACAGGGAGGGAGGGAGGGAGGGAAAGAGAGAGGGGGAGAGAGAGAGAAGGACAGAAAGATAGAAATGATATTACAAAAGTTTTTCTTTTTTATTGTTGCTAAACGTAATATTTCAAAAGCAGGAAAAAAATGAAGGGGCATAAAAGTGCATTTATCACCTTTTTCTTAGAACAATTAGCTGAACTCTGCCTTGTTTATCATTATTTTAGGTAGCAAAACCTCAGTATAAATTGCTGTGTTGGCACTTTGCGATAAATAAGTGGGCTTTGGCTTGCAATTTGGGCACTCGGTCTCTAAAAAGTTCGCCATCACTGACCTAGGTTATTACCCGAATGCTCATTTTTCTCAAAGAACAGCTATGTAATAAAACAAACTATCAAATTTAAGTCATACAAATACCTCTGTCTACTATGGTACCACTACTTAAATTTGCTAATGGAATACCAATGAGGCCATTTGGAGTTTGTAAACTTACTGTAGGAATCCTCCCAATCTCAATGCCACCTTGGCAAACCCATTCACAAAAAAAACCCGTTTCCCAGAAGGTAACACTGATAAGGTAAGTAAGGTAAGTCTCCACCAGCTTTCTGAGCCCCTGTGCCAACCCATATCTGTCACCCCTTCCTATTCCATCTTATTTTTGAGCAGGTGGGCATATTCCATACAGGACACTGGAGTGCATCATCTCCCCCCCCCTTTTTTATTCCTCCCCCTATGAATGCTGTGTAAGTCTGGCTGCTTGAAAGCATCAAGGCGATATAGCAAATTAAATGGCAGAATCTTACAGGTAGGAAAAATGAACACTATGTAGAAGTTAAAAAGCAAAGCTTGTCATTTCAAGATCTAAAACCACAACTTCCCATTCACAATGACCTGTGATATGATGCTCCGGCCTAATTGGTTAAAACTATGTGAGTTACACTGTCATTTCATGCACTTAGTTAAATGTTATAACTTGGCATATAGAATACTTCAGCATCACAGTGGAGACATAAAAATGGGAAGGAGTAGAGTAGTATAATCCATAAACTGAATTATATTTCATCCTCCAGTAATTATAGGATATGAATTGTCCAGTCACCCATACCCAGTAGGTAAACCAGCAGAAGGAGTGGCCAGATGATATTCATAGTAATCATGTTTGCAAATTGATTTGCACTATCTGAGGTTTTACTATAGCCTGAAAAAAGACACATGGAAAAGAGAGCCAATGCAATTTTGAGTACCCACCCTCCCTTTTTTCACAAGTGTCAATTAACATTTACACTGTTACATTTAATAAAAGATGTGATAGCATCTTATGCAATACCAAGCCTTAATTGTTGCAGTGAGGGGGAGGTTGTAAAAAAAAAAAAACACCATGAAAGAACTCTGATTTTAAAGGCTCTGAAGTATATTACACTAAAGCAGAGAAAGACTCAAAAGTTATCCACATAGCGAATTTACTGAAATAAGGACGGAAATTCTTCTTTAGGGTAATGCAACATTACAAATGGCTGTTGTTTATGTATCTATACCAGTGAGGGCTAACCTTTTTGCTATCGCATGCCAAAAGCAGGGGTCGCGGGGAGGTCACGTGTCTGCGTGCCCACACCCATAATTCAATGCCCCCCCTGCACTCCCCCCGCTTTTGGCATGCGACGGCAAAACGGTTACCAGTGGACCCGATAGGTCCCTTTTTTGCCCTCCCCAAGCTCCAAAGGCTTTTCTGGAGCCTGGGGAGGGTGAAAATGGCCTTCCCCACCCCTCCGGAGGTCTTCCAGAGGCTGGAAACAGCCCATTTCCTGACTTCTGGTGGGCCTGGAAGGCCCGCAAATCAGCTGGCCGGCACGCGCATGCATGCTGGAGCTGAGCTAGGGCAACTCTTGTGTGCTCACAGATATGGCACGTGTGCCATAGGTTCGCCATCATGGATCTATACTATTTGTTTCAACCCAATGTATTACTGTGGCAGAGGTTTGCTGCACTGGGTAAGACCCAAATCTAACCTGAATATGATGCAACAGGAAGGATATCAATCAATAAAAAATTATTAAATTTCTTCCATTAACAGGATTATTACATGATGAAATGTATTAAATAGGACTGGGGTCCCCAACCCCAGGGCCATGGACCGCAAATCATCGGTCTGCAGGCCACCAGGAACCAGACCCCGCAAGTGAGTGAGGCCCTATCCGCACATGCGCGAGAACCGGGCAGCATACGAAACCACGCCCCCTTTGGTCCACAGAAAAAAACCGCTCTCCATGCAACCAGTTTCCTGCGCCCAAGAATTTGTTTTGCAGAAGTAGGAAGTGATAACAAATGGTTTTATAGCTTCAAATATCTGGAAATCAGAGGATTAAAGGCAAGCTGAAAAATGTCAGTTTTATGAAAACTTCTAACCAGAAGTATGTTTTAAGAAAATGCTTATTATATATCATTTGTTTACTGCCATACAAATATTGAACACATTCTTGCAAGCACATATATATTTAATGGAACAGTGTATGCTTCAAGTATTATGCAGAGATGCTTCAGATCTTGCACAAGCACAGCACATTTCTATCCTTTCCCCCTCCCCACCTTCCATAAAGACCTCTTTTCCATAAAAAAAGAAGGGATGCTTCAGTGAAGAACGCAGGGGTATCGAAAGCACTTCTTCCAAATTATTTCCAAATAATATACAACTCTCAATATTTACATAATATCTTTATAATAGCTGCTTTCTTAACAGCCATGTATGTACTCTTTAGGATAGAGTTCAATGAGCCCCGGAAAGAGCAAAATAAGAATCTTGAAATTTCTAGTTAGAAATGAATATGCCAATCTCCAATTGTAAAAGGTAATCGAGAGTTGTCTGTCTCTGGAGTGGCGTGAACACTGCACTCATCACAATTTAAATGTCTTGGATTTTATTTTGGCAATGATGACTTTGCCAGAAAGAAAAGCAGATTGGATCAGCTAGGAAAAAATCCATTATTTCCTCTAGCTAAATCTTATATTCCTCCACTTGGCAAGCCTGGTGTTATATCAATACCTTTTTAGCTCCACTAACAGAATACAGGCTGATGATTTCTTAGACGTTGTGTTTGCTCCCAATTTATTCATATGATTTGGGGTTTTCTTCTTGGGGGCACATAGCCCCACTGAATTGTCCCTTCAGCGCTCTATTCATTCCCTTTCCCAAAAGGCAGAGAACAAGGCATCTGCCATGTGCTTGCAGCTCACTTTCATCATTCTGCGCCAAGCATCTGACAGAGAAAGAAAAAAGGAGGAGGCTGAACCACTGAACTGCAACAAAATGGAATGGCGTGGGGACTCTTACGGAAAAGAAAATATCAAGGAAAGTTGATATCTGGCTTACAATGGAAGAGTGGAACAGAGCCAGCATGTAATGTTACCAATCTCTCCTTTGGGTTCGTTCAAAAGGGAAGTGGGTGAAATAGCTTACATACTTCAGTGGACTGACCCACGTCTAGCACTAACCCTGTGTGTGAACTATAGGCCATTATGGTTTCTTTCAGGCATTTTTATAGGAGATTTTTTGGAAATATGGGACAGAAATCTAGCAAGACTGGAGGTTAAAACATACAATGAACGGTTGTAGGAACTGGGCATGGCTAATCTAATGAAGAGAAGGACCAGGGGAGACATGATAGCAGAGTTCCAATATTTGAAGGGCTGCCACAAGGAAGGGGTCACGTTATTCTCCAAAGCACCTGAAGGCCAGACAAGGAATAATGGATGTAAACTGAACAAGGAGAGGCTCAACCTGGAAATAAGGAGAAATTTTCTGACAGTGAGAGCAATCAACCAATGGAACAGCTTGCCTTCAGAAGTTGTGGGAGCTTCATCACTGGAAGCTTTCAAGAAGACACTGGACAGCCATTTGTCAAAAATGGTGTTGGGTCTGCTTGGGCAAGGGGGTTGGACTAGATGACCTGCAAGTTTGCTTCATATTCTTGATATTCAAACCCTCATTATTTGTAGTTTTCAAGAAGAAAAGGATGCTGCTTGAGATAACATTTGCATGCTTCTCTTGCTCTGATATGGGAGAAAATAAATTGAGCACAGTGCTTGTAAAAACAGCCACCTTGGCTACTTTTACATATTGTGGAGAGTCAACTGCTACAGGTAATCCTCGAGTTATGACCACAATTGAGCCCAAAATTTGTGTTACTAAGTGAAACCTTTGTTAAGTGAGCTTGTCCCATTTTACAAATTTTCTTGCCACAGTTGTTAAGTGAATCATTGCATTTGTTAAATTAGTGACATGGTTGTTAAGTGAATCTGGCTTCCCCACTAACTTTGCTTGTCAGAAGGTCGCAAAAGGGGATCGCGTGACCCCAAGACATAGCAACCGTCATAAATATGAACCACTTGCCAAGCATATGAATTTTGATCATGTGACCATGGGGATGCTGCAACGGTTGTAAGTGTGAAAAACGGTCATAAGTCAGTTTTTTCGGGGCCGTTGTAACTTTGAACTAAATGAACTGTTGTAAGTCGAAGACTACCAGTAGTGGTCAACTGTAATAGGAAGTGGTAATGACTTTGCGAAACAGAAGAAAGAGCTGCAGCCCAGATAATGGTTTGGTAAGTGAAATTTTAGTCTGAAGAGAGGTGAGGATGGAGACAATGCCACAGAAGGAACCGTCTTTAGTTTTCAGGGAAGTAAAAGGGAGGGGAGAGGTATTTTCAGATTTGCAAGATTCTGTTACTGTAACCTTACAATAAATGTAATGTTAGAACTCATAGTTGTTGCTTCTTGTCTGGACTATTTATGGAATATTCTGATTCAGGTGCCACAATAACACAGCATGTTTTAGGTACAAGGTAATTTACTTTGGAGGGTGACCTCTCCGTCCCCTTTCTCAAGACAAACTATCACAGGACAACCCAGAGGACTAACAAAAAATAAAACAGTTTGGTTGACAAAGTGCAGAGAAAGTAGAAACCAGGCAGAACTGGTAAAAGAAGAGAGGATCAAATGCCTGATATGCCTGTCCAAGCCAATAATTACTGCTTTGTCTGTCCAAATCCTTAATTAGTCACACTAATTAAGAGGGCATCTTCAGAAATTGAATCCTCTCTTTCCCATATGAAGCTGAATCCAAACAAGGCAGCAAAAAGGGTGGAAATAAGGTTCCGCAGCTTCAAACTTTTTTGTAGTATTTTTATCCAACATTCCTATCTCATGTTGCAACGCCCTTTTGGTTTAGCTTGAAAAGCTATGATCTTCTGTACTATGTGCTCTAGGCTAGGCCACCTTATTTGGCTGACCAGTGCTGTGATGTTTTCATGAAAGGCAACCACATCCAAACAACCAGCAGTTTGTTGAGACAAGCCATCACGCACAATCTTTTAGGCACAGTCTCAAAATATCTGTCGCTCTTCTTGATCATTCAAGGGTATCGTATGTAATTTTTTTAAAAAATGCTGTCTTTTTAAGTGAGCAGTTGTGCAAATTAAGGTTATTTTAGATTACCTTATAAGGTGCTTCCAACAAATAATATGATCAACATTCAAAAGTATCCATAACTACTATAAAGTAATGCTAGAATAACATATCTATAAAAGTAGAACTGTTAACATGCCATCCAGAAAGTTAAAATGGTTTAAAACTGTTTGTATATTAAAACCTACCCGCTGAAAAATTTAAAGCAGTTTATGAAGCATCACAGTTATACAAATTAACACACTGAATAAAATATAGAGTAATATATGTAACTGCAAACATCGCAACCAATTATACAGTACTTCTTACATTTATAAAATGCTGAAATGATGTTCAATAAGGAATATGCCTGGATTGTTACATGTCTCTCTGTACAGTAATTGTATCATTATATTTCAACCACAAAAACTGCTTGAAGTTATTAAACTTCAAACACATTTACAAATTTAAATATTTTACCATTCTACCCAGCATATAAATTACATAAAAAGACTAGCAAAAGTAGACAAATGTCTCATTATGTACTGTGAGATAGAAGCAGATCCTTAAAATCAGAAACTTCCAAGCTGAGTGTGAACATAGCCTAAATTCCCAGGACCTCTTGAACAAAGCTTTTGCTTGGTTCTAACATTAGTTCTGTTCATCACTGTGCATTTTATATAACATTATTTTTTGAGTCTAAGGCTTGCAGGTTATTACTGAACTTTGAAAAGCAATTCTAAAAGCATAAAAAAGTGTAAAATTAAGAATATGAGAACAATTGTCTAAGAAATAAAGAATGGAACAAATACAGTGCATCTTAAATCTCTAGAAAGTCAAGGAAAAAAAATAACCATCCAACTGAAGCAAAGAAGAATTCAAATCTACCTTCCTTTGCAAAAGTTTCTATCATTGGAATGCTACCACAGAGGACACCCTGCCCCAAATTTGTAATCAGGAATCATACAAAAAACAGATTTTTGGATTATGCTAGTACTAAACAAGCTAGGGCTTTTTAGTAAAGATCAGTAACAGGTCTTTTGCCAAAAATAAATAACAAGGCAAAGCGGCTGATACAGTATTTTATAATATGGCCTAGGAATGCATCTGAAAGCAGTTCAGTGCTGTATACTGGCCAGTTGAAGTTTCCAAGCACTCCTAGAAGACTTATCTAGATTGAATTGCTGGTACCTAAATGGAAGATAAATTTTAAAAAATGATCACAGAATTTATCTAATTATAGACCCATTTTTCATTTCCATAGTTCTCTCAAAAATGACAAAAACCCACAAATCAATCCTGAGTGTAACTGGCAAAGAAAACTTAAGTGCCTTACCTACAAACTTTAAGAGCCATGCTAAGTGAGGCTTATGGGAAGCACAGAACTAAACACTAGAAAGGTTCCAGATTGCGTATCTACTTTAGTGGCCTATCAACAACAAAATCAGAGACACCATAATTTCTGGGAAATGTCTGAAGAGCTCTTATACTTCCCTAACCACATGGGAATTTTACCCTAGCAAAAACCCAGTCCCGTTTATGATCATATCACTACAAGAGTTAAACAAGGACTGAAGTGATGTACCATCTTCAAAAGCTCAAGATGCTCCAATTTGTTACCTCAATGAGAATGATAATAAGGCCTGATACTTGTATGAGCTCTGAAATGCTGGCTCCTTTAATTAAAATCTGTTTTGTTCAAATACAGCATGGCGCAGGAAATCTATAACTAGAGGAGGAAATAACTTCCACATGAAGGGACAATGAGAATATCTATTTAGGAAAACTCAGGTGAACTGTAAACACACACAGAAGTGTTTTAATGAAAATTCACTAGCCAGTCACAGTATCAATGAGGATACACAATTTTGAACATTTACATGATAGCATTCAATAAGCCCTTCATTGCAGATATATTTTTATTTCAGATATGAAGAATGGCTAAAGTATGAACTCAAGAAGCATAATGTTTAGGACGGTCACATAAAAAATGCATGTAGGCCCTACTGGCTTTCACAAGGGCCTGAAAACATATTCCCGTCCTTGGGCCAGGGCGCTGCATGAGCCAATATAGAAATGACAAAACTTGCCATAGCTGGCCTAGATGTTCTGTGTTTAGTTGTATGTATTGTATTTATGCTTCCAACTAATTCTAAACTATCCAGACTTACTAGCGAAAGTTGGATGCCATAAACATCATACAAATAAATAAATTTAAATAAACAAAAAAGAAAGATGGCACACTTCAGAATACAAAGTATCCCATCTATAAATATTTATAATCAATGAAATGAATAAGCAGGGCTGGCACCAGGTTTACCACAGTATGTTTTGACTAGTCTTGAAGAAAAACTATTTTTTGCTCCAAGCTTTACCCTTCAATTACCATTTTTCTTTTTCTAATAGCAGTCAAAATATCAAATACCAACTTCTGGCTTAATTTACTTCATGTTTTAAGATACTTAAAATTTTCAAAACACTGAAAGAAAAATAATAAAATAAATGTGTTTTTACCACTAGTGGAAAAATGTATTTTGTCTTTTGGATTCCGCCTTTTCAGATGCACTTCGCTACCCATGTTTCTCTTTTGTGGTATCTGGGCTAAAAGCTGTGATCCCAAACATGCGTTCTTAGTTTAAACAAATCTCATTAGATGAGGATTTTTCTGAAGGATCTACAGATCAGACAGCAAGTCTCTGCTAGCTTTAAAATTTTTCCCAAAACAGCCATGAACTGGGTCAAATAGTCTTCCAACTTTTCTCATACTGGAATATTTATGTATGTCATTTAACACTCTGAGTTAAGTTGTAAAATGTTCCAGGCCACTGGGACAGTTGCTGTTTAAGGATACTAAATAGCATGACAAGTTATTCTGATTTTAAACATTGTAATTAACCCTTAAATGGATATTATATTTTCAAAATTAGCCAATAATAACCTAGTATCACAGTATCCAATTTTTTGCTATCTCCCAACATTCCATTGCCTACGGAAAAGGTCACTTTCAAAAATTAGGTCTACAAATGTTTTTAATGTTTATCTGAAATTTCTGAATCTTCCCACAAATAAGGAGAAATGTTTAAAATGATACTTCTGAGAACAACTTGGAGATGGCAAATTTAATACATTTTAAATTTAATAATTGAGAAGAAAGGGGCTGCATTTTTACTATACACAATCCAACAACAACTTGAATTTTGAAGGTTGTTTCAGACCATCAGCTCCCAATGCTGCTGAGGGGGTGAAATTCCATCTGTTTCCGTTGGTCCATCCAGCTCAACGTCATCAGGCACGGCCAGGACCACCCAGGAGGAAAGGCCAAATATGGGCAGTCCACAGCCAGCCTGCCGCTCCCTAGCTCCATTATGCAGTCAACGTTCATGCTGCTCAAAGTTGAAGATTAAAGAACACCAATTTGTCATTCTGTGATTTTTCACCTTGCTTTGCTTCCCAGAGGTGCAAAATTTGTAAAACATAATACGACAATCTGCTCCCCACATTTAAGAGAAGAAGAAAAAAGGAATTAAAAAATTTGCCCCTTTTGATTATGACAGCCTCTGATGCATTTCGTTCAGCCCTTGGA
Source organism: Ptyas mucosa (assembly GCA_012654045.1). Lineage (NCBI taxonomy): Eukaryota > Metazoa > Chordata > Lepidosauria > Squamata > Colubridae > Ptyas > Ptyas mucosa. The sequence goes on along the minus strand of WNWU01000017.1, from coordinate 16,560,997 downwards.
GGATAAAAATCAATTTAAAGATCATGAACAGAAGAACAGACATCTACCCCATGCTTTTAGCCATGGTTTGTTGGATAAACCATTACTAGCTGAGTTAATAAACCGTATGTACAAACCACAATGCTTGGCGTTATGTATCACAACAATTTAATATGAAACATATCACACATTTGCTTAGTGTGGTATGTAAAATGTGCCTTATGTTTCAGACAACTTTCTCCAGATTTACTGCAGGTGCTATGGCTGTCCTGAATTTGGACCATCGTTGTTTACAAATGTGTATTACCACTGCCCTTCCCAAAGAGATAATATCATGAATGCATGGTAGACATCACACTCACATGCAGAAGATACATATCAGTAGATTCTCCTTACATACCTGCATGCAAATGTCTCTTTCAAATGTTAAAATAAAACTGATGGTTATGCAATGGGATCTAAAGATTATTCCTTTTTTGCAGTGCATGCAGACATTTAGAGAAAAGATCAATAGAATAGGGATGGAGAGAGATGAAACAAGCTAAGGAAGTCTACTATCCATGCAAGACAGGCAAAACGATATTTAGAAAGCATGAGGGGGAGGATATTTGTGTTTTTCCTTTTTTTAAAAAAAGGACAATTTGCTGTAAAAAAAAAAGGACATGCAAAACAAGTGGGTAGGGCTGGCCTGAATTCCTACTGACCTGATCTTCCCACTCACCCTGGCAGACTGTGGTAATAGAGAAATCATAAAACATTATTGTCAAAAATAGTTGTATGTACCCTAAATAGCAAACAAACTTAGTGCCCTTGTGATATACAATTGGAAGGTAGCCAATCAGTGAACACTGGACCATGTTCTGCTATTCCAACAATCTGGTTTAGAGATGAATAAGATTTTGCATGCTTATCCATTTGAGGGACAGGCTAAAGAAAGCTCATGATTGTTTGACTCAGTGGAGGGAAAGGGTAAAGGTTACTTGTGAAAATGTACTATATGAAGCTTTTGATTCACTTTATTTTCAGTAAAATTTTGTGATCTTCCCACCATTCAATATTTTTCTTTCCCTAGAGAGAAGGGAAAGAGTCAGAGAAAAACGCTATTATGTTGAAAGCATTTGTATTTCCCAAATAAGTACATAGAAGTTTTTTGGGTTTTTTTTTATTTCACAAATATATATACTAACGTCTTTTTAAAACACATACCAAAACTAATTTAACTTGCAACAAATAGAAAAAACAAGACAACTCTAAACAGATTTTGAATTGGTTGACAAGCATTGCTACGTTGACTTTCTGTTTTGTCAGCCTTTAGATCAGTGTTTTTCAAACAAGGCATCTCCTAGCTAGTAAATAGCAATAGCACTCAGACTTATATACCGCTTCACAGTGCTTCTAAGCATTTTACAGACTCGAACTGCCGAACTGCTGACAGCCGGCAGTTAGCAGAAGTCGCCTGCAGTACTACATTCTAACCACTGCACCACCACAGCTCAAATGGCGCTGCTGATTCAGCACATGTAATACCACTAGTCCCTGAGCCACATGGATTGTCAGTGTGCATCTGAGTAAAATTCAAGGTGCTAATATTGATACTATATCAATTTTCACAATTCAAATCATTCTGTATCTGACACTACATTTTATATATTGCGTATCCTAGGAAAGCATGGGAAACGTTGAGGATTTGTCTTAGTAGGCTTGGTTCATACTGGTCAAATCTGGCTGTAAATAAAAGAATGGGAAAAGTAGCCACAGCCCAGTTACTTAGTGCAGAATAGATTACTCTAGATGTGACATTATTTAATTTCCACCCACCCCAAATCCCCATTCACAAATGGCCTAATGGACTGGTCCTTCACAAGTTCTCCATATATAAAGCAAGGAGTATTAATAAATCAGTTCTAAGTAACAGTGTTAATTATTGAGAAGTTGTTTAGAGAAAGAAACTGAATTATGAACAGATGAGCAGAATTAGGACTTACTGCAGAGATTAGAGTAAGAAGTTAGAAAGCACCAGGATTGTGTTCTCTCATACTAAAAGGGCCTCCAGAATGGGGAACTTCTATGTAGCTCACTTTTACAAAATTGAAAAAGTACCTATATCACAAATGCACTGTGAATGGAGTGTCATTATTCAGTATCCAAGCAAACTTTAAAAAATGATGTAAATACCAGCTGACTTTACACCCACACATATATCTGATTTTTGGCTCATTTAAACATTCTCCTTTCCCTCCCTATCTCACTGCTAAGAGTTCTAAAATCAACTTTACATAACACACATGCCAAAAATCTAAGGCATGGGCAAAATGTATTTCTTTCTCCCAACTACTTCATCAATCTTTCTTTAGAAAAGAAAAGCGATATTTGTCTTTAGACAGAACTCTTAACAGTCTATATGAGAACTTAAATGAGCCAAGATCACTTACCACAAAGGAAGGTGTTTTGTTAAAGGTAGCAAATATGGCTTATCTGCACAGAGACTTTAGCAGGATGTACAAATCTGATGCAATTCACACAGAAAGATGTCTACGGAGCAGCTGGTAGAATCTTAGGACAGTTTTGATGATAGTTCTGAAGGAAGAATACTACACTGTACTATCTCCTTTCCACCCATTTCCCATAGCTGAAATGTTAATACTGAAGCGAAAATGCAAAAAAAACCTCCTGTAGTTATGTGCCTTATCTTGTGTGGGTTTGAGAAACAAGAGAATTCAGTTAAGATGCAGAACCATTACTAATAAGATAAAAACTAAACAAACATATCAAATACTGCTTAGTACTTTGACATGTTTGTTCTTTAATCTTATATTCTCTCTTGCCACAAACGAGTTACCTGCAGCTGATTTATAAATATTTATTTCAATTTCATTCAATCTTATGTAAGTTTCATTAATACAAAATACACATAAACGGTACAAAGGCACGTGGATAAACAATACAGGTAGTCCTCAGAGACTATTCAAAGTTATTACAGACCTTCCTGGAGCTAATTACAACCCAGTTTCAAAGATCCAACGGCTGTCCCTCCCAAGTCATGTGACTGGATTTTGGGGGCTTGGCAACTGGCCCACATTTACAGCCCCTTGGAGTGTCCTGCAGTCGGCTGACTGCATGTTATGACTTCTTTTCTCTCTCTCCAGGAACTGGTGTTTTATATCTTTCATACGTTCCACAACATGAATGGACCCAACAGGACTCCCATGTAAGTCTTTCTCTTCCCCCTAGTCAGGGTTACCCCCTTTGTACCTGCAGAATGATGTGTAAAATTATTGTCAATATATCTTACAATTCACATATGCATATATGCATTCTGGATAAGAAAAAATCCATTTGCATGCCATTTTCTTCCTCTATGAAAGGGGCCTCAGTTCTGTCAAAAAAATATGACAGAAACAAAATATGTATATCAAATTGTAACTCTGATATCACTGGTAGACCAAGGATCATGTGAACAGACAATATTAGTCTTGATCTGCTTCTCAGTTACTTAGGGATTTCTTAATTTCGTATTTTATCATTTGCATTAACAAAACATTAGGGTGACTGACTAATAGCATGCAGTTTCTTTCCTTTGCCATATTGGCCCCCTTCAGACATCCATTTATAGTTTGGCGCTTGAATGGTTCTATAATAGCCACAGGAAGCAAAATATGGGAAGCATGGCGATCATTTCTCTCTGATTCGGTAGGCACCACCTTTATTAAAGGGAATGAAAATAGGTATGTTCTTACTTGATTCTTATGAAAACAGAGTCTAGTACATGTAGCAGGGAATTCTTAAGGTTGCACTCTGATTCTCATATAGTTTGATTTCCCTTTATTTAACTGGATACTTTTACCAAGGAGGCTGTCATTCCATTTTGATCACTTGATACAAAAATGATTCCATTTCAATTATTCTAACATACTATTGTATGTTTCCATGTGGATTGAGTGCGGTTAAAACATTATTTGCCCATCAACCCCTCTCAATTGTTCATACATAAAAATTCCTCTGATAGAAACCTACTTCACTGAAGGATTCTCTCTAGGATTCATAGTCCATTGGGAAGACTGGTAATTTCCACTGACATCATCATGAAGAACTAGCAATTGATCCCAAATCCCAAACAGATGAATTCATCTTAAAACATAAACCCATTATTTAAATCTAATGTTCTCTTTTTTTGTTTAAGATTACCACAAACCTCTACTACATCATACGGGATTCCCTAGAGTCATCATTTTTCCCTTTCAAGATCACATCCCAAGCCATATACAAACTGAGTTGGGCCCAAATGGCTATTCTCACATGCGACAGAGGAACTGAAGAACAATTTTGCTGAATTTCTCAAGGGCAAGACTTATGCCTATAAAGATGTCTCTACTTTTAAATCTGTTCCATCTAAGTCCATCAAAAATCATATGCCATGTCCCTCATAGCTCCTCCACCTTGACATTTTAAAAATTCTTGGAAAGAAGCCATAAACCAAAACTTTTTTGGCCAAACAGAATGAAAAGGGGATAGGGGGAACAAGTTATTTTTGCTGACAGGCAGGGGTGAAATGCTCCTGATTCGGACCGGATCGCCTGATCCGGTAGCGATGGCGGCGGGTGGTTTGGAGAACCAGTAGCAAAAATCCCTGCCCCCCTCCCCCATGCCCAGCTGAGCCGCGCAATCATCAGAGGCTTTTTTTTTTATTTTGAAAAGCATTTTTTCTACAACCTCTTCGGCCGAAAAAATGCTTTTAAAAGTAAAAAAAAAAGCCTCTGATGATCATGTGGCTCAGCTGGGATCGTCAGACGCTTTTAAAAACATTTTTTCTACAACCTCTTCGGCCGAAGAGGTTGCAGAAAAAATGCTTTTAAAAGTTTTTTTTTTAAGTTGGCCACGCCCACCCAGGCACATTACCCCCCCCTCAAGCCACGCACACAGAACTGGTAGTAACAAATTTTACATTTCACCACTGCTGCCAGGTATTAGTTAAATCTACCATTCAATTACAGGGGTTTTCAAACTGTGGGCTGTGAGCACCAAGTGGGGTAAGAGACAGGAATGATGATGAAGAAATTTGAAGGGAATTAGAAAATTGGTAGGGAGTGTAAACATGCACAGCAGAATGGAACAAGCACTTACAAAGCCTGGATAAGCGCATCACTGGATAGTCTAGCAGGGTTCTGGCAGGGATCCAAATGTAAGTATCTGTGATGTGTATCCCAGGGGTTAATTACTGTCCAAATGGGGACATAGGGTCCAAAAGCTGTGGTGCAAGGCTCTTGCCCTCAACGTGTGGTGTGCTATCTAGGGCTAGATAGCTGTTGGGAGTTCACTCTGGCTGGTTAAACCAGAAGGAGGGTTGCAGCTGCTTCTATGGAGAACACATGCCAATAAAACAGGGCAAGGGGAGGCAACAAGGGTGGCTTTCTGAAAAGTAGGGTGCAGATTTCCAGGACTATATGTGGCCCAGCAGGCTCGTCTTTCTCATTGAAGGAAATGGCTTTGAAGTTAGATGTTTGTTTCCACTGGGGGGAAAAATATAATTTGGGAGTGGAGTTGAGGTTCCACTCCTGTATTATTTTGTTTGCTCCGTAGATTGAAATGTGATGACTGAGGTTAAATGGTATGTTGATTCTTGCCCAACCTTAGTCCCAATCAAACCATTGGTTTAGGTCAGGGGAGGGATCCTCGAAGTTTGTCATTTGGAGAAATTGCTGTGCTACAAACTTCACAAAGTCTTGTATAACTATATAAGCCCAAAACAACTAATCAGCTTAACTTGCTTGCCTGTGAGAAGGGACACTACTATGAATGCAACTTCTGTCTTTAATTTGCCATCTCAACAATTGCTGTTGTTTCCCCTTCCTCTCAAGTGAATCCTCTTGGGTTCCTTCACCACTTTCCATTGTTCACAGTCCTTGTCTAATTTGCCCACTCTATCCTCTTAATTCACTCAGACCTAGTTCTATATCTTCAATGTGCGTACTTTCCCCCTCCATCCTACAGAATTGTACTGCTTCCTGCTTTATTCTATGTGAGCTCATCAGCTCTCCTCAGAGTCATCTCCTCTAGCCTCCTGAGAAAATAGCTATGGGATCAATCTCTTCCTCATTTTTTTTTAAATCAGAGGAGCAAGGGTTTTGTCAAAACAAAATAAGGATATCTTTACTTCAAATGAAAGTAACTGGGTTCTAAGAAGCCCATTGGTTTTCTATGGAATAAAAATGGCAAGCTGCTTCTAAAAACCATTTTCCTCACTTGTGAATAAAAATAAAATAAATCATTGGTGTTTTGTTGGCACTGAAGAGATACTTGTAAGTCTGCCTGCCCTATACCACTTACACATTACTGCAGGACACATAAATAAGAGGGGCTATTATATGTACTTTCTACTATGGCAACTAATTACTTTCAAGTGACTTTTAATTATATTCAGCTATGTCTCCTTACTTTCCTCAATACACACCTGCTTATAAGCTTACATAAGCCATGATTTGCCTAGCACAAAAGGCATTAACTCAAATTTGGAACTCCTCTGGTTATTTTCTCTAAAACAAATCAATGGACCCCAGATGTTTTCATTTGCATCTATAAATTTGCATTTATCACCTTTCGAATTATAAAGTATACAGAGTCTTTTTAATAGAAACGACATGCCTTTGAGTACTCTTGTGAATAAATTTATTTCTCAGATTAAAAAACTTAGTTCCAAATTCCACAAATTTATAGTACCAAATAATTCAGAAATCATGAAGAACAATGTTCAGCCAAATGCGTGATTTCTGAATCTATAATCTTATATTTCGGATATAAATATAGTGCTTCAAATTATGTAATTTCCCAAAGAATGATTTTTAGCATTACGTAACTTTTTTCCAGGGAATGGAGGAGAAGAGCATCCCTTTCCTTTGGTTGTATAGAACACTTCAAGAACAAGGTATATAGAAATTGGAAAGTTGATTTCTATATGCCTTGTTAAAAAGAAAAATGTGAACTAAGCTGAAGAGGCAAATTGTTATCTTAGTCATGTGCTTCTTTAAAAAATTAAAATTGAATTCCCCAAACTTTATATAATATCTATAATAGCCATTACTATTTGGTGGGTTTCTCTTGCCATAATTTTTTTTATAATTGAAAAACAGCAGTTCAAATACCAGAAGTGATCAACATCATCTAATTAATACAGTCAACCGGAACAAGCAATAAGTGACTACTTGCTACTCTATGTATAATGTATCAGCCTTTCTCGCTATATATCATAGGATATATATTTCTGATACGTTTTATACGATACAATAGATCTGAGATTAAATAACTTATTTTGTATTAGAAACTATAGAAACAAGAATCAATGTTTCAGACTCATTCCCAATGCAGTTATGATACACAGTCCAGCACATAATACAAAACGAGCCACATGTAAGAACATTTTTAAAGGTACATCAATTCTACAAACTGGATTTTAAGTGGTGTTTTGTGTTCACTTACGTTCACTAAAGCCTATAGACTTCAGCAGGAAGAATTGCATTGAGCTAGATGCAGAATTAAACATGTATAACCTTTACAAAAGCAACAGTATATATAAGACTATAAAATCACTTCAAGAATAAAATCTTACACAGGACAGTTTATAGGATTTGTTGAATTCAATGGTGATAATAAATTTCATCACATGAATAAGTCTATAGTACCCAAATGATAATTTCTGGTTTAATCTAGTGAAAAAAATGTAATTTAAGCTTTTCTTTTCTAAAATATTCCATGTATCAACTAAATAATTTATGTCTCAGTGGAAAAGATCTAATCTAACACGTGCCTAAATCACAGCAAATAAGCACTTCTACCAAAGAACATGAAAGCAGTTCATTAAAAAATGAGTCTGAAATCAGAAATATTTTTTCCTTCAGGCTTTATAAAGATCAATTAAACAATACAGAATGTATAGGTAACTAAGTTCCTTCCTGAAGGTATATATAGCATATGGTATTCCATCTTGACTGGGACTAACTGTATAGAATTTATGAGGAAAAAAGTAGGGATCAACAATATAATAACTGAGCAACAACTAAGTTTCAGTTCAAGATGCATAAATTTATACTGTAAAAGAATGGAGGAATTTCCTTACTTGTAATCTGAAAATTTTCTGAATGGCATATGTCCAAACCATCTAGAATATTCAGAAAAAATGTAAGGACAATATGCACAGACTGGAGAAAGGAGATGAGGAAGCAGGATACTTCAAAGTCAAAGCAGATATAACTATTATCACAGGGTTCCCCCCCCCCTTTTCTGCAGCAATGGTAACCACTGAATGAACAGTGGGAAGAACTTATGTAAAGCACCAACAATTTACCAACAATTCCTAAATTTAAAAGCATGCTTCAACTCAGAATGTCCCTAAGGGAAGCAGTGCTGAAAACCATTTGAAAAGTTTATTATTGTCATCCCTGAAGAAGCTCTAATTGCCAGAAATTGGCCCAGAAATCTGCCATCTCAATAACTTACCTACCCAATTGAGATAGGAAATATTTCCCCTAATAGGATGCTTTAAAATCTCCATGATGAAATAGGTGCTTTCTTTTAAACAATACCAATCTAGATCATCAGATTTCCTCTCAGAAAAGAAAATTAGGACTGATAAACAAAAAACCCCAGATTTTGACAGAGTAATATGGAGAAAGTGAGACACTTTCAGTTGAAGCTGGCAAATGGTTTAATATTTATGCATTTGTTCATACAGCAAGTCAAATATTAACTACTCCTAACGCAAAACCTGTGGGCTACCAATAACTTTAATATTCTTTTACTGCACAGAACATGTTTACTCATCAAGAAGCTAACCGGCTGAAGGAAGATCTTACTATTTTTGACAGTGTAAATAAAGCAAGAGGCTGTTTAACATGTATTTAACATGGGGGGGGGGGGTCGGGGTGGAGGCGAATATTTTGAGAAGGCTTAATTAGAAGAGACATCTGTCTCCAGCAGGATAAGTTCTCTGGCACGAAAGGAAGTTGTACCTGGCTTAAACAAACGAATCACAACACAGCACTCCCCACCGCAACCCAAACAACAGTCCACAATACTTCTGCGAAATGAATTAATACGCTAAATCGTGACGATTTTAACGTGGTGGGCTGCGACCCACCGGCGCAAAAACGATTTGTAGGATCGCCCAACTCGCCACATTTCTACAGGCGAGGCCAGCCTGCAAGCGCTACCACACATGTAACTCGCCACACCTTGGCCAGCCCCGACGCCTAACCCATGTTGGGAAATGTTACATACGTGTTAAGAGGCGAAAGAAAGAATGAAAGAAGAAAGAAAGGGGCATCCGCAAAAATCAGGGCTTGAGAAAACCTGGCTCGTTGTCCAGAACCCCTCAACCCTGGCTTGTTCCTGTTAAGCAGCTGTTTACACAGTACTCCAATTCAACGAGTCCGTCCAAGAAAGTCTCTTAGGAGATACACTAGCCTGATAAAGAGGCGCCAAGAGGGAGGAAGAGAAGAAGAAAATAACTGATGTAAAGAGAGTGAGAAAGTGGCGTGCAGGGAATGCCGGAATGTCCCCCCGAGGCCACCCGCACCAGCTGCGCCTTCCATCCAGTTCCCTCTTACCAGGCTCCTTGGGCTGCGCGCTCCTCCTTTCTCTCGCTCGCACCACCGGACCCTTGCGTGGGATCACCGGAGACGGGCGACTCTGCTCGGGGGTAGAGGGTGGGGGGCGGTGCTGCTCCTCTCGCAGGAGCGAGCGCTCCGCTTCGGCGCCGGCGAGGCAGCAAAACGAAGGGACAGCGGGAAGGGCGAGAAGCAGCAGCCCGAGAGGAAGCAAAGCTGCGGAGTCACACAGCAGGAGGAGGAGGAGGAGGGGAGGGAGGAAGCCGAGAGAAAAAGAGGGAGAGGGAGAGAGAGAGAGAGAGAGAGAGAGAGAGAGATAGAAGTTTTCAAGGCAGCAGCAAAAGCGCCTCTGGTGCCTCTGAAGGGCCGCGCTCAGTGCCCCATCGGCGCGCGCGCGCCGCTCACCGCCCCGGGGCCCCTCGGGAAGCGCTCCTAAGCGGCACAACCTCCACGCAGGTTTACGGTCGCCGCAGAAAGAAGCTGCGCTCAAACCCGCTGCCAGGGCAGAATGGATAAGAGGCGGGAACCAAGCCCGCCCGGGAAAGGGGTGGCCGCTCAGAGACAGGACTCCAAACTTCTGCCCGGCCCACGCTTCCCCGTTTCTCACCTGGCCGCCGGTCTCTTTTACCAAAGCTGGCGTCTCACCGCCTGGAGGAAAAGGAAACCTTCCTCTCTCAAAAGCAACCGGGCTCGGCCGGGAAGGGCTTAGCTCCTCCCGCAGCAGCGCTGCATTTGGTATATCCCGCTATACACATACACACCCACACCCCACCCCGCGCACACACATACACACACACACACACTTACACAAGCCGCATGCTGCTTTGCCTAAAAGCAGTCAGGAAGTTACCAGGAAGTCCTGAACTAACAAAGTGCGCTCTTTGTCGCTTAGCTGGCTGAGGGAGCAGAGTTTGCCTCTCTCGTCTGTGGAAAATCAAATCGCGGGGAGGGGGAGCGGCCGGGAGGATCGCCCCACACACGCCTTTGAATATAATGCACCCCGGCACTTTCCCTCGCTGATCGCGCAAACGGAAACGCGGCCCCGAGAGCAACGGTGGCGATTCTGGGGAGGATCGTCTATATTCCACCTACTCGTGTAAGATGATTTCTCACCCGATCGCGTTGGTCTCCGGTCTTTTCTTTCGTGCGCCTTTCGGGGCTTCGCGTTTTGTTTCTCGCGAACTACTGGGTTTGTTTCCTCGCTGTTTACACGGTCGCCGGAGAGCCTTGCAAAGGAAAAATCCCCCTCTCATTCCCCAGGGCGCTGGGGTTCGTCTCTAGTTCAGAAGGGAAGCAACTTTAACGCGGGTCCTTTGCTTTCCCGAAATCCAGACCAGGTTTTTTTTGAAAAAATGGGTGCTGGAAGAAATACGGGGGGGGAGGTGTCCATAAAGGGGGGGGGAGTCGTGCAAATGCAATCAATTTTCTGTCACTAAAACTTTGACTTTTGATCAGGGGTTCTGGGAATTTTTTAAAAAATTAATAGGTTCTGTAGCAGCAACATTTTGAACCGGATCCAAACTACCCAATTTGTCCCTGTATTTTTTTTTTTTTTACCAACACTGCCATTACAGGTAGTCCTCGACTTACAATGGTTCATTTAGTGATCGTTCAAAGTTACAACATCACTGAAAAAAGTGACTTATAGCCATTTTTTCACACTTAACAACCATTACAGCATTCCCCTGATCATGTGATCAAAATTCAGATGCTTGGCAACTGACTCATATTTATGACCGTTGCAGTGTCCTGGGGTCATGGGATCACCGTTTGCAACCTTCTGACAAGCATAGTAAATGGAGAAGTCAGATTCACTTAACAATCATGTTACTAATATCACAAGTGCAGTGATTCACTAAACAATTGTGGCAAGAAAGGTGGCAAAATGAAGCAAAACTCACTTAACAAATGTCTCGCTTAGCAACAGAAATGTTGGGCTCAATTGTGGTCAAAAGTCGAGGGCTGCCTGTATTTGGTGAGGCGTTAAACCACACATAAAAGGAAAGGCCTACTGTCTAATGGAGCAATCTTTAATTCATTTTATAGGCCTATTGTATTTGGGCTGCAAAAATTCAGACAAGTTCAGCATAACAGAGATAGGTTTTTTTAGCACAGTTCTATGCACATCCATTTGGAGGTTATCACTGAATTCACTTTTTCTAGGAAGATACATATTCCAGTTTTCCTCAATCCAGGCATCCTCCAATATAACTACTGGAGCAGATAGCAATAGCACTTAGCAATAGCACTTAGAGTTATATACCACTTCATAGTGCTTTACAGCCCTCTCTAAGCGGTTTTACAGAGTCAGCCTATTGCCCCCAACAATCTGGGTTCTCATTTTACCCACCTCGGAAGGATGAAAGACTGAGTCAACCTTGAGCCCGTGAGATTTGAACTGCCGAACTGCAGCTAGCAGTCAGCTGAAGTAGCCTGCAGTACTGCACTCTGACCACTGCGCCACCTCATCTCTTTGGTGCTAGTGATCATGATGCTATCCGTTCAGTGGGTGAAATCCAGCAGGTTCTGACAGGTTCTGGAGAACCGGTAGCAGAAATTTTGAGTAGTTCAGAGAACTGGCAAATACCACCTCTGGCTGGCCCCAGAGTGGGGTGGGAATGGAGATTTTGCAATATCCTTTCCCCAGGAGTAGGGAGGGAATGTGGATTTTGCAGTATCCTTCCCCTGCCATGCTCACCAAGCCACGCCCACAGAACCGGTAGTAAAAAAATTTGGATTTCACTATTGGAGGTGTCCAATTCTCTGCAATTTTATGGGCCAGTTTTCTTCACATTTTCTGATCTTGTATGGTGTCTTTCAGTTGTTTTATACTGTGGCTTTGATGCAACAAAGAGATACAAAAAACACAACTGCTTCCAACTAGTGATTGTCCAAATCATTGTACCACTCTCTTGAGAGAAAGCATCATTTCTAAATCTCTGCTTAGGGGCTTATTAGTTGGCAGAAATTGTTTCTCAGTAGAGTAACCATGAAAGGGTTTTTGCTAAAAAGTATTCGCTGGATGGAGGAAAAGTGAAATGAAAACACGAACTGTGAGAAGACTCCGAACAAAAATAATCCTCCTAATAAATCTTACATTATTTTGGTTAATCTAGTAAATCTGAAAAATGCTTTGGGAAGTTCTGCAAGGCTTAGTTTTGCAGTCAGCTTGTAAAATAGAATACTATCAAAGCAAATATACAGTTGACTAACCTGAAGTCAACTGCATTGGATTCTATGAGGCTGAAATCCATGTATGAAATACTAACTTCGCTCACCTGTAATGGCCAATGGCTCACTTTTGAGTAGTGAGGTCTAACAGTAGGTTTGCTCTGTTGGGCACTAGCCATCCCCAAGCTGGCCACTCTCTGAATCTTTCAGTTCAATTCCCAGAATTCTCATTATTGGTCCTCAGAGAAGGCTGTTTCTCAGCTTCAAAAATCTAGACAATTACCCAATGACAGAGCAGAGATTAATATGTTCCTTTATGCCAGGGTTGTCAAACTCGATTTCGTTGAGGGCTGCAGGGTTATGTTTGACCTTGGGGGGGGGGCAGGGGGGGCATGGCCAGGATGGGCATGGCCAACTCAATGTCACTCGTGTTGGGGCGCCTGTGGTAGCCTGAGCACTCTGCCAATGAAAAGAGGCTCCCGAGCTCCATTTTCGGCTGCAACCGTCTCCTGCAACCCTCTGCCAGTGAAAACATTTTGGGAGGGCTGCCCGCAGCCCTCACAAGCTCTATTTTTGCTGGCAGGGGCACTACGAGTCAGTCTTTTGCTGTTCTCAGGGCAGCACCATGGGTCAGATCAAAGTACCCCACAGGCCAGATCCGGCCCCCGGGCCTTGAGTTTGACACCCCTGCTTTATGCCATTTAGTAATCATCCAGTTTTTGCAGTCCTTTTGGAAAATGGCTAATTTGGGAAAGGCTGCCATGCCTACATCCTAAGAGAAAGTCCCACTGAACTTTTCCTAAGTCACTCCTGAATAGATATGTGTAGAATTGTGCTATAAATCTCACATATTACAGATAAAAAGATATATAGGGAGTCCTTTGCAGAAAGGTATCTTAAACCTTGGCTTCACAACTCGCAAGATAGAGCACTTCTACTTCCTCTGATCCTGTCTGTAATCTGATGCCATTAATATTTACTCACAAGGACATAGTCACCACCCTCAAATTTAATAGGACTTTAACCCAGGTAACTGAACATACAACAACAATGTATGTTTCAAATGCATCTCTTAGGCCCTTTTCTAACAAATCTCTCAAACCACTGAGCACCCTTTTCTATAATAGCTTAAAGAACAAACCCTTCAGGATTGACATAACTAATATCCTAATCAGTGTTTGGACTATTGGGCAGGAGTTGAGTGGAAGAGAAATATTCTTTGGGCTTCACTTAATAGAAGGATTACCATTTCCCATGTAATCCTTGTAAAAAGAAGGGAATGCCTGCAAATCAATTGGTTTTGGGGGGGAGTGGGATCAGAAAAAAATAGAACAGAGAAATCATCATCATCATCATAATTTATTAAAATTATGCCACTCGATTCCCAAAATGTGAATCAGATTTTAACGGGCAGCATCTTGGGGATGGCATTGAAATTAACAAATCTGAGAATAACAAGCAGTCTGCTGGCTCTTAAGTAAATGCAGTACTACTGCTTAGATTTATTGTTGCCAATAGATTTTGATATGGATCTTGTTTCTTGTCAAATGTTCTTCTTTCGACTAGCACAACATTATCTCTATCTTGCAGAACTCTCTTCTGATATTAAAAAAAACAACAAACAATTGCAAGTCGTCAGATGTTTCATTGTGGCATATACACTTTGTGGATGATGTTAGTGTGACTCTTCGCTTTTGAAATATTTTTATGACTCTGAGAAAGCAAGACGTATCTTTGTGAAAGAGACAGTGAGAAGAAAGAGCTTCCAGGGAAATGTTGTAACTTCAGTAGGATGCTATCTGTACATATCTGTAGGGGTATATCTATAAACCCGTTTTTCCAGGGAAAGACAAAGAGAAGATGAGAAGGCATATGGAAAGCCATATCACAGTTTTCATCCTGATGAATTGGTGTTTTGGGATTGATTAAGCAGAACCACTGTCAGTTTTTGAATTGGTAGCTCCTCCTCATTACAATCGTTGGGTGGAAGAGCTTTCAACTGGGGGCTCATCTTCATGTTTCTCTAACAGGCAGAAATATGCTCTACAAACTCTTTTTAAATGCCATGTCCTTACGATGTTGCCTTTGCCTTGTCCCCAGCCTATAGCAGAAGGAGCTTTAAATCATTTTTCTCTGTTCCACATTTAATGTAATGCTTTCTCTTTCTTCCCAACACAGCTTTGCTATGGACCTGACCTTAGATGCTTCCTTGATGACATGGTTCATGATACCTGGCAATATTGGTAATTCCTGGTACTGTGGCTAGCCCTGTTTCCTCCAATCACTGTGCCTTATTTTTTTGAGCCATTATGTTTTGGACAGTGGGACAGTCTGGTTCTTTAGTTGCACTTGCAGCTAATTCAAGAGGTGGCAGAAATTGCCTAGTAAAACAGGACACTGGCTGTCCTGTTTTACTGGGAAACTCTTCCCTCCCCCCTCCTTCCCTCCCTCCCCCAGCAGATTAGACCTGGGCTTGCAGAAAGCCAAAGAATGTTATGCAACCTGTGTACTGCTTAAGGGAATCCCAGAGGCCTTTGAGTGCATTCTGGATTGGATTTGGCCTGATCCAGCATGGGCCATTTGCCTGTATCTTAAGGGCATGACTGTATCAAGAGAATTACTGGAGAACGAAGACACTGAGGAATGAGAGAGGGAGAGGGAGAGGGAGAGAGTGTGTTTATGCTATGTTCATACACTTAACCTTTATTTTCATCTGTTAGGTTATTTACCAAATGGCTTGTTCCAGCTAATCAAACGGTTTGTCTTTCTTCTATACACACCCTTCTTTTCCCAAGAAACTGCAAAAGTCACAGAAGTCAAGATGAAATAACAAGAGGTAGTCAATCTTGGGTGAAAAATCTCTGCCATTAATGTGGCTCCCTTTCTTCACTGGCCACAGACCCTTGCTCCAAGCCTTTCTTGTCTTTCTTAGTAGAGTTTCCTAATTATTGGGAAACTGCCGCAGAGCCTCAATAATTGTGGCTCAGGCAATGTGAGCAGCTTGTTTTTGCATTTAGAAAAATGCATCTCATGATGGAGAGATGGCAGAGCAGATGACCCAGTAAAACAAGAGAGGCTCTCCTGCTTCATTGATCCATGGGCTGGCAGAGTGGAGAGCTGATCTGCCAATGCCTGCCAAACATTCTCCAAATCGGCAGACAGTGGGGGAGAGCGGGTGGGGTGAGAGAGGCTTTACTTCATTACGTACCTGTCAGCTGTTTTGGGGGGCTATTTTCAAACATAGATTTAGTGCTCTTTTGAAAGAGTGCTGACCTTGCCTGCACAACCAGCCTTACTGACAAGTCACAGGCACCAAGGAAGGGTAAAGATGGAAGTGGGAGGATGCTGTTGCAATGCATCAGCAAAGATCCCCTCTGCTTCAACGAACCTCCCTGTGTTTGCAATAAAGGGAGCAAAAGCTGAGTAAAACTGCTTGACTGATAGGGCTTGAGCCCAATGAGGATCAGCAAAGGACATTGTGGGCTCTTTCTCTTCCTTCACTTTGCAGGTATGGAGAAGATGCATGGGCTGAAGCAGGAAGGAGCATCCCCAGTGCTCCTTACTCTTTGCCTATGACCTATCAGTTGAGCATCTTGGAAGGTGGTTAAAAGCTCCAGGCCAGGTACTGATCTGCAATCAAGGTCTACAGTCTTATTTATTACCCATTCATTCAGGCGAGTGATTGGTGGCTGCTTGGAAGAAGTCTGAAGGTAATCCCCCAATTAACTTCCTTAACTTGTTCTACAATGATATTGTAAGGATTGTATCATTGCCACGTGTTCCAATACTAGATATAGGGCTGAAAGTGCAGGCAGCAAAAATTATCTGACATTTCATTTTGCCAGCTCAAGGAATGGGGTATAGCACACTAAAGTGACCACGAGGAAGAGCTCTACTAGATTTATGTCATTCTCTACTGTTGTTAGTCTAGCCCACTCATGAGTTGTGGTGGATTAGAATGTTGGTAATTCCAAGTATTTTAACATTCTGCTACAGAGTTGAAAATGATGGCCCTTTTATGACTACTGGACTTCAACTCCCAGAATTCCTGAACCAGTCTGGCTGGCTCAGGAATTCTGAGAGTTAGAAGTCCACAAGTCATAAAAGGGCCATCGTTCCCCATCCCTGCTCTTCTATATTAAATTGCAATCTTCTTCTAATACAATGGTGTGGAAATACAGATTTCAGGCTTCGAGAGCCTGCTAGAATTTTATCTTTGTGTAAGAACTTTTTTTTTCCTGTCCAGGCCTGGTATTGGGCCTTCCACCCAAGGATTTAAGAGAAGTGGAATCTCTTGGTGGTGAAAGTACTGTATAGCCAAAAGCATCAGAAACATTTTATTTTCAGTGCTGCATTGCTCAGTTGTGTAGCTTTACTCTTGCTTACATGTTGTGTTCTTTGCTTTTTGTTTGTTTCTCTCCTTTGCACAATGAATCAATTATGGCCTTTGGATAATGACATCTGAAAGCTACCCTCAGACATCCTAGAGCTAAAGTAGAGAGGTTGGAAGGGTGGAGACCCCAGGAAGATACCTGGCAGGTTAGGTTATTTTTTTATGAAAGAAATCTTATTAGGAATAGCTCTTATTGAAGTATAGAGAAGAATAAGATTGAAGTATATAGATGAACAAGATTGCACCAGCCTATAAGACAAAGTAAGAAAGTGAATGAATAAACTAAAGTTATATTCAAAATTTTGTTTAATATAAAACAAATTTGCTCTGAAACCACCAAAAAATTGCTAGAGGCTTAAATATGGCAATAATAACGTTCCCAAAAATCATGTATGTTTCTTTTCTGAAAAGGAGCAGCCATATTTACTTGGCAGAAAAATATGACATGAGAAAATTTTATCAGTTGAATTTCTGTCCACCGTGCAGTTGTTACAAAGCACATAAGCCTCAGCATGAGGAAAAGTTGGTAGCATTAAGGTAATTTGGGGCTAATCTTGGATTGACAAAGATTCAGCTCGGCTAGAGGCCATTAAGTCTGGACAAGAATGATGTTTTTCAGATCAAAGAGATGGAGGGGAAAAAACCACGCTTCTAGGCCTTTAACAACAACACTAACTCAGCTAATATGCATAGACAATAACTTGTCATGAAAATCTTCCCTGGCTGATATTTGCAGATAAACTTGCTATTAACTGCAAAGGAACAGGCCACGCGTTCTCCTTCCTAGTCTGTTGACCTTCATCTGAATTGGATGATAATTTGGCATTATCTCGGACCATATTTCCTGCCAGGCAGGCTAGTTTACATTGACTGTTTCTAAAGAAGGAGTTTCCTGTGCTTCTGGCTTCTGCTTTAGCACATGCTAGGAAACACTTAAAAACAGATACAGGGCTGTGTGGCTTCTCTGCACATATTGCTAGTTGTCCCTTACTGCTTAAAAATACAACAGAAAAGCAGACATTTGGCTAAGCTCAGTAACCTTATGGCGTTCAGGACTTTGGGGGATAAGAAAATATTTCTGCATGAAAGCACCTAGGAAACCTCTGCCATAAAGCATACCTTGTTCTACTTATGTGGAAGCTTGTGTAACAAAAATATTTTTATCAGACACTTGCTTTCAGCAACAGCTGTGCCCCTTATTTGCACATACTTTGTGGCAAAGCATGATCTTTTGCTAAGTTGAAGAAGACATTGTTAGGAAATGTATTGCAAAAAAGGATTATGTTACAAGAGTATGCTAAGAGTGTAGTTGATGTGAGAGGATAATGCGGGAGGCATAATTACATATGCCACCTTGGACTGTACAAAATAAAAGCAGGATAGTGAATAAATGAACAAAGGAATGAATAAATAAATTGGAGAGAAAATCTCCAATAAACAATACATGTGCACCAGCTCTCATTTTCTGAAAACAGACAGAACCCAGCTGAGGCTGGTCCTTACAAATAATATTAATCTTAACATGTTTCAATATTAAAACTGATTCTTTAGAGCAAACAATTGCAATTCAAGTCTTACTGAAGGAAGTATAGGCCCACCACTGAAAAAAATGGGCAGGTAGCGGCTATGGAACGTGGCCTGCTTTGTTTCAGATATTTTAAATGTGTATTTGGCAGAAGGAGAGACGGCAGGAGAGCAGAGATGCAGCTTGATTCAATGCCAGCTTACTTGTGAGCAAATAAGATTAAATTTAGGGGCTTCTGCAGTTGATGTTCATTTGTTCACATTAGGGGTTTCCAATTAAAAGTGGCCTTCAAAGGGATGGCTGATTTTAAGTCAATTAATATAACCCTGTAAATGCATTCAAGAAGTTAATTCCTGGGCTTCAAAATAGAAAGTTCTTTAAGTTCTTAAAATAGTTGTTTAAGCTAATCAATAAAATATATTCGTTCTACAGGTAGTCTTCAATTTACAACCACAATTGAGCCCAAAATTTCTGTTGCAAAGTGAGACAGTTGTTAAGTGAATTTTGCCCAATTTTACTTTCTTGCCACAGTTATGTGAAGCACTGCAGTTGTTAAGTTAGTAACATGGTTGTTAAGTGAATCTGGCTTCCCCATTGACTTTGCTTGTCAGAAGATCACAAAAGAAGATGGGGTATAATATAGATAGAAGGGAAAAATTGAGTTTGATTATGATTAAGATTAGAGATGAGAATGAAGGGTAATATTGTTTTTTTTTAAAAAAATAGATGAGGAATAAATATGGCAAAAAGGAAATATAGAAATTGTAAACTTAATTGAAATGACTAAACATTGTTTAAATTTGTGAACCAGCCAAATACGATGTTCAAAGAAAATATATTGTATGTTTGTCTAATTTTTTTTTAAAAAAACTTTTATTTAAAAAAAAAGATGATCACATGACCATGGGATACTGCAACCCTCATAAATGTGAGTCAGTTGCCAAGCCTCTGAATTTTGATCATATGACCATAGAGATGCTGCAACAGTTGTAGGTGTGAAAAACAATCATAAGTCACTTTTCTCAGTGCTGTTGTAACTTTGAACAGTCATTAAGCAAGCTGTTGTACTTTGAAGACTACCTGTATTCTTATATCATTATGTTAATCAAGTTTCTGGGTGAGCAGCTAATGAGTAGGCTAGCTTGGTTGCTCAACAGTGAGACACTGGTGAAGCAGGACCAGCAACGCCTGCATTTTCTGTGTCACGTGTGAAAAGTACATCTTCCTTCCCCCGTCCTTACCAATTTCTATAGAGGGAGGATCGAGAGCATCCTGTCATATTGCATTACTGTCTGGTTTGGAAGCATTACTGCTTCAGACAGGAAGGCGGTGCAGAGAAAGGTGAGGGTGGCAGTTTATTGGTAGTTCACTCTCTTCCATCCAGGACGTACAGTAGCATATAAGCAATGCTTGAGCAGGGTCTACAGGATTGTCTGGGATGCTACACATCCTCTTCAGGACCTGTTTTCCTTGTTACCTTCTGGGAGGAGGCTTCGTGGTATCCAAAGCAGGACATCCAGATTCAGCCACAATTTTGTTCCATATAGCATCAACCTTGTGAACTCTCAAGTTTCCTCTTTCTGCTATGTATTCAAAATAGATAGTGATTGATATTGATATTATATATATGTATGGGTTTTCCCAAATGCGATGTATGGCTGTGAAAGTTGGACCATAAGGAAGACTGAGCACCGAAGAATTGAAGCCTTTGAACTATGGTGCTGGAGAAGACTCCTGCGAGTCCCTTGGACTGCAAGGCGATCAAACCTGTCAGTCCTAGAGGAGATCAACCCTGACTGCTCTTTAGAAGGCCAGATCCTGAAGATGAAACTCAAATACTTTGGCCACCTAATGAGAAGGAAGGACTCACTGGAGAAGAGCCTAATGCCGGGAAAGATTGAGGGCAAAAGAAGAAAGGGCGACAGAGAACGAGGGGGCTGGATGGAGTCACTGAAGCAGTAGGCGTGAGCTTAAATGGACTCCAAGGGATGGTAGAGGACAGGAAGGCCTGGAGGAATGTTGTCCATGGGGTCACGATGGGTCGGACACGACTTCGCAACTAACAACAACATGGGTGTAGATTGTGTGTGTCTATAGCATGTGTGTGTGTGTGTGTGTGTGTGTGTGTGTATGTATGGGTAGATATATACTTTCTTTTGAGAACAGGCAACAGAATTTCACTTTTAATGTGGACCAATGTGCTCACAGTAAAAAGTGACAATAAAGGTTATCTTACCTAATCTTTTTAATTATGTGAATACTGTGAAGTACTGCAGGACTTCTTCTCATTCACTCTTGTACATACTTTCAAATTAAAGTAAAATGTCCAGTGGTGGGTTTCACTTACCTTTGCTACCGGTTCGCTCGTGCATGCACGCTCCCTTCTCTCGCTTGCACACCACTTCTTCACATGTGCAGAAGCGTCTGTGCATGCACAGGTCATATCTGATGATGTTCAGGTGGGTGGGTGGAGCCTCCCGCCACCACTACTACCGGCTCGCCCAAAGTGGGGTGAATCGGTAGCAACCCACCACTGAAAAGGTCCTAGAAGTGAATCACAGAGGGAGGATTGAGAGCTTGTTGGAAGAGATGGAATCCATTTTGCCCATAGGCAAGCATCATTGATTATAGCCTGGTTTTTCTGTAATGGTTTGTATCAAGATAAGGAAGTTACATGAATATCCATTAATATTCCTGTACTACCAGGACAGATCTGATTGGAAATTTATTCCTCAGGATGAAATTATTAATACAGACAGTTTCTCTAAAGAATGTAAAAATACATTACAGCCTTAAAGTACAATGGCTTAAAAAGTCCACAGCTTTGTAAGAAAGCATTGGCTCTGTGTGCAAACAGCTTGGGATCCAATTTCTGGAAAATCTCATTGCAAGTTCTTTCCAGGAAAAGAAAAAGCTTTTCCCAAAAACCTTTAGAACAAGGGCTAGTTTGCAGAGACATAATTTAGATGAGTAAATAAAATAATAATCTGACCCTATGGTCAAGTTAACACATTCATTCATTTGCATCCTACTTACAAACCAGTTTTTTCTGATGTGCTCAAGGTACCATCTATAACCTACTCTTTCCAATTTTTTTCCTCCACAGCAACAACTCTGGAAGTGACTAGTACCAAGTTACCCTAGGAATTTCCATGAATGAGGATAGAAAAGAATAGTATTTTTTGTGGCTGACTGGGGAATCCTGGTAATTGAAATCAACACATCTGCTAACTGTCAAGGTTGAGAAACACTGGACTAGAATATAGGTCTCCATAATCTTAAATATTTTAATTATAATATGGTTTGCTTGGTTCTGATGCTTGAGCCCAACCTCTGAGATTAGGATATCCTTGTTTATGGTAGAGGTGGAAACCTGTGGCCCTTTAAATATTGCAGAATTATAACTCCCAAGATCCTTTATTATTGGCTATGCCAGCTGGGACTATTTTAAGGAAATTGTTGTTCAGCACCATCTAGAGGAGCCTTAGCATTATGTGGGACTCCTGCCAATTATGGCTCATTCAATCATTAAGCAAACATGATTAAATCTGTGATTAAATGCATCATCAAGAAGAATTATTTGTATAATGGTATATTAACAAAATATAATATAGTGAGACAGAAATTGTTCCTTACTCAGAAAATATTCTAAGGAAATAATTGAAATGTGCACTTCCACTGAAATAGAGTACAAATTAGATTCATGCAAACCACTCCTTATATCCATTATGATTGATTAATTATAAATATCTCTATTATGGTCTCTGGTTAAATGACTGCTATAGCAACTGCATGTAAGATTCTTGGAACATTCACGTGACATAGGATTTATTTTACTGGACTTTTCAGTTGATAATTACAATTTTAAGCTTGTGTGCCCTACTGGGTTCTTCCTTCAACATGTAAGATTTAAGTGTCATTTATGCTGGATGGAAAAATCTGTTGAAGCATGCGTGATACCATTCACTGATTCATAAGCCACAGTTGGATACCCCAAACCAAATAATCTGTTTAATCTGATGGGTGTCCTAACCATTTTTTGTGCTTTTAAGTATATTATAAGCTTTGAGGAGAGGGAAAAACAGGGAGAATGTTGAAATTGCTAGCAATCAAGGACCTGATCGGAAACATTAATTAGCAGAGATCCCTCTTTGAATAGCTGTTTGCTTTGATACTTCCCAAAGCCAATAGTTTGTCCTTGTGTGAACAAAAGAATTAGTGTTTAGCATCCCAAGTCTCACGCCATCAATAAAAAAGCTCTCGGATTGGCTGACAGTTCTCACAGTAATTGGGGATCTAAAAAACACTTAATGTGACTTGATTCATTGTCCACATCCATTTCTGGAAATACTATTTTTACAGCAGCAAAGAATAACCAGAGATCTCAACTCTACCACCACTGTGTCACTTCCAAGTGACAATCCATGGTCCTAAAAGTGGTATTGTACCAAAATTTTCAGGTATTTCAAATATCTATTATTTGACCTCATGTGAATGAAACCATTAATTTTAACATAATTAAGCCAAAAATAATTCATTTAGAAATTTATCAAAAAAAATCTCTCTCTCAAAAAAAGAACAGTTTTCTTAAGACATTGTCTTTCAGAAATACATAAATAAATAGAATAGTCATTGTAAATGAATATCCAAAGGGATGGCATTTGTTTTTTACAGATGGAGGGATTTGAAACTTTGCCCATTTCAGTACAGTTGTTCCATATTTTTTTAACCGCCCAGAATTACAAATGTGGAGAGAGAGGGTATAAATTATTTTTCAAGATGCCAGGATAGTGTAGTTTTTGATGAAATGATGTTAGCTTAGCTTTACACTTTACTGAAAGATACACTGACATCAAACTATAGATAAATTAGAGATCTGGATATGTTTTTGCCTTGTATTAGATATGAAAGGGTAAGAAATAGCTTGAGGTCTTCAATTCTCTTTATCTCAGGTATGGAGAACCTGTACTCCCCCAAATGATGATAAACTACATTTCCCACCATTCCATATTGCCTGGAAAATATTCAGAAGGTACCAGAGTTCAAGTGATCCCTAGGTTTCTACCTGCAATAAAAACAAGATCTACTGGGAAGAAACTTCTACTGAAATGAATAAAACTGAAAGAAAGAAAGAAAGAAAGAAAGAAAGAAAGAAAGAAAGAAAGAA
>WNWU01000017.1:16521512-16537156 GCA_012654045.1 Ptyas mucosa | reverse complement strand
AGAAAGAAAGAAAGAAAGAAAGAAAGAAAGAAAGAAAGAAAGAAAGATCTAGGGTTTTTCTATAGGTGCAGATGTGTTTTTGTTCCTTCTCTACCTACTAAACACCCTTTTAGAGCAAACTAAATATGAGTGAAAATAAATCACTTAATTGTGATGCAATTTTCATTCTCATTGTGCCAGTTCTGAGGAACTTCTCTTGAATTCTATCTATTAATTCAAATAAAGCACGTGTGATCATTCCTTTTCATTGCACCATTGCCTTCCAGAGAAAATTTGCTCACCTTTTCCAGCCTCAAGTTTTTACAGTAACTACACTGGTGAGGGGAATATGCATGAGGAATATGAGATGGAAATTTGTAAAGTTGGGCAAACTAAATTCATTGTATTTCAGTTATAATTTTTGTATGAGAATGCCCTTTGAAGTTATTGCGATACAAAAATATGAAAGTGCAAGCCAAAGCCACAAGGTTCCTCATAAAAGTGATGCACAGTATTGATAGCATTGGAAAGGGTTACAGTGAGTCAGAACCTAAGAAGAATCTAAATTTGTCTTTAAGTATTTTAACAGGATAATTCAATATACGTTTCTGATAAAACCATCACTGTTGGTAAGTGCTGGTTTGATGCTGCTATTCCATTCATTTCAAATCTTTCCAAGGTTGGAAACAAACAGATGTACCAAATCCTAGCACCAGTGTGAAATGTAGAAAATGACTATTCTAAATCCAACTCATTGTGCCAATGAGAGGTCAAATTGTTTTAGCCATTCTGGTTGGAGTTGAATTGCCATTTTGACAGCCTATTTGGTGCAGCCACAGAAATTATTAAAATAAAAAGATACCCAGACATAATGCTTCCTTTTCTCCCAGATGCTCCCTCTGCCCTCATTGTTACTGATCTCACATCTGTTTCTTACTAGCAACAGTGACTTGTGTATTTTTCTTTAAAATGACATCGAAGTGCCAAATAAAGTATAAGGGCATCAGCTGCAAAATCATATGGGATGCTACCGCCAACCTGATTAAATGATAGTGCCAATAAATAAACCATTGACCAGATCTAGTTGGCAAATATTTGGAAGAATGTATTTATCTCAGCATTAAGAAAGACGGTGAGATAGTTGATCAAAGTCAACTGGAGAAAACCAAACAGCTTCTTTAAGAACGGGGAAAGGTTGGTAAATACATAAGGGAAATGGTAAACCTAATCCTAATAACTTCAGAAAGCCCAGGTAAACATTATACAATTTTATTATGCTATTAAAAAAATCTGATAAAATATCACATGGCTTCTCAAAAAAGTTTTGACTATTCAAGGAACAAGCAGCTTAATTCACCGATTTCCCGTGCAGTGTACTAAGCCAATATTAAAAACCTCAGCAAATTTAATAGCAACCCCTTTTTCATTGCTTCTCTGCAAACCTGGGGATTGATCCCATCATTCCATGAGTCATATTAACATATAGACAGTTGCAATTCATGTTCACAATGGCTGGGAAATCTTTCCAGTCCCCGGGATATTTCATTTGCTTCAAAAGAATGAAGATATTTTGGACACAGCCTATATATGCTTCTCCATTTGTGTTGGCTGATGGAGAAGAATAAAAAGTTATTTGATCAGTATCATTCCTGAAGTAGCTGCTGTCCCTTTTCATATTAGGTGTACCAGGCAACCATTTTTTTTATCTCTGGAAAAAAAGAGTTGGTTTTGTTCTGCTTTTTCACAAAAGCAGAACAGTTGTGTTTGGATTCAGCAGATAACTTTCTTCAATTAACTTCTTGTTATCTTTGAAATGATAAATGTTCTACAAGAAATCCGTAAAATGTTGATTTTTCCGGTACTTCAAGATGACAAAGAGTTTTGTTTGCTTGTTTGTTTTACTGTGTCAGTAAGACTTGTAACAACAGAAAACCTGGGTTGGACTCCACAAATCCAATTAGAAGCAGAAAAACTAACTCTTTGCTACCATCACAGCCTGACTAGGTGGCCCAGTGGCTAAGACACTGAGCTTGCCTATCAGAAAGGTTGGCAGTTTGGCAGTTCGAATCCCTAGTCCAGGTCTCCTGCATGAGCAGGGGGTTGGACTAGATGACTTCCAAGGTGCCTTCCAACTCTGTTACTGTTACTATCTAATGGTTATCAGGATTTCTGCTGCCCCCAGTAACAGCCTATATTGTTATTTACTATTCACTTTCTGATTATTTATCAACGAATAAGCATATATAGGATGGCTCTCAGTAAATTAATTGAATATGTATTTATTTTATTCAATTTGTATGTCACTGAACTGCATCTGATTTTATTTTCTTAATACCACACACTGTAGAGTTTATTTTTCTTTTTATGACCTTTTAATGATTTGGGCAGGCTGGAGTATTTTTATTAAGGTATTTATGCACCTAAGATATAAAGAGCGGTTGCCTTTTTTCTGTATTTCTAATATCAATTAATTGAATTGATACCGGTAGTTATTTCTGTAACCTGAAATGTTAAAGGGTTGAGCTTTCTTTCAAAGTAAAGACAAGCAGTATCCAAATTTTAAAAAATACAAACTAAAATTGCTTATTCATCCCACCAGCGTTACACAATCAATGCACAAGAAAAACTTAATAGGAAACCAAATAAATCTAAGGTATGCAATGGGAGAAAGAAAAGGAAACAAAGCTACACTGGATCCAATTTGCCCCAAACCATTCCCTATAGTCCTCCATCCCTTTTTATCTTTGTAAGCCAGCCTTATAACCAGTGGTGGGATTCAGCCAGTTCACACCACTTCGGGAGAACTGGTTGTTAACTTTCTGAGCAGTTTGGCAAACTGGTTGTTGGAAGAAATCATTAGGGGAGAGAACCGGTTGTTAAATTACTTGAATCCCACCACTGCTTGTAACTTTCACATCAATGTCCACTTCATAGTCTTTAGACTCCGGCTCTCATTCCTGAGCTTCTCATCAATTCCTTCCAACCACAACTTTCTCAGTCTTCCCTTTTCCCAATTGATTCCTTTTTCTTTCATGTAGCTGTACTATAATTTGCTTATTCATATTCATATACGAGAAATAACATTTCTACCGATCACTCACTTTTGTATTCAGACCGCAATTGTTTAACACCCTTTTATTCTTGATTTTATCTCTTCTTGTTTTATCACATTCACTTTTATATATTCCATTTTTGCGGCATTCAACTTCGTTTTCTTTCTCCTGATATAAACATTCAATTCCATGTAAAATGTGGACAGAAACATGCTCTTATCAGGGATGTCAAACTGGATTTCTTTGAGGGCCAGATCAGCATTGTTGTTGTCTGCTGCGGACCAGGGAGAAGAGACAGGACAGATGGCAGACGGGACGGACATCTCCTGCAGCACTCTGCAAGTCAAAAGGGGACATGGGGGGGGCATGCATGGCCCCCGCGCACCCCATTTTTGGCCTGGATGGCCTCCTGAAGGACTCTGCTGGCCAAAACAAGGCATCCTTTTTTCACTAGCAGAGACACCGTGGGCTGGTCCTTTGCTATTTCCAGGCCAGTCCCACGGGCCAGATCTAAGCACCCCGCAGCCAAATCCGGCCTGTGGGCCTTGAGTTTGACACCCCTGCTCTTATAAACAGCCATTTTGCTTTCTTTTGACAAAGTTTTATTCCTCACTACAGATCACATTCCATACCATCTTTTTATCTGTATTTGCCTATCTATAACTTTCTCCATCAATTCCCCAATTTTTAGTAAACATTCTACTAAAATAAACATTCATCTACTTGCTTTTTTGCCACTTCCATGCAACCATTTACTCCATTTTCCATGTCAAACACAACTGTCTTCTTTCTTTGATACTAATTTTTTAGATTCATACTCTATGCTGCATCATATAATGTATCTAATTCTTGCTGCAATTCTTTGGATTCTTAGCCAGCAGCATAGAAACCTCTGCATACCGAAGCTCATGTATAATTACATCCTCAATGGAGGCAAGTTCTAATAGCATTACAAGCATTTCTTACACATTTATCCATAAATGCATCAAACAATCCACAGGGCCTCTCATATTATTGTTCAGTGTTGAACTATTTGCTAAGCATTTCACATATTCTCACAACTGCTTTATTTCCAATTATATTCTTTTTCCCCCATTCAGCAATTCAACCTACAACTCTAGTTCATGAAAATTGTTCAAGAATTCAGCTGAATCTCTTTTATTATATGCTTTCTTTAAATTAAAAAATACAGTAAAAGTACAATAAATTGGCTTTCTCCCCTTCCATACATTTCTGACCGACTTCTTGAAGAGGAAAACTCTGGTCTCACATTCCCCACCTGATTTGATTTACCCAAGTTATTCTTGGCACTTGATTCGGTTTAGATATTCATTCTGTGGGTGTTATCACTGCAGTTTAGTTGAGGGGAGCCAGTTGAAGATCCTAAGACAATCACTTGCTTTTACAAGAATCGGAAAGAAGCTTATGAGTTTGACATTAAATATTTATGCACATTTCAATAATGCTCGAATGATATATTTGTGAACTACTAGGTCACCTTAAATAATGTAGAATTAACTTTTTAATCTTAAAAGATTATGGCAAAAATATATTTGTATATTTTAATATTTCATATGATTTTAATAAGAATTGGGTAAAATAATCTTGCCAGTGAAGATGCAGTTCAGAATGTGAACATTAATTTATACGATCTTGCCATTTTTTTTTATTACTGTCACATTTTTATAGTCACATTTTTTTATTATTGTCACATTTCGAACTGTAGTCTCAAAATTGTAAACGCTGCCTAAGACTGTCCATTCCCATTTAAGATTGTCCGTGCCGTTGCTCAACAGAAAGAGCCTTGGTGGCACAGCAGACTAAAGTGCTGTTAACTAGCACCAGCTGCCTGCAATTACTGCAAGTTCGAATCTCACCAGGCTCAAGGTTGACTCAGCCTTCCATCCTTGTGAGGTAGGTAAAATGAGGACCTGGATTGTGGGGGCAATAAGCTGACTTTGTATAAAAAAGATCACCGCTTTGGGGGGGGGGCGAAAGCCCTACTAAGCAGGTATATACAAAAGTATGAAGGCTATTGCTTAATGCATTGTAAGCCGCCCTGAGTCTCTGGAGAAGGGCGGCATATAAATTGAATCAATCAGTCAATCAATCAATCAATAGCAGTAACTTTGAGAGGGATATAGGGGTCCTAGTGGACAACCACTTAAATATGAGCCAGTAGTGTGCTGCAGCTGCCAAAAAAAGCCATGCAATCCTAGGCTGCATCAACCGAGAGATAGTATCAAGGTTGCGTGAAGTGTTAGTGTTGCTTTATATTGCTTTGGTGTAAGTACATTTGGAATACTGCATCCAGTTTTGGTCACAACTATACAAAAACGATGTTAAGACTCTAGAAAGTATGCAAGAAGAGCAACAAAGGTGATTATGGAGGCCAAATTATGATGAACAGTTGCAGGTACTGGGTATGTCTAGTCTAACAAAGAAAGCAAGTGACATGATAGTAGTCTTCTGATAGTTAAGGGACTGTCTCAGGGAAGATGGAGTCAATCTATTCTGCAAAGCACCTGAGGACAGGACAAGAAATAATGGATGGAAACTTATCAAGAAGGGATCCAATCTAAAACTAAGAAGAAATTTCCTGACAGAACAATTAAGCACTGGAATGACTTGCCCCCAGAAGTTGTAGGGGTTGCATCACTGGAGGCTTTTAAGAAGAAATTGGACAGTCATTTGTCTGGAATGGTATAGGGTTTCCTGCTCAGCAGGGGGTTGAATTAGAACAGGGGCGTCAAACTTGCAGCCCACGAGCCTGATGCGTCACGTGCTGGCCACCCCCACCCCCATTTTAGTGAAGGGGGGAAAAGTCATGATACGTCACGCGACGATAATGTGACACCGTGATTTTGACACCCCTAAATTAGAAGATTTCCAAGGTCCCTTCTAACTTTAGTATTCTGTATTCTATTCCAAAGATTTTAATTTCTACTTGGCTATATCCTCATCATTTGTAACATATCAAGAGTTTAAAAACTAGGGGGGGGGCGGCGGGTTGACTGTAGAAGATGGGCAACAAATTATTATGTATAAAACTAAGAGGACAAATTTACACTGACTTACAGCAATGGATTATTAATATCTGTAATCAGTGAACATTAGCATTTTTCCCAATAAAGGAGAAATGTCTCTGTTCCATTTTTTAATCTATTTTGTTTGTATGATAATTTTTAAAATATATTATTTAGATAACTCTATGTATTTGTTTGTTTATACATTCTATCCCACAACAACCAAAGACTCTTTATATTCTTACAGAGAATATAAAAACCAGTTAAGACAACTATGGTACAAACCTCTATAAAAACCATAGAAACAACTGCAGCTAAATGTAAGTATATAAACAATAAAAACAGAAGCTAAAGATGGCATGATATATGTATTTTTTTCTTTTACTTTTTTGTCAATTAGTTGAAGGCAGTATAAATATATTTCTAAGAAGTAACTCTGGCCCCACTCAGTAAGTGAGGATGGATGATGCACAAGAGGTCCTCCTACTGCTCTTCCCTTCCAAAGAACTGCCAACAAATTTTCTTTCCACTCTCTATTATCTGCTCACACTAGTTTTTTTCTTTGAGACAGGCTAAGGAAAGAGTACTTCAGAGAAGGGAAGACAATGACCTTCAAAAATATTGCTAATTATAGTTCCTGGCAGCTTGGTCAGTAGTGAGAGATGCTAGGAATTACAGTGAAGCATTATCACTGAAGGACCTTATTTCAAGATGGTCGAAGTTTATAATGGAACTATTCATTTATGAGAAGATAGTCCTTATGCTAGGTCAGTGATGGGGAACCTATGCCACATGTCTCAAAGGTGACATGTCATGATGGTTTGGGTGATAATGCCAGCATTCACTAACACCCAACAACAACTATTCCTGAACAGCACAGCCCATTCATGCATGATTTTTGGAGGCTGAGGAAGCTGTGCAAGAATGGAGTGAGAATGACCCTCTGGAAGTTGCACAACTGGGCCTTGTTAGCATGCAGCCACTGGAGACTGAAAATTGTGCAAGAATGGAGTATGCTTTTGCCTACTTTTGGAAGGCTGCAGAAGCAGCAAAAGAGAATTCTCTGAAGCCCCTTCAAAAATGAAGGCCTTGTGAGATCCAGAGCAGCCTCAGGTAGACCTCAGGGACCTGTCAACGGAAAGAGAACGCCGCCTGAAGGTAAGCAGTGCACAGCAGGTCCCGGAGAGTCCTTGGCCACGGGGACAATCATACAATTTCCCAAGGTTTATGTGCCTTGAGGAATAGCATGAGGCAGACTTTTTGAGTGACAGTGGTGCCGCTAGTGGTGAAGTGGAGGCCCAGGCGTCTACTTCAGGCCCAGCCTCAGCACTACTACCAAGTGTTGCAGTGATGGGTTTCTACTGGTTCGACTCGGTTCGGGCAAACCGGTAGTGGAGGCGGTGAGAGGCTCCGCCCACCCTCCCAGATGTCATCACGGATGCTCTGTGCACATACGTGCACTCAGAGTTCCAAACCAGTATCAAAGGTAGGTGGAACCCACTACTGAAGTGCTGCTGTTGAGAGTGGCCTAAATGAGGGGAGGGGGGGAAGAATAGAGAATTGTTTTTCTTTTATTTGGGGGGGTGAGTGACACTCCAGCAGATTCAAGTCAAGCATTTTCTGAATTTTTGACATGCCAAGCCCAGAACATTCACCCTCACTGTGCTAGGTCATTGCCTGAGGCGCCAGGATACTAGCAACTTGCAGAAATTAAGATGTTGGAAACTAGGATGGGAAGCCAACTGAGAAGTTCATATGTCATCCCTTGAATCCTATGATACGAGAAGGTTGGGGGAGAGAGAGGACTAAAAATGAAAGGGGAAGTAAAAATGTAATTAATGCAATGGGTAATAAAATTGTGTGGCAATGCCATTACCATCACTGCTTGAGAAATAAAATATATGCCCAAAGAAATAGAATCTTGAAATTCCAGTTTGATATTTTTAATTGGTATATTTTTCTTTCTGAGATGCCTACAAATGCAAATGCAAAAGTGCTGTGCACTTTGTTTTGTTCATTAAATTGCCTTTCTCACAACGTTCACAGACCTTTCTTGATTAGTGATTGATAGTTTTCTTCCAGCATCTTTCAGCTATCACTGTTTGGTATCACTCTAATGAGAACAGGCATTATGCCATCACATCAAGGGATAGGTGTTACTAGATGTTATAATGAGGAAAAGGCATCAATCAGACAGTTATTTTGCTTTGGGTCAGACACTGTTTCCACTTTCTAATCCCTCTGATGTAATCTGAAACAGATCTGAGAATCCTCTTTATCTCTTTCAACCTCAGAACACTAAACATGTGCTAAGAACACAAGGAGTCAATCAATTCTCTCTGTAGTTGGCCTGCAACAAAATAAGTCATTTAATCAGTGCCTCAACCTAGCTTGTTTTGATGCTGTCCCTTCTCCTCCCCTTCACTACAAAACCAAAATTGAACATGTTGCTAACCCCTCTCTCCACATTTCCAATACATATTGTATATAATTGTCTGGTTGTTAGCAAAAAAAAAAACAAAAACAAAAAACAAATCTGAGCATCTCCAGGAGAATCTGCCAATGTACCAAACCTCAAATTCCTCCTGTATAAAAATCCCAGGGAGAGATGTCAGGGTGGCTTAATAGCTTGTCATTGCTATTGCAATGTGTCCTTCCAGTACTTCTAACAACCATGGTTGCATGCTGCAGCCAATATTGAAATTGGAGGGTAGGAGTGAAAATTTAAAGTGCATAGGTTTTCAAATGCTACAAGAACTGGAGCTCGTTATAAAGGTCCTTTCACATTGTCCTAATCTGCAATTGAAAAAAAAATAATCAAAGTATGTTCATTCACACATTCCCCTCTCCACAAAAATGGGAAAGAAGGTAAATGTTAGGCTGGAACCTTGCACATTTTCTGGCTCCCAACTGAAGAGAAGCAAGAAGCAGAGACAACTTGGATCAATTTCATCCCGATTTAAATCAAGCCAACATTCCCCTTAAAGGAACTGCAGAGATAGTTGGAGCCTAGGAATTTGGAGTTGGGGTAAGGGCTGCAATGTTGAACAGACTTCATTTTGCAAAGCTTCATTGTTTAAATAACAATGTTGCCTTTTTGCAATTTGGACTATGTAGCTTACCTGATGAATTTAGTCTTTAGTCCAGTGGTGGGTTTCAAATTTTTTTACTACCGGTTCTGTGGGCGTGGCTTGGTGGGCGTGGCATGGCTTGGTGGGCGTGGCAGGGGAAGGATACTGTAAAATCCCCATTCCCTCTCCACTCCAGGGGAAGGTTACTGAAAAATCCCCATATCCTCCCGATCAGCTGGGACTCTGGAGGCAGAGAATAGGTGGGGGCGGGGCCAGTCAGAGGTGGTATTTACCAGTTCTCCGAACTACTCAGAATTTCCGCTACCGGTTCTCCAGAACTGGTCAGAACCTGCTGAAACGCACCTCTGCTTTAGTCTGTTTTGTAAATTAGGTGCCACCACCAATGGAATGAATAACAAAGTATGTGTGGACATCAGTGTACACTGTGCTTTGTATTTTACTGAAGGGATTTTAGGAGGCATTACCTCAATACCTTCATCAAAAAGCTCCACAATGTGCTTTGTTTAGTTTTGGCCTGTAAGATAAAAGACCCAGTATTTACAGTTTGCAAACGATGATTTATGGCTTATTGTTATGTGTTGGATTCGGTGATAGAAGAGACGGACACAGTTCTTCAGTAACAACAGCTCTTTAATAGTAGACCAGTACAACCCAACAAATTGCTTGTCTGGCAGTGTCCTCTTTTATAGAGGGCTGCCAGACGGCTTAGCCAATGAGATTCAAGTATTTTCCTGCCTATTTGGAGGACCTGAGTGAAGCCTGCAGCTCACTTCCCTATTACCTTATATGGTATATAACATTATGTGTAAACCAAGTCACCATTATTCAACAAGCAAAGGTTAAAATAAATATGGTTTAGCATGAAATATGAATTTGCTCTATTATGCAAAAAAATTTTTTTTTTAAATCTGCTTTTTTTAAAAAAAATCTGTGCTTTCTGAGATTTTTGCAGGGAAACTTAACAAGTTCAATTTGATTGTAACACAAAGCTAATACACCAAGGAGTGGCTTTACATATCTTGCTGAGTAGGATTTTTAATAAGGCTTTGCTTAATAAGCCATGTTAATGCTGTAGAGAAAAGGGGACATGTACAGGAAATGGAAGAATGGGAATATAACTAAAAAAAGAATGCAAGATAATCTGTAGGAACTTTGTCAGAAATATTAAAACTCAGTATGAGGCTTATGAGAGATACCAAAAATAACAAAAAAAAAGTTGTTTGAATATGTCAGAAATAAAAGGAAAGTCAAAGGGGGTCTAGGTCCATTACATGGAGAACAAAACAACAAAAAAGCTGTAATGAGAGATAGTCCTAAATCCTACTTTTATCTGTCTTCTCTCAATCCAATTGGATTATATCCCAAGGTGCTGAGGAAATCAACGGTGGGGATTGGAGAACCATTCTCAGTAAGCTTTGAAAACTCCTGAAGGAATGGTGAAGTTGCAAAAGACTGGAAGAGAACAAATTTCATCTTAATCTTCAAACAGGTGAAGGAAAAAAAAAAGGGAAATGACAGACCTGTTAGGAAACTACCCATCTGTTAGCTTAAGGTGAATACTGGCCAAGGTCCTCTAGCTAACTATCAGGCAGCATACTTGCAAGCCTTTGGATAGGCATGCTACAATTAACCAGAACAAGTAGAGGCTTCTTGGGAAAAAAATCATGCCAGGCTAACGTTATCAAGAGAACACTGTAGTACAGGTAGTCCTCAACTTACAACAGTGGTGGGTTTCAAATTTTTTTACTACGGGTTCTGTGGGCGTGGCTTGGTGGGCATGACATGGCTTGGTGGGCATGACTTAGTGGGCATGGCAGAGGAAGGGTACTGTAAAATCTCCATTCCCACCCCACTCCAAGGGAAGGTTAGTGCAAAATCCCCATTTCCTTCTGATCAGCTGGGACTCGGGAGGCAGAGAATAGATGGGGGCGGGGTCAGTCAGAATTTTTACTACCGCTTCTCCGAACTACTCAAAATTTCCACTACCAGTTCTCCAGAACTGGTCAGAACCTGCTAAAACCGACCTCTGACTTACAACCACAATTGAGTCCAAAATTATGTAACTTCCCCCCCCCCACACACCCCTATCTCCTATCCCCATGTATGCCTTTCTGTCCCTCTGCCATCTTCACCCCTATCTTCTTGTTCCCACGGCTGCCAAGGTATGCTTGGCCATGCTGGGCTACATGCTGAGCTTGCTTCAAGAGATGAAAAGGTTGTGGGTGTGTGGAGCATAAAGCAGTTTTCCCTGAGCTGGAACATGCCCAAACCCTCCTTTCTGGAAGGCTCCTGGATCTTTTGGGGCTGGTTTGCTCAGTGAAAAAAAAAAAAAAAGGGGGGGGGAGCTGAAAGCAGTCTTTTTTTTATTTTATTTTTTTTATTTTTCATAGAGCAAAGCCAGTCACAGTCCTGCCCAGGAACTCTTTGCAAGTAGCTCACTGCAAGCAGAAGAGATCATACAAAGAAAAGCAAATTGGCACAAATAACTTATTAGACTTGTTCTTAACTGAAAAGACAGCTTAACCAATCATAGTGAGGTAATTATATTTAGCAATCTTCTACTGCAGGGATTTGCAAAAAAATCTGCAGGTAAAGGAGAAAAAAAATGGTTTAGTTTTAGTTTTAGGAACAGTTTTTCCTCTTTGCTGATAACATCTGTTACAGGTAATTTCACTGAATAGGGACAGCTTTTCTTCCTAAGATCTAGAATGCTTCCAGACCAACAGTTCCAAGTGCTACTTGCAAAAGGTATTGCCAGTTACTCTGTACCCTGCATCCTTAATAGGTGTTTCTTTCTAAGGACAAAAACTGCATAAGAAATAGTAGGAAAGCCCAGTGTTGAGTACACATGAAAGATTGAGTAGTCAGTGTGTTATATAGGGGGATGGCATTAGACCAGAGTTCCCCAGCCTTCCTGGCTTTGTGGACTGGTGTGTGGGTGTGGGTGTAGAAAGTCAGCACCCACCCATCCTCCTAGAGAATGAAATATTTTGAGGAATATTAAAAAGGCAGGATAGAATATTTACCCTAAAGGATAAATGGAGAAAAATCATAAGGGAGGCAGAAACCAGTCCCAGTCTCCCTGCCCCAAGCAGAAACTGAGGAGGCCAGCTTTTAGAACTGCAGATTTCAGAAAGACTGGGTCAGACAGATAAGCAAAACGATTAGGCAAGCCAAAGGTTGACAAGATTAACTCAGACAAACACCTAGGATTTGCATTTCTCCTTTTGCCTATAGAGCCAGCTATGACCATTACATGACCCCATAGGAATCAAGAAGGTATAAACATCCACCCACTCTCAACTCCATTTTGTCAGCTGCCCCAGAACTGCACACTGTGTGTGTGTTGGTTCTGCTCATCAATAAATGGACCTTTCTTTCTTAAGCAGCCTCCATTTTATTCCTGGCTTGTAACTAGAACTGGATTTTTCTTCCAACGGGGGGGAGGAGATGGTTCCATGCACATGGTGGCACTCGCCCACCTCTCCCATGGTCCAGTTCAGAATGGCTCACGACTTGGTAGTGTCCAGCCCAGGGGTTGGGGATCCCTGCACTAGACAAATCTCATATTGTGTCTTCAAACTAAATACATAATTGATATTAAACTTACAAATAATGGATAACCTTATTATACGTGTTTCAATTTATACTGAAGACTTTGGTCCTTTAAAGCCTCCTTCCCTCTCTCCCTCCTTCTTTCTATAGAAAGGAGAAATGAACTTCCAAGGTACCCAAATAACTGTAGATATTGTGCATCACATAGTGGAAAATATTTGGGACCTCTTTCAATTAGAGCCATTTTAAATTTAGCTTTATAGTCTCCAGATTAGTTTTTTCCTCTTTAAATAGCATTTTTAGCATGTTCTTTCTGAGTTCTTGAGACTATTAGAAGAACCTATTTTCCCCCGATTTATATTAGTGTGCAGTAAAAATGCTGTTGTTTTTAAAATCATTTCTTTAAAAAATTGATCCAAATGCCATATTGCTTTGTGAAAAGCTCACACCTCAGCACAAGGGCAAAGAGAAGTAGACACGTCTTTTAGGCAAGAAAAATCTCACAATTCCCAATTAGAATCATTGGTGTCAGTACCAAAAAACACCTTTTATCCAATCAATTCAAATTCCTATAGGGCAGACATTTCCCGCCTTTAGCAGAGGAATATTGTTGCAAAGGTCAATTCAATTAAGGATCAATTCAGATTTTTTTTTAAAAAAAATGTTGCTTGCAAACTCTGTAAATACTTATAAGAAAGTGGTCCATTTGAACAACAGAAAACCAATTAGGAAATAAAGTTTTTTATTATTTCAAGTTTTTTTATTTTATAACATATAAAAATTCCAATTTCAATTGAACAGTGTGTTGTCTGGGTACAAATCATTTTAGGAAATAATAATCACCATATTCTTCTGTTTTTCTAATTAGTTTAAGTCCAGTTTCTTGTGTATCTTCCAGAATAAAAACCAGTTCATCTGCAAACGTCTGTAACTTGTATTGTTTCTTTTTTATTTCCATACCTCTAATTTCTATATCTTGTCTAATATTTCTATTTAACACTTCCAATGTCAATATGAATAGTAAAGGGGATAGTGGACATCCTTGTCTTGTGCCTTTTTTAATATTAAAATAATTTATCATATCTCCATTTACCATCACCTTTGCCATTAGCTTGTGGTATATTACCTTTATCATGTTAATAAATATCTCACCAAAGTCCATACATTTTAGTTGTAAGGAAATAAAGTTTTTTTAAAAAACCCTTTTTATTAAAAAAAAAAAGCAGAATTATGTTGGCTTTTGAAAGATCTAAACTCTTTGTTTTTAAAACCACTCTCACACTATAGCAGGCTTAGTGTATCAATGAACTTGCCATGGTTAGTGGCTGTGAAAGAACTGGGTTTGGTTTAACAGCTTTGAACTAGTGGCCATTTCTTAATACTAATTTGGAAATTTTTCAAAATGCACCCCACATTTTTCATTGGAAGTGCAAAAAAAGGGGGGGGGAGGAAAGGCACAGTGGAGATGAGTGCCCAAGGAAGGAAGGGAATAGGATAATGTGCTACACTAGCTATACTAGTGCTACACTACCCTGTGAGTTCACAACTAAGTGTGAACTTGAACCCTGTCTCCTCATCCAAAACCAGATCCTTACTGCTATGCTACACTGAAAGATAGGAATGAAACAAATATATGTTTCTATAATATTTTGTGTTTTTCATATCTGGAGGTTGAATATGTGTACACACAAAAATGAACCTCTGAACCTAACAGAATAGTCATCCTTCAACAAAAGAGGTCTCTTGGGGTATTAGTTTGCCAGTGAGACCTGGGGAGGAGAGGCATTCCTTTTAAATTTAGCTTAAAAGAATAGCTGTGATGATTTTAAGAGTGGACGTACTAGTTCAAAACAAAAAGGGGGGAAGTACTGTTATCTCTTTATTTTGATACAATGTAGTATATTAGGGTTCATAGTCTGGTTGACGGGGGAGAAATAATCGTGAAAATGCTGAACAGGTGCAGGAGAACTAAAGGTAGCTCACTCCTGTCCACCATCTGGAAAATTCGAGTGTGCACACACTTCAGTTCACATCAGTTGAAAGCATTAAGGTCTCTAAGAGCGAACGGAAAAAAGAGCTGCAGAGAGTCTCCACGGTGTGAATAATTTATTCCCAGATCTATAAAAAAACTATCAGAGAATAGAGTTAGGAAAAAAATAATAATTTTAGGATAATTATAGCACAAGGCAGCAGAACATTGGCATCTAAAAGAAGACATTAACCATATAAAGAAAGTTTCATGGGTGAGATTTACTTCCAGGTGACATAAGGAAGTATGCTACCGTGTTTCCCCGAAAATAAGACCCTGTCTTATATTTTTTTGAACCCTGAAATAAACGCTTGGCCCTATTGCCATGCACTCAAAAGTGCGATTGGGCTTATTATCAGGGGATGTCTTATTTTGGGAGAAACAGGGTAGTATATCTAACTCAGGGATCCAAAAACTCTTCAATTCCTTGACCCCTTCATAAAAATTCAGATTCTTAATCAACCCTCAAACATTTATTATATGAAAACATTTATTAAATACAACTTTAACTAATAGTACTATATATATCCGTGATGGCAAACCTATGGCACACGTGCTAGAGGTGGCACGCAGTGCCCTCTCTGATGACATGTGAGCTGTTACTCCAGTTCAGCTGGCCAGTTGGTCTTCGGGTCTCTACCGCACATGTGCATGGGGCAGGGTGCGTGCATGGGGGCTGTGTATGCATGCATGGGGGGGGCGCATGCATGGGGGGGGTTACGCACGCATGCACGGGGGCAGGGTGTGTGCAGAGGGCCATGTGCATATGCCATGGGGTACATGCAGGGGGCCACATGCAGATTGCATTTTGGGGGTTCAGGCATGCACTTTGGGCACTCAGTCTGGAAAAGGTTAGCCATCACTGATATATATATATATATATATATATATATATATATATATATATATC
>WNWU01000017.1:16499399-16521412 GCA_012654045.1 Ptyas mucosa | reverse complement strand
GTATGCTTTTCTATCTAGCCAGGTTTTACCTACGTAAGTTATGTTGTTCTGCAGCCCTGGTTTGTGAAATCACATTCACAGGTTCTGGGCCTCTCTCTTCTCTAGCCAACTGCAATTCTCTGTTGTTTCTGGGAGACTCAGATGGACCATTTCTGCCCTTTTAGGCTTCCTCAGTGAGCCACACCCCTTTTTTTATCCTCCCTGTAAAAGGTACAATGTTTCTTTTTTCTTTTTTCGTAGGCTTCGTATGCTTTTCTATCTATATTTATATATATATATATACACATACATACATACATACATACATACATACATATGTCTTTGGTTATTCGGGTTTTCTCGCATGTAAAATTGGAAGTGTCTTGCCAAGACACTTCCAATTTTATGCGGGAGAAAATCCGAATAACCAAAGACATACATGCAAACACCCGCGAAAACCTCAGAAAACATATATATATGCGTGCCTTCAAGTCAATATGAAGTCTTGGCAACTTCATATTGCCAAGTTTCCTTGGCAGTTTCCTCAGAAAGGTTTTTCAGAAGTGGTTTGCTTTTGCTTCCCTCCTAGAAGTCTCTCAAAGTCACAGACGGCGTCATGTCCAGAACAGGACTAGAACTCATCTCTCAATTTCTAACCTGGTGCCTTAACCACTACAATAAACTGGCTGTTCAACTGATAGTACTACAAACAATAACAGCCCCTTGAATAACCACATCAACCCTTGAGGGTCAATACTGACCATTTTAAAGAATCCTAATCTTACCTATCATGCAATGGTGCATTCTACCGGTTCTGACTGTTTTGGGAGAACTGTTTGCTCTGACTTTCAGCTGTGAGTGAACCGGTTCTCTCTTTCTTTGAAGTGAGCCCGCCCGCCCCTGCATTATACTCACCTATATTTCTGCTTCCGAAGCCCAGCTGATCATGGCTGCAGAGTGGATTGCTGCTCCTCAGCTGTTTTCCTTTCTCTCAGCAACGTGGAAGTTCACTTTTTGGCGAAGTGCGCATGTGGCCCCCTGCATGCACCCCATGGCATATGCGCATGGCCCTCTGCACACACCCTGCCCCCGTGTTAAACCGGTAGGATCCCAACACTGCTATCATGTCTGTCTAATGGCAAATAGCTATGAAAGGTAGTGATTTTAGGAGAAAGGAAAGGGACTGTTGACCTCACCCCGTTCCTAAGAGGTCTGTAAGGGGCGTGCATAAGCGCACCAACGTGCCGACCGTCCCTGTCCTAATGTCCCTTTTTATTTGCATCCATTTCATGTATTCATAATTCATGTTTATACTTTTATCTGTTATCTTATATATGCGTGACAAATAAATAAATAAATAAATAAAAATAAAATAAATAAATAAACATTATTGAACTTCTGCCTTATCTTGGTCTGCTGAGAATTTCACCATAAATGTTGTACATTTCAAGAAACTCTGTTGCTGAAGGGACATACAAGATAGGACTTTTTCAGTCACCATAACAGTGACCGAAATTATTAACCTAATTAACCTAATTATTAGGTTCTTGTCTGCTATGTTTTAAATATGTGATTACTATCTAACTTCTGATTGGAATGTTACTTTAGCTTGTCCTAAATATAATTTGGTTTTACATTTATTCTGAAACTATTGATTACATTACTGCATTATCTTTTTAGAGGACCAGTAGAATCCTGGTAAGCAGGAAAACAGCTCATTAATAGTTTTAATAAATAAGAGATTCTTCCCTTCCAGAGCCCTCTGAAGGCATTCTAGGACAGGGCTAACTGGATAGAGAAGAGCTCTGTCCTCCACAAAAACCCTTTAGAAGCTCTGCATAGAAGCTGTGCAGTGAGTTAAATGGCATTTGCATTCTTCAATATATGTATATATTTCTGTGTACACACACACACACACACACACACACACACACAGACATTTTGTACTAAAGAATGAAATATATGGAAAGAAAGTTGCTACGTAAATGGCATCAATCCTTAGTTATATTTAGAACTGTTTTGTTCTGAATGATCCCAGAAATCCTTGCAAAATATTGACTGGGAAAACTCTGGTGGCATCTGTTTGTTGTCACATGACCCTGAAAAACAGATTAGTATGGAGAGTGGGGAATGCAATTGTGGTAGCATATAACTAACTATAAATTAAGATTTTATATAGACCTCATCTGCACTTTAAAAGCAATTAGGCAGTTCACCTTACAAAATAGCACTGGACTGGGACCTTTTCATAGCAGCAGGTAACCATGATCACTGCTTGCAGCAATAATTGATTTTTATAAATCTAAATGATCATGAATTTGATGCTGCTTTTACAGTATACGTATGCTTTTCAATCTCATTGATGTATCTTCTTGTGTCAGCTTCAAATTGGGTACTATGCTGTACTGGACTATTTATTTGCAAGGCTTATATGTCACTTCAGTTTACACAATGTGGTATGTTTGAAATGCCATATTTCAGTAGTGCAGAATGCACGAAGGGTCAGAAAGAAAACTCTGCACTGTGAAATGCTTGTCTTCAATGTTTCAGCTAGCTGATCAGCTGCTACACCTTTTCAGGACGAAACAAATTCTCAGTGGCAAAGACTAATGGGGGAGAAGAGTTTCTGTTAAAGCAGAACATCTTTTAAGTCTGAAGGGGATTTTAGTCATGAGTATTTGTACTTCTTTTACATGTGTGAAATAGCAAATGGGATTTTATCCATACACAAAACTATATTGTACAGTAGCTGTAGAGATCTTGTCCATCGCATTGCAAATCGATTAAACCAGGGTCCATTAAATCAAACATTTACTCTATTCCATCCGTCCTCCTCTCTCCAGTTTTTTCCCTTCAATCCACTCCCCCAAATCCACACAATTGGTCCTTTTTTACTTTGGAGGGAACAAACAAGTTTTAATTCCAAAGCTATGGAGTGCATGCTTCCTAAGCCTTCCGATAACTTAATTTTCTCTCTCCATAATTTTTAGTACCATGTGTTCATGTTTCACATCCATGTAGCAATGGGTATTCATAGCCTTCCCCAGCTCTGTGGTGGAATGGAAATATTGACATCACCCTCTGTGATAGACAAGAGAGCTATTGGCCAGGCACCATCCATTGCTCCAACTATTTTGCTTTTCTACGGCACTGGTTAAGATGCCAGTTACTCTGTCCATTCTAATCAGAGGTGGTATTCAGCCAGTTAGGACCGGTTTGGGCGAATCGGTAGCGGAAATTTTGAGTAGTTCGGATAACTGGCAAATCACACCACCGGCTGGCCCAGCCCACTCCGCCCCACCCTATATATCGTGCTTTCGCCACATGGCCCAGGTAATCTCCACACCTCGCCTCCGTGCCTCACCCGCTTTGTTCACCAAAGGTAAGCTTGCTGCCCACTCGCCCTTTGCCTTGGCCCAGGGCCTGGGGATGCACCATTCTCTGACTCCGGCCTTGTCCAGGAGCCTTTGCCCGCTTCAGCTGGGTCAAGGAATGTGCCATTCCCCGGCTCCGGCCTTGTCCCAGAGCCTCCACCTGCTCACCGTTTGTCTCAGCCAGGTTGGGGAATGTGACATTCCCTCACTCCAGCCTTGCCCCAAGCCTCTGCCTGCATTCTGCCATCCCCCTCTGGCCTCAAACTACGGCCCCCTGGGCCGAAGCAATTTATTTGGCCTGTGGCCTGCCATGCTGGGCAGAAGGGCCGCGGGGTGTTTGTGTGTGTGTGTGCAGCAGGACCAAAGTGGTTTGGGAATGGACCAGACGGTACTTCTTACCTTCAAGAAGTCCCATCCAGAAAGCGCTGAGGCTGAGAGAAACAGCATTCAACATGGCTGCTGCTTCTCTGTGCCGCAGCACTGTCCGGATGGGACTTAGAGGAAAGCAGTGGCCCCGGAGAGCAGAGATGGATGGGAGCAGGCCCCAAAAGGCTGCTCGGTAGAGCCTTGCTGCGTGGCGGAAGCTGTGCGCGCGCGCGTGCATGCACAGAAGCCATGCACGCGCATGCACACGTGCACAGTCACATTTTCTGTGAACTGGTGGTGAAATCATTTGAAACCCACCACTGATTCTAATTCCAGTCTACTCTGCTGCTCTTTATTTTTGCTGCTCTGGGTTATAGCTGTTCACTTTTCAATGTAGAAGCTTTAAAAGACAGATCAAGACTAGGGGGAAAAAACTCTGAAAAGCTGCCACAGTACAAAAGATTCAGCATTATAGACAAGGCAAATCTAGAAATGAAATAGCAGGTGTTTCAACCTGTCTGCTGAGTGAATAGCACAAAGTGAACAATACGCAATCTTGTACATGCAAGGAAGATTAATCATGTGGAAATATGCATGCAGCAGTTCAGGCACTTTTCTTTGAGTCTTCTAACAGATCAATATGCATGATCCCATGCTAACTTCTCCCCTGTTCCTCATGAAATAAATCTTGTTACAGGACCAAGATTGCAGTGTATTCGTTATACATATTCATAATTCATATTTCTCCGAGTTACTGGTGGTGCTTAAAATTTTTCCATATTGATAAGCAGCATCAACATTTCAAATTGTTTTTACCATCTGTCATTCATCTTGTATCACATTATATTTTTAATTATATTTCCTTTCTCATAGAAGAATGACAACAGTCAGATATGGCTGCATCTTTGGGAATATTAGATCTCTCCATATATAATAGGAACAATTAAGAGGCAAGAAATTTTCTCCCCATAGAACTCTGAAAGGCATTTATAACAAATCAGATTTTTAACATTCAACTCTAACTTATTCCAGTATATTCCGTGCATAACTGCATAATTTGGAGAGACATGTTTATGAACACTATCATGAATATGTCTTTTTAAATAGGTGTCTCTGAAAAGAGTAAATATACTGTGTCATGAAACAATTTCAGTCTCACCAATAAATGCTCCTTAATGCTGTTTCTTTTTATTTGTTAGATCTCTTGCCAAAAAACTTTGCCTTCATATTAAGTCTAATTCTGGTAGTTTTAACTCTAAGTAAATAGTAACTTTCCAGGACACTTTTGTAAAATTAACTTTGGTTAATGTAGCACAAAATAGTGAATGGATCCAGTCATTCACTATGTATATGGTTGAATATATGTTTAGATATATAAACATGATTTATAGCTATATAAA
This sequence comes from Ptyas mucosa, assembly GCA_012654045.1. Lineage (NCBI taxonomy): Eukaryota > Metazoa > Chordata > Lepidosauria > Squamata > Colubridae > Ptyas > Ptyas mucosa. The sequence goes on along the minus strand of WNWU01000017.1, from coordinate 16,516,293 downwards.
TCATATAATCAGTATATCATTAGAGAACCAATTTGGTCTAGTGGTAAAGGCATCAGGATAGAAGTGAGGAGACCTTGAGTTCAAGTTTTATCTTAGGCATGAAAGATGGCTGAGTGACTTTGGACCAGTCATGTTCTCTCTCAGCCCAAGTCACCTCACAGGGTTGTGAGGGAGAAAATAGGAGGACGAAGAAGTATGTTCGCCGCCTTGAGTAATTAATAAAGGTGGAAACTAAATAAATAACCTAAAACATAAGCATCAAGTTTCATGGCTGGAACATGTGAAATTGGGCCAAACGTGCACTATATTGTCCTTAAATTTGATTTTTCTATACTGATTCATTTGGGCATCAGTAGTTACAGGCCCGACTTCTGGAAACCTGCTTGATATAGAGCAGAGATGGAAAACCTGCAAGTAGATTTCTGGATCCCTATTTGCATTTCCCAGTGTGCACATATGTACATACACATATACATTACTGCCAAACTGGATTGCAAAACAGTCATTTTTTTCTTTTTATTATGTTTTTGTAAACACATTATATTGTTTCAATATAATTTTGTTCATGCAATATTAATTGAAAATTATTTTGATACGCTATTGTTTTGATAACTTAAACTATTGAAAGTAGTCTATTTTCACATTTCTCCTTTTAAAACAAAAGGCTAAAATAGGGGCAATAATCTCTGCTAGGCTTTACACAGAGGTGGGTTTCAGCAGGTTCTGACCAGTTCTGGAGAACTGGTAGCAGAAATTTTGAGTAGTTCGGAGAAACTCAATTGGTAGTAAATATTTTGACTGGCCCCACCCCCATCTAGTCTCTGCCTCCCAATTCCCAGCTGATTGGGAGGAAATGGGGATTTTTCAGTAACCTTCCCCTGGAGTGGGGTGGGAATGGAGATTTTACAGTATCCTTCCCCTGAAGTGGGATGGGAATGGAGATTTTACAGTATCCTTCCCCTGCCACGCCCACCAAGCCGTGTCACACCCACCAAACCATACCCACAGAACCGGTAGTAAAAAATTTTGAAACCCACCACTGGCTTAACATACATACTGTATACTGCCTTGAAACATCCAACATATAAAGTACAAAAGCAACCTAAACACGCTAAGAAACACAACTTCACCCCCTCCAATCATGTCAACATAACCTTCTGCTGCTCTGGGATCCTAGAAGCTGTATCAAAGTGTCCTTGACCTTACAAAGGTGGACCAGATTTTTGCTAGAGCAGTGTGCAATGCTATCCTATCCATAATAGAAATGTCCGCCAGAGCAAAGAAAAATAAAATCAGATATTCATAGATAATCACATCATACATTTTTAATTGTCTAGACAATAGGCATGTGCAAATCATTTGATGAAGCACTTCACTCAGGAAATTCACCCTTCTGGACCCACTTCTAAAAGACATGATATGGTACCAGCTGGTCAAAACCACAGTGCTGTTATTTTGAGGCCTTCATTCCCAGAAGATACTTCCACCCCACCTTCCATCTCTAGCGTCTGTTGATTGTATCCAAGTATCACTGCTGTGGATTAATGCTGTTCCTCACATACATCTTTAGAGTCTTTCGAGAACTATAGTAACAACTTTCAGAACCCCAGCTGAAATACCAGAAGGTGCAGAGGCACGATAGTAAACAAAAGCATAATGTAAGGCTTAGTAAAAAAAAAATAAAAAAAAAAAATAAGCAGAATTGTGGTTTTGAATGAAGGGAATACATATAATTTCAATATTCTCCATTTTTAAAGTACTTTTGCAGATTTCTGGAATAAATAGGAATACATATTTCTTTGGCTTGCAATGATTACTAGGTTGGCTAGGATTTGTGATTTTTAGAAAGAAACATACATAACTGTCCAGAGGTTCGTCCAAACATTTTACCTAACAATAGAAGAAGAAGAAAAATGTACTACTCAATCTTTCAGCAATTCCAGACAATATTGGGGAGATAATTTGGCCACTCAGAAATAATAGCTGTGGACTGTGTAACCGTTGTGTCCTGAGTACTGCTAAAGGCAAGAGTGGAGAATTTTAAAATTACAAACAGCAGCGACACAGCTTCCCTCTGAACAGGAGAACGTGAACAAACGGAAGTTTGTTAGTACTGTAGAATATAATAGGAGGAAAAGAAAAGAGAAGAGTCATCTGGAGCTTTGTGCGTCCTCAGCTAGTCTCAGCTCAGCTGGGAAGGTTAAAAGTTCACCTCCTTAATAACTGCTGATTGCAAGAACCATGTTGCCAAAGCTGCCGGTTGGTCACTGTGGGTAGCTTAATGACTGGACCTGGATGAGTGGGCATAGACAGTAAAAGGCCCCAATTGTGTTAAGAGCCCCGTTTCCTGGCTGTTTTAACATCCACAGTAACAGTCTTGCTTGACAGCACATACAGTGTATTTATTTTGTAATCTTTTCATTGTTTTTATGTTTTATGATATATACCACCCAGAGCAGGGCAGGTTTGAAATCCTGTAGCTACCGGTTCACTCGTGCACATGTGCGCCCTCATGTGTGTGTACAGCGCTTCTGCGCATGTTCAGAAGCATTTGGGTTGGTGGGCAGAGCCTCCTGCCGCTGCCGCTACCGGTTCACCTGATCCAGTGCAAACCGGTAGCAATCCACCACTGATCCAGATTCAATTATTGAGGTGGGCAGGTATAGAAATCAAAGTACTAAATAAATAAGGCAGGCTGGTTCCAGGGAGCAAGCTCAGACACCATGTTTCCTCATAAGGGTCTTCTACAGCCCTCCCTGGCCCAATTAACAAATCCCTGGCCCAATTAACAAAACAGGAAGACAGGCTTCAGTGGGGGGCGGGGTGTCAGTTGTTGCTATGAGGTTGCTATAAGTCAGCTCTGGGGAGTTATCTGAATGAGTGGGGATCACAAATAAAAGTTTGGCAAGAGACGTTCCTAGCAAGTTTTTCCTCTAAGCCAGGGGTCCTCAAACTTTTTAAACAGGGGGCCAATTCATGGTCCCTCAGACTGTTGGTGAGGTTGGGCCGGCTGGGTGGGCGTGGCTAGGTGGACATGTGACTGGGTGGGCATGGCCAATTTCGCAGTCCATTAAACAGTACACACAAATTACACTTTAATTTGTTATGCCCCTGGGGGTGGAAAGCAGGGGCATAACAAATTAAAGAAGGGATGTGGCTGCGTTTGGGTGTGTGTGTGAGGGACTTCTGTTTGTGCGCGCATGTGTCTCTCTCTCTCTCTCGACTGGAGAGGTAGGTGGGGCAATGTGGGCGGGGCAGCCTCATGGACCCACACGGGCTGGATTAATGGCTTTGGCGGGCCGTATCCGGCCCATGGACCATAGTTTGAGGACCCCTACTCTAAGCCAACAGTATTCTTGATTTTTTAATTTTTTAAAAAAATTTATATTTATATGCCGCCCTTCTCCGGAGACTCAGGGCGGCTTACAATGCGTTAAGCAATAGCCTTCATACTTTTGTATATTTATACAAAGTCAGCTTATTGCCCCCACAAACCGGGTCCTCATTTTACCCACCTTAGAGGATGGAAGGCTGAGTCAACCTTGAGCCTGGTGAGATTAGAACTCGCAGTAATTGCAGGCAGCTGGATGTTAAATGTTGCCTTAATAGGAGGCATTAGCCTGCTACGCCACTCAGGCTCCTGGGATTAACCTGGGAAGAGAAAAAGTAAAAAAAAAAAAAAATGAAGATGAGAAGATAGACCATGCAGTACTTATGTGCAATGTTTGTGGCATATTTGTATTCATGGCTGAAAACAACCTGACTTGGAATAACCTGATATTTATAAAGTGGTGGTTGAAGAATGAATGGCCACACTTCAGCTAACAAAATAGGAAGAAGACTTTTCAGAATAAAGAAAGAAGTGTCTTAACACTAATTCTCCATAAGGAATACAATCAAACCTAAAAGGAAGCCTAACAGATGAGAGGAACTATCAGTACCAAGAGATGCAAAAAAAAAAATTCCTGTATTACAAGAACTCATACTTGTCATACAAGAGGATCTGAATCTTTGGGGGGAGGAGGAGGAGTTACTGAAGCACCCGAAGCAGATAATAGTTCAACAGAGGACAACAGGGACGTCAATGTGCCTTAAAAAAAGACAAAACAAATAATATTCCTAATTGATGGTTGTCTCTGTGAAATGTAGACCAATAGGGTCCAATAGCTCATGGTGAGCTATCTTCCAGAACAGTGGTGGGTTGCTCCCGGTTCTGTCTGGTTCTTTAGAACCGGTAGTAAAAGCAGCGTGAGGCTCCACCCATCCACCCGGATGTCATAATTGACGATCCGCGCATGCGCGCACGCACTCCCTTTGCAAACTGGTAGTAAAGGTAAGTAGAACCCACCCCTGTTCCAGAACCAAGGACCAAGAATGTGACAAAGCAACTCTGAAACTGAGTGCTTCTGTACCAGAAACAAATTCCTTGTGTGCCTAACTACACTTGGCCAAATTAAAGAAGTATAAGAAAACATAACAAGTTCACTGTCAATGACCCTGTGGCATTTAACCCAGTGTGATTTGTGAGTCACTGAGGGCTCTCAGAAGTTCTGCCCTGCAGATAATCAGTCTGACACCCTCTGGTTAATGTTGGGCATCCAAAGAAAAACATTTTCAGGAAGTACTTGTAATTATTTAAACAGAATTGGTCAAAACTCAAGTTTACCCCGTGAAAAAAAAGTCCTTACTACTTCCTTGTTTGCTCTGCAGGGAAGTTGAAAGAAAAAAGAGGAAGAGAAGGAGCAGTTGCAAAGTGGATGGATTCAATTACAATGGTGATAGGTGCAGTGTTAAAAGACTTGAAGACAGTGGTGGAATTTACATTTTTTTACTACTGGTTCTGTGGGCGTGGCTTGGTGGGCATGGCAGGGGAAGGATACTGCAAAATCTCCATTCCCTCCCCACTCCTGGGGGAAGGATACTGCAAAATCTCCATTCCCACCCCACTCCAAAGGAAAGATACTGCAAAATCCCCATTCCCACCCCACCCCACTCCAGGGGAAGGATACTGCAAAATCCCCATTCCCTCCCCACTCCTGGGGGGAAGGATACTGCAAAATCTCCATTCCCACACCACTCTTGGGCCAGCCAGAGGTGGTATTTGCCGGTTCTCCAAACTACTCAAAATTTCCGCTACCGGTTCTCCAGAACCTGTCAAAACCTGCTGAATTTCACCCCTGCTTGAAGAACAAGATTGGGACCAGATCCTCTTGAAGAAAATCTATCTACAGTATGTAGTCTCTAAGAGTTGACACTAATGTGATGGCCCAGAATTAGTCAATCACTACTTTACTTCTTGTCCTGTGGGGAAAATGTGCTGAAAATACTTTAATCCAAGATGTTTAACTCAGCAATTACAATTATTTGCATTTCACCTCCTTCTTCCAACCATTTAATTTGTAGCGTTTTACAGTGTTCACAAGAAGCCAGATGTGTTAGGAGGGAAAGAGGGTGGGTTGGTCCCTGTAATCAGGTATTAGCATTTTAATTGAATCTTTGTTTGAAAGGGGCACCCTGTTTAGTTTATCAAAGAACAAGTGAAAAAGCTAATTTCACAGTTCTTGGAAAGGAAAAAACCATTATCTACTTGAATAATTAATATCTTTTGCTTTTGGATGTATTCAGATGGGAGGCAGAGAGTAAAATATGTGGTTTACTAGTTGTTTAGTGGCAGAATCTTCTACTTAATACAAACAATTTGCTCAAGACAAAAATACTGGACCAGTATCTAGAAAGATGCCATTTTAAAAATAACAATAATAATAAAGTATGAGCTGTAACAAAAAAAGTTGGAACAGAAAGTTGAAAAAAAACCAATAATTGTGACAAAAAACTTACAAGAATGGTACAAAAGTTGGATAAAATAATAGTTATTTTGTGTGTTACTTATTTATTTTTCAACCTATGTTCTGCCTTTCTTTCAAGAACTCGAGGTGACATATGTAGCATTCAATCCTCTTTTTTTTTTTACCCAGTAGCTCTCTGGTGAGATAGTTTTGAGCTGGCCCAAGATCACCTAATGAACTCTTGCAACTAAAGTTGGATTAAAATCTGGCTTTCCCTACTTCAAGTCCATTGCCTGAAAAACTGTCTTCCCTTTCACCTTCTCCTCTTTTGAAATCCATTTTATGAGAGTAGTACAGGTAGGCACGTATATGTCAGAGATGGGTTTCAGCAGGTTCTGACCAGTTCTGGAGAACCAGTAGTGGAAATTTTGAGTAGTTCAGAGAATCGGTAGAAAAAATTCTGACTGGCCCCGCCCCCATCTATTCTCTGCCTCCCAAGTCCCAGCTGATCGGGAGGGAATGGGGATTTTGCAGTAACCTTCCTCTGCCAAACCCACCAAGCCATGCCACGCCCACCAAGCCATGCCCACAGAACCGGTAGTAAAAAAATTTGAAACCCACCACTGGTGTGTGTGTGTGTGTGTGTGTGTGTGTGTATGTTTCAAGAACAGAATTAGATAGAAAATGTATAATACTAAAGTTATGTTGGCAGGGATGTCTGGGGGTATTGCGTGGGTCAAAAAAGTCAAGATGATGGAAGCGACCATGTGATTGAGGTCTTGCTGATTTTTATGTGTAAGAGACATAAAAAGAGATGGGAGTTCGAAATTAAGCCCATGGCTTATATCTTGGCTTTCTTTAAACACACATACACACTTTTCGCATTGATGCCTCTGCACTTTAGGTGCCTTCTTCCTATACTGTATACATATACAGTATAAACCAATGACCTATTTCAAATGTTAGGTTTGTATTAGGGAGATAGACAGACAGACAGACAGACAGACAGATAGACAGAATTTAGAATGGTTATTTGACTTAATGCAAACTCACCTCTGAAGCAAGAAATAAAAATGAAGCAATGCATTTAACAATTCTGTTGAACTCACCAGGTCCAATAACTAAGTTACTGCTAATATAATAAAGTTACTGACTGGATCCATATACTGAGCTCATCCGTGGGTTGTTTAAGTATGCTTTTTTAAAACAATTGATTGGATTCACACTGCATTAGGCTGTAAATCATAACTTAGACAGCAGAGCAGCTGGTGTTATGCACCATGCTAAGTGAAAACAAACACATCATATTAGTACAATATGTTTCTCAAACAATAAGGCGATTCCTTGAATTAAAGCCTTCACACAATGCTTGCTCTGGTTCTCCTATTTGCTATTTTCTAGATAAGTGCAAACATGACGGGAAGCCAATGGTGGAGCTTCTAATTTAAATGAAGCTCAACTTGTATTTAAATTCTGTTATCCACAGGCTCCAGGGTTGAGGGCTACAATTTACAAAATATTTAGTGGCCTGCAAGCAATCCATAGTTTACTAAAGTGGCATGTCCTCTGAGACCATCTGATGAGGCATGAATGTCGAACCCATATTGTTAACCACTGTACTTCAATTACATAAAGTAAATATGCACATGCACAAATTATCTCTTTGAATACATCACATCTCAATCAACTGATGTTGTATGTGGAAAAGATTTAGTTCCGTATTCTTGCAGAACTGTAAAAATTGAGTAATCTACTAAAAATAGTCTTCCAAAAGTTGGCTATTCATTTTTTGTACTGACAGTAGCTCCTAACATCTCTTAGTTCCAGGATACCATTAGGCTTGTTGCAGGAGATCAAGGACCACATTCTAAACCTGGATGGGTCAGGATCCAAGTTGAAGGAGATGTGGGTTGATGGCTCAGAGGCTTAATTAAGCTGCAAAGCTCTCCGTTAAAAAAATAAAACTTAAAAAAAAATGAAATCCTGGCCCAACCTACACTTCAGGTGGTATTTGGAATTACAAAAGGGATATTGGCAGTCTTGAGCAGGGGTGAAATCTACTTACCTTCCCTACCGGTTTGGAAGTGTGTGCGCCGTGCGTGCATGATTTTGGACCCTCTGCGCATGCACAAAGCCTTCTACGAATGCGGAGAGGGTAAAAAACAGGTTACTTCCTGGTTAAAACCAGGCAGTAACGATGTCCGGGCGGTTGGGTGGAGCCTCGTGCTGCCATTGCTACTGGTTCTCCGAACCACCGCTGCTACCAGTTCGCTCGAACCAGTGTGAACCGGTAGCATTTCGCCCCTGGTCTTGGGGTAGACTTTGGCTCTTTGGAGGCCTGCAGTAAGAAAGGCAACTAAAAGTGAGTACATACATACAAACTGACAATCACAAACCATATTAGCTGCTAACCTGCATGAGTCACTGAGACATGTAATGCAGCATGACAGAATGATGACAATTATTACTCACAAAAGGAAATATTTGCAGTAGAACAGCTGCCAGTCATCAGCAGATGTACAGGAATAGGTAGGTCAGCCAGATGGGTAATTCTGATCGCCAATTAGCATGTCAGAATTCTACCAGACTTTACATAATGTTACCATCACAATTACAACATATTGAAGCTGCTCTAAAATGTCCTTTGTGGATCAGTAATAACTGAAATTATGTTAATAACTTAATCAACATCCTATCTAAGGCACCCCACCTATATAGTACCCAGGTGTGCCTACTTACCAGGAAACTGCAGTTCGTTATGGAACAATTTTCTCAATATTGTTTCAAAGAGCATAAAAAACCTAAAAGTCAGTGGCAACTCACAAAAGCTTATATCTACTTTTTAAAAATGGTTAGTCAGAAAAACTGTTACCAGGCTCCTCCAGATTTCTATCAAACTGAATAACTCTCTTGTTTGTTAAAAGGGGATTTATCAATGGCAATGCATCTGCAAATGAAACTTGCTCATCATAAAGCAGGCAAAACAGTGACTACAATCAGTTATTATGTTGATGTAGCTGTGCCATTATAATCTGTCTACTGTATATAGATGTGTGTGTGTGTGTATAAAGTGTGTGTGTGTATATGTGTAAAGAGTTTAATTGAAGGTAGATGAATAGATATATATACAATTAAAATCTCTTTTATAAGGAAGGCTAAATTGAGGCAACTTAGCAGAACCAGTAACAACAATAACATCATCAAATCAGCATTCCTTGTTTTAAAAATAGCAAAGTGTCTATATTTAAATAAAGCATCAAGATGTTTGTGGGCAAAAATTCTGATAAGGTGCATATCAAAGATTGCGTTCAACCCAGTGGATGTAATTTACATAATACAATCAGAGCGTGTGTTGCAAAAAGATAAATATCATTAGCTTGCTACACTTACGTCAAAGTCTCTTCAATCATAATAAATAAAAGTAAAAGACCTTTTTGTGTTGGAAATCACAATATACGGTAGCTCCCATCAGCAGACTAAGAGCATATCTGCACTTGCACACAAACTCGTCCAGTCCTGTGCTCAAGCCAGCTTGACTCTAAATCTCCACAAGAAAATGTTGCGTGGACTGAGATCCCTCGCAACAAATTTATATTTATATGGTTAAGGCATAAAATGCATGGTACAACGTTATTTTTTTAAAAATGTTTTCTTTCTTGACTTTAAGGGCTTTTGAATACATACACATACAGTACTTATTTTCACTATAATAGTAGCACAGTAAGTTTCATTTTTTTCCTTGTAATCCTGACATTGCTAGCTCAACTCCCACTGTGAATGGCTTTTCTAAAATGTATATATTTTTTCATTCCAAACTCTTTGTTGCATTGTTGCTTTTTTTTTGGTTTGTTTGTTTCAGTGGGTTAGCAGTCATATGGCCTCTTTAGAAGATGGAAGTGAAAGTTTTATTTTTGCTGAAGTTAGTTTGCAGAGGATAGAAACAGTCAAGGCGAAAGAGGGAGGAAATCAACAGAAGAGAATATTTGTAGCTCAGGATTGAAATGTGCTCTCTGAGCTTGGTTGTTTTCTTGCAGATGTTTCATTACCGAACTAGGTGACATCATCAGCTCCTTGATTACTGTTGGCTTATTTTGTCTGAGTTAGTGGTTCCTTGATTGGGATATTGTTTGCTCCTTGGCTGTTGGTCTGCTCAAAGGGAGGGGAAATGTGCTTCTAAAACCAAGCAAAGAGAGACCCACGATGGTTGCTTTCAGACTGTGGGAAGGATCAAAACAGAGTGGTTGTCTGTTTTTGCCTTCCAGAAGGCAAAAAGTTAACCTTAACCTTAAACTTAACCTGGTGTTAAGTCCAGGTTCCCTTTCAATCTGGTCTACTGAATGTCTACTGATGCCTCTTCACTGTAGATCTGTAGATCTCCTCTATCTCTTTACAGAAGTTTCATTTTCCTTTTGCCATGTCTATCAGGAAAGCCTGAGCCATTCCTCCAGTCTTCTCAGTGTCATGAGGTGACTTTTCAGGCCTTGGATTCCCTCTCCCCAACTTTTAAAGGGTACAAGCTTAGCCCACAAATGCTATTTCATCTTAAAACTGGGCTCAGAGAGCATGCCAAAAGGTATATTCTATGTCTGATCAACAGTGCCCAAAGGTATGAACTCGATATATACTGGTATACAAATTTTTTAGCTTGCATTAGTCTCAGAGAGGAAGTATTATTATTTTTTGGGTAAATAGAAATGGACAACTTTTTAGACAAATGTATGTTATTTTTATTATTCTAAATCTATTATTCTAAAATCTATTACTATTTTATTATTATCACCCTAAAGATCCCAGAGAGGTATGGGGATAAATAACTAAATGCAGTTTTCAGTGACAACCAGTCATAAAATAATAAAACAGCAAGAATGTAGTCATTAAAGCAAAGTTCACTTAACAAGGCACTTGTCATTAGAAACTGTACTGCACAGGGTCTAACCATACATCTCTAGGGAGAGGATGCCATGTACACAGCACTTCAGAATAGTCTAAAGAAAAGGCTTATAAATTATTCCAACAATGCTTTATGGTGGTTCGGGGTTATTACCTCTACATTTTAATTGGGATCTTGTGGGTATGAAACTAAGGAACTCAGATGCTTTATTAAACCAGTATCTAGGAAAAGAGGTGTTCCTACATTCATCTGAATCTTGTTCTGGCATTTCTTTGAACTTATTAGAACTTAAAACTATTGTAGAGAGAGGCCATGTACAACACCCTTGCCCCAGTGTCTTAACTCTGCATAACTGCCATGGGCTCAGACTTTTACATGGCCTCTCTAAGTCCCTTAGTTTCCTACCCACAAGATTTACTTGAATGCAAGTGCACTTTCTCACATTTTGAGACTCCACTTGATTGGGGTGCTTGATTATGCGGAGATTTATTTTTGTGTTGTATCTGACTGGGGAATTCTGGCAGTTGAAGTCTACACATCTTACAGTTGCCAAGTTTGAAAAACACTGGTGGAGAGGGCATGACCAGTGTGAGCAATTTCTTCCTCAACCCTGTGTCATGTTTTCAGGCAATCTGACTAGGACTAGAGATACAAAAGGCCATAAATTGCATTCATGATCAATATCTATCCATAATTTGGCTTCTAGGCATCATGAGAGGAAACAGCCAGTGCATTTATAGACCTCAAACATGTCAATTTAAACAGAAGAGCCATAGCAACCCTATTAGGAAAAGTCTGCGGTATATGAGGGGAGCTTTATTATTGTTAGTAATCTCTCTTTCTCGCTTGCTTTCTTGGAGAATTAAAGCTGGAGAAGCTCTGCAGAGGAAATGTGCATTCATCTTTGTATTAAATTTACATAATTGTTTGTATTATTTTTTCAATCACATTCAAATTATTCTGACTGAAAAATTACCACAACAAAGCACTTTGAAAAACTCTACAGTAGGTGAAGCATGCGTTTATTCTACCCACCATTTATTTTAACAATATTTTTCTTAATCTGTACAAGTGTAGTTCTCAACAGAAACATTGAGCACGGATATTTAAAATGTTTACATTTGTTCTAAAGGGAAATAAACAGGAATACATTTGTATGAAAGTATATATAATCCCAACTTTTGATCCTTTATCCTTTCTTTTTTTTTTCTTTTACTTTTGTCCCTGGTTCACTTTTCTTTTTCTGCTTGGTTTTTGTTATTGTTGGCTTGGTTTCATTTTTCAGTATAAAAAGAAAAAAAATTTACCATTAGAGAGGTTCTTTTTATTTTATTTTCTTCAGCTTTATGAATTTAACTTTTACGCAGAAAAATCTATACAGCTGAACTTTTAGAAATGAGAACTAGAAAAAGAGGAACAAAAGAGAACACAATGAATATGCGAGCCTATATTTCAGTTTTGGCATCTGAGGAGCAAATGACAATGGAACCCTACATGCACTGCCACTAATGCCATTGCCATTAGGAGAACTGCCAAAGTATGTTGGCTGAGCATTTAGCTACCGCAATGACTGTAGCTGGCAAAGGTGCTAACTCAGATGCAGAATGCATATGCTGTCATCTCAGACACAATCCACATCTCTACAAAGCAGAATTGCACTTTGTCACGTGCCCAGAGAATCAGATATCCCACCCCTTCTATCTCCTCATTATAGATGTTTTTGGTCTTTTTGAAACTGAGGCAATGCTCACAGAGGATTTACAGACCTAATCTGGGAAAAGTGTTGGACTAACAGAATTTCTCATCAGTCTCATATCAAAATTCAGAATTTCTAGGGAAAAGAAAATTTTAGTTTAAAGAATGATCTTTGCCAGTTTTGTTAACTCTGTGTTTCTTGCAGCATATGCACCAAGACAAATTCCTTGTGTGTCCAATCACACTTGGCCAATAAATTATTCTATGCTATGCTATGCTATGCTATGCTATGCTATGCTATGCTATGCTATGCTATGCTATGCTATGCTATGCTATGCTATGCTATTCTGTATTTGTGCTGAAGTCTGATGGAGTAATGTTCTTTATTTCTCCTAACAAATCACAAAAATCTCAGCTTTTTATTCACATTTCAGACTGTGCTTGAAAATATAAGCTTTTCTTTAGGCATCTGTATATTAATCTGGTATCCTATCAACATTGCTTCCAAGAATCTGCAAACTAAATTTCTAATTGTAGCAGATCTGTGTATAGTTTGCATGGACAATTATTATTTTATTATTATTATTTTACATTTTCTTTGTAACCAAGTGCTATATATCTCCTTCCAACACAGAATATTTGTGTTCTAACTGTTTAATGTTTTTTTTTTACAGTATCTTCTTACTTTTTTTAAAAAAATAAATATTTATTTTGTTTATCTCCTATGAGATGGGTCTACCTCCCAAGGAGAAAGGAGAAAAAAGGGGCATAAATATATAGTCATATGCTTTTAAAATTAAGCAACTGCATCTTTTTCTTTTTTTGCATTTTTATTATTTCATTGCCAGATAAGAAATATAGGCTATTTGAGCTAATTATTTCTCACATCAGAGTTAGAAGGAAGACACATGGTGAGGCATCCCGTGGGAAATGGGAGATGGAAATGGGAGGTACCAAGCTGCTACCTGAGCCAAGGTAAAGACCAGGGGCTTCTGGGAGAAAAGGCTTTTGGCTTCCAGGATTTCATCAATGGACTCAACCATTCTGCCACAGTGAAGCCATAGCAGCAGTATGGCTCAATAGGGTTAAGTCAGGAGAACTAAATCAATAGCTCAACAATAGAGCACATTTATCTCTATTTGTGGAGCTCAGAGCCACTTGCCCTGAGCATGGGGCAAGAATTTCTCCCCTTGATTATAAGAGTGAAAGAAAGCATAAAGCTCTTATGTATGTTCAACTCTGCAAGATAAATTTAATCATGTTTGCTTCATTACCCTTTTAGCTGGTTGCTGTCTGATGGTTGTTTGAAAGAAAGTTAGGGGGGAAAAAATTGCCAGTCATTTTGAGAAAACTAAAAGGGGAAAATAATAGTCTGACTCGGCTTTGTCATTCAAGCACATCCATAATTAGCAGGTTGAAGTGAGATGCAGAAAATGTTCTGATGAACTGCTAAACTTGACGGAAGAGATTAAAAAATACCCCGTCTCTCTCTCTCTCTCTCTCTCTCTCTCTCTCTTTCTCAACATCATTTAGGCTCCTACTGCATTTGCTATTCTTCTGCTTCCTGTGCAATTACCAAGCAGGATCTTTCAGACCATTCATCAGTTGTAATTGGCTCATATATACTGCAGGAGCTCTTGCTAAAAACCTAACCCATCATTTTGCATCACCCCACTCCTGCATTGCCCCTCTTTTGTCCTTCAAAGTGTGGAGCAGGAAAAGAGCTCTCTTGTCTCTCCATTTTCCATAAATAAATATGGACATCCATCCATGGACACACAGAAACACGTAGAGTACACAACTCAATTAAAAAAAAAACTTAAGATCTTCTCAACTTGATTAATTATCTATATTGTTTTTAGATTTATCTCTGGTAAATATCACAATGCCATATAAGACTATTAAAGTCATATGTGTCTTCCCCCCCCCAAAAAGCAAATTTTTGTTTCCATCAAAATCATGACTACTTATTTTCTTTAGTGCGGAGAATGGAGCAGCTCTATTAACATGTTTGCTAGAATCTGCTGGTATCTCAGGTTATGTTCACAAAAGAGGGAGAAGAAAGACAGAATTTACTGTTTGCTCCCCAAAGAACTTCATAAGCAATGCCTATCTATCAGGCTGGTGCTTCTTTTATATTGGATCTTACAATTGTTATAGTGTGCCGCTGAATATGGTGACTTTTCAAGTTGTACATGAGCCCTTCAAGGTAAACCAGATTAGGAAATCAAAGTTGTGAATGTTAATAGAATGTTTCTTTTAGGGTTATAGTAACAGAATCTTGTAAGTCTGAATGCACCTCACCCCTCTCTGCCTTTATCTTTAAGAAAACTAGGGAGGGTCAAATCAGGTTTGTTGTCTTAGTTGCGGTTCTTCCTCCTATTCCTTGTGGTTATACTTACATCCCTTTACATTGTGTGTGCATAAGTGACTGAGAGACTGAGACCATGTTTACATATCACACTAAGCCACAACTTATATAACCATAACTTCTTGACTAAATCACAGCTAGCTGATTTGTTTAAACTTCATAAATCACCTTAAGGCTTAGCATGATCTGTAAATACTCTTTGCAATGCACTTTGAGACAAATCTACAGATTTGTCTTTGGCTTACATTTATTTGTTCAGTGACTAGTCAAAAAAGCTATGGCAGTGCTGAAAAAAATGGATTCGACCAGTCCTTGAAGTTCTCACCATTGCAGTATCCCCATGATCACATGATCATGAATAGGAAGCTTGTGTGCCTCACTCGCCATTACAATATCATAGGGAGTCATGGTCACATGATCGCCATTTGCAACCTTGTTTGCTGGCTTCCCACAAGCAAAGTCAATGGGGAAACCAGTAGGGAAGGTCGCTTCTGCTTTTTCTTCTGGCCATAGCATCCCTGCCCTGCCCATGTACAGCTGTGCTGCTCCTCCCAGGCCCTTTCTGACTTCCCATGTCTCACATGCAGGCTGAATTGGCCTTCTCTTGGCTCCCGTCTGCACTTCCTTTCTTCAAAGGAGGTAATTTCCAAGGATCACACAGCTACAATGCAAAACCATGGAAAGATGCAGCATTCTTAAATAGATATGCCCCTCCAAACAACCTTTTTTACTTTGTATCTGAAACATTACAGATCCCTAAGCTACTTGTTCAAGGCTTGACAAGCTTTGCTTCTAGTCTCTAGGCACAAGTTTAAGTCTCCCAGTCTGGCCCATAAGCTACACTGTGAGTATCTTGACCCTGACTACTGTGTACTATGGCCCAGTGTAAAATCCAAATTTTTTTTACTACCGGTTCTGTGAGCGTGGCTTGGGGAAGGATACTGCAAAATCTCCATTCCTACCCCACTCCAGGGGAAGGATATTGCAAAATCCCCATTCCCTCCCCACTCCTGGGGGAAGGATATTACAAAATGTCCATTCCCACCCCACTCGGGCCAGCCAGAGGTGGTATTTGCAGGTTCTTGGAACTGCTCAAAATTTCTGCTACCGGTTCTCCAGAACCTGTCAGAACCTGCTGGATTTCACCCCTGCTATGGCCTACTAAGTACAATATAGAGTTCCCGTTGTTGTGCCATAAGAAGTTCTGAATGCATGCTGTGCATTGCCCTGAGTATACAGGCTTTGTTCGCTACATCTGTCTCACTTCTGGCATTGTTAACAATAAGTTAGTGTTTTAAGTCTCTAGACTTCAGTACAAGATTCTGGTATAAAAATGATTCTGCCTGTCCAGATCTTACTGACTGGCTAAAAACCAACAGATAATTGGGTCCAAGAGGTATCTATCCATCCAAGGATTCCTGAACATCTGAAAAGTAAAGTTGCCGTGCTTCCAACAAAATATACAACATGTCCTTTGGATCTGCTTCTATCTTAGAGAACTGGAAAATAAAGCAATGCACAACCTTTTTAAACAGATCCAGTAATTTTAAGGCCAACTAGTTTAATATCTGTTTTTAGTACATTGGTAGACCCTGAGTACTATAAACCTCTGTAGGTTTCTGCATGTGCCTAGGCTCAAAAACTGTGCTCATTGGCACAAGGGTTAATGGTACAAGGATGTTTCCACACTCCAGTCTTACGTTGCATGTCTCTCATGTGTACACCAGCTAGAAATGAAATTGGCTTTAAAAACACTTTTCTAGATTTCACCCATTTCCTCTGCCAAATCATGTTTATCAAGTTTTTTATTAGTAGAATCCCCTGATTCTTTACCCATCTAGATGGATGGGAGGGAGGGAGGGAGGGAGGGAGGGAAGGAAGGAAGGAAGGAAGGAAGGAAGGAAGGAAGGAAGGAAGGAAGGAAGGAAGGAAGGCAGGCCAAGGTTCCACTATTTTATCAGTGAATTTGTTTTTAAAAATCAGCTTATCATGGGACTTCCGGTGGGACTGCGACATTGCCAGACGCTTCTTTTTGAAGCGCCAGCCCAGGGCTTTGTAGAACTGCAAGAACAGCGACTATTGGCTGTCTTGTGGTTTGAAAACTTTCCCCCTGGTATGAGGGGGGAAAGTGAGTAGACGGGGGGGGGGGGG
>WNWU01000017.1:16468972-16499299 GCA_012654045.1 Ptyas mucosa | reverse complement strand
CTTGAAGATGAGAGCTCCCCGCTAAGCCTGTCAGTACTCCGGACCCTGGATGCCTCTGCTTTGCAGAGCTAGATGTTGTTACCATCCCAGCACCAACTTTAAACAGATATTCTTTGAATCAAGCTGGCGGAGCACAAGCAGTATGAATGAAACAGCAAGTATTTTTTTTTCCTTTTAACTCCAAAGATTTACTTTCTTTAAAAGATTCTTCCTAAGCTGAAAGTGAAAGCAAGATGGTGTTTGAGTTTTAACGGGGTGTGAAGAAGTGAAAGCTAAAAGTAATTATTGACAAGCCCCTGTTTGAAACGTAAAACTCCTTTTTGAAAAGTGGATGTAACAAGAAAGGAATAATAATAATTGAAGCAGCAATACAAATTACAAATTGTAAAGGATCCTTTTTTTCCCCTCTTCTTGAAACTCTTTTTTTCTTTTTTCTTCCCCTTTTTTTTCTGTCCTTCTGGAAGGGAAGGAAGAAGGGGGGTAAGATGGCTGGGCTTTTTGAAAGCAAAGAAAGCAAAGGAGGGTTATTTAACCCTCAATGGTCTGATTTTGAGGAAGCTTTGAGTTCAATTACCTCTGCTTTATTGAAAAGAATTGATACTATATTTCAAGCTTCTCAAGCTGGAAACAATGAAATACATGGAAATACTGAGTTGCAATCTAGCAGTGGGGGATTGAATGAAGAGCTGGGAGATGTAAAAAAACAACAACAGATCATAGCAGTTTTTACTGAGGAGAGAAAGATGAATGTTGTGCAGAATAAGGAGCAAGAAGTGTTGGAAGCTGATGAAATTTTGGTTCCACGAATTTTTTTTTATAAAACTCAATCTGCACTTAAAGAGTTGTTTCCAGAAGAAGCTACATTTCTGCAAAAATTTTATAATATGCAATCCCCAAAACTGCAAAATTTTACTGGAGATAAAAAAGGCAGAGGGATCAAAGTTAAGAAGAAAGTTCGTAAAAAGGAAAAGAAGAAAGACTGGAGAAATGGAAAATAACCCTGCTTGATGAGATGATGGTCCTTAAAAAGTATTGTTTAACTGTTTAAAGATTTTGAATTTTTTGGAAAAAGAAAAAAAAACAGACAGCAGTTTAATGCCAGTTAACTAAGCGATGAGCGACGATGAGGAGGCAACCTACAGCTGTATTGGAATATTTGAGAAGAATAAACAGATCACAGCAATGCTGGTGTGTTGGGTTGTGAAATATGCCCTGACTTGAATGATTTGGATTATTTTATTAAGGACTGTAACAAATTTGGACTTAATTGCAATCGCAGAAGTTCTATTGAATATAGCAAATTGAAGTTTCCTGCTTGATGGTAATGAATATAAGGCAAAAGGACTATGGACCTAGGGCAATTGCAGTTGATCTGGTGGTTTCCCTAATATGTCTAATGAATTTATTAATCTAATTTTTGACTGGATTTGATGGATATTATTTCAAATATAATTACAATTACAAAGTCACTCGGGGGGCTTTTTTTTTATATACAGAAGCAATTTTTATTTAGGTGGGTAGACGCAAATGAAGATAATTTATATGCTGTTGGAAGATGTGAAGACAAGAAGATTAGCAATTGGTTCAATCTAGTATGAAGAATTTAAAGGATTGATAAAGTTCTTAAATGATGTTCTTAGTTGATTTGTTAATATGTATTGATATAAGAGGTTTGATTATTAATTAAAAAATTATTGTTAATATTATTTCTTATTAAGTGTTTTAATTATAATTGGACCTTGATGGTTTAAAAGTGAAGGACGGAAGAGTTTATATAGTATTTTTTTTTAAATCTGGGGTTTTTTGAGTGAGGGTTTCCTTTTTTGTTGTTGTTGTTGTTTTGTTTTAAATGAAAGAAGTTATAAAATATTTTGTTAAATTGTATAGAACTAATAATTTGTTAAGTAACAATTAGCTAAATTGAGTAATGATAGGTTTGATTAGGTAATACTTAATTGTTTTAATTGCTGTAATTATAAATGGATATTAATTTTGTTGAATTAGATGGAATAAGGAGAAAAAAGACTTGCTTTCCTTTTATCTATTTGTTTAATGATCATGATTATAATAAGTGTGAAATGGAGTTTAATTTAGAGAATTTAAGCTGTATTTTATTTTGTACTTGCTCTGGGAAGTCGGGGGGGTGGTTGGGGAGGGGGGAGAAAATGTATGTAAAACTTTTAAAACTTTTTCAATAAAAAAAAATCAGCTTATCATTATCCAATGATGAACTTGCTAAAGAATGGCCACTTAGAGCAGCAATTAGGGTCCAAAGGGGAAGAGGTGTTCATGCTGCAATATACAATAGCCAGTCAGAATAGGGACATTGCCTGTAAAGGAACAAAATGCTATAGGGGAACCAGACAGCATCAATTGCATTTGGTTGGTCTAAGGCTAAGACCATAGTAAAGATATTTGATTTGTGCTTCCACAAGTCAGAAAATGCTACTGTTGACTTACAGCACAGTAGGAAACAATGATCAGAAGCTGCTTTCTTGATGGACTGGAGGCAAGTAGAGAAAGGACCACAGGGGCAAATTGGTCATACAGGTCAGCCTTAGATTTAATAAGCTAACCTCCAAGTCCTATCTTCAGTCCAAATTCCACATACGCTTAATGACCATATTTTAAATCTATATCTATATTTATATCTATATCATCTCTCTCTCTCTCTCTCTCTCTCTCTCTCTCTCTCTCTCTCTCTCTCTCTCTCTCTCAGTGATTTGTTTGGAAATGTACTTAGCTATCCATAAATAAGACAAAGGTAAGTAGGTATAATGAACAGCATCTTGCAAGAAAGGTTTACCGGTAACATCATAATAAACTCACAATTTATAACTGGCTACATTCCTCTATATAGCAGCTATATTGTTCACTGCAACCATTTCATGAAATTATCCACAGCATATTCCAGAATGTTAATGAGCCTATCACTTCAGCCATAATAAATGTTACAATAAGCCATAAACAAAAGTTTAAGAACCAGAGTGGTTTGAATATTGTATTAAAACATGCTTTATTTGTGTTAGTGTTACAGCTATCAGATCTGACCTATGAAAAATTGGATGCCTGCTAGAGTTAGAACTTTCTGTATTTCTAGTGATTACTCTGGGTTTTTTTTTTTCATGTGTGATGTGTGAACTTGATTATTGCTCACTTGAGCTTTCAAAAATATGTTGACAAACTCCTTTGCTAAACATTCCTGAGCTAAATTAGAAGATATAATTTAAGAGGAAAGGTTATTGTACAGGTTGGTATCTCATTAAGCAAGGAGCAGGAATAGGTGGGCTGTTCTTGAAACAGAGATGTGATAATAGTATTCTCCCCAAGTTTTAGACTGTAAGAACAAATCAATACTAGCTGAAATAAAACCAGACTGATGGCAGTGGATGAAGTTATTTTGGACACACAATGCAAAGGCAAGAATCACTGAAAAAGACTGCTGCTTGGAAAAACTGAAGAGGTCAACAGAAGACAAGATGGCTAGATACTATTACTGATGATACTGTGATTATACATGGGCGTATAAGCACAACTACGCAGGTGCCAACGGACGTAACTGCTCTGTAGTCAATTATGGTTAACCCGGTTGACGTGTGAAAAACAAATAAAACTTCTCAAAAAGCATAGTGCATTACTGTGATAACTTCATTTGATATATGATTTCTGCATCTTAGAAGAAAGGTGCTCACAGAGCAACATTTTTTACAATAAATAGCTGTCTGCCTCTATCCACAACTCTCATTTAAATTGTCCTTTCGGCACACTAAACTAATTTCTGATATCGCCAACTATTTCGTTGTAGCAGGCTCCTTCTTTTCATTTTCCTTCTGTAAAGGTTATTTAACTGGCTTTTAGTTGCTATGGCTTTTCTGATTGCTCTCTAAATATTCTGCTCATGGACACAATATTATCTGAATCTTGATAAAGGTTAGAGAAACCATGGGTAAGAAATAATAAGTAGAGTTGCACAAGTATGTTATGGAGAGTGCTCCTGAGCTGATACCAATCTGAAATTCTTTTCCAGCAATGACATTGTGCCTTTTGTTGGGTAGATTTTCAATTTTAATTTGTTGCAGAGACAAAGGATCAGGGTGGAATAGATTAAACTACAATCAAATGTAATAGAACAAGAATCTCCCTCCCCCACCCCAAATAATATGCATGTTTTTAGAGGTAGGAAACCACTTTGGCCCTACCAATATTTTCACCTCAGAAGTGAAGGTCTCATTACTGAGACCTGGTCAAGCGGTTGCCTACTGAAAATTCATAAGATCAGAAAAGAAATCATTTTCTCTTGCTTTTCATTCCAAGCCACTGCCATTCAATACCCAGGTGCCCTGCATATGGAGGCAGGTTAGGGTAAGGAATAAAAAATTCTGTTGGTCAGAGAAAGGGGAAGAATCAGACAATCATTTTGTTAAACTCTTTATTGCTAGATCTCATTTTTAAACTTTTCAGGAATAAATATTTATGAATGTATACACCAGATATTCCTCTTGGGAGCATTTAAAAAACTTGCTTCACAATTCATTTGGGCTCCTTTTTTAGAAACACCTCTTGAATTCACTGATGAATTCATCAGTGGTTCCAGTGATGGAACCAGTGGTTTCAGGGAAGAAACCAAGAAAGGAAAAGAACAATTAGGTAGTAAATCAGGGACTAGCCTTGGATTGCCGAGTCTCTATATACAGGAAGAAGATGAAATTGGATAAATTAAATATATATTAAGAGAAAGAAAGAAAGAAAGAAAGAAAGAAAGAAAGAGAGAGAGAGAGAGAAAGAGAAAAAGAAAGGAGGGAGGGAGAAAAGAAAAGAAAGAAAGAAAGAAGGGAGGGAGAAAAGAAAAGAAAGAAAGAAAGAAAGAAAGAAAGGAGGAAAGAAAAGAAAGAAAGAGAAAGAAAGGAGGGAGAGAGGAAAGAAAAGAAAGAAAGAAAGAAAGGAGGAAGGAAAGAAAGAAAGAAAGAAAGAAAGAAAGAAAAAGAAAGAAAAAGAAAGAAAGAAGGCTGAGCAGTAACAAGAGACTTAGGAAACCTTGCCACGGAGGCAACAGGCATTCAACTCCTTCATTCAATAGCACTTAGACTTATATACCACTTCAAAGTGCTTTACAGCCCTCTCTAAGCAGTTTACAGAGACAGCATACTGCCCCCAACAATCTGGGTTCTCATTTTACCAAACTCAGAAGGATGGAAGGTTGAATCAACCTTGAGCTGATCAGGATCAAACTGCTAGCAGTCAGCAGAGTTAGCCTGCAATACTGAATTCCAACCACTGCACCACCACAATGTTTCTTTTGCCCAGAAAGATAAATTTTGGGGAGTAATACTTTGTTTATAATTAAATGCCACTTAATGGCAAAAAAATAGACTAAGGTATTGTGCTACCTAAAGCAAAACTGCAGTGTTCCTCCCATTCATGATACTAGGTAGCACTTGAAGCAGAAAAACTGTAACCCACTTACATAATAAACATATGATAACATTATCTCTGTGGGCGCTCCTGCCCTCTGGAATGAGTTACCCACCGAGCTTCATATGGCGCCTGACCTCCGCTCCTTCCGTCGAGACCTAAAACCCATCAAATGGGTTGATTCTGATTCCTGGGTTTTATTATTTATTGTCGCTGTTTTAAATTGGTTTTAATTACGTTTTCTTTTATTATTGTATGCTTTTAACCTGTGTTTGCCACCCTGAGTCCTTAGGGAGAAGGGCAGCATATAAATTTGTGTAAATAAATAAATAAATTATCTGAAATAATTAACACCCATCCTTGGCGGTCTGAGGCAGTCACTTCATTCATCTCATGACAGGATGACCTTATTAGCAGGTAGCAGGGATCTGATCGTGACCAAGGAGAAAGAGAAATGAACCATGGTTAGTCTTCAGCTCTACAATTGAGACCAGAATTTCTGTTGCTAAGCGATGTGGTTGTTAAATGAGTCATGCCAGATTTAACAACCATTTTTGCCATCCCCCTTTCTTTTTCTTTTTTTCTTTCTCTCTTTTTTTGGGTTCATCCCAAATCATTTTATTATTTTTACTTTTAACTAGACAACCTGTGTCATTGTTTCAGAGATATTTCCTTACTTACACAGAGAAACGGAATGACCAAGGGCAAAAAAACAGGAGAAGCAGGAGTGATTACTGACCTGACCAGCTTGACCACAGTTGATCACCCTCTGGCAGCCAATAGTGGGAGCAGCCTACCTGACCTCTGGAGGGCTCGGGTGGGACAAGAACCTCCAGGCTGTGGCATGACAGTACGGCAGTGATCACAAATTTGCCAAATTTCAATCTCATAAGGATCATGGGTTCCAGATTTTTATTTTTTTTTTAATTTATATTTATATGCCGCCCTTCTCCGGAGACTCAGGGCGGCTTACAATGTGTTAAGCAATAGCCTTCATACTTTTGTATATTTATACAAAGTCAGCTTATTGCCCCCACAATCTGGGTCCTCATTTTACCCACCTTAGAAAGGATGGAAGGCTGAATCAACCTTGAGCCTGGTGGGATTCGAACTCGCAGTAATTGCAGGCAGCTGGATATTAAATGCTGCCTTAATAGGAGGCATTAGCCTGCTACGCCACTCAGGCTCACTCATTTTGGACACAACTTAGCTCATTTGAGGTACCTTGGTACAAAAATTGTTGCCCTATGATGCACCACTGTTTCACACAATTAAATGTTACAGATACAAGAGTTTTGGTAGTATAGATGGCATTCATTCTGCTAGAGGCTTCTTGTTGCTCACTTTCAAAATGATGTTTTATTTCCATCTATATTTTTCTCTGTCTGTTTTAATCTACACAGTTCTTTTATCTGCATTCTTAGCACCTTTTTTCCCTCTATGTACACATTATACAACATCTGTATTGTCCCTATTTTTTTTTAACTGTCATTGTATTATATGCATTTTTTCTTTTCATCCACAACTGGTTTCACTACAGTATTCCACCAAGCATCCTTTCTGGTGATTTTCATTGGTGTAACATTTGGAGCAAACAGTTTTGTGTGGAACAAGCAAATCTTTTTTCTACCAATTCTCATTATCATTGATTCTTAAGTCTCTAAGTAATCAAAATGCTTTTTATGTAGTGTCTAGTCCACGGCTGTCAAACTCCCGGCCTGCAGACTGGATGCATCACGTGCTGGCAATGCCCATGCCCGGTTTAGGGAAGGGGGAAAAAGTCCCGATATGTCACGTGACACTGCCGTGACGACGTGAGTTTGACACCCATGGTCTAGTCTCATTCCCACACTTCCTCATTTTTTCAAGTGTTTTCTGCAAGGTACAGAGCAAACATGAGCCAATCATTCCCTTAACTTAACTAGTTAGCTAAATTATGATAATCGACACCATTTCTCAATTTTAGCAAATATTACATTGCAACATACTTGGCTTGAGTTTTCTGGAAGACATCCAGAACCCTTAACATTTTAAAGTCATAATCATGAATTATAATGGTTATATATTTTGATTTGAAAATAAATGAAAAATAAAGCATGTAATAAATTATTACAAATTATTTCAGATTTTTCACTTTATTTTTTCATAATTTTATTAAAAGTTTTAAAAATGAAAGTAAAAACTAATAGAAACTAATATACAGTAAGAAAGAAAAAAAGACAGAAATCAAAGAAAAGCTAAAAGTGCAAGAAAGAAAGAAAAAGTAAAAGAAACATAGAAAAAAATATACAAAGAAATAGTTTCCAATCTTCTTTTCAGCAGCTATAATTATAAATTTATCTTTTTCCTCTAAAGTTACCTCATGACTCTCTTCTTTCTATAATCCATCCTGTTTAATTATCAAAACCATAAATTATAAGTTCATATTTTCGTGCTTTACACAAAAAATCCATAAGGGTTTTCCAGTCAGCAATAAACATAGATATTGTTTAGAATTTATTGAGCATAGCTATTCCAGTAAGACAAAGATGAATTCATCTTGTAAAGGATAATGGATAATATGTTGCATTTGCATTTATTCATGGTTGTTGAGTATGCTGATGAAAACGTAATGTTAGGACAAAATTTATTCAAGGATAGAAAGTTTTCTCAGGTTAAATGTCCTTAAAGGTTTGGGCATTTATGGTAGTTAAATATAGATACCCTTTGTTGTTCAATTCTATTATTCATAACTACAGTATGTTTATTATTCTGTTAACAAAAGAATAATACAATCGATGTTTCCAGATCCAAGGGGATGCAGCACAAAGAACAGAACTATGTTCAGCTTCCTAAGCATTTGAACATGGGACTCATCTTTTGTATAGACACAAAATGGGTTTTGTATCAATTAAAAAATGACTTGCTAATTGTAAGGATATTAATAACTCTGTTATCCAAAAGTGAACCACAGCTGAACAAAGAGCATTAGTGGAGGCTGTGCTCAGAAGACCCCTTAGCCACTGTTTGACTGCCAGTTGTGGTTTAAGATTTACTTCTTAAGATTTACTTTTCCTGGTTAGAGTACAGCACTGTAATTCACAGTGAATAAGGATAGTGGGGCTATCCTTAAAAAGAGCCCAGAAGTCCATTTAGCATAGAATGGATCATGCTAATTGGTTTAGCAGAGTAGAACCCATTGGGGCTTAGAGGTCCAATGCAAGGTATGAGTCTTTTCTTTACACCTCAGGTCCTTGCTTTCAGGATAGACTACTTCAAGCTGCATTTGCTCAACCAATATGACTCGGTTACAAACACTGTGGGTTCACATGTTCCAAGAACCTGGAGAAAGCGAGGCGGAAGAGATCTGCAGGATGGCCTTCTTGGTAGTAGCCCTTTTACTCTTGAACAGTCTGTTCCCCCAAGGCCAAGATACTCCCCATCTTGTTAGGAAGCCTACAACAATGTTGCTCTTCCTCAAAGCCTTTGGTGTGGAGAGCCTTAGTTAGGTGGACAGCAGTGGTTAGGTTTTAACTGTGGTTTTTATTGTTATATTTTATAATAGTAAGCCAATTCTCACAAGTAAACTGGGGACAAATCAGGGGTGAAATCCAGCAGGTTCTGACAGGTTCTGGAGAACCAGTAGCGGAAATTTTGAGCAGTTCGGAGAACCTGTAGCAGAAATTTTGAGTAGTTCGGCAAATTCCACCTGTGGCTGGCCCCAGAGTGAGGTGGAAATAGAGATTTTGCAATATCCTTCTCCCAGGAGTGGGGGGGGGATGGGGATTTTGCAGTATCCTTCCACTGGAGTTGGGTGGGAATGGAGATTTTGCAGTATCCTTCCCCTGCCACACCACCAAGCCACACCCACCAAGCCACACCATGCCCACAAGCCACGCCCATAGAACCGGTAGTAAAAAAAATTGGATTTCACCACTGGGACAAATCATTGTATAAGTAGCATTAAACAAACAAATAAACAAAATTTAAGAAAAGCAAATGTAATTCTGAGCATACATCTCAATATATTCCAACTCATTTAGGTGCATTTGAATAAACTTGAGTTCATTTATAGGATGAATAGGAAACAAGATTCTGGAATCTTTGTTGAGAGATAGGCAGTTATTTTGAAATAAATAAACAACAAATACATTCTTTGGTATCTTTTAATGCCTTTAAAAAGTTAGCTAAAGGAACATAGCATGGAAGAATAACAGCAGATGGTACAAAAACGTAATTACACTAGCACCTTTTGAACCAATAAGATGATGAAGATACAGCAATAATATATATATGGTAATCTATATATGGCTTAAGGAGGAGACACACTTAGATGAGAAGAAAGCAATGCTTTCAAATCATTTTCAAAAATGATCCCACCAGAAACTGTACATTGCATTAAGTCAATTTGTATATAATATACATTTTCACCGAAACATCTTTTCAAAAATATTTTAAAAGTGTGAGAATTCTTGAATAATACCTCTGTTTGATAGGGTACTTATATTCTCAGTGGACTCAATTAAAACAAATTTATTTCACTTCCAGGACCAATAAGAACAAATGCTGTGTCATTCTTGCAATGATTTGCTCAGAGATATAATAGGGCCAACAAGTTTTCCATCATTTAATTTTGCGAAGCTTTTTTTCTAGCAACATCGTATTGCTAATTAGAGCTTATAAAACTTATGCTAGATCAATTTTAGAGTATTGTTCAACTGTTTGGAATCCCCACCATCTATCTGACATCAGTACAATTGAATGGGTTCCGAAGTATTTCACGAGAAACGTTTTGCGCTCTTCTGTACACAATAGAATTCCTTATGCTACTAGGCTCGAAATTCTCGGTTTGGATAACTTAGAACTGTGTCGCTTGCGTTCAGACCTGGGTATTGCATACAAAATTATACGTAATAATGTTTTACCTGTAAATGACTTTTTTTTTGTTTTAATCACAATAATACATGTGCAAACAACCGCTTTATACTCAATGTATATTGTTCTAAACTTGACTGTAAAAAATGTGTGATTTCTGTAATAGAGTTGTCAAAGTCTGGAATGCCCTACCTGATCCAGTTGTCTCAGCTACACATTTTCATAGTTTCAGTCGCAAATTGAATTCCGTGGACCTTACTTCATACTTAAGTGGTCAGTAGAGAGGGCGTGCATAAGTGCACAATCATGCCTATCGTCCCTGTCATTGTACCTTTTCTTTTATTCTTGTTCTCATTTTTGTTTGACAAATTCTAATAAATAAATAAACGAAGAAACAAGCATTCCAGTCGCCCTTGAACTGGCTCCATTATGCCTAAGACCAGCCTGATGGAATTGCTTCCTTGTGTGTAATTCTCAGATTTCCTTTTTAGTATGACCCACCTCATTATGGGAATTAAACTTCAGTACAGCAGAAGGAATAAGATTGGGGAAGGCTGATCTAGACACTCCTGAATGTGAGATATTTGGTGTCAATATTTTGAGTCAGGCTTACCTTGAGGCCTGATTTGCAACACAATCAGGGATAGAAGTTGAATTCATGGAAGTTACTTTATCCCCGCTAAATTTGACTTTCATCACAACTTAACAGGAAAACCAGACTCTGTATATCATTTGCTCCAAAGAAGAGCAGCTTTAATATGCTTTTTCCACCGTTAGAATATTTTCTTTATATGCTTACAATAACATGCTTACAATAAGTTTTAATTAAGTTTTAATAGAAGATTGCATAGGCAGTTAGTTAGCAATGCCTTTTTTAGAAAAAGAAAAAGCTGACTCCTGCCGTTATTTTTTTTTAAAAAAAGAGCACTTCATGGAGCAAAACTCATGTAAAAGAAGACATATATCTTATGCCTAGAAAAACATATATATAAGAAAGATAAAATGTTCACTTAAGGCGATATACAGTATGCTTTAACTCTAGATAAGGACTCTAAATAAGGAAGTATCTGCTTTAACTCTAGATAGGGAAACATTTGTTTGCAATAAGCTAACACATTCCATTCTATTGTTAATGATTGGCTAACTCTTTAAATTAAAAAATACTCTAAAAAGGGAGACAGAGACAGCGGAGCAATCCAATGCAGCCGCCATCTAATGTCACTTGACAACCTTGGCAATCGCCATCTCTGATTTTCTTTTACCTCTACTGATTGTCCGGTTGTGTTTTATTAGATTCCCAACTTGGGCACTGACTGTGGGAAACAAAGGTGCCTGATCCTTCTGACAGCCTTATTTTATAGTAACATACCAGAACAAAAAATAAAAGATTTCCAAAAGGATCTATCCTTGACTCACTAATGAGAATTCTCTCCTTGGGTAAATATTTATCTTTCCAGGTGAGCTATTAGAGAGATTAGCTTTGAGGAAAAAAGTAAAAAGGGTGGAGTATGTATTTGAGACACTTGGTAGAATAGAGAATGGACAACTAAGTAGACCTGCTTTATACATAAGAGTAAACCAAGAATTGGTCAATATGGCTGAACAATAAAAAATGGTCTTGTTTACATACAATTTCACTTTATCGTGAACAAGTTCATACCTAACAGTAACCTAAAAGCAAACAACCCACTTTGCTTTGTGGCAATATATATGGACCAGGCCAGGGGTGCAATTTAGCAGGTTCTGACAGGTTCTGGAGAACTGGTAGTGGAAAATTTGAGTAGTTCGGAGAACTGGCAAATACCACCTCTGGCTGGCCCCAGAGTAGGGAAGGAATGGGGATTTTGCAGTATCCTTCCCCTGCCACACCCACCAAGTCACACCACACCCATCAAGCCACGTCCACAGAACCAGTAGTAAAAAAAATTGCATTCCACCACTGGACCAGGCCACAGAGTTAGAAATTACTCAAAATATTCTAGTAGGGAAATTTGTTGTTAAAAGGCCTGCTCCAAAGGACTGCTTAGAAACCCCCAACAAGCCACTTGTACCAAGCCTTTTTGTTCTATATAAAAGTTCTTTCTGGTGCTTTGCCTAATAATTCCTTTTTCTTTTAACAGTTTGTGATTGCTGGTTTAGGTCTGACAGAAAGAAATGATGAATTTCATCATGGGTGGGTATTTACACTGCAATAAAATATATTGCAGTCGGCTTTAGCTTAGTCTTAAAATCCAGGCAGTAAAATGTGATTATGACTTAGCATTACTCCATAAACTGAGTTTAAAACAAATCAAATAGGTTCAACACAATGTTGAATCCACAAATTGAAAACAGTTTCCTACAATTTTCTAGACTCTATGAAGATATTATCTGACAAAAAAATAAGATAATTGCAATATCTAAGATACCATAAATGTTGTCTTTTTTCAAACAACATTCATAATTGTAGTGGGGACCACTTATGTTATAAGCAGTAATTTTTCAGATACAAGGTTTTGTGTTTTCTAAGTAAAAAAGTCTTTTTAGCAGAGAGTTACACTGCCTCCTGTTCTGAAAAGAAAAAGATTTTTAGATTAAATACTGGCATTCAAGAAATTGCTCAATAGCTATTGATTATGGAAACTGATGACGATTTTTAGTTCATGATTGTGAATATGGTTTTTTGAAATTGTTTTGCTAAGCAGAGTAAGGTTATAAAAATACAAATTACATCTTATTACAGCCTATTACAGCAACTGATTCAAAGATTTTCTGAGCCAAAAGTAGTGGTTACAGAGAGGCCTTGCCATGATATTTATCTGGGATGGGGACATTAAAATATCTGGAGTGGCCTAAAGAGGTTTGTATGTTATTAGGAGAGGCATTATGCCTCCTTCCTGCTGATATCACCCTCCTGATAAGGCCACAGGGATGGAGAGAGAAAAATAAAATGAATAAAATTACAGTATTCCTAAAGCATCTGTGTATTCCTCTACAATAACAAACATACATCAAGATGTCTGATGTTTATTTGACCCAGCACCAGTATGGGCCACTCACCACTTCCTGGGTGCAGGTCATATGATGTCCTCTTCCTGCTCCCCACTGATTGTAAATGCATCCCAGGCTAGTGTTTTCCAGCTTCAGTTCCAAACTACTGCTTTCTGACTTGAACCAACTTTACTCCTTCAAAACAGATGGTTTTCGACTTCCGGTGGGATCACGACATCGCCAGACGCTTCTTTTTGAAGCGCCAACCCAGGGCTCCGTAGAACGGCAAGAACAGCGACTATCAGCTGTCTTGCGGTTTGGAAACTTTCCTCCTGGTAAGAGGGGGGAAAGTGAGTAGACGGGTGGGGTAGAGCTCCCTAAGAGCGCCAGATTTCACCCATAATCTGGCGCTCGAAGATGAGAGCTCCCCGCTAAGCCTGTCAGTACTCCGGACCCTGGATGTCTCTGCTTTGCAGAGCTAGATGTCGTGACCATCCCAGCAACCAACTTTAAATAAATATTTTTGAATCGAGCTGGTGGAGCACAAACAGCAAGAATAAAACAGCAAGTATTTTCTTTTTTTTTAACTCCAAAGATTTACCTTCTTTAAAAGATTTTCTTTATGCAGAGAAAGTGAAAGCAAGATGGCGTTTGAGTTTCAACGGGGCATGAAGAAGTGAAAGTTAAAAGCAATTATTGACAAGCCCCTGTTTGAAACGTAAAACTCGATTCTGAAAAGTGGATTAACCAAGAAAGGAAGTAATTATAATAATTAAAGCAGTAATATAAATTACAAATTGCAAAGGGTCTTTTTTTCTTTTTGATACTTTTTTTTTCCTGTCCTTTTGGAAGGGAAAGAAGAAGGGGGCAAGATGGCTGGTCTTTTTGAAAGCAAAGAAAGCAAAGAAGGGTTAATTAACCCTCATATATGGTCTGATTTTGAGGAAGCTTTGAGCTCAATTACCTCTGCTTTATTGGAAAAAATTGATACTATATTTCAAGCTTTTCAAGCTGGAAACAATGAAATACATGGAAATACTGAGTTGCAATCTAGCAGTGGGGGATTGATTGAAGAGCTGGGAGAAGGAAAAGAACAACAACAACAGCCTACAGTATTTTTGGAGAGCAAGATGGATGCTTTGCAGAATAAGGAGCAAGAAATTTTGGGAGCTGATGAGACTTTGGCTATATGAATTCTTTGTTACAAAGTCCAACCTGCACTTAAAGAGCTGCTTTCAGAAGAAGTTATACTTTTGCAAAAATTTTATAATATGCAATCCTAAAAAATGCAAGATTATATTGGAGTTAAAAAAGGCAGAGGAATCAAAGTTAAGAAAAGAGTTCGTAAAAAGGAGAAGAAGAAAGACTGGAGACAAGGAAAATAACCCTGCTTGATGAGATGATGGTCCTTAAAAAGTATTGTTTAAGTGTTTAAAGATTTTGAACTTTTGGAAGAAAACATCCAACAGCTTAATGCCAGTTAACTAAGCGATGAGCGACGATGAGGAGGTAACCTACAGCTGTATTGGAATATTTTGAGAAGAATAAACAGATCACTGCAATGCTGGTGTGTTGGGTTGTGAAATAAGCCTTGACCTGAGTGATTTGGAATATTTTATTAAGGACTGTAATAAATTTGGACTTAATTGTAATTGCAGAAGTTTTACTGAATATAGTAAATTGGAGTTTTCTGTTTGAAGGTAATAAATATAAGGCAAAAGGACTACGGGCCTAGGGCAATTGCAGCTGATCTGGTGGTTTCCCTAATACGTCTGACGAACTTATTAATCTAATTTTTGGCTGGATTTGATGGATATTATTTGATATGCAATTACAAAGTCACTCAGGGGGGGTTTATATAAAGAAGCAATTTTTATTTAGGTGGGCAGACGCAAATGAAGACATTCTACATGCTGTTGGAAGATGTGAACATAAGAAGATTAACAACTGGTTTAATCTAGTATGAAGAATTTAAATGTTTGATATAGCTATTAAATGATGTTTTTAGTTGATTTGTTAATATGTACTGATAAATTAATAAGAGGTTTGATTACTGCTTTTTAGCTAGAAAATGTTTTTTTTAAGTGTTTTAACTATAATTGGACCTTAATGGTTTAAAAGTGGAGGACGGAAGAGTTTATATAATATTTTATTTTAAATTTGGGGTTTTTGAATGAGGGTTTTTTTTTGTTTTCAATGAAAGAAGTTATAAAATATCTTGTTAAACTATAGATTTAATAATCTGCTAAGTATGTATAAGTTAAATTGAGTAACGATAGGTTTGATTAGGTAATATTTAACTGTTTTATTAACTGCTGCAATTATAAATGGATACTAATTCTGTTAAATTAGATGGAATAAGAAGAAAGAAGACTTGCTTTCCTTTTATTTATTTGTTTAATGATTATGATAAGTGAGAGATGGAGTTGAATTTAGGGGATTTAAGCTGTATTTTATATTTTGTATTTGCTCTGGGAAGTCGGGGGGGGTGGTTGAGGAGGGGGGGAAATGTATGTAAAACTTTTAAAACTTTTTCAATAAAAAAAAAACAGATGGTTTTCAAGGCTTGGTATCATCCTAGTAGCTGCTCCAGGTCTGATGGGGTGCCACGGGGTGCCAGGGGTGCCTCTCCTCCTCTCCCCTCCCGCAACTTGACCGCTCTGATGGGCAGCTATGTCATTCCAGACTACCATTTTGTTGCTAAATCTAAACATTATATATCTATATAATTTATATTAATTTAACAGGTTAAACCTTGGGTTTTTAAAAAAAATTACAATTTAATTCGTCTATCTGTTCAATGCATATTCGTTCTATATTTCTTTTTATTCATTGCTATTTAAGGGGGTCTTTTGTTGTTATATGTTGCATTTTTTATTACTGTAATTAAAAAAAAACATTCAAAAGCAACAAGGAGGAGGCACTGATGATGTTACCTAGTTGGATAATGAAACACCAACAAGAAAACAACCAAACTCAGAGAGCACCAAAGATCCCACAGTTCAGTTCTGAGCTATAAATATTCTCTTCTATCAACACTGATGGCTCTGAACAAACAAACTCAAAGGAAATATTTTTGTTCAGTTTTTCCCAGTTTTGCTCAGTAAAACGTATGCTATAATAAAACTTAGCTAAAAAGTCATCATCATCATCATTTTCATCATCATCTAGGACCATTGGACTGATACTTTTTCTACTGGTTGGTTGGCAGTTGCTGGACCTAATGAAAAAACAACAACCCCTAAAAGGAACAGGCAGGAACTAATAATGTTTTTATTACATTATAGGAAACAGGTCCACTTCTCTTCTGCATATTTGTTGCAGCATCATTACCATAAAGAATTAGGAATGTCCTTGATGTTTTTAGACAACCTTTTTCATAAATTTCATGTTTTACAATAGGAACAAAGTAGATGTCAGATAGCACTTTCCACAACAAGGAACCAGTGAGATGAAGCAGAAACTACATTCAGAACTCTGTTGCCAAATTTAGGTTTCACATCTTGGCTTTCTTAGCAACCAGAGCCAGCTCTTAGCTTTCAAGAGCCAGACATAATTCCCGGGCTCAGGCAGTGTTAAGTTTCTGCATGTTTTGACAGCAAGACCACAAGAGTTGGCACAGTAAAAGGCAAAAAGTAGGGAAGCAGCAAATAACCTCAGATGATAACTCAGCCGGGTGCGGGCAAATTCTAGGTCAAGGCTGTCCAAGGTCAGGCCAAAGCTTTACAATGCCAAATCAAGGGAGAGACAAGGACTTAGTTAACAAACCAGGCTGATAAATAACTGGCTTCTAAGCAATAGTCACAGCACACAAAGCCAAATGCTTGAGTTGCTTCTAGCAACTGAAGATTGTTTCTGTGAGGTTTAAATAATCTCCCTACCGAGTGTGCGTAGTATAACTCTTGCCAATCTAGTTAGTTCAGAGCAGTAGTAAAATCCAAAATTTTTTATTACCAGTTCTGTGGGCGGGGCATGGTGGGCATGGTGTGGCATGGTGGACATGGCTTGGGCATGGTAGGAGAAGGATATTGCAAAATCTCCATTCCCACCCCACTTCAGGGGAAGGTTACTGCAAAATCCCCATTCTCTCCACTCCTGGGGCAAGGAAATTGCAAAATATCCATTCCCACCCCACTCTGGGGCCAGCCAGAGGTGGTATTTGCCGGTTCTCCAAACTATTCAAAATGTCCATTACCAGTTCTCTGAACTGCTCAAAATTTCCGCTACCTGTTCTCCAGAACCTGTCAGAACCTGCTGGATTTCACCCCTGATTCAGAGCCTTGCTGCTTGTTCATGAGTTGTACGCTTCAGTGGGGTGACAGAAGTGAATAGCTGAAGTAGCCTATGTTATGGCTAAGTGATGAGATTGTGGAAATTAGGAGTTTAACTGCACTTTAACTTTGAAGGAAAAATTTGCCCATATTGACTGAAAAAAAATCTTGAAAAGCCCTAAGTTTGGATACAATACCATTGACTGGCATAAACATTTTAAGGAGAGTTTGGTTTCTATTTCATTGGACACATATTAAGAATTTTTTTCTTAAAAAGGGTTCTACCAGTTTCATAACAGTTTATTCTAAAAGCTGCTAAGGTCCCTTGTGCAAGTTATCACCCAATTTGTTAAATATGGAATTATCACCCAGTTTGTTGATATGGAGATTTTAACAGCTATTTTGACAAGAAAATTACAGAAGGGCTTACATTCAATTCTTGCATCACCATATGGTTTTATGAAAGGGTGTCAAGCCTCTGACAATATTTGGTGATTAGTAGATGTATTATTATATCTGATTAAAAATGAAACACTATTCTGGTATCAATAGAAAAAAAAGCTTTCCGTATAGTATGAATCAAATAAAAATGATAAAGAAGATTGGATTTCCAACTGATTATTTTAATCCCTCTGTTCTTGTTAATTATAGACAGGATTCCCCAATAAACAAAATGTAACCCGAAGGCATTAAAAATGTCCCTCATATCTGCTAATTTTCACTTTAATGTTGAAACAATTTGCATGATTAATAAGACAGATAATATTCAGAGATTCCATGCAGCAAAATTGGAATTTAGCTGTTTTATGTGGATGTTATTGTAGTATTTAGTAATTTTTAATACCGTGTTTCCCCGAAAATAAGACTCTGTCTTATATTTTTTGGAACCCTGAAATAAGCGCTTGGCCTTATTTTCAGGGAGGTCTTATTATTTTGGGGCATGTGGAGGAAACCAGAGGAAATGGCAGGGACCAGCTGTGCATGCGTTTAAATATTTTGGGGGAGGGCTTATTATCAGGGGATGTCTTATTTTCAGGGAAACAGGGTAATTACTAAAGACGTTTTCCCCAATTTGTAAAAAACTATACTGCAATATCATAAGCATTCTAGGGATAAAATATAAATCTCATATTATGCCAGCTGATAATTAATTTCCTATACATATAGATAAATATATACGATTTGTTAATTTGTAAATATTGTATTCTTGGGATTGTATTATATCCTGTAGTTAATGATTCCTTGGAAAGTGGGGGTTTTTTTCCAAGTGCCTTCACCAAAGGAGGTGAAGAGGGTCTTTACAAGGAGGAGCTTTTGATGGTATCACAAGAAGGCCTTTGTTTTCTCAAGCTAATTGGCCTTTAATTGCATTTAGTGTATATTATTTTAGCCTTCAAACGAGCCCTTTGCAACTGTCTAGTTTACAGGCTTATGTGCTTTTATTTTGCATTTTATTGGATAAGTTTTTATTCAGATTGTGTTTTAATGTATTTTATTGTAAACCACCCAGAGAATAATGGTTATTGAGCTGTTTAGTTTTTTTTAAAAAAAAACAAACCTTGGTTATTAAAAATTTCAGATTGTATTACCCAAATAATACATCAAAAGATGGCTGAAAATACCTCACAGATTCTGAAGAGAAGAAACAAGTGGCAATAACTAAGCCTCCAAATTGATACAAATTTTAAGAGCAGTACCTATGTTGGTTTCATTTAAATATTTTATATGGATTGTTAAGTTAATGGCAAAAAAATTTATAGAGGGGGGAAATAAAAAGGCTTTCTCTCATAAAAGTATGTTTTTCTGTAATTTTTTATGATTTCAATGAATACCATTGGGCATATTTTAATCATTTATTGGAAAAAAGATGACATTCAACTTGTACCACTGAAAGCTCAACTTGAGGATTATTACTTTACTCTTGAAATCCAGGTAAGTGCCTAATTACAGCAGGAACATTGTGATTTTTCTAGCACTTAACATAGACACATTTTGGCTTAATTGAGAAGGAAATTAAAATTTGATTTTGACTCCCACAAGAAACTGACATGTTGGAACAAACTTTATTTAAAAAATTCAAGGACAGATTGGTTGAAAAGATTTGCTTTCAATCACTTTATAAGTAATGATATTTCTGAAACTTACAGAAAACTATAGATTGAATATACAGTACTTTATTAAACCCATTTGAATCTATCATATAGATTGAATTCTACCATATAGAATGTTTATCAAGTGTTTGAGTATTGTATACTGCCAAATCAATGGTCTCAGATTTTAAAAAATGTTCAGTATGTTTTGTTATGCTTTAAAAACTAAGTTTAGCAAAGCACTCTTTTGGGTTATAATATGGATTCCTCAAAGGATATTCCAAAAAATTTGGAATTTTTTGCTAGGGTGGAGTTATAATATATTTGAAGGAACATCAGCTTTGTTCATGTCCACTAGTAGGACCTAATTGGTTCGAAATTATTACTATAGTGACTCAGGTATTTGGAAGGAAATTAAAGTTTAATAATATAAATGTGGCATTAAAGTATATTCTAAAAATCTGGAATGCATCTATTTATGTATATAGAGCCATAGATACATTGTGCCTGGACTCTGTCCAAAAAGGCAATTATGTATTCCAGGAAAAAAACTTGTAGTAGATTCTAAATCTTGACTCAATAAAATGCTGTTAACTCTCAGCTTTAATGGGCCTTTTATCATGAAGAGGCAAGATCAGACAGTATGATGTTGCATGGTTTAAATTTTAATTCATTGTTTAAAAATGGCACGTTTAACCAGCTATATAAATACAGTATATTATTTTGACATCATTAAAGAGCAATGATATTTTAATTGCATTGCTGAATTTTCCTCTTGTTTATTACTTCTAGTGTAATGTATGTAGAAGGGAAGGAAGGAAGGAAGGAAGGAAGGAAGGAAGGTCTAATGTTCTGATTTCTTAAAGTTAAGCCAATTTATCTTGGGCTCTGGGGCTGCCAAGCTTCCTTCCTGTATTCTTGTGACCTACTGCTACAAAACTTGCCTGACACCTATCTGGACCCACCCCTATTGTTTTACAGTAAGCAAAGCCAGAATTTTTGAATTATTTCCTGTGAAATGTGGTCATTGTACATCACTGATTTTCTTCTCTCTCTCTTTTTAGAATAAAATCTTTGTTCTGGAAAAAAGAAAGATGCAGGAATACCTGTCTTCATATTTATTTATTTATTTACTTATTTACTTACCATACTTAAAAATCTATTTTTTCCAGAATCTAAGATATAATAGAAAAGGTGTGGCTACTATTCTGTCCTTTGTTATATGTTAATCATTGTTTGGACTATCTCTTTGACTCCGAGAGGAAAAAGCATAAGCAGAACTTTCTTTCAAACTGAGCACAATATTAGCCATACCTTTTGCTTCATATCTTAGATTCTGGAAAGGTTAGGTTTTTAATAAATAGATAGATAAATTTTAAAAAAGTAAATAAATCTGACAATATATAGATTACAACATCCAGGGAGATAATTGAGCCTCCATTTGTTGACATTCACAATCATATTGACTTGATCAGAATTGGAGGTAGGATGATCAGCTTTATTTAAATGCACAGTGTTGAGTTATTTTCTCAACAAGAAGTGTTGAAATCATCTCTTCACTTAAATGGAAAATTAAAAGTAGATAATATCTAGATCACCCAGCTGGAACACTTCTCCAATTTCATTTAATTTCAAGTTTACAATTTAATCACAAATAAACATTAAAGAGATATAATATTCTGACCAAAGCAAGATAACACTATGAATTATGCTTATACAATTCCAAAATAATTGAGTGAATGTTTACAGATCACTGAATTGTGATAAGTGTTGCAGCTGGAATTTAGAGAAAAATGTTCAAAGATATAATGAAACAATGGATTTCCTTATTTCACCTGTTGAGGTCTTTTAGATTAAACATATATTTTACATTTACTGCACATAGGATACAACATTACTACTCAAGTGCCAGACTTTAAAAGGTAGAAATTTAGCATTATTCTCTCTGTCATCGAAAACAGGGTCTCTGCAATATTTATATTACATTTTTAATAAAAAATAACAATGCTATCTGACTATATTCAGTCTTAGAATTTCTCTGCAGACATACAGATTTAGGTTCGCTTTCAACAAGTTGACCAGATTCTGACCATTAGAGAATTCTGTGTGCCTCTGTGTATATTTGTATCTCTGGGTGTAAGAGTGTGTTTATCAGAGAGGGAGAGAGGAAGTACCCCTGAAGTATTTATTATATGAACATAATGTAATAAGTACTATCTTAATAAGAGTACTATGAACAACAACAGTAATAACCAAATAAATGTGTTTGGGGATTATTATATGTGTTGGACCTGGTCTTTGGGTGTTAAGTGAATTTTGTTGTATGGGTATACTGTGTATACACGCACAATGACAATAAACTTATTTATTATTTATTTATTTATTTTATTCTTAACCAATAATAATTATATATGAAAACAAAATTTAACATACCCCTGTTTACAGAATCTCTTGATATAATTAGTGGGAAGGATGCATCTGATGAACATCCGCAAGGGCAGTGATATCTGGTTGGAGTAGGGGAGGTAGGGGAGTACACTCAGTACAGGAGGTGAACAGGAATATTACAGGAAGTCCTTGCTTAAGGAATCTAATTGGGACTGGAATTTCCATTGCTAAA
The DNA here is from genome assembly GCA_012654045.1 of Ptyas mucosa. Classification (NCBI taxonomy): domain Eukaryota; kingdom Metazoa; phylum Chordata; class Lepidosauria; order Squamata; family Colubridae; genus Ptyas; species Ptyas mucosa. The sequence goes on along the minus strand of WNWU01000017.1, from coordinate 16,477,082 downwards.
CAAAATAGTCCCCATTGAAACTTCATGTGACCACACCGCTTAGCAATAGCAATTCCAGTAGTCCTGATTGTGGTTGTTAAACCTCACATTTCTCCTGCCCTGCCTTGCTTGCCTCCACTTCAACTCTCTGCCATCTATCTCTCCCCCCTGCCTCTGTTGCTTTGGCTATCCTACCCTCTACCCTTCTGCTACTCTGCACTCCACCCTGCACCTTCCTGAGGCCAGAAGCTGCCTGGTGAAGGGCTACTCCGGGCACATCTTGTCAGCAGCAGCAGGAAGATGACAGCGAAGGTCCGTTGGGGATGACAGGGGTGGCAGCAAAGGCAGTAGAGTGCAGAGCGGCCAAAAGGGCTGAGATGAGGGGGAGATAAGTGGGTGTGAGACATTGGAAGATCTCCCTATGGTTGTAAATGGGATTGGATTGCCAAACACCCAGTTTTGGTCATATGACCATGGGGGCGCTGCAATGGTTGTAACTTTCAAGAGCTTTCAATACCATTTGTTCAGCGTTTTCACAACTGTGAACTGTCACTGAACATATGGCCATTCTTCTTCCTAGCATTATTTCCATGTGATATGGTATGGTCATACTGAACATATGGTCATTAAGCTAGGACTTACTATACATAAGTATATCCTCCCTGGGACAGGAGAGAGGAGAATGAGAAGAGGGAGGGTGGAAGGACACAGACACACGAGGCAAAATATACTGGTAAACAAGGTCAGTAACAACAATGTTACCCAAGGCCTTTCTCACTGTCAGGTGACCAGAGGTGGGATCCAGCTGGTTCGGGAGAACCTGTTGTTAAATTTTTGCACAGTTTGGAGAACTTGCTAATTGCACCACTGGCTGGCCCCACCCCTCCCAGTCACTTCTTATCTCACCTCACTGGCCTTGGCCGTGGCATAGCAGCTGCTGTTCTCTGGCTCCCTCACTTGCTCGCTAGCTTGTTTGCCTCGACCATGTGGCCCCTGTGGCCCAGCCCACTTGCCTGCCTTCACCTCGGCCTCCCAAGCAGCCCAGCTACCTGCCTGTCTGGTGAGCCGTCCTTTGCCTGTTTGCTGGCACGAACAGCCTATTACATGGCCTTCCTAGGGCTCCCCGGCCTCTTACAGGTCGAAATGGAGGGTTCCTGGCCCTGATCCACCCTTCAGTGATGCAGTCTTGCTGATAACCATCTGATCTTCATGGGAGCATGGAACCAGCATGGGACTTTACAGAGACCCCCAAAAGATTAATGGACCACAGGTGACTTTTATCGACCACCTATTGACTCTCGACCAGTGATGGCTAACCTTTTCCGGACCGAGTGCCCAAATGCGTGTGCATGCACCCGAACCCCCAAACTACAAAGCGCATGCATGCACATGTGTCCTGCCCCATCCCCATGCCCTGCCCCCATGCATGCACCCCATTCCCATGCATGCACACACACCCCGCACATGCACGGCAGAGACCCCAAAACCAGCTGGCAGGCGGGAGGTGCATGTGCATGCATGGCGGAGCTGAACTCGGGCAACGGCTTGCGTGCTCACAGAGAGGGCGCTGCATGCCACCTCTGACACACATGCCATAGGTTTGCCATCACGGCTCTAGACATTTATTTACCCCCTTTTGACTCCTAGGCATTTATAAACCCTTTGGATCAGGGTTCAATATGAATCACCTTGGGAAACTCTAGTCTAATGCAGTAGAAACACTGACTAGGGTTTTAGTGTTTCAGACAGTTTGCCCAGCTCTAACCAAGTAATCCAGAGAGAGGTTGAGCCTTCTGTATACAAAGCTCAGGACTCTGACACTAAGCAATGTGTTCATCTTATTGCAAGATAAGGCAGGGAGGGTAACTACTACAATGTATGTTCCAGCCCAAACAGTCTAGCAATCTGGTTTTTAACTATTCCCCCCCCCCTTTGAAATAACTTCAACACTATATCTTGCCTAACCTTTACATCCATATACACAAACATTCCCAGAAGAAATTATTCATTTCCCATTGCATCCAGGGACTTGTATCTGTCAGGACCTGACCTTTAAAGAAAATAATGGAATGTCACTGCAGCTTAACTGCAGCCAAGGGGGAGCTAAAGACGCTTTCATTGAGGGGAACCCGTTTACCTTGGTGTCAGAGGTGTCACTTCTTGATGGAGAAATAATTACATCCGTTACCTTTACTGATACTGATCCATCTGGAGATCCCATCTTCACCCATCATTATCTTTTTTGGGGGGAGGGGTCACAGCCTGTTGTTTTTGCGACAATATAAAAGAACAGCCATGCCAGGCACATGAAGTGGAATCACACTCTGACACTCACACTCTCCAGTTGCATAGATTACTGCAATGTACCCTACAAGGGGCTGCCCAGAAGGTTCAGTTGCTACAAAATATCCTAGCTGCTCATGGGTCTTACCGGTGGACACATATTTACACCAGCTTTGGCTTCCTATCTGCCTCTGCTTTGGCTTCCTATCTGCCTCTGAGCGCAATTCACAACATTGGTTTTTTAACTTGTAAAGCCCTTGATAGCTTCAAAGCCAAATCTTTCCACAGGAGTCAGCCCGACAATTCAGTCATGCCAGGAGAAACAGGGGAATATCCCCATTTTAAGGAAGTTGGGTTGACTGAAGCCCAGAGGCATCGTTTTCCTTCAAGAATTGCACTCGGCCCCCAACTCTGGTCACCTTCCAGAAGCTTCTCAAAATGAAGCTCTTCCAGAGGTTCTATTTGGGGGCTGATGCTGGATGTTCTCCGAAATGTGGGGTGTAGTTTTTTTTTTCTTCCATTTTAGGCGTTGGTTTCTTTATCTTTAGCATGTACTGTTATTATTGTTTTGTATGTTGCAGATCAGCAGGAGTCCATTTATGATTGCAGCAGGGGATAAGTGTGATAAATAAATAATCCAGACACTCTGGCTAATTGAAAGATACCCAGTAAGTGCTTCATACATTTAGTTTCAGGAAAGGAAACTAACAAGTAGGAAGGGCAGCCCAAGGAACCTTATTTTGGATGTGAGAAGAATTTCCATTCCACAAATGCTGCAGTTTCCTATACCTTTAGCTGGGATTTATTATTATTACTATGATTATGATTATGATTATGATTATGATTATGATTATGGTTATGGTTATGGTTATGGTTATGGTTATGGTTATGGTTATGATGATTGATTATGATTATGATTATGATTATGATTATGATTATGATTATGATTATGATTATTATTATTATTATTATTATTATTATTATTATTATTATTATTATTACAGCCGCCTTCTTTGCTGTATGATAGAATTGTCTGCCTCTCCCTTTCAGCTGCTTGCAGATCAGCACCAGGCAGAGGCACAATAGCACAAAAATATCCTCCCTGGATGAAGCCAAGGCCTATCAGAGTCCTGCCTTTTCTTCTTCAGAGTAGCCAGCCAGATGCCTAACCCATAGGGGGTGCTTCCAAATCCAGGAAACTGTGAGCTAATGAGGGCCACACACAGTGGTGAAATTCAGCCAGCTCTATCCGGATCGCACAATCCGGACATCAACCCGCCCGGACGTCATCACATCCCGTTTTTCATCTCTGTGCATGCGCAGAAGGCTCTGCACATGCGTGGAGGAGGCACATGTGAGCGTAGCGAGCTCACGAGCGCTCTCTCATTTGTGAACTGGTAGCAAAGGTAAGTGAATACCACCTCTGGCCGCCCTCACTACTCAAGACATGGGCGTGCCACGGAAAAATTCAAAGGGTACTCCTCCCTATTCCCTCTCCCAATTTTCTTCTTTTTTAACTATATTTTTTTTCTTTGCAAAAATTTAATAAAGCATGTTTTAAAAAAGAGATGGCCCTGCAAGATAGCTAATGAACATTGTAGAAGTTTCTAACCTTAATGCAGCTGTTCCCTGCTCCAAGGAGAACCAGGAATTGGGATTCAAGGAGAGAGGAAATTTGCATCTTCTTTGTTCTCAGCAGGATTGGCTTGGAAAAAACAAACCCTCAAGAAACAGATTTCATGCAAAAGAACCATGGCATTCAGGCCCAGACTGGAGAACTGGTATCAGTAAAGCATAGGTAGCACCTTATTTGTTGTTGGGGTTTTTTTTGTTTTTTTTAAAACTTGTTCAGTTTGGGGAAGTTGTATATCTACTCCCATGTTCTGCTGTTATCTCTCTGCATATAGGTTAATGATTGCTGGCATGGATGGCATGTAGTCTTCAACCCCAAATAATTTGTTGCAGTTAAGCTGTCTGTCCAGTTCCGACTTTCTTGCTTTTGTTAAAAACAAGAAAGCATCTTTTTTCTTTCTCTCTTAATTCAAGATGGGGTTTTGTCCTTGGCATCATTATGTAGTCCAGAAGTGCTTGATTAACAAAAAAAGAGTAGAGCCATGCATTTAAAACCTCATTTTTGGAGGTTTTCCTCTTCGGCCCCACCCAGGTGAGGAAAGAATCTTCCCATTCAAGGACAGAGGATGGCACAATAACTTTTTGCTCAGGGGGAACTTATCTGTTCTGCCCCAGCTACGGACCCCAAAGAACGCAGCACACACAAAGTCCGTTCAAACCTTAGTTTACTGAATAAACCAGTATTTTACAACAACGGCTATTAATTAATTGCAGTAACAGCCACCAGAATTCAAAGAATAATAACTGAAAGCTTACTATGGTTGGCAGAATGCCCAGAAGCAATTTGCAGGAAGCTGATAAGATAAGCAAGACAAGACATGAAGGTATGTGAACTAAGTTGTTCCCTGCAAATTGCTTCAGTCGGCGTTCTTCCTTAAATAGGCTAAGGGAGTGGCCAATTAGCCCCAAGCCTTACTCCTGAGGAGACCTCCTCCTGAGGAGCCACTCCTGCCTTTTGGCAGCTCTGCGCATCAAGAAGAGGCTCCTCCTCTTCACTTAAGGGAGCTTCTGGAGGTTCTGAAGGCCTGGCTGAATCCCCACCTCCCCACCTCTGGCACCATATCTTCTCCAGCCTCCTCATTGTCCGACTCGAGTGCCAGCTGCACAGGCTGCTGGCGCAGCATCACACCAGCCTCCTTGCTGTCTGAATCAGCTACTAGTTGCACAGGCCGCGTACGGGCCACAACATTATCCATCTGGAAGAACAGCCACCTTATTTGGTCAAGTGGAACTCAGGAAGAGGAGATACAAGTGGAGCATGTCTAGCAAAGGGGTCTGGCAAACTTAGGTGGATATTGATGAGGGACAGTCCCCCCTTACTCCCTGCCACAAGTGCTCACAAGAGAAGATGGAGATATATCTCTATGTTGTTTCCCAGCAACTAGTATCTGGAGACATGCCACGTACAGACTGATGGTGCCCCGTAATAGACCTGCCTCCTTGAACTTATCCAGTCCTTTATAGCCAACTATCATCAAGATCTATGGTAGCAGGTTGATTATGCACACCGTATTTATGAGATTCCCAGGAACATTTTTTAGTTCAGACTTTATAAGCTGCTGGTCAAATTCAGTCAAGTTTATGTTCTTATGTTCAATGACTCAGAGAAGTTATAAATATATATGCATAAACAAACCTGTTTCAAATCTTTGAAGCAGACTTTTGAGGAGTAGGGTTCAACAAGAAACAAACCTTATTTTCTCCTAAGAGCATTTGAATTACTTACAGATAATAACTGAAAAAATATCGCCCACTATTTATAATAGTTCAATGCATCTCAAAGACTTAGCATGTGGTGTAAATGATTTTACTAAGAATAGTCAGCAGAATTTCTTAGTTCTCTATATCTGTATGTATTGAATTTTAATTGCCATCTTTGTTCGCAAGTATATATTTCATGTATTATATTTCTTTTAACTGTTCCTTTCATTATTTTCACATTGCCTATGTTTTAAAACTCTCTCTCTCTCTCTCTCTCTCTCTCTCTCTCTCTCTCTCTGTGTGTGTGTGTGTGTGTGTGTGTGTGTGTGTTTCGGATGTATCTCTAACTGATAAACTTGTTATCTCTCTTGCATATGTATGTGTGAAAGGAAAATTAAAGTAGGAGGATGAATTTGTGGGACAAGTAATGGAGAATTAAACCTGAATGATGAAGGGATTCAGATGTTTTTCATAGATAATAAGTAGAAGTACATACATGACTGGCTGCAGGGCTTTGATTCACTGGAATGTTAAAAGAATAATACAATGTTTGGAATACTTTTATTTTATTAATGCATTGTTTTATCTTATAGGCTAAATAAACCGATTTCTTAAACTTAAAGAATTTTAAGTGGTTTTCTTGCTTCCACAACCCACAGTGTCTTCTGTCAGTTGTCCCAAAGGTGCTTTTTCAAGAGGCAACTGAACTTTCTGGATTTCACTTTTCATCTTCTTCCCCACTAATGTTTTAATGCTATTGGCTTTGTTCCCTCTTGACTGTACTGTGGGAAAATTCTGTTTGAAACATCTGTTCACCTGTTTTGTGTCACTTGGAGGTTACTTTACGGGAATTCTTGAGGCAAAGCTTCTCTCTGATCCACAGCTAATATATATTTTGTTGTCTACTCACAACCTCTAATGGACACTTTGTGAGGTCATACAACTACCCACATGTTCCTTGGAGATTCAGCTGAGTTGGTGTGTAGTATGTGCATGCAGTTATAGTGGGAATTTTAAAAAGTCAGAAAAAGTCGCTAAGTAAATTATGTACAGGTAGTTCTCACTTAACAATGGTAATTAGGATCAGAATTTCCTTTGTTAAGTGACCCGGTCACATGATTGGGCCACTTAGCAATGACAGTTCTGGCATTTCTGCTTGCTATCACTAAGTGAATCCCATAACATTATTAAGCACAGATTTGGAACTTTGTTACTATGTATGTTGACAGCAGCAAGACTACTGTATGCGCAAAAATGGAAAGACACTTTGATACCTACCATGGGAGAATGGATGCAGAAGTTGGTGGAGTTGGCTGAAATGGCAAAACTAACTACTCCGATTAAAGAAAAGAACATAAGTACTTTTGTTTCCACATGGAAACCGCTTCTGAATGTTGTGCTTGATGTGGATAAAAATGTAACTTTGACTTTTGAGTTTTATAGATTAGATTGATAGATCTTTATAGAAATGACTTGTTCATATTATTATGGAAAAACAAAAAGCTGTGATTTGATGTTAATGCCCTATTTTCTACTGCAACAGAGAGAGTCAGAAGTCAATGCTTCTTTTTCTTTTCTTTTCCCTACCTTTCCCTCACTTTCCCTCACTTTCCCTTCCCCTCTCACTGCTCTTTTATTTACTTTTGTATTTTGCATTTTATAATACTTTATAACTTACTGTAATAAAAAAAATGTTTGACTGATGTCTCAGAGTCATTATTTGCAACCTCCTGCTAGCTTCCCCAATTAACAGTACTTGTTGGAAGACAGCAGTGAAGGTTACAAATGATGATTCTGTGATGTTGCATCAGATGCTATGACATTGTACTTGTGAGCTAGTAAACCACGTGCTTGGATCATGATCCTCACATGACCATGGAGATCCTGTGACCATTGCAAGTACAAGGACTGGTCCTAAGTACCACTTATTGAGCACTATTTAGGTTGTGACTTGTAAGTTCGAATGAAGCAAGGACCACCCGTATTTATGAAATCTCTCAGAATTGAGCTCAACTCCACAGAGAGTTGATTTACCATATATTTTAGAAATGGCTCTAAACCAAGAGCTACAATTATGTTTGCCATCACCAAAAGAAAAGGGGGAAAAAGTACTTTCATTCTTTCAGTCATAAAGAACTTTATTAGGTCCATAAACAATAAATTTCTTGACAGTATTCACACTCTTTTCTCATCTAACCAGTATTTTATGTTTGTATTATACACTGAAATATAACTTAACAAAACAAAAGCATTATAGTACACACTAAACCTGCTCAAACTGAAATTCAAAAGTTATGTAATATTTTTAATGCATAACCTTCAGATAAAATCATATGTATAATGAATAATAAAAGTCTCTCCAACTCTATTTTTATTGGAACTGCAATAAACTGGAAGGGCAATTTTAGACCTTTTTTTCTCTAGCTATAAATTTGATGAAAATTGCTACCTGTCTCCATGTTAGGAAGGAAGGAAGGAAGGAAGGAAGGAAGGAAGGAAGGAAGGAAGGAAGGAA
>WNWU01000017.1:16409928-16468962 GCA_012654045.1 Ptyas mucosa | reverse complement strand
GAAGGAAGGAAGGAAGGAAGGAAGGAAGGAAGGAAGGAAGGAAGGAAAGAAAGAAGGAAGGAAGGAAGGAAGGACTTTCCATAGCTAATTAGGGGCTTTTTTTTCTGCAAAGGGAAGAAATAAAAAAAATAGGTTTTCCCTACCTTTCTGAGAAAGGAACAAGAAGAGATAAATGAAATCAAAGTGAAGATGAGCAGACAGAAGGCTGCAGACTTGAGCTGCACTATTTGTGACATATTTGTGTTCTTTTCTGAAAACAACCTGGCATGTGTTTCCAGCAAATGCCAACTTTAGTGTAACTTGAAGACAAGTCAGATGGATTGGTAATGATTTGCACCCTTCAGGAGGTAAAAGAAAATTAAAACTTCTCAGAGTAAAGGAAAGGTTATGTCAAGTGCCAGGAAAACCAGGAGATCTAGGCAGTTCAATTGAATATAAAGATTTATAGGCTCTCCTCAAGAATCTGACCAACTGGCTGTTAAGGGAAGTGCACAGGAGATAAGAGAGGCACTCAAGATGGGATGGACTTAGATCTCTTGTGGGTGGGCAGGGACTTGTGATTTATGACACGTTTGACCCCTCCCTCGGGCTCAGCCTGGCCATCTCTTACAGGGTACTACAGTAGGAGATGACAAAGGAAACACATTTCTATAAAGAAGACAAAGAAAAGAGTTAGTTCATTGAGCAAAAGTGCTTACCTAAAGCAAGACACATAGAAGATACTCATTATGCTGGAACTTAGAAACATATTTCAAGGCTAAACAGAAGGAAAAAAAGAGATATGGTGAAATAGAGTCAGAATGGTAGGTCCCTGAAGATGCAACTTCACTCTGCAAAAAAATAAAGTTCCTTCCTTTTACTTTTAACAATCATGGTCTCTGATCCCTTCAAATAATGTCCTAAAATTTTATTTCTTTTCATTTTTCTTTGTCCCTTATCACAAAATTCTTCAAAGCTTTAACAAGCCTCTTTTGTATATCCAATATAGGAAGATTACTTTCTTTCAGGTCACGTTCTTGATTTATTATTTGTATATCCTTTTTAATTATTAAGATATTAGTTGATTTCTTTTGTATGTCCAATGTAAGCATCTTTTCCCGTATCGTTCTTGTAGCTTGTCATTTTAAATCCACCTTCAAATCAGACTTGTCCAGAAAAATTGTTCCTCTTCCACAACATCTTTTAAACATAAAATCTATAAAGGCAGATACTCTTAAAATTAACTTCTGACTCCATTATTCAAAGCTATCATTTAATATGTTGAATGTTAAAATATTTTGCTCCATTCTCTATTAGTAACTCAAATGTAAGTGTTCTTTTCCTTTAATTGTAATCTTTAGTTCTTTCTAGTGTTCAACCTTCAATCTTCCATCTTATCACTTTTTTAGAAAAAGAATTCAAAACAAAAGTATTTTGCCATGGGAAGGATTCCTATAATTAATTCCAAAATCTTATTTCAAATTTATCTGGACCCTTAGTCTATTTGAAATTTTCTGAAATCAAGTTTTTAACCACCCTTCTGCTGTTTATTCCAGAAAAAAATTAAGTCCTTACACTTGTACAGTATTTAAAACTTCTTCACTAAGGATTGAAGGGAACTCAACCAGTACTGTAAAAGTTCTCAATCTAAAGGTTCTTAATGGCTGAAAAATAAACTAGCAAAAATGATTAGAAAAGGAAGTATGTGAAAGCAATGTGCTTAAAGGTATGACTGTGGGTTGAGGTAGATGGTTATTCCCCTATCTCCCAGAATTCTAAACCTATCTGAAACTCCTTCTTGTGATCACCTCAGAAGGAACAACCATCTGGAGTACCGTACTTATGTGATTTCAAGTCTTCTGCCTCTTCAGAGGGCAATTATAAAAGAGCTGGTCTATTCATCAGCTCTTCATTCCACAGTGGTTGTTGGCTCTGCTTTTAGCACTGCTGGCTTCAGTTTAGCACTGCTGGCTTCAGATCACTCCAGGAAACTCTTGATTTTGTTTCCAACAACCTTCTTTTTCAGATGGAGAACAGCATGAGCGTTACCAGCCATACTCAATTTGCTGGTTAAGTAAAAAAACAATGAAGACTTCTTTGAAACTTTTTTAGACTTTTTGCTGAAAGAAGGAAAGACTGAACTCATAATTTATAGATTTGGGCATTAAAAATGATAAAGTAGGAGGGAAAAGAGTAAGATGGCAATCATTTGATAGAAATAAAGGTGGAAGTCAACATTCTGTTTCTTTCTTTTTTTAATTTTTCTTATTTTCATGTTCATTTTTTTACACTTTTTTGTGTTTAAGAGTCGAACAATTTTTTTTAAAGACCCACACTCAACTTCATACTGGTGAATAAGAAAGCTTTGAAAGTAATGAAAAGAAGTACCAGTAGTAGGATCTCTAGAAGAAAGTGACCAAGATGTTTAAGAAGGGTTAAATGTCAATTCTTTGTGTTGAAAATATATCTAGGTGAACTTGACACAAGTCATTGGGACTTCTTCTATGGTTATTCCATTTTGGTCTAATGTTCATGTTAATTTGATTTTAGATACGAGAATAAAACTGTAAAGATGTACATGCTGAATTATGAACCAAAACTAAATCTAAAGAAACTAGATTTGGAAACTTTTTTTGTCCTGGGAAAAATATTGCCACCCTGGATTTAACATCTTGGATTGAGGACATGTATTCATTCTGCCTTTGAATTACTTCTTTACAATGTAATGGAAAGATTGAGCAATATTATTTTGCATGGTCATGATTCAAAAATTAGTTGCTTTTATATACTGTAGAAGTAACACAATAGCTATATAGGTTTCTTCTTTTTTTTTCTTTTTTGGTTCACTTTTCTTTTTTCTTTTTTGAACATAGTGTTTTGCATGTATTTTTTTCTTTTTATAATATATAGCAATAAAAATATATTAATTTTTTAAAAGACGTCAGCAGTGTGATGTGACTGCCAAAAAGGCAATGATAGTTTTAGATTGCATCAAGAGAAGCATAATTCACTAATCATGGGAAATAATTGTTCAAATTTACCCTCCACTGGTCAGATTTTTACCTTAAATATTATTCCGATTCCGAGCCCCATGCTCTAAGAAGGGTTCTATAGAAAAAATTCAGGGAAAGACATTCACAAGAAGAATGCAAACTAAATCTTATAAATGTAAATGTTGAGCATGTTTAGCTTTGGGAAGAGAAAACAGGGCAATATCTTTGAATATCTGAAATGATATCAGACAGAAGATTAAAACCTGCTTTTTTGTTTTTTGCTAGAAAAATAGATTAGGTTACAGGAAGACAATTGTAACTATCAGAAAGAACTTTATAAAAGTAAAAGTATTTGGACAGTTGAATGAATGACAGAGAGAAATGGGCTCTTCCCTTTGTTGGATTCAACTGGAGACCAGACAGCCATCTGTCAAGCAAACACCTCTGATTTAAGAAGTATTGTATCTTTTTAAGTGATTAAACAAAAGACACTAAGTCAGGACTAAATTTTGCTGCTGCTCATGTTACTGACATTCTAGAAGACCTAACCTCAGTAAGTCTCCAAGAACTGCAGCATCCATAGTTAGGCCAAGGTAACTGAATAACCATACACGATCACAGGCATGCTTAATCAATCAATCATGAATAACAGTAATGCCAAATACTATGAGAAGCAAACTCCAATAAGCACTTGAGTAAGGTATCTTGATCATAAAGAAAAAATGTAAATAGCTATTTAATATAATGTAAATATCTAGATGGCACACCAATCAAATCAATCAATCAATAAAATTATGAAAGACCAACTGCTATAGCTATTTATATTCAGGATCAAAGCTGGAATTTTATCTGAGGCACTGTCTCATTCTAATGGGATTGACCTGCCCCACTTGCGCCAACAGAAGAGGTCTTCTCTGGACCCCATCAACCGAGAAATTTCATCGAGCAGGGTCAAGGAGAAGAGCCTTCTCTGCTGTGGCCCCATTCCCTGTAATCTCTTGCCTCCTGAGATGAGATTCCCTCCCCCCCCCTTTGGCCTTCTGGAAGTACCTAAAAACCTGAGTCTGCCAGTTGACTTGGGGCTGGAGGTAGCTGACTGAGACAAATGTGCACCCTTGTACAATCTGTACTCTTAATTTTATATATTCTTTCCAGGGGTGCTATTCAGCAGGTTCTGACAGGTTCTGGAGAAGCAGTAGCAGAAATTTTGAGTAGTTCGGAGAACTGACAAATACCACCTCTGGCTGGCCCCAGAGTGGGGTGGGAATGGAGATTTTGCAATTTCCTTCCCCCAGGAGTGGGGAAGGAATGGTGATTTTGCAGTATCCTTCCCCTGCCACGCCCACCAAGCCACACCACACCCACCAAGCCATGCCTACAGAACCGGTAGTAAAAAAAATTGAATTCCACCACTGATCCTTTCTATTATTAAGTGAAACATATGTGTGTCTGTGTCTGTGGGGTTGGAATGGTACTCGGGCCTCCCAAATCTGCTGAAGCAATTTAAGTTTTGAACAGAGAACTCAATATTTTAGGGTTTCTACCAAGTTGTGATTAGGAAGAGCTTGCTTTAGATTCATTGATTTCAGCAGGTCTATTTCAATGAAATAAAAGGTAATTATAAGAGGAATACCGCTTGGAAAAAAAAATCTGTAAAAAGAGAAATTGATTAGGAGCCTCCCAGTCGGTACTGAGTCTTAGCTGCCACCTGGATAGACTTTCACCAGGATGATCCATCCTTCACTTGATAGTTTATGTCTCCCAGTGGAAAAGAGAGGAACTAATTAACTAAATCAGAAATCTCCAGCAGTAGCATAGAGAAGCCAGATTGCCAAGCCACGATCTATTGACAGGTTTATGGTACAGGAAATCCTATATCTAAAACAAGATGATTGTATTGTTTGGTTTAAATCCTGCCACAAGGAAAACCATCTTACTTTCTTTCTTACCCTACAGCACCCCAGCAGATACACAACCCACTTCAGGAGTGTCTTCGTAGCCTACCTGTGGAGGCAATTGGTTTAAAGCTTCAGGCTGTGTTGTAATTGTCTCTGCATGATGGCCCTCATACCAAAACCAGGTGTAGATGACTGAAGGAAGAAAATGTCTCAACATCACTCACCCAGGGAGTTCATTACAAGCTCCTTGGCCAGAACTAAATCCTAGCAGGGCTGCCAATAGCCTTGGTCTCATAATATCAAATGAACGTGTCACATATTCAGGCACCATTATCACCTTGCAGGCTGACAGCTCCTGACAGCCAGGGAAATGCAATGTTGTCAAGGTAATGCACAGTGCAGTGGTAGCGTGTTACCTGTTAGGTTAAACTGAAGAAGGAAGAGGGGAAAAAAACACCCCAAGTTCTATGTTTTTCAAGAAAGCTGTGGCCCCTTAAAAAATTACTGTATGACATCCACCAGCATCCCTCATGACAGTCCATGCTGGGTAAGGCATTAGGCATTAATGCCTTAGGCATTAATAGCTATCAGCTGAAAGTACTACTTCCATGATCTAGGATTACAAGGATGAAAGGTGTATAAAGAATGTATATTCTATAACGTGCAATTTTTAAAGAACAGGCCAGATAAAATTGTGGTGATTCCTGTGAGAGGATTTTAGAGATGTGTCTATTGTGGATGTGTAAGAAAGATGGCAAGACATATACAGGAGCTGTTACCTAGGTTCTCCCGAAAAAGGTTTGCAATCTTTATATCCTTTCGAATCTGACATTGATGGTGGACAATCACGCAACATCTACAGGAACTGGATGTGGCAGATAAGCCAGATGTGCCTACACTTGAAGGAGAACACCTTGCATTAGTGACATATGTTCTACAATCAAAATGTTGGATTGCTCCAACAGAGCTACTCTTGGAGACAATCCCAAAATTTACAGCTGGTCCCATCTGTGGCAGTGCATGCGCTAAGGGTCATTTTTTAGTGGTGTTGCAGGACCCCATGGACACCTGATTCAAGGAGTTCCCTTTGATATACAAAGCGTCCCATGGCATAGATTGGAGTTCATTGTTAGGACTGCTTATTTCCCTACTGCCTATCTGCATTTTCAGCTGTTTCATGGCGCATGGATACATCTAATAATCATTAATTCTCTGTGACAGGGCCTTTATCGGAGAGAGAATGTCATAAGAGCTGAGGCAAACCTCCTCACTGTTATAGTTTACTTTGTAAAGTAGTGTGGTATACACTATTTTAATTGTTCTATATTAATATTGCTATGCTACTCAGAGCCATTTAGCTATGGGCAGCATCTACATCTGTAAAAAAAAAAGTAAATAAACTTTCCTTTGAACTAATTATGTAAAAGTCAGAATTCTAAAGTGTTTAAATGAAATGCTCACTAATTGGAAGGTGGGGCTGAAGATTTCTTTTCAGTCTCAGGGAAAGAAGAAACAGAGCACAGATGTAAGGGCACTGAACATGTTATTTGCGAACTCTAAACCAGAAGGTCACTCAAAATTGCTGTCATTCTAGATGTAACTTGAGCTGACTTGACAACAGACAAGCCTGACCCACTGATATTTTTTCCATTTTTCAGTAAGGGCACTCAACCTGATATCTTGGAAACAATACCTGGATCTTTTTTATTTAGTAATTATAGCAAGCGTACGTTGCATTTTTGGAAAAGAACACAACTGGAAAGCGACGATGGGGCATAATGGAACAAATAGCCGTGGAGATCATTTCAGCTCCTTTGTACTGCTAATGACAAGTCAATAAATAGAGGCATTATCTATATTTAAATGTGTGCCTTTTGATTACTCATTATCCCGGAAACCTGGAAAATTGGCACTTGAGCATGCCTCTGATCCCAAAGCTGTCTTGCAAAGAAGTCCAGTCTTGTTTATTAAAATGATATTTTAATCATTTTATTTTGCTTAGAAATGGGATGCCTGAGAGAAAACCATAAAAAGCTTACTGAGCATCCACATAGGAAATGAGAGTCTTTCAAACACAATCACCAGACAACAGTTTTTGAAAGTCGTAAAAGGTAAGTGATGAATTCCTTTCTTCATGAACTAGTTAGTTTTGCCAGGGCAAATTTTTTAAAAAGGCTTTTACAGGATTGACTAGTATAAATTCTATTTATGATTAGAGTCAGGACTGTTCCCCTGTAATCCAAAAAATATCTGGGGATCACTGAAATCATACAGAGTGATTTCCCTCACCATTCTCTCTGCAGTCCTAGGATCATCCTCAACACTATCATGGAGGGTCTTTCAGTCAAAATGCTGCAAAGTAAAAGTCCAGAATTCAAGCAGTGCTTGCCTAGTGGCCACATGGAAACTCCACTGCTCAGCAAAAAAATCAGGTTTACAAATTCACTTCCACTGTGGTTGTTAAGGAATCACCACAGGTTGTTAAATAAGACATCATATGATCATGGCTTTCATTTTTTTACTTGCTGGCTTCTTCATTGATTCTGCTTGTCCGAAGCTGGTTCTGAAGCACCCGAATGTCTAACCCTATCCCATGATGTAAATGTGAGGACTAGTCATAAAATTACTTCTTCAGCACTGTCGTAACTTTGGGCAGTCATTAAACAGGGCAGTTGTTAAGCAAGGTCTATAGTAGGGATGGGCAATAATTTTTCCTAAGCGGCCACATAAGAAACTGGGATTGTTCTGGAAGGCCGCCACCAGTGGTGGGTTCCTCCCGGTTCGGTCTGGTTCTCCCGAGCCAGTAGCGGTGACGATATGACATCACCGAACCGGTTCTGCCCCCCCTGCCCCCCGCCTCCCTGCCCCCCCGCCCCCTTGCCCCGCCCCCCCCACATTATTCTTACCTTTTATTTGGCCCCACCCCCAATCTATTGCTGCCTCCTGAGTCCCAGCTGATGGCTAGAGGGAAAAGGACTGTTTAAACTCTTGCCGCGGGGCTTCAAAATGAAAAAATATATGAGTAGATCAGTGCCTGCAAAAATAAATGGGTAGACTAGTGCCTGCAAAAAATAAATGGGTAGATCGGTACAACTCTGCAAGCAGATAAAAGCCTGGTAGACCAGTACCTCTGCTAAATCCTAAAGAATTGTCACATGACCATCAAGCCACGCCCACAAAATAAGTCACGCCCACAGAACCGGTAGTAAAAAAAATTTAGAACCCACCCCTGGCCGCCACCACCCCTCCAATCGCAACCTCCCTGTCACTCCATGCCCCCCATCCGGGCCCTGTCCCTGTCCCTGTCCCATGTCCTGTCTACATGGATGTACCACTCCCCTCCAACACTCCCCATTTATGCCACCCTGCTCCCGTTGACAGGGACAACTGAAGAGACGGATGTGGCTCATTGGCTGTAAAATGCCCACGTCTGATCTATAGCATCTAAATATCAGGAAGAAAGTTGTATTAATTGTTGCATTAAAAATAGTTAAGAGAGAACCTAAAGACAATGTATTAAGGCATACATTTATTGACAGATAAAAGAATATGCTTATCCATTGTGAAAATAAACTACTTTTGAAAATATGTATTTTCAGGTACTTTAAAAACAACTTATTTAAACTCCGGCTGTAATGCTGTTATCCAGTGTGATTCGTTACTAATTATAAACTCTTTGTGAATGAGTTTGCGGTACCCAGGTCATTTTGATATATGAAAGCATGGATAAAGAACCTAGAAAGATCTTTTATTATGTACTACCATAAATGATATATCTCATCTAAGAAATTACAGTAGCAGAAGCTAGGAAATGAAAAAGGGAAGGAAGATATTGTCATAACTATTGCACCTGACATTTAGCAAAGACATACTATAAAAATAATAAGTATGGGGAAAGGTTAATCAATATAAATCTACAAGTAGTTTCTTTGTTCTTTGCATTCAATTATACCACATTTCTGTGAATTATATTAAAGCACACTTACACAGGGTGGTGAAACAATCCCTAATGTTATTACCTTATCATTATCAAGAAAATGTCATGCCATGACAATGATATTTATTGCGCTGAAAAGATAATATATATATATATATTATATTTCCAGGAGTAATTAAACATGATTAAATGAAAAAAGAGTGCTTTACAATAATTCCCTTCCATCGGATTATTAATTATGGGTATACTTTCTAACTAATACGGCATATTTAATAGGCTGTTTTATTTAAAACTGCTTTCTCCCAAATTGTCTTCAAGATATGATCACGTTTTTTTCCCTACATATTAAATATTTAATATTAGTTCTCTGGGAAGGAGAATAAAAAATATAAGAATCTGGATGTTGGTGTTGCTATGGTGCTTTTTCTTTTCTTTTCAAAAACAGCTAGAACAATGCTTGTAAACAAATTCATGATTGACAGTTTGAGACTACAGACACACAGAGAGAGCTGTATTGAAGTCATATCCACCAGACCTTGACCAGCAGAAAAATATATCAGTAAAACATTTGTGGCCTTGATTGTCAAGTCCTCTTCAGTGAATGAATGAAGTCAGTGAATGGTACAGTCCATAAAGGGTAAATGCAGATCACATTAAGAAAAGCAATGGCAGGATTCCCTCCTTCATGATTTGACAGAGGAAAAGTTCCAATGACTTTTGTAAAGATGTAAGAGAAGAGGCTGGGGCAAGTGTGTCTGGGTGATTAAAAAGGCAGATTTACTCCAGGGGTGGGTTCTACTGTTCTGTTCCCCTTCCTCACACAGGCAAATGTAATACCAAGCACGCCTGCCAATATTTTATTAGGTAAACAGATTAGAATTCTTGGCAGACCAAGGTTTTGGCAGCAAACTGCCGAATGCCTGCCAAGATCATTTCCACTCCCATAAAGTAGAAGAGGACTTATCTTCAGTCCGTTCCAGGAACTACAAATTATCCACGAGACAAGAGTTTAGTCAATGTTCAGTCCAAAATATATCCAAGCCGAATTTCAGAGATCACAATGTGATTTGCAGGGTTTAACTTTGTCCGTCACAAAGCCTGAAGAGCAATCCCACCCACTTTTTTTCCTGGTGGGGTGTGGCTCCGTGACTCAGCTCAATCTCTGGCCCTCCCACGCCTTTTCCGTTGCTGCTCACGCTTCTCCCTCCGACGCTGCCTGGGATCAAGCCAGGGATCAATAGGGATCCTTGCTCCCTATTAATTGGTGCTACCAAAATGCCTTCCTCCTGGCACATCCCAGGCTGTTCCTCCTGGCCTTCAGATGGAACCTGAGGCATTGCCAGAAAGGAGGGTCATGGAGAGAGAGGCCTTGTCAGTTCCTCCCCATCACCTTCTGAGTCCTCTTCCTCTGTTAGGACAGGCTCAGGAGTCGGGGTCACAACATCTACTTACCTTTACTACCAGTTCGCATCGCGCCCGTGCACGCTCTTCTGCGCATGTGCAGAAGCTTCTGTGCGTGCACAGATCACCTATGATGATGTCCAGGTCAGTGGGCGGAGCCTCCACCTGTTTTATAACCAGTTCATGCGAACTGGTCCGAACAGGAGGCAACCCACCACTGATTTACTCCCCTGCCACCTTGCCCAGCTGAGAGATTGCAGACACCTCTATGGACATGCTACCTGATACCCAAATATACCTTTCTATTTTGATGACTTAAGCAATGCTGTTGACGTCCTATCCTGGTGCCTGGATGGGGAACAACCAGCTTCAACTGAACCCTGGCAAGATTAGGTGCTCTGCGTTTTGAGGCCCTCTGACTCAGGAACCATGCTGTCTTTGGTAATGGATAGAGTTTCATTGCTTCAAATGAACCTGGTATGCCACTTGAAGATCCTCCTAGATTCTCTCCACTATCTTATTAATAACACTGTTGATGTCTTTTAATTGTAGATTTTAACACATGGATTTTATTATTGTTTTTATTGTAAGCTGCATAGAGTTCCTTTATTGTGAAATGGGCAGCTTTATAATCGCTTTAGCATTTATTTATACCTCACCTTTATTATTATAAGTACCATATTTTTCGGACTATAAGGACTATAAGACGCACATTAGCTTAAGAGGATGAAAAAAAAAGTTTGCCTCTTCCCACAGCCTGGAACAGCTGATAGGCGGTATTCCTGGAGGCCGATCCAACCACCAATCAGCTGCTTGTGCTAAATCAGGTTGTGCAGAAGGTGACCAGGCTGTTTGCTGTTTGCTGCAAGGAGGCAAATTGCTGGGAGGCAGAAGCTGAAGGGTAGGGGCCAGCAGGTGGGCGTGGCTTCGGCAACATTCACTCTATAAAATGCACAGACATTTCCACCCACTTTTTTGGGGGGAAGTGCGTCTTATAGACCAAAAAATACAGCAATTCAAGGTGGCAAACATATCTAATACACCCCCCTCCTCCTATTTTCCCCAGAACAACAATCTGTGAGGTGGGTTGGGCTGAGAGAGACTGACTCAAAGTCACAAGGCTGGCTTTCATATATATATATTTATATAGAAAATATAAACTATATTTCATAAACAAACAAACCAAATACACAGTGGTGGGATTCAAGTAATTTAACAACTGGTTCTCTGCCCTAATGATTTCTTCCAACAACCAGTTTGCCAAACTGCTCAGAAAGTTAACAACCAGTTCTCCCGAAGTGGTGCGAACTGGCCGAATCCCATCACTGCAAATTACAACTATTTCTGAACATAGTGCTGGTGTGTAGTAGTGGCACAGTGATTAGAATGCAATATTGCAGTCTCACTCACTGGTGACTGACAGTTCAATTCTGACCGGCTCCAGGTTGATTCAGACTTCCATCCTTCCAAGATTGGTAAAATGAGAACCCAGATTGCTAGGAGCAACATGCTGACATTGTAAACTGCTTAGAGAGGGCTGTAAAGCACTATGAGGTGGCACATACAGTACGTCTAAGTGGTATTGGTATTGCTTTCCTGAAAGAGCTGTATATCCATGACCAAAAATAGTTCAAGTCATGATTCACACAGGCAGAGAGGAGGACTTGTACTAAGCAGGAACTCTGGGACGAATCTCTTCCAGAGATTCTTCCAGAGGCTCCGGAGACTGCCTTATTAGAGGCAACATTGTGGATGCTGGCTACAGCTGCAGCAACAACGCTGCCTACAAATGAGAAGTTTTCTATTTGTCTGGGCAGATGACAGCCAGACCTAAATGCAAACAGAGTGGTCAAGCCTCTTGTTTGACACAATAAAAGGTGGGTGAGGTGTTTGTGATTTCAAGCCATCCAACACATCAAATAGAAGCTGAAAGGAGATACATAGCAAAGCAGAGCAAACATCAGGAAATAATTCATAGGAAATCGAATAAAACAGAGCAACATACAAAAAAGAGACTAAATCCAGTACAGAATCTCAGGTGTGGCAGCTGTGAGCCCTTTGTCCTTATTAGAGGCAGCTTCAGAGGCAGCTAGTGTATATACCAGTGGGCAACTATGACCCTCTTATGACCTATGGACTTCAACTCCCAGAATTCCTGAATCAGCCATGCTGTCTCAAGAATTCTGGGAGTTAACTGGAAAAAAAGTTGGGTCCTTTTGTAAAGAGGTTTGTACTTGCTGTGTAGCTTCAATAGAAAGTTTTTTTAGTCTTTTGGTTAATGATTGGTGCTGTTTTGTTAAGGATACGGTTAATGCATCAATCTCTTGTAAAGATAATTCGTTCAGGTTCAAGGGTTCCATGTTAGGTAAAACGTTCTATGATTTTAAAAAAAATTACAAAAATTCATAGACCTGAGCAATAATTCTCCATTGTCTGCTACCATTTGTCAGATATATACTGATGGTCGTGCTCATTCAGTCTATGAGGAAATTATTTAGGCCATACAGCTTCAGGTTTAAAAGTTATTTTATTATTTACAAATATACAATAATGAACAGGGTGTCCTGTTGCATTTTTTTACCCTAACTGTATGACTCAGAGGTTGAGAGGAAGAGAAGTTCACTGTTGTCTTGCTGAGATGGATGGGAAGAATTAGGGAAGATATCCAATTGATTTGTGGGTATGACTCCAGTAAGGAAGTTCATTGGTTTATACAGTCACATGGGATGTCTGTAGACTTAGAAGACTTAACCCCTTCTGGTGCCTGGGGCATCATACGTAGGCAATATCTGACATTAATGTCCACAAGTCATAAAGGGGCCATAATTACCCACCCTTTGTATATAGTGAGGCCAGGGGTGAAATCTCAAGCGGTTTGCTACCGGTTCCCTGGCCGTACATGTGCAGTACGTGCTAAAAGGAGGCTTGGGAAGGTAAGTAGAACAGCGAGGGGGGGAGATCAGCTGTGACATGCAGTTTAGCTTCGCTAGAAAGCAGGAAATCCTGCTTTCTAGCAAAGCTAAACCACATGGTACAGGTAATCGTTGGATAGTAGCTTTTTAAACTTTTTTTTGGTACCGATTCACCGGAATTGGTAGTTTTTATCGCTACCGGTTTGACTGAACCGGAGTGAACCGAAGAGCCTTGGTGGCGCAGCAGATTAAAGTACTGTTAAGTAACACCAGCTGCCTGCAATTACTGCAAGTTCGAATCTCACCAGGCTCAAGGTTGACTCAGCCTTCCATCCTTCTGAGGTAGGTAAAATGAGGAGCCGGATTGTGGGGGCAATAAGCTGACTTTGTATAAAGAAGAACACCACTTAGGGGGGCCCGAAAGGCCTACTAAGCAGGTATATACAAAAGTATGAAAGCTATTGCTTAACGCATTGTAAGCCGCTCTGAGTCTCCGGAGAAGGGCAGCATATAATTCGAACCAATAAATAAATAAATAAAAAACAGTAGCATTTCACCCCTGAGTGAGGCCTATAGTGAGATTTAGCCCCAGGAGCAGTTTCCCAGTTTGTATAGCATCCCATTGCCATTATTCAGCTTTCCAGTTACATGTGCCTACTGTTTCAACTTTTGCCTAGTAGTTTTCAAAAATATCAGCATCACCATCACACCCTGCCTGCCCAATGGATGGGCGTTAGCAAAGCACATCAAAAGGAAAGAGGAAATACTATTAAGTGAAGATGCATGAGAAGCAACAGGGTGTGGCACAATGACTTTTTCAACAACAAAAGTCCTATCTAGCTACGTTAGAATTACAGAAAATGAGCCATTTTAAAGATTGGATATCCATTTGTCTAGAATAGTGTAAGGTATAAAGTCTCCCAAGGGCCTTGAGAGGGTCGGGCTAGAAAACCTCCAAGGTTCCTTCCAGTCCTATGAGTCTGTTTCTAAACCGAAAAACACACCTCCCAAATCTCTTCACCATTGCAGTTGCCTTTCACAGGAAGTACACAAATGACCATTTTGATTACACACGGACAGACGCAATAAGTGCAGGATTTTTTTATTGGTACCTAAAATAATGCGTAACTGATGCACTTTATAAAAGCGACAATGATACAGTAGATTGTATCCCTAGCTTTTCCTTCTTCCCTCTAGTACAGCCATAAGAAGATTGAAGTATTTACTTTTATTTTTGATTAACCACAACTTGTCATGTTGCGCAACTTCGATAAACAAGCCAACATCAAACCACAATTTATGTTTGGCTTGCCCCATCTAACTATAAATATTAACCACAGTTTAGGGCTCATCTCGATAATGATGGAAGCAAAGCTTCTAATCTCCTTGCAGGCAAATCAGAAAAGGAGTGGTAGATTGAGGCTTACTCTTACTGAGGCTTATTTAGAGCCTAAACCATGGTTTATCATTTATTTCTATGTTCATTCTTTTGCCGTCTTTCAGACAGAACAAGAACATAACTGTTAAAACAAAATGTCAACCTTTTTCCTCAGGTAACAAAAAATAAAAACAAAGTACAGCAAGAGTAGCAAACTTAATGAAGGGTTTTAAAAGTCAAAACCAGTACCTAGAAATGGACCCGGAAGCAAACTAGTCTCTAATGCAGTATGTGGGGCAAGGATGTAATCTGTGCTATTTTGGGGGTGCACATAACTGCCTGTGCTTCTTCATTCTGCACCAGCTGAAATTTCCAGATAGAGGTAGTCCTCAACTTACGACCATAACTGAGTCCAACATTTATGTTGCTAAGTGAGACATTTGCTAAGTGAGTTTTTCCCCATTTTAAGATCTTTCTTGCCACCGTTGTTAAGTGAATCATTGCAGTTGTTCAGTTACACTAGTGTTAAGTGGATCTGGCTTCCCCATTGACTTTGCTTGTCAGGAGATTGCAAAAGTGGATCACCTGACCTGCCTGCCCCCCCAGACACTGCAACCATCATAACCATCATAAATATGAAGCAGCTGCTTTTTTGATCTGAATTTTGATCAAGTGGTCATGAGGATGCTGCAATGGTCATAAGTGTGAAAAATGGCCATAGATCACTTTTTTCAGTGCAGTTGTAACTTTGAATGGTCATTAAATGAACAGTTGTAAGTCGAGGACTACCTGTGCTGTTCAGGGGCCCTTGTACTGCGCATGACAGTAATCCAATGTAGGTGACCAGGCCACGAGGTACCATGAGCAGAGCCTCCCAATAGAAGAATGGACACAACTGGCACACAATATGAAGTGTGCAATGGTCCTTCTAGCCATGACTGCCACCTGCTCTTTGACCAAGTCTAAGAGGACGCCCCCCACGTTTCACACTGGGTCTTTCTGGGGTGGTGCAACCCCATCCAATACCAAAGATGGCATAGTCTCAAGACGAGGTATTTCAGGATGCACACACTAAAGAATATTCTGCAATTTAATTACATTTAGAATTTGGTAACTCTTATTCATCAGCAGGATATTTAAAAGAGTCGAAAAGAGATCCCTCCCAAATACTAGTCCTCTGCCAATCCATAGACAACAGTAAAATTATAAAGATCAATCTTCTTTAAAATATCCCCATCCCTTACTTTCAAATTGATAATTATCATTTTTTTTAAAAGGTTGTGGAAGATCAAGAAAAAAATATGGCAGACTAAAAGTGGCTAACTGGGACCCACAACTCTGTAGCTTTTAGATTCCCAAATACTGTTCTTCCCAAACTCTGCAGCAAAACAGTGATTTTCAGCTGTTTGAAGAGGGTTTTTTTTATTACATGACATAACAGTTAATTGTTTATTGGTCCTCTTTTGCCTTTTGCTTCCACAACCCTCTAAAATAAAGGAAAATGTAATAGGGTGCCTGCCATAGTTCCCGCAACCCTCAGAAGTGAAAATTGTAACAATAATATGGACTTCAGAGTAAAGCTGTTGTCCATCCTTGAACTAAATAGATGCTGGAATTATGTAGGGTTTGTTTTGGTGGAGCACAATAAACAGGATGCGATAATTTGATTCCTAAATTAATTACCCAACCTCTGTCCATTTTATACGGCAGGAAACTTTACCCAAGTTTATTGCATAGTTTCCTGCCAATTTTTTCTGTGGCTCAACCAGAGAATATAACATTACATGCAGACGCTTCCTCAGACCCCAAGAGAAGAGATGAGAGCAATTAGTCACGTGCCTCACCTCAGCGGCTACCAGAATGTGCCATTTCATTTTAATGAATGCACCATGTATTATCCAACACGCTATTTATGAATCCTGATTTAGATGCTGATTACTGTTGTCACCAGCTTGACAGAGACTTCCTTCAGGGATTTTTTTTTTTTTGCGCAGTCTTTAGTTTCTATACTTCAAGATCACATCCCCACATTTATTTATCTTCAGTACATTTAGGGAGGGGGGGCAGGGGAGGAGGCTCCTTCCCGTTTAATTATTTTCAAGGCTGAATCCCAGAGACTTCAGTGAGATTAAACAGTCAATTGCTTTTGGATTGCAGCCCAAAACTTTTGTTTCTCTTCACTGAAAGATACCGAGGGGGAGAGAAGCACCAAATCCCAAAACTAAAATCAACTTCTCATCACGGGGAGCGGCCTCTGAGCATGTCATCCAGCCAAGGCTTGGCAGCCACTTTCCAAAGTCTCCAGCAACTCCTTTTCTATCAACTGCTGCTAGAGGCCAATAAAGGAGGCCATAAACTCTTCTGCAGGCGGATTGAATGCTCTTATCAATCAACTCTGGCTCTTTGTCTATAAGGTCAATATAATCGATGAATTACTGAGAGAAGAAACAAATAACCAAAAGAGGATTAATTGTGGTGGGTTTCAAAACCTGTCGCTACTGGTTCACTTGTGAGCACATATGTGCGCACGTGCGCAGAAGCATCCGGGCGGGTGGACAGAGCCTCCTGCCGCCGCTGCCGCTACCAGTTCGCCTGATCCAGGGTGAACCGATAGCAACCCATCACTGGGATGAATGGATGTTTTACACATGTAAAGTACAGGTAACTCTCGATTTACAACCACAATTGAGCCCCAAATTTCTGTTGCTAAGGGAGACATTTGTTCAGTCAATTTGCCCCATTTTACGAACTTTCTTGCCGCAGTTGTTAAGCGAATCACTGCAGTTGTTAAATTGGTCACACGGTTGTTAAGTGAATCTGGCTTCCACATTGAATTTGCTTGTCAGAAGGTCACAAAAAGGGATCTTGCCACCATCATAAACATGAGTCAGTTGTCAAGCATCTGAATTTTCATCGCATGACCAGAGGGATGCTGTGACGGTCGTAAGTGTGAAAAACGGTCATAAGTCACTTTTTTCTGCGCTGTTGTAACTTTGAATGGTCACTAAATGAACTATTGCAAGTCAAGGACCAGGAAAAAAAATTGGTTTCCTTTAATATAAGACTGTCAGCTATGGATTGGAGGCTATTAAATAGCATCCAAAAGACACAGAAACTTCTTACTCTGCTCCCTGGTTGATTGGATTCTTACAGCCCGGATTTGGTATTGCTGCTATCACTGCAATAACTGTTTAGATAGTGACTCAGCCTGATGCCTATTAGAAATGTTGCACTAAAGCTACCAGAATTCCCAGCCAGCTTGGTCACTGGTTCTCCTGCCAAGGAATTTGGAGAATTGCAGTGAAACATAAAGATTAGACTTTATTTTGAGGATTAGCTATACAGTATTTGCCTGTATTAATATATATTCATTAAGATAAGCTGCCCAGAGTCGTTTTCTACAAGATGGGCAGCAAATTAAACAAACAAACAAACAAACAAACAAACAAACAAACAAATAATCTTGCTCTCCTGCTCCTTGCATATTACTTCTATTCTTTTATACAGGTAGTCCTCGATTTACAACATTTTGTTTAGTGACCGTTCAAAGTTACAGCGGCATGGAATACACTTACGGCCGTTGCAGCATCCCCAGGGTCATGTGATCAGAATTCAGATGCTTGGCAACTGATTTGTATTTATGACAGTTGCAGTGTCCCGCGGTCACTTTTTGTGGTTTTCTGATGAGCAAAGCCAATGGGAAAGTCAGATTCACTTAACAACCATGTTACTAATGTTACAACTGCAGTGATTCACTTAACAATTGTGGCAAGAAAGGTTGTAAAATGGGGCAAAACTCACTTAACAAATGTCTCACTTAACTAATTTTGGGGTTAATTATGGTCATAAGTCAAGGATTATCTGAATAGGGATAGGCACATCAGCAACTCCATCCTACTCCCAGTGGATTTCTTTCCTACTAGCTCCTGGTCTTAATCACTACCACTATGTGCCTTTCTTATTTCCAGAGGTGGGTTTCAGCAAGTTCTGACCAGTTCTGGAGAACCAGTAGCAGAAATTTTGAGTAGTTCGGAGAACCGGTAGTAAAACCTTTGACTGGCCTTGCCCCCATCTATTCTCTGCATCCCAAGTACCAGCTGATCAGGAGGAAATGGGGATTTTGCAGTAACCTTCCCCTGGATTAGGAAGGGAATGGAGATTATATAGTATCCTTCCCCTGCCATGCCCACCAAGCCATGCCCACCAAGCCACACCCACAGAACTGGTAGTAAAAAAAATTGAAACCCACCACTGCTTATTTCAGTGATAGCTAACCTTTTTGCCATCGCGTGCCAAAAGCGGGGGGAGTGTGGTGGGGTCTCACACACACGCGTGCCCACATCCATAATTCTATGCGCCCCGCTACCCTGTGCTCCCCTTGCTTTTGGCATGTGATGGCACGGTGGGCCCAGTAGGCCTGTTTTTTGCTCTCCCCAGGCTCCAGAGCCTTTCTAGGAGCCTGGGGAGGGCAAAAACAGCCTTCCCCACCCCCCCAGAGGCCCTCCGGAGGCCGGAAACAGTGTGTTTCCTGACTTCTGGTGGGCTCAAAAGGCCCAAAAATCAGCTGGCTGGTGCATGCATGCATGCCAGAGCTGAGCTCGTGTGCCCACCAATATGGTTCCACGTGCCACCTGTGGCACCCGTGCCATAGGTTCGCCATCACAGGCTTATTTCCTCCATTCGTATCTGATCACCAGTTTTTAAACTAGTGTCTTCTGCCCAACATTCTTGCTTCTGTATCTCAGTAACTAATGACTGGGTATAATAAACCAAGAGACACTTCCACGGAACACTGAATTACAGTCCCCCACCCCATCCCATCCCCCTTTGCAAACCTTTACAGCTATTCCTGGAAGAGAAGATTGCAGAATTAGAGTTGAAGAGGGCTTTGTCAATGATTTAAACCCCTTCTACCTAGCAAAGCAATATCCAGCCAGGATGGGCTCCACAACTTCCAGGTCCCCCTGATGTTATGCAGTCTCCGAAGATCTTTATAAGGCAAACCTAAGTTTCAGCTCAGGTGTTGCGTCAGAGGAAATACCTCAATTCCACACAGGAGATACACTCTGTAAAAAGGAGACCTCCCACCCTCCCACACAAACACACAACAAGAAAGGATGTGGAAGTCATGTAAATCCCATACATGGGAATATGACATCATGTAACACCTGTATCTCTCTGAGAACTCAAGGGAAGATGGACCATGTATACCTGTCATATACAGCCATCTAAAGCATGAAGATCTATGAGTCTGATTCCTGGAAGAAGGTTTGACCCTCACAGAACACCATTTAGTTCTCTATACCTCATGAGTCTCATAAAGACCCACCTGGTCACAATGTGCCCTTATTTTTTGGAGTTGCAAAGCTTACAGTTTCCCATTGGTAGGGGTTTCCTCATGATTCTGCTTCCAACTTGGGATTTCTCCCCATCCTGTTGAAATACGACTGCAGAAAATACGACTTCAGCAATAGAGTGGTCAACGCCTAGAATGCTCTACCTGACTCCATTGTTACTTCCTCAAACCCCCATAGCTTCAACCTTAAACTGACTACCGTGGACCTCACACCATTCCTAAGAGCTCTGTAAGGGAGCGTGCATAAGCGCACCAGCGTGCCTACCGTCCTGTCCTACTGTCTTCGTGCTTGTGTGAGCAAAGCGTGATTGGAGTTGCCATCTCTCTATAAATACTGGTGGGGAGGTGGGGAGTGCTGGCTTTGTTGTTGCAAGCAGGTTGGTTGGCTGTGCTGTTACCTCTTGATTAGTAGATGGAGTTGATGGCTGTTTCGTAACATCCTGTGTGGCCGAAGTCCTAGCTGTATGCCTATTAGCCTTTTGTGTTGTAACGATCTGGATAATGGGTTGTGTGGTAGCATCCTGAGCTCTAGTGTTGTGACATCCTGAGTTCTATGCTGCAACATCCTGGGTAGTTGGCTGTGTTGTAACATCCCGGGTTTTGGTTTGGCTCCGAGTTTGAGGTCTTGCCATGTGTTCATGGCGTGTGTCAGTTTGCTTTGTGTGGGAATTGGAGGGGGGTGCAGCAGCTGGTGATGCCACTGTGGTCTTGTTAACTCTACCTAATGTGGTTCTAATTGTGAGTGTGGAATAAAATACTCAGGACTTTCCACATGCAGTGATGCTACTGATTCAAACCATGTTCCTCTGGAGTTGCAAGTGAAATGGATTTCTATTGATCAGAATGCCCATCTCATTTCGATCCTGGTGTTTATCCTGTCCTCTTGAAGCAAAAATGCTGTACTACTTTGCTGCCATTGTGCCGCTGTTTTCAATTACAAGGATACTTGTCAATTACCCTCGCCAATCATGTTGGGACTAAGTGCTCATAACTGTCTATCACTTGATATATTACAAAAGATCACTGTAACACATCTGGACGAGAATTTCTGTAGTTTTCCCAAAGATGCTTTTTTTTCTCTAAAAGGCAACTGGACTTTCTTGGTTATTTTTTTTTTCCTTTGAAAACATTTCATTCTCATCTAAGAAGTTTCTTCAATACCATTGGGACAACCATGATCTGGATGATTGAGAATCTCCATAGATACTTCTGTAGTTTGCACACCTGGAATAGGAGAGATCTGAAGCGCCAATGCATCTAAAGACCATGACTTTCAACACAGCTGCTGCTTGTTTGTTTGTTTGTTTGTTTGTTTGTTTTTGAGGCATAGTGTTGAGTCCAGATTCTTACTCCAATACGTCTTTTTTTTAAAAAAATAATTTTTATTAAGCAGTTTTGGTGTGGTTTTTTTAAACAAAAAAGAATCTTTTACAATTTTCTTCTTTTCAACAATTTTGCATCGGTAAACATTTCTTACATATCCATTTTTTTCCCTCTTATTTCAATTTATCCTTTATACATATAATTCTAATATTGATTTATTTACATATATACATATAGAAAACAATGTATACAATTTCTTTCCTATGATCTGCATCTTTTCTGTTTCCTCTTGTTTGTTACTGCATTTCCACTCCTTTATCTTCTCAATCACTCTTTTCTTGCCTTTTATCCCTCTCCTCTAACCATTCATACCATTTCTCCCATACTATATAATATTCTGTTTCCTCTTTTTCTTGTATTTCCTTTGTAAGTTTGTCCATTTCTGCACACTCCAAAACTTTTCTAATCAGATTATCTTCCGTTGATTTATTGTTATTTTTCCAATTTTGTGCATATATTATTCTTGCTGCTGTTATAATATGTAATAAGTCTTATAGACCTCACATATCACCTAAGCAAATGTGAATAATGATATTTTCTTGAATCACAATAAGTGCAAAATAGATTCAAATCCTTGACAGCAATAATCTCCAGGAAGGGCAATGTTCCATACAACCCAAAACACAGCACTGATTTTTTGAAAGGTGCAAAAGCAGGCAAGGTGAGGGATAATACCAAACGTATTTTGACATAGGATTACTGTACTGGCAAAGCACGTAGGGAGGAAGATATGTGTATGTGTAGAATGAACTACATACTACTGTAAGTATGCTTCAGAGTAATGATGGGTAGAATCTACTGGGAAATTCTGCATGATCTTACTCTGAAATGTACAGGTATGAAGGGGAATAATACCCATTTCCCATTAATTTAAAATAGCTTGGATATTGGATAAACTGGTGGATTATGGTCATAATTATCCTGTAATTGTGTCTCACTTTCGTAACACAGCATGTAAGAAGTGTTGATGTTTCTTTCAATAGATACAGAATAATAATTCATTTTTTCTCCTCTCCCCCACCCCCCTCTCTCTTTTTGCAGCACAGAATAAGAAATAGAGAAATGTCCTGATCTGGGATCTAACTTCATTTTTAATATTCCTCAAAGGATCATTATTGTTAGGCAATTCATGTATTAGATTTGATCTCCAAAAGCTCTTCCTTTAGGGAAATCCACACAGAGCATAAACAGCTCCTCCCGCAGCTCTGAAAACCAGTGCCTGGAAAAATGTTATTTCCTCTCACAAGGGGCCATCATTTGCACCAGTACTTTAAAATTAGATTCTCCCAATGTCATACATCTGGAAAGCTATGCCTGCTTGATAAATATTTTTCCGGCCACTGTTGTGCAATGGAAATTTCAGGTTGTTTCCTTATTGCTTCTCATGTGCTTAATGATTACCATAAACAAGAAAGTTTTGAATCTCAATAATAAGATGATTTCTATTCACGTTTTCATTTTTGTTGGATGCTTAAATATTTTTATTTCAAAATATTTTGTGGTGCTGTGAGAATAAAAATAGATACTACTCTCTTCATTTAATGAATCCGAATTTTCTACTTGACCATTTTAACTGCCTTTTTCTTCCAGTCAAGGCTAGCGATCCTTAAAGACTCATTTCATTTTATTTTGAGAGGATAGGTTTTAAGTCCAAAATATGAGGATTTTTTTAAAATCATCACAGATTTTCTTGTAAACAAAATATTGCTCTTCCCTATAGACTAGGGATATAAAACTGGCTGATCATGGGCCGGATATGTCACTCACAGGCCACGCACATCCCAGCTCCACGAAGGGAAAGAACGTCACAATACGTCACATGACGGCAATGTGACGCAGCAAGTTTGACATGACACCCGTGGCCTAGAGAAAAAATTGGCATTATCACATCCTTTTATCTTGGCATGAACTCACCCTAGTAACCATTTCTTATGCCTTATTCACATGACATTCTTAGCCCCAGCCAACATCTAAGTTATCCTGAGATGTTCCAGCTTTTTGGGCTATTTACCTGTTTATCCATAATTTCCTTAACAAAAGATGCATCAGATAATATGACCTATTGGCTGTTAAGAATAATAGATGCTCCAGCCCTGTTTATACTCTCCCAAAATTTACAGCCTTATACAGTACTTAAGTAATTGCCTCCTTAACTGTTGAGTCTCTGTCACACAAATGTTTAAAAATGGAGACACCCATTCACTAAGTAAAGCTGTAGAGACATTTTGGTCTTTCTGTAGCTACATGGACCTATAAGATGCTGAAAGTTGCTCATTACATTAACTATAATTCTAATAGAGTAGAATTCCCTTTGCACAAAGAAGGGGTGAGTAAATGTTGAGTAGCTGGGGGTGACAGCCAGTGGTGGGTTTCAAAAAATTTTACTACCAGTTCTGTGGATGTGGCTTGGTGGGCATGGCCTGGTTTGGTGGGTGTGGCTTGCTGGACATGACAGGGGAAGGATACTGTAAAATCTCCATTCCCACCCCACTCCAGGGGAAGGATACTATAAAACCTCCCTTACTCCCCACTCCAGGGGAAGGTTACTGCAAAATCCCCATTTCCTCCCGATCAGCTGGGATTCGGGAGGCAGAGAATAGGTGGGGGCGGGGCCAGTCAGAATTTTTTACTACCGGTTCTCCGAACTACTTAAAATTTCTGCTACCGGTTCTCCAGAACTGGTCAGAACCTGCTGAAACCCACCTCTGGTGACAGCCCTTGTGGTTGCAGTGATGACAAGAATTAGGTGGAGCTACAGAACACATTTGGGTGAAGTTGAGAATTTCCACAAGTGGTGAGTTATTTGTTGCTTAAAGCGTGCTATATTTATTCTAACAGGGCTTTTGTATTTCTCAGTATTAAAATGACTGTTCATTTGAAGGGTCACTGTTTTATAGATGCTTACTATTTGTGGATTTTGTATCATACCAAGAACATATATTTGCAGGATTTCGGTGGCTCCGCGCATGCCGAACGGATGCTCCTTCAGGAGCTCCAGTCCCGGGATTCTGTTTAGTCGTTAGAACAGCGAAAACCAGCTGTCTAGTGACTTGAAACTCTCCTCTTGGGGAAAAGGAGAAGGGAAGAGCAGAAGGGTCTGGGTAGAGCTCCCCTAGATCCCCAGGTTTTTCTTTTTAAGCCTGGGGGTTGCAGGATGAGAGCTCCCTGAAAGCCTTTCATCTCCGGACCCGGAATGATTCTGCTCTATGCAGAATGAGGCGTCATGTCCACACCAGCAAGCAATTTTAAGGATCATAAGAACTTCGACTTTGGATGCTGGCAGAACAATTCAGGAGAACAAAGAAATTGTATATACTGATCTTTAACTCCGTTTTAAACAACAAAGGGGGAATGGCGCCTGAGGGCATGAAAATGAAACTTACTATTGAAAGTGCTTGTTAACACTGGTAACATTGTTAAAGCTACTGGATTACACATAAAGAAAAAGATTGCAAGTGGAAGCTGAATGGAAAAGACTAAGGTATCGATTTTAATTAATTTTTATTTTTTAAACTTTGTGGAAAATAACTGGATTTACTGGCCTGACAGCAGAATTAATATAAAGTGAAAATTGAAATATGGCTGACAATAGAGCTGGAGGATTCTCATCATATGAGTCAGCAAATTTGCAAGCTGTGACTGTAAGGGTTCTTCAAGAACTTTTAAACTCTTTTACTTCTGTCATAATAGAATCAATTGAAAGAACCTTTCAAAAATATAATTTGAATAATAACAAAGATTTGCTGGCTGGAAAAGATGAAGAAATCAATCTGACTAATGTGACTCTGGAGGACAAAAAAGAGGTTGTCAGGATTAAGATGGAGGTTATTACACAGGATATAGAGGTATTGCCAGAGGCTTCCACGCAATTAACAGGAAAACAGCAATCAGACTCTTCACTGCAAAATGGCAAATATTGTGACAATCTTTGGTTTTATAGACAGAATCAACATTTAAGGGATGAAATGATTGATTATAAGAGCAGGAAGAGTCGGAACTGCGATTTCAAATTAGAGGATACAATTGTAAGAGGAGAAAGAGTCTTAAAGTTACACCAACCTCAACTTAAAACTCAAAAATTTTTGAAAATAAAAGCAGGGGGAAGAGCAACGCTGAAAAAGGGGGAAAAAATACTGAAGAGAAAGGATTGGAAAAAATATAGAAAGAAAAGAAGAACAGGAGATTAATTTTTTTTGGAGGAGGATTTTAGTAATAAATTTGAAAAGTTTATTGTTTTATTGAAGTTAAAAGGTTTAATTAAAATTGGATAGCTTTCTTAAACTTAAACTTATTGAAGTATTAAAATGGTTAATTTAAACTTTAATGGATAGTTTTGTAAAAGTTTTGAAATTTTTAAAATGTTCAATTTAAGATTATGGGATTTTTATAAGTTATATGTGATAAAAGGCTTAAGTCAGACATGATTTAAGAGTAATGATGAAGAAGTACTATTGAAGAGGAAGGATTGGGGGGGAAAATATAGACTTTTGAGGAGGATCTCAGTGATAAATTTGATAAGTTTATTGTTTTATTGAAGTAAAATGGTTTAATTAAAATTGGATAGCTTTTTCCAATTTATTGAAGTATAAATATTAAACTTTAATGAATAGTTTTGTAAAAGTTTTGAAACTTATATTTTGAAGGATGTCTTATTGATGCATTAAGAGATTTTAAAATGTCCAATTTAAGATTATGGGATTTTTAAAAGTTATATGAGATGAAATGTTTAAGTTAGACATGATTTAACAAATGGAATCTAGAAAGGGTAGGTTGATGGATAATTGTTAAAAGAGGAGTTAAAGAGTAAGAGGGAGTTTTGAATTCTGTAGTAAGTTAGCTTATTTTAGTTTATGTTTGTTAAATGTTATATCCTGTTTTTGCTCTGGGAATCGGGGGTGGGGGGGTGGGGGAGGGGGGTTGAAGGATTGGAGGGGATAAAATTGAAGTACAGATAAATGTATTAATAGTAAAGTAAAGAAATTGGGGGAAATGTCACAATAAATGAGATGATAAAATTAAGATATGACAAATATTGTTAGAAGAAGAAGATATAAAAATGTACTTAGATGATACATTGTATGATTGACTATGAATTGTACGTTTGTTTGATTATAAAATAAAAACTTTTTCAGCATAAAAAAAAACATATATTTGGCTTTCATACGTTCTTTTTCTCATGCCACTAAATATGTAACCGTTTCTAAGGACATGCTCTGAATTCTTTCCAACTATGAAGTGGCAAATGATTTATTACTACTTATTTATGTTTCACTCTTCAAAACCACAACAAATTCCCCTAAAATATGCCAGAAACACATTTGCAGAAGGCCAACAGAAAGAAGGAAAATTCTACAGGAGGGAGGGTTCATTGGACCAGAGTGTTTCAAATTGTGATACACAGAACCTTAAAGTTGGTTGGTTCCATGAGACACTAGGGGCAAGAAAAGGAAAGGGGAGGGGAGGGGAGGGAAGGGGAGGGAAGGAAGGGGAGGGGATGGGAGAGAAGGGAAGGGAAGGGAAGGGAAAGGAAAGGAAGGGAAGGGAAGGGAAGGGAAGGGAAGGGAAGGAAGGAAGGAAGGAAAGAAAGAAAGAAAGAAAGAAAGAAAGAAAGAAAGAAAGAAAGAAAGAAAGAAAGAAAGAAAGAAAGAAAATAAATCACATAAGCTGTGCTTGATCAAGGGTTCTATTGCTTGAAGAAGTTTGAAAAAAAATCTGCTTTAAGTAGTTTGGATGGGGAATGCGAAGGAACTAAGAAAAACTCTGAGCATAGATGAGCAGATTAAGCCTTTTATTGGTCCATATAGCTTGCAAATTTGCTCTTTTATAAATCTGTTCTGCTATCTTTGCACTTCAGCACACAAATCAGTGCACACATTATTCTGAAACGTGCTTCTTTTAATTTAAAAAAAACTCAGTACAATTGATCCAAGAAGATAATTTATTACTAAAATATACCTTCTTTTAGACATTGACTCCAGTCTTAAACCAAGATATTTGCCATGAGACATAACTGCAAATGATGTCTTCATCTATCAAGCCAAAATAGTGCCGAGGATAGTCAAGTCACCTTCTCACCTGAAGCAGATCCCACATGACATTTTGATAGTTTTTTGAATCAAAAAAGTGCAGATAAAATTCAGAGAAATATAAAAAACATAAAATAACAGCAAAGCCTTGGATTGCCAGACCTTGAAGTAATAATTTTTTTGCAGCAATTTTCATCATGCAAATGACCTAAATAAAGGTAAAGGCTGTAAATTGATTATATTATGAGGCCATGTCTTGCATAAATTACCATATAATGAATTTACCTATTAAATAGACATTCATAAAGAATGGGTAATGCCTCCATCCAGTTAGATCATTACAGTGTGGTTTAACTATATTCTAATCCAAACCACCAAGTAGATTTATACAGAACACATATTGCAACTGTAACCATCTTTCTGATGCTATTTTTTTCTCTTGAACAATTTCCCTCATTTCATATTTTTATAATGATTTGGGTAATTGCATAATGCATCTCAGAATTGTATATTTATTATATTTATTTCCAGACATCACATTAATAAATAATAATACATAAGCTGGGAAAAATTAAACCAGGAAATTTACTACCTGCATAGTAAAACTTGTAACAATGTAGGACATAAATATAATTGGCATAAACATAAATATATATTAACCATATACAGTATATTAATAAGAGCAAAAATTCCCAGTATTTTGAAACAAGCGTAACTTCTAAATCCTCAACAGTGATTAACTTACCTGCTTATTATATTCTTAAATAAATATTTTTAATTTTAAATCTTTTCCAAACATTGATTGCACAATGACATCATGCCTATGGACCAGCATGATGAAATATGAATCTATTTATACAACACAGGTTAAAATTAGTTATATAAGTGTATTAGAAATAAATGTACCCATTTCAATAAAATTTACATTACATAATTATCAAAACAACAATTATAACTGTTATTCTATTCATTTTAAAAGCACTCTTTATGTGCTGTTTAGGTTTTTTTTAAATCCATTCAATTATTTACAAATCAATTAAATACATTTTGAAATAATTGTACAATTATTATCATTCTTGATTTACTTCTTAGAAACAGAGCTGACTTAAGAAGAGTATTAAATGCTATACTCACTGTTGTGTTTAGATGATTTTAAAATGTTTAGTACTGCAGAAGATAAAAATAAGCTTATTTTAATAATTCATTACTACATTCTTTATCATGAATGCTTGTGGGATGACTAAGAGCCAACCAGTCTCTTGCAACCCAACATCTTACATGATATTTTTGTAGGAGAAATTGGAAGGAGCCCCTTATGCCATCTGAGATTTTGGCAAAAAGGTGGGATGTAAATATTACAAACACATACATTTAGCATCAAATAATGACTTTTTAAAAATAATAATAATAATAATGGGTTTATCAAACAATATATCCAACCTCTTCTACTTTGCTCAGTCTCATTATAGAACATTATCATAAAACATTAGCAAGAATATTGAAGTTCTTAATAAAAAAGCAGAAAATGATGTAATTATTTTGCTTGCAGATATGCTCATTTTTCTTCAGAATCACAGCAAAGATATAATTTAATTGCAGCTTGAATAAATACATTTTCTTCATTAGTAGCTTGGAAGTCAATTTAATAAATCATCTGTTACGTTAATTAACATTAATTACAAAAACCTCTTCAAAAAGCTACTGGCCTTGATTTCTTATTCATATCTTACTTAAGAATAATTATTATAAAATATGCTTCTCTTTTGCACAAGATTAAAATATAATTTAAGTCATCACAAAAACTTCCTTGATGGAATAGTTCCAGGAAAAATAAATGCTTTCCTAAAATGGGGTGCTTTTTCCAATGTCATTGCTTAGTACTTTGATTCATATATTGAAGATTTTTTTTCATGTATGTATCTCTATTTAAATAAGTCATAACTAACTTAGGGGCATTGAACTGGGTCTGATTTCTAGTAACTGCATAAATAAATGTCCGTACTTTCAACCTATCTACAGCAATAAGCTGTAGCTTTTCCAAGTCCTGTAATTTCTTTTCTGATCTCCTCCACCTATGTTATCTGTTGTCTTATCCATTCTTGTTTCCCTGAAAATATTCATATTTTCTTTTTTAAAACAGTTTTTATTAAAATATTTTACATATATAAGATTTGCAAAAGTAGTCAATAAATGTCTTTGGTCTAATCAAAGAAGTCAGTTTGTCCATCTCAAGTTACATTATTTTCACCAACCATTCCTCCATGATAGGGAGTGCCAAATCTTTCCATCTATGTTTATATAATAATCTTGCCACAGTAATCATATATTGAAATAATCTTCCATGATGGTTTTTTTTCTGTTTATCCATTAGATAATTAGCTAAAAGGGAAAGTTCTTCCTTCAGTTGAAACTTAATCTTTAAAATCCACTGTATCAATATTTTATTTGAATTCAAGAAACAATTAGTTTTTGTTTGATTCATGCTCAATTCTTCTTGCAGCCCATAATACTCTGTAATGAACTCCAGGATCATAATGTAAAGGCCACTAATTTTTTTTTCTATTTTTTTTTCAAAGCTGAGTTTTAAGAGACATATTTGCATTGGAAAGACCACTGTTTTAACTATGAGCTTTATTAGCATTAAAGTGTCCTTGTCTAGATTTGTCATTCCCTTTTTCCTTAAGATTAATTTCATCTTTATTTCTCTAGCACACTGTTCATCTGTAGTTATTTTTAAGCTTAGAAAAACAAAGCTATCTACCATCTTCAATTCTTCTTTATCCATTACAAGTTCATTAAGCATGCCGGCTGATAATGTCTTTGTCTTCTCAATTTTTAAAACTCACCTTTTACACTTTCCATTTTTACTTTCGTTATGACCTTTTCTAAGAGATGACAAATAGTTGCATAATGGTACCAGATTTCTGTTCTTCAACCCAAGGAAAAATGTACCGTCAGACATGGCATTGCGCTCATTACCAGATCCTGTTTTGCCACAGGATGTGTGGTTACGTCTTTACTGTTTAATGTGGAACACATCAAAGAAAATTATTGATGAATTACCCCAACTTCATCTGCCCTTCTCCTGCCAGAAAGAAAACCACCCGTCACTCTTCCTTTTTATTCTTAAAGCTCTATATTTTAAAGATTGTGTTTGTGAAGAAAAAAGGCAAAAGGGGAGGGGAGAAAGAATGGCTAATTAGAGTAAAGAAACAAAGCCATTAGAGGTAGGACCTTCCTGACTGAACTGGCAGATTCTTGGATTATCTCAATACTGAAAAATATCAGCTATTGAGATGGCTGCACCAATCTGAAATAGGGACTGGATCACAGCATGCAGAATGTTTCTTCACAGAAAGAGAATTTTGTGGTTTGGTGGTTGTTTGTTTGTTTTGTTACCAAAAAAGCTCTGGTGGCTCAATGGACTAAGGCAGTTATTAACATCAACTTACATCTGCTGCCTACAATTACTGCAAGTTCAAATCCCACCAGGCTCAAGATTGACTCGGCCTTCCATCCTTTCTAAGGTAGGTAAAATGAGGACCCAGATTATGGGGGCAATAAGATGACTTTGTATAAATATACAAAAGTATAAAGGCTATTGCTTAACACATTGTAAGCCGCCCTGAGTCTCCGGAGAAGGGCAGCATATAAATCAAAGTAAAAAAAAAAATGACCTTACAGAAACTCTCTGTTTCCTTCTCAACCGATTTTTTTTAAGATCACCATTTTCACTATAGATAGTCCTCGACCAATTGGTTAGGGTTAAGTTACAACTAAAAGCTATCTGATTCCAGAGTTCTGACTCTCACCCACCTGACCACAGACACATCATTGCATTTTAGACATTTAACAATCGACTCACCTTTATGCCTGATTGTAGCATTCCTCTGTTATATAACCACAAGCTTTTTTTGGCCAGTTTCCAGCAAAAAAACCAACAAACCCATAGGAATATATTGATTTACTTAATGGCCAAGGTGTTTGCTTAATAACTGCCACATCCACTTAACAACCATGGTATTTGCTTAACAACTGTTGCAAAAAAGTCATAAAATCAGGTCTGGTCATATGGGTGCCTTGACTTAACAATCATTATGACTTATGATAGAAATTCTGGGGTCCATTATGGTCGTAAACTGAAGACTACCTGTATACTGGCCAATTCTCTAAAAGCAATGCTGAGTTCAAAGCAATTCATACCTTAATGCAGGCAACTTTCTATTTCCATGTTTAAAAAAATGCTGAACAACATTTTGAGCTTGTCTATTTAATAAATATTTTGAAATCCTTCAATGTGCCTTGGATTGCATTACAATGTATTTTTTTCCAGCATGTACCTACCTCAACATGAAGCTTTTGAATGTCATTACTGGCTCTTACTTGTTTCATGGCTGACCTCAGGAAACCAAGGTCTTGTTAACTTACATGAGAAATATTGCAGGTGATCCAACAGCATTACGTTTGCTGGGGAGTGGAGGGGCTCTATCCTTTTTTTTTTCCCTCACAAGTCTGATTGTAATTTTTTATGCTACCATAATGGAAAAATCACTGTAATTATCCAAGCTGTGTTTACTTCTACAGTTCTATGTTTCTTTCAATTCCGTACAGTATAGCATATTAGATGAATCGAAAGTAATCACTTCAGTCTTCAAGACAAGAGGGGGGAATAATTCCACACAGTTTGGTGCAAATAACATGTTTCATTAACACAGCAAGAATGGCAAGATTTCAGCAGAATGTGAAATAAATAACAATTGATTGGATTAATGTGTAATATAGTAAGCTGTAAAGAACCAGAATGGTTAGAATCATGCAACACAGCAAGCCATAGGTGGATGGATGGATGGATGGATGGATGGATGGATGGATGGATGGATAGATAGATAGATAGATAGATAGATAGATAGATAGATAGAAGGTAGGTAGGTAGGTAGGTAGGTAGGTAGGTAGATAAATGAATGAATGAATGAATGAATGAATAAATAAATAAATAAATAAATGCTAAAAAGATAAGAATTTCAAATCCAGAAAAGGTTTGGAGCTGTTTGCAAAAGTTGTAGAATCATTCATTTAAGAAGAATGTGAATGATGTGCTTGTCTCTGAAGAATTCCATAGAGCATACACAAACTCTTTTAGTAAATTTGTAGCACAAATCTAGATTACCAAACAAGATTTTCCTCCTCACTCCAATTTGGGTCTAGGACAACTCAAGGCAGCTAACGTGGCGCAGCCAACTCACCATGGCCAACTTGCCACTGCCAATTTGCCACTGTCAACTTGCTGTGCCCAACTCGCCATGGCCAATTCACGACAGGACAACTTATCACAGGACAAGACTTATACTAATATCAAAGAAATGGTGGAATAGAAATTTTTGTTATTTTAAATACTTACATTGAATTGTTGAATTGTCCTGCAACGAATTGTCTTGCGGTAAGTTGGCCATGACAAGTTTTCCCACAGCTGTGGCCAAGCTGAGTTGGCTACACCAAGTTGGCTGCATCAAGTTGTCTCATTCTGCTCCAATTTTCTCTTTTACATTTCATCCTTGCCCTCTTTGAATTCTTACCTTTATTTCTTAAATCTCATTCATTGTCTTTACTTGAGATGCTATTTCACTGACCTTTCTGAAAGATATCTGTGTGAATGCTAAACTAAAAATAATCCCCCAGGTCTTTTGAGCTGATATATTACCACTTGTATTTTTTCTAGCTCTTGACACATTCATATTTATGGAGATTAGTTTCCTCAGTTAGAGTTTCCCTAGCAGTACTGACTGTGTAGAATGACAAGAAAATCTCTGTTTTGTGTTGAGAGAAAGAAAAATAGAACCAGATAAACTCCGTTGTTGTCAAAACACAAACTCCTGGAGAAAGATGATAATTAAAATTAAACCAGGACCAAATGTATAGGGTCCAAATATAAAGGTAGCCTGTTTGTGAGAGTCACAGCCACAGTTTGGACTGAAGCACTGCTTAACACAACTGGAAGCAAACCCGCATTTAATTACTATTTGATGATGGTGATGATGAAAATAAACTAGGCTCTGCAATATCTGCTCAAATCTCTTCTCTCAAATCTTTGATTACAGTGGCTACTGAGTGGCTTCAATAGGCCTGCTTAGGATAAACAG
The DNA here is from genome assembly GCA_012654045.1 of Ptyas mucosa. NCBI lineage: Eukaryota > Metazoa > Chordata > Lepidosauria > Squamata > Colubridae > Ptyas > Ptyas mucosa. The sequence goes on along the minus strand of WNWU01000017.1, from coordinate 16,435,562 downwards.
AAACAACCTTATCCCACCCATTAAAAGGCAATGCTAGTCTTTTTCCCTGTTGTTATATCCTTAGTCAGTGTACAGTAAGCTGATAGGAAAAAATATGAACTCAGGGTAGGATAAAAACTTATTATTAACTGTTCATTGTAGTTCAATTACTGCTTAGAACTAGTTTGATATAGTTGGTTAAGGCATCAGGGTGGAAACCAAGAGATGCGGAGATTAGTCCCACCTTAAGTACAAAGCCAGCTGGGTGGCCTTAAGCCAATCACTCTTGTTCAGCCCTTGGAAGGAGGCAAGGGTAAGCCACTTCTGAAATCTTGCCAAGCGACTGGTCCAGTATTCACCAAGGACCAACATGGTCACAAAACTCAATAGATCATGTATCTATACAATTGCTGTTCTTTAGAAAGTTGACCTTGCCTTGCAGTCAGAGATGTTCAACTTATAAGGGAAAGAGACAGGAAGAGAGGAAGTAATACAGTGGTGGGTTTCAAAAACTTTTACTACTGGTTCTGTGGGTGTGGCTTGGTGGGCATGGCGTGGCGTGGCGGGCATGGCTTGGTGGGAATGGCAGGGAAAGGATACTGTAGAATCTCCATTCCCTCCCCAATCCAGGGGAAGGTTACCGCAAAATCCCCATATCCTCCCAATCAGCTGGGACTCGGGAGGCAGGGAATAGATGTGGGTGGGGCCAGTCAGAATTTTTACTACCAGTTCTCCGAACTACTCAAAATTTCCGCTACCAGTTCTCCAGAACTGGTCAGAACCTGCTGAAACCCACCTCTGAAGTAGCAGAACATGACCAACTGGAAGAATGTTAAGCTGAGACAATGAATTTCAAATGACTCCTCATCTAATTTAAACAAAGGATATAGGAGTATAAGTAAATCAACACATTGTTGCAAATTTCCCTATATCCTCATATATTTTCTCTCACTGGTTTTGTATGAATGGCAGCAGACTGTTTTGTGTTATTCTTTATCCACCGAAGCTTAAAATAATTCAGATGGAGGCCTTGGCAACGCAACAGATGGGATGGAGTTTGACTGCATAATCACAGACACCATCTTGACACCATACACACACTTTATGGGTAACTTAGTTCATCAATCTTCACACTGAATAGAATAAGAGAATATGGGAGTTGGAAGGGACCTTGACCCCCTGCTCAAGCAGGAGACCCTATACCATATCAGACAGGTGGCTGCCAGTGTCTTTTTAAAAGCCTCCAGTGATGGAGGCAACTTCTGGAGGCAAGCCATTCCACTGGTTAATTGTTCTCACTGTCAGGAATTTTTTTCTTAGTTCTAGGTTAGTTCTCTCCTTGATTAATTTCCATCCATTATTTCTTGTCCTGCCTTCAGGTGTGTTGGAGACTAGGTTGACCTCCCTCTTTGTGGCAGTCCCTTAGATATTGGAACACTGCTATCATATCACCTCTAGTCCTGCTTTTCATTAAACTAGACATACCCAATGAGAGAACAGAATTAAGACAGATTTGAGAGGATCTTGGGCAAAAAGATCCCTGAAATATATTTCTAAGAGAGGTGTTAGCACTCTAAGCAGTATTGCACAACTGGATATAGCACTAGCAACAGCTCTGCTTTGCGTTCAAAACATCTCATTTCTTACCTGCAAAGTTCTCTGATGATATCCTGACTTTGCTGGAAGTTTTCTAAGCTCAAAATAGATTAGAATATTTGGAATACCAGCCATTTCAATCTCAAAACAAGCTCTCCAAACTCAACATGAGACGTTTTGAGCTTAAAACATGCTGAATTTGAAATGTACGGCATATTACTACTAGCAATTATTTAAATTTCTCACAGTGCCCGACAGGCAGCTGCATCAGAAATTATGCATCATTATGGCTAAACCCAGCAACCAATGCTACTTTGACTATTGCACCTTCAGGAAGAAAACAAAATTGATGACCCTGAGGCTTTGACAGCTGCCCTTGTGGAAGTGAGAGAATCCACCTGTAGCTAGGCTTTTTGCTAATTTATTTATTTATGTTATACTGAAATGATTCCATTGGTTAGGAGTTGCAACAATCACACAGCTTGCTCCAGCATTAGGGAAACATTCACGGGTGTGAACTGGGATAAAATTGTGTTCCTTTGAGAATCAGTCACAAGAAATACGGTACATGTTGTTCTCAGGTGTGTTAAACAGCTTCCATATGCAGGTACACTGAAAGCAATAGCAGAGCATTTCTTATTGTTGTCAAGAAGAGTGTATGTGAATCCACATAGACCCTTGTCAATAATCTGGACTTTAGAGAGTCTTTACCTTTATCACGAAGATAGGAGGTAAACATTCCCTGGCATTTATCTTTAAATAATCTTTTAATAAAGAAGATTAGTGAGCCACAAAGGAGATAACTGATAATAACTCATTTTAATTTCATTTCTCAATCGAAAAACCTCCCTTCTTGTCTTCCTATTAATCTTCTTCCAGGCTGAAGAAATCTTTCTAGTGATTTGCACTAGCCTCAGAAGTACTTTTAAGCAGACTGAATCAAAGTAGATTTCTGTATGGAAAGTTATAAAATACAGAGTGAGCAAAACCATGACTTTAATTTTCAGATTCCTGCCCTATGGCCTTATCAATTTTACCCAGTAGCAAAACATCATAAAGAGCTGCTTACAAAACTACACCAACATTTATCAGATGAAAATAAATATGGTGTGTGTAATTTTTCACTGGGCTATCTGCTTTCTGCTATAGAAAAGCAGAAAGCAGACTAAAAAATGACCAAAGCAATGAACCTATTGGCTGATGCTGCTAAATTAAAGGATTTTAGGAAATCTTCCAAAAACACTATTTTGTTATCACATTATTAGTTAATACAGAAATAATTCAAAAAGGTATACTAATCAAACACAACAATACAAGTGGGATCTTACAAAAAGCTGTGTAGCATTTGAATAAATATTTTAGCAGTTTCTTCTTACCTTCTCTTTATGTCCTGGTGTTTTCCAAGATTCTGCCTACCTTCTTCTAAAGACAAAGGTAAATTCACCTTCAAGTCAAACTCTACTCTTGGTTCTCTTCCTAAGTACATCTATGTGATGTTGACAACATGCAAATAGTTTGCAATTTGCTTGTTCTGGATTTTTCCCCCCTTTTAATATCACAGCCTATAGACCTGGTATTCCTTGGAGGTCTCCTAGCTAGCGATTAACCAGACACAATCCTGCGTAGCTTTCAAACTCAAAGTCAGCCAAGTATTGCTACCTGATAGTGAAGTCCAAACACATTCCTATACAGTAATAAACCTCCTATATCTGAACTGCTGAAATCCAGATAACCTTCACACAGCAACTAAGAGAGATGAGAAAACTAACCATCTCACACCATTGTACTGTGTTCTACATGGAGCTCCCTTTAAAATCTATTTGACGTTTCAGTTGACAGAGAAAATAGTTAACCATTATGCAAACAGGTGAAAGCCAATTGAACCGAACAGCATCCTTTCTTCAGTTTTGCTGCACAGGTTACCAGTATATTTCTGGGTACCATTCAAACTGCTGCTGATCATCCGTACAGCCTGCCATGGCTTGGATCTTAGTTACCTTGGGGTTAACTAGCTAATTTACCCGTTGCCACATTCAAATCATGAAGGCATGCTGCATATTCCCAACTCCCCTGAAGCTAAGGGGATGTGGGTATGGTTCCCTTCCTGTCAACATTCTGCAGCAAAATGAAAACCATGCTATTTCATAAGGCTCTGGCACTATGATTTATGAGGAGGTAGCTGCTACCATGTATTCCCAGCTAGGTTTTTTAAAAATTGTCTTTCTCCTCATTTAACAAAGTTTTTCAGATGTTATAATTATGTTTATGTGGTCCAGCTTAACAATCTTATTAAATGAACAAACATTTTGGTGCCATCCACTGGTCATCCTGAGTTTGGGTGAATGGATGGACTTATCCTATCATGAGATATTCTCTCTCTCTCTCTCTCTCTCTCTCTCTCTCTCTCTCTCTCTCTCTCTCTGTGTGTGTGTGTGTGTGTATGCATTTTTCTCTAGCCAGGTTCTACCTACGTAAGCCAAGATGTTATGCAGCCCTGGTTCTGTGAAATCTCATTCACAACTTTTCTGCATCATATTCATATTTTTTTATTATGATTTAATCTGGAGAGGTGTCTGGTTGTTTTCAATTTTGTGCTATCACAATTCTACTTGCCGTTAGTATGTCAAATATGATATATTTTATACTTTTCTGCATTTTCCCTTCCAGAATACCCAGGAGAAACATCTCCCTTCTCATTGCATAAAAGATCATGAGGACCCCAAAATCCTGAAGCATTTTCATATGCTAATGTAAACTATACTTACTTTTCATAATTCCATTTTCATCCACCCGCCCTCCATATGTGGCTGAACTGATCTTCATAGAAGATCTGACCAAAGATGAGAAATCAAGCTCTGGATGATAAACAAGGCCATGGATTTGGATGTAAATCAGATCATCTTCCAAAGAGAAACTTCAGCTTCCAATGAAGACCTACTTATTTCTAATCTGTGCAAAGTTTGATGTTTTCCTTTGTGTGTAACAAGATTGGTCTTACTGATTTTGCAATAAAGTTAACACCCAAAATTGGGTATGCAATGCCTGACTGAGGCTGTGGTCCTGTGTGTAGTCGTTAGGGGAAATACATTGGATTGTATTCACTGTTGCATATTTCTGAATCCTTAGGTTTAGGATTATAGAGTACAATATTGAAAACCAAGTAAACAAGCCAAATCATTTAAGAAAATATTAATACTTTAATTTTTATTAAAATATTTTCTACCTCGATGGAATTTCAAGTTCTGTGAGATTTCAGACAAGTAATTTTTTTTCTTAATCAGGACTGGAGGGGTTTTTCGAGGGGGGCAGGTCACCTCTATGTCTTTGCACACAAGTAAAGCACTGTGAACCCCATAGCAGCAACCCTGTCAAATGATATACAATAGTGAAATAGTGCTTAGACAACTGTAATCTTGAAAACCTAAACAGGGTCACATCTGGTTATTATGTGAATGGAAGACCACTGGAAGTCCCAGGGCTATTGGACTAGATTGAGATTTCAAAAACATCTTGGAAGAAAGCAATGGCAAGCCACTTCTGGTTTGTTGCCAAGGAAATTAAGTCATCCGGAATAAGTTGGATTGAAGGAGAGTTGACATTTAGTTAAAGAAAAGCAAGCTATTTGTGGTAAATTAAGGTGGGCAGATAAAAAAAGAACTGTGAGCATTTGCTTTTCATTTTGTATACTTACTATATCACAAAGAACCTTGTATTAAATCATGTTTCCACCTGTGCATTCTAGATATGTATACTGAGCTTGGTTGTTTTCTTACAGGCATTTCATTACCCAAACTAGGTAACATCATCAGCGCTTAGTAAGGAATGGGGGCTAGTAAGGAATGGGCAAACCCCATTTCTTAATAGCACAGATGATGCTTTCTAGTTAGGGTAATGAAATGTTTGTAAGAAAATAACCAAGCTCAGAGAGCATCAAGAATCCCTCAGTTCAACCCTGACCTACAAATATTCTCCTTTACTAGATATGTTCACCTTCAACTCCAATCAGCTGAAGCCAAAAGGAAAAAGTTGAGGAAAAACATCAGGAGTCATGCATACATCATTCTTTATAGTTTCTGTAGCATCACAAATGGAAATAACCCACAGTTCTTTAACAAACATAAATTCTGACATGTGTATAGCACTGTAGGCAATAAAGCAGCAAAAAAAAATGGACATGGATGTGGACAAAGTTGATTAAGATATACAAATTGTAAGGTCTTGCTTCTCCAATCTTCCCAAGAAAGCAGGACTCTTGAAACTGCAGTTGTTCCAAAAGGAGCTTGAGCCTTGGTAGTACAGTGGTCTAAAGCACCCTGTTATTAACACCAGCTGCCTGCAATTATTGCAGGTTCGAATCTCACCAGACTCAAGATTGACTCAGCCTTCCATCCTTTCTAAGGTAGGTAAATTGAGGACCCCGTTTGTGGGGGCAATAAGCTGACTTTGTATAAATATACAAAAGTATGAAGGCTATTGCTTAGCGCATTGTAAGCTGCCCTGAGTTTCCGGAGAAGGGCGGCATATAAATCAAATTAAAATAAAAAAAAAATATTGAAAGGTTTGTGATAACAAGAGGTCTAGGCAAGAACTGAAGCTTCTCACTTAAAACCAGCTATTTAAAGCAATGCTAACCTCACCAAACCCCTCCCATACAACATCATTGCAGGGAATCAGAAACAGAAACTTTATATAGAGATTAGTACAGTAATGCAGGAAACAGAAACAGAAACTTCATATAGAGATTACCCCCTTCCTCCTGCCAAAATGCCAGCGTCCCTGTAGAAATATCTGGGAACTGACACAAATAGCTGTGCAGCTAAGTCATGTCCCATCTAAACTAATTGAACATCCTGATATAAGTACATGCAAAAGCAGACAATTCATTATTTCCCAGTCACAGAGAAAGACTCCTTTTTCAGGAACTGCCCATGCCATACATATTTTTGAGTAGATTCTGCTTACTCACCTGCAGCATTGTTTTACACTTGACTTTTTATTCTTTTCGAACGTTTACTGAAAATGTTGCTTGACCCACCAATGTATGATGAAGAGAAATAAGCGTCATTTGCCTCCAATGTTAATTAGTAGAGAACTAAAATACCTCACACTCATTATGATACCATAAAGAAAAAGCAACTATAATTATAATATAGGGATCTCCAATAATAATCCCATATGCATGTACACTGTAGTCCATATGCAGAACAATGGAACATGACTGCTATACTTTTACTTTTTTTTTTCAAACTGTGAATGGAGTTTGTGCTGTGGTGAAGATGAAATTTTTACCAACATAAAAGCTTTCCATAATTCTTTAGAAACTTGTAGAATGTATCTCATTCTACAGCAGGCTGGAGTGACAGGAGTCCCAAAATCTCCAAAGACATCTTTATTTATGACTAGTCTTCAATTTATGACAATTAGACCAGAATTTCCATCATTAAGCAATGTCACTGAATCACACCTGATTTTACTACTTTTTTTTTTTTGCTGTAGTTGTTAAGCTAATCACTTGGTTATTAAGCAAATCCAGCTCTCCTCTCTTGATGGGATACTGCAACAATCGTAAATACATGCCAGTTGCCAAGTGCTCAAATTTTGATCACATAACCACAGGGATACCGCAACAGCTGTAAGTGCAACAGCAGGTCATAAGTCCCTTTTTTTTAGCATTGTCATAACTTTGAATGGTTATTAAATTAATAGTCCTAAGTCAAGGACTACCTGTATTTCCCGTATCTCCATGTACTGTATGTGTCCACATTTATGGTTCCTAAGACATAGCAAAGATAACATTGGCTGCACTATGTTGGTGCTTCTATGCATGTATGTTCTCTGACCATATTTGAAGGGTCAAAAGCCACAACTCAACCTTTGGACCTTCTCAAAGCTTCAGGAGGACATCCTCCAATTGGACGATTTTCCTGGAAGAGATGAGACTGAAATTATTCCTCTATTTCTTTCTGCTTTTGGATGTGTGCATCGAAGTATGAAATTGGGAATGGGAGTCTCTTACGGGGTAGTAACCCTTCCAAAGTCTTGAAATCACTAATTTGGCAGCCAGTTAAAGGCTCCCTTTCCCCACCCCAGCCCTTGCCTCAGTATTGAGATGGTTACTGTGCTGCCCTCACACAATGTAATGCAGAACAGTTTCTGGCATGGGCAGCGATAGGAGGCTTTCGTGCCATCCTTTCCTTTCCTTTCCTACCCGTGTCATTTACCAGCAGGAAAGCTAACCGCCAGATGCACATCTGAACATGGGCCAGGATGCGGTTGGGCAACTGGAAACTCCCACTAGGTTATATATTTTATTTTGCCCGACTTTGCTAATGGATTTTCGTTGTGAATATACTATTCACTTGCTATTTAGCTGAAAACTGCTTACAGATTCCAAACCCATCTGTCCCTTACAAAGAAGGCAAACTGCCTCTTCAAAAATGGATTGTTCTCCTCCAAGGCTGGGCTGCGAAAAAGCAGCTTGGTGGGAAGAGATCTACACACACACACACACATACACACACACACACACACACACACACACACACACACACACAGAGCTGCTAACCCCAAACTGAGAATCTCAGTTGTTGGAATAGCTACTTCCCTTCTTCCAATGCCTTAAAATCATGTTAGGTTTCTTTAAAAATGTGATTTCCAGCCAACAGATGAGCAGAGCCCCAATTAAAGGAAGCCCCTGTGTGTGATGGAGGGAGGAAGCTTCCACACAGAAATCTCCAAAGACTTCTTCAGCTCTCAGCAATGCAACACTTCTCCTCCCTGTTAGGTTTCTGGCTAGGAGACTGAGAAGTTCACTCCAGCTAGATCCAGGGTCTTCTTACAGCCAGACAGTTGACAGCAAGAGCAACAGGAAGTGAGCTGGTTGGCCACATGAAAAACTGAGCAACTGAAACGGAGGTACACTACAGCTGTTTCTTCCCACTGAGTCCCTCATTTGATCTACCTACAGGGGAAAAAAACATGGTGAGCAAAAATCTTTTTTTCTGGTTTCTTTTTCCTCTCCTTTCTGGCCTGTTCCTTCTTTTTCTTGTCCTATAGTAGTCAAGATGGCCCCTTTTAAGTTCACAAAAAATCCACAGAAGAGCAAAGCAATCAAAGCCCAAAGTGGTTCCAGCAAGGTGTTATTTCATTAGCCTAAGCAGTGCTGAGGCTCACAGAAACTAACTAAGTTTATTTGGACTCACTTAGCCAATGGAAATATCAGTAGTGAATGCATTCAGTTGTACATGAGGTTGATAATCTCATCTGCAACTCCATCCTCAAAAAGAAGAAAATAGCTGACTTAGGGTGTTAGTGCTTCTCGCAGACCCAGCTGAAATGATTATGGGGACACATAACCCAGTGACTGTGCTAACCGTAGCCTGTCTGACAACTAATCTCCTTCTCCACAAACCCTAGAAAATCTACATGGGAAGTTTTGTGTGGCAATAGCATGCAAGAATACCTTCAACAAACTTCAGTCTTGCTTCAGTAACAGACTAGCCACAAGAGAGGCTACATTATGAAGATATGTCCTCTACAAATGGATAGTGGACCATTGTTGTACAGGTAGTTCTCAACTTACGACCACAATTGAACTCAACATTTCTGTTGCTAAGTGAGAAATTTGTTAAGTGAGGTTTGCCCCATTTTACAACTTTTCTCACCACATTTTTAAGTGAATCCCTGCAGTTCTAAATTAGTAACACGGTTGTGAAGTGAATCTGGCTTCCCCATTGATTGTGTTTATCAGAAGGTTGCCAAGAGGGATCACGTGACTCTGGGACACTGCAATCGTCATAAATGTGAGTCAGTTGCCAATGAATGTAAATCATGTAACCATCGTGATGCTGCAATGGTCATAAATGTGAAAAATGATTGTGTCACTTTTTTCAGCGCCGCTGTAACTTCAAACGGTCACGACATATAAGTCGAGGGCTACCTGTACTAAAGCAAGGAAGATCTGGCTGGTGCCAAAAAGTAGTCAAGTATTGTGGCCCGTCAGTGGCCTGTGCAGTTAGTAGCTGATTCCGACAGCGAGGAGGCTGGTGTGGTGCTGTGCCAGCAGCCTGTGCAGCTGGAGCTCGAGTCAGACAATGAGGAGGCTGGAGAAGATGTGGTGCCAGAGGCGGAGATTCAGCCAGGGCCTTCAGAACCTCCAGAAGCTCCCATAAGTGAAGAGGAAGAAGAGGAGGAGCCTCTTCTCGATGCATGAGCACGCAGAGCTGTTAAAAGGCAGGAGTGGCTCCTCAGGAGGAGGTCTCGAGAGTAAGGCTTGGGGCTAATTGGCCACTCCCCTAGCCTATTTAAGGAAGGACGACGACTGATGCAATTTGCAGGAAACAACTTCATTCATATTCCTTTGCGTATTGATTCCAGAAACATTTGATTCGGCTCTTGTTTCTCTCTTGTCAGTTTTCCTGCAAATTGCTTCTGGGCATTTTGCCAACCACAATAAGATTACGGTTATCTGAAATACTGTACCTCAGAATTGAGTTATTATTCTTTGGATTCTTGTCGGCTGTTAATGAAGTTAAATTAACAGCCCTTGTTCAGAAAAGACTGATTTAAACTGTACTTGTGTTCGAACAACTACTAAGAAAGCTCATTAGTAGTCTTTAATTAGTAAACTAAGGTTTGTACGGACTTTGTGTGTGCTGCGTTCTTTGGGGTCCGTAGCTGGGGCAGAACATCAAGAGACTTGCCAAACTTCAGGAATCCTGTTGGCAAATTTAAGCAAATTACAGAACAAGGAAATCAACCACATAATTGGGCATTCTTACATGAGGGTTTTGCACAAGTTTAGACTTATTTTACTAATGTCAGTTTTGGCAGGTTTGGGAAATGAATTACCCATATTTCTGGCTGGTGTATATGAAACCAGAGCAAAACTGGTTCTTGCCTCTAAATCACTATAGTTCTGCTGAGCTGTCAGGCTGTTTGCTTGCCAATTGGCAGGAATTCTGACTTTACCTGTCTCCCAGCTTCTAGACATTCAACAATCATTACTCTTTCTTTCTCCCCCCCTCCCTCCCATTAACACAGAGTTTAAGCAGCTTGGGTGTACATATTATTTGGAATTTATCTCCCCTTCTTCATTCTTGAACAGATGTATTGGAAAAAAGAGAATAGTGGCAAGACATGCTAGCTTGCTATCATTTCATGAACACAGCAGGCAAGAGATTTGCAAGGATAATGCTATCTTACAGCCCAGAAGTTTTCCCTCAAAGCAACCACTCGGTTTTGTTCGCTTTTTTGCAAGCAAACATGCTGCAAAAACTAGGTATTTTTGTTATTCGTACAACATTACTAAATACTGCTAAATAATTAAATAAATAAATAAAATAAAATAAATAAATAAACAAACAAACATTTATTAAAAACATGAATCTGAGATGCTAGCAATTTATTCCTTTTGTGATTTTGTTACTCCACCACCAGTAATAACAGAACAGGCCACTGTTCAAATGAAGCTCTTTGCATCCTTTCATTGGTCAGCAGAAACGAAAACAACCACTGTCAGCTTCAACTTGTTTGTGAAGGATTAGGAAACAAAAATAATAATTTTAAAAAAATCTACTTTTTGCAGCACGTCTGCTTACTACCAAGGCTTTTATGAAGAGATAACACGGGACTGAAAGTTTTAAAACCGGGAAAAATTCTTGAGCTTTTATTCCAAATCTGTCAACTTGAATCCTTATACTTTTGCATTCTGTTGTGCAACAGCCATTCTTTGGGACTCAGAAAGAGATATTTTCAAGGAGAAATGACTGAGCTACAGCTCTAGACAAAATGTCCACACCATACTCCATGATCCGATTGGATCTTCTCAACTAATTTCCCCTCTAACAAAGATTCATCTGGAGGGACCATGACAATGAGCCACATGAATGAGACAGACCTCTATTTTATTGGCCCCCGAGGAACCGATTATTGGAGGGCTCTAAACAAGAGAATAGGAAATCAGGTACATAAAACCAGGTTTAGCTCTATAGCAAAAGCATGGGAAAAATGGGCTTCAAAAGTTGACTGTAAAATATGATGTGTTGGGCTGATACTCCACCAACATACACATACATTTAAAAAATTACTCTTAACAGAAAAGCTTTTTGGCTGTCGTACTTAAAGGTAGTCCTATTATTATCCCAGAGAACATTTTTTTTCCTGGGTATATTTTAATCCACCTTGCTTTTGCAACCCACTTAGCACACATTCTGAGATAATTTACAGTGCAAGCTGACTTTAAAAATATGGAGCAAGACTAAGGTCAATATGCTTCTCTAGTCACAGGAAAAAAATTCCATCCCACAGAAGAATTCCAATTTGTGTATTATTATGAAGTGATTTTTTCCCCCCCAATGACAACAATTCCATTGCACTAACAAATCTGGTGTTTTGGGCAGGCAAGATGTTTAAATGTATGTTGCTTTAAAGCTCCCAATTCCCTTGAAAACATTTATCTTAGAAATTTACTTTAGCCATTCTAAGCTCTCTGGTCACTATCCAAAAAGCCTCTAAGTTTATCCAATACTCCAGCTGTATGTGCTTCTCTCCAACAATGAAGGGCCAAAGTATGTTGGATCCTGCATTCGTCTGCTGATTCCTTTCTCCAAGGAGTGGTGGTCCCACTCAGAAATGAGACAGGAGTTGGCATTTTTAGTGGTAGTGTATGCCTTTTATAACTCTGCCCCCAGGAAAAATTGTCAAATACCTGCATTGTTCTCTATTAAGTGCCAAGGATATACATTTTTTAAAAAATTCTCTCAGACTTAAAAAGTATGTTTTAAAAGATATTTACATCCGATTGTTTTTTCCGTATTCTTTAGAAGTGTTTTAATTGGTAGACTATACATTTCAAGACTGTTATGAGACTGAAAGGAAAAAAGAAAAGTGGTAGTTTTGTAACTCTATAATCCTGGAAGATATGATTATATTAAATTCACTGCCAAGTGCTCAGGATAAAAAAAAAATATGTGAGAAGAAAAAAAAAGAATGGAAGGCAACAATGATCCACAGAATTCTAACTAAATCAATAAAGTCAGGCCCACATAATTGTGCTTTATCTATTTGAATAGAGTCTTGGGTTTCAGAATACATGCAGTGTAATCTCCAGAGGGATTGCTAGGAAAGAAAGCATTTGTAGTCTCTTGATTAGATGTCATTAGGAAGACAGGCAGTAGAAATAAAGCCTAATTTTTATGGGCACTGTGATGAACAGAGACTGGCTGTTATTTTGTCCAATGGTCTTCAGTTCTCATTTGAAATAACATTATGCTGGACCTTCTGGTGCATTCTGTTTCATTTCTTATTTTAGTACTATGCTCTGTTGTGACTACCACTATTGTGAAACTGCTTCTATGGTGCCACAGCTCCATTTCACAGTAGTAACTTCATGTGACATCCAGTTCAAGCCATCATCAGAGGCTATAGCTAGACATTCGGCCGATTTGTGGAGCTGCAAATGTCAGGAGCTGCAGAGTTGCTATCTGGCTGCATATCTCATTGTCGGAAGTCAAGACCCAGCTAAATAAAAGCGTGGCTGTGAGTGGCTAATGTAGCACTTAACCTTTGAATATCTTCGAACTCTTCATTTATAGGATACATGGAAGGAGTGGGATAGTGCATATCTGTCCCTCAACACCATACAAAGATCCGGGATTTCCCAGGTTTGCACACAGATAATTATAGATGAATTACTTCTTCTGGTGCTGAAATCACTTTTATTATTTCTTTTGTACAATGATAGATGTGGGTCATCAATGGAAGGGGGAAGAGAAGAGATTAAATAATTCATTGCGCCAAAGATGACTGTCTGTCTAAACTCAGGAGTGCTCATTATTTAAGGATAATCTCAGAAACTTTGCTTTGTTTCCAGGTTGGCTGCTGAAATCCGTTTTCTTGAAGTTGATTCTGGTCACAGGAGAGTTGGCTTTTATTTGAAGCAGCTGGTCCATGATTCTAGCCTGATTATATCACATCACACCACCAAATTCAGCCTAGAAGAGAAGTTAATCCATCAAACGTGAATGAATCCAGTGTTTTCAATCACAGTTAAGCTAGACCTTTTTCATTTTCTTTTCCTGGAATAACAGAAAGTAATATAAAAGAAATTCAAAAGTACTTTTTTTGATAGCTTGTTGACAGTGTCAATATGACTCTGAGAAAATCTTCATGACGCCTACAGAGAGACATCTTAAATGAAACAGTTCTACCTGCATTCACTCTTCAGATGATCCACAATCCAACATTCATTGTCAGCTGTTCTTTGCCACACATTATTTCACAATTTTGACCTTAAAAAGGCATTAATAACCACTTGTTTATCGTTAAACCTGGTTGATTGCTTTATTATTATAATTACTCTTAAACTCACCTAATCCCTTCTTGAAAACTTGAAAGAATTGTCTAAGTAATCGTGCAGCATATTAAGTAGGTTCTCAAGTAATTTCATCACATTCTTCTCCATTAGATGGAGATGTCTTCTATTTCTACATAAATATATTTATTTACTGTATTTCAATTAAGGTATGCAAAATACGCATTTGTATGGATATGCGTATCTTCTTTTATCTTTAGTTCTGGTACCTGCCCTATCTGAAACTGAGCTTCATTTTTTTTCACATTTATCAAAAGCCTAAACCCTGTGGAATGAATGATTAGAGAGTGTTCAAAGACAGTATTTGTTTTTAAGGCATGTTAATGCAAAACCTGGCCGAATACATTCAGGCTATGGAAGGAACACAAGGAAATAGCAACGGCCAGATGTAGAAAAAAAAACCCCACTTTGTTCCCACCCTATATTTTAACTTCGGTCTGCTTTCATGCTTTGTAGGTATGTTGGCTAGCTTGACTAACGATCAACACGGGCTGGAGAGGAGTTTTCATAGACAGCACAACCAAACAGGAACAGAACAAGAAATAAATTTGCTAATATGAGGTGCTTGAGCAAGCTGACAATTTATAATTAAGTGCAAACTGGCTGATTACTACTAGAAAGATAAAGTATCTACCATAAACAAGGCTGGACAAGCCATAATTCAAGGACTACATGTGAGCCCTAAATTATTTTTCTTCGAGTCTGAATCACACTCACCCACACAATGTTTCTGCCACCAACGATTTGTTGAGCTAAGCAGCCCTACATATCCAGGAAAGTGTGAATTGTAGCAGATACTACAATTAGTAGTACCCAGGGGTGAAATCCAGCAGGTTCTTACAGGTTCTGAAGATCCGGCAAATACCACCTCTGGCTGTCCCCAGAGTGGGGTGGGAATGGAGATTTTGCAATATCTTTCCCCAAGGAGTGGGGAGGGAATGGGGATTTTGCAGTATCTTTCCCCTGGAGTGGGATGGGAATGGAGATTTTGCAGTATCCTTTACCTGCCATGCCCACCAAGCCACGCCCACCAAGCCACACACACCAAGCCACGCCCACAGAACCGGTAGTAAAAAAAATTGGATTTCACCACTGGTAGTACCTTATTAATATCTATGATTTAAGCAGTTTATAGCAACCCTGATTTTACTGGCCAAAATAGGCACAGTACGTTCCCTTAATAAGGAAGTGTTCAGGATTATTACTTACTTCCCTTTTCCTGCCTTGTCACTTTCTATTACAAAGCACTGATGGGAAAAAGAAGAGAAGTGAGGCCATTCCAGCCTCCATCTTCCATTCAGAGAAGCCATTCACAGTTCTTGAGCTGCAATCTTGACCCAATTGGAGGTATCGCAGGTGAGTAGCATATCCTGACACACTTTTAGGCAGTTTAGGCTTGGTGTGTGTGTGTAGGGACAGTTATATTTTTGGCCTAGATTATAAGCAGGCCATGTTATAGGCCTGGGATATTTGGGGGGCCATCTGCAGCCAGCAACAGCTGCCCATTGCCCGGTGCGTTCCCACAGAGAGGGCCTCCTCAGGGTGCCGTCGGCCAGACAGTGTTGGCTGCCGACTCCCAGGGGGAGAGCTTTCTCTCTGGGCGCACCTACCCTTTGGAATCAACTGCCCCTGGAGCTCCGGGTGGCCCTTGACCTCCGCTCTTTCCGTCACGACCTGAAAACGTGGCTATTTCGTTTGGCTGGCCTGGACTGATGGGGTTTTAATTTTTAACTTGTTAGTCTTAATGGCACTTTTAACTGTTAAATTATGAGATTTGGATTTAATTTCTTTTTAACATTTTCATTAGATGTTTTTTACTGTTGTGAGCTACCCTGAGTCTGGCTGGAGATAGGGCAGCATATAAATCTCATTAAATAAATAAATAAAAATAAATAAATGTTTTACTTAGGAACACATGGTCTCTTTTATGGAGCATGGCTCTAGTTGTTATTCATGTTGTAATCATATACCACTGCTTGTTTTTTACAGTTTTACCAGAGCTTGCAGCATTGAATAACATACTGTGTTGCCAACATGCTTGGTTCCATGCACTCCTCCCCACCCCCACTCCATCAGCATTTGCTTACTTACCTTTTTTTTTTTTTTTATTGAAAAAGTTTTGACAATACAAATTTTTCCCCCTTTTCCCCCCCCCTCCCTAGCCACAGATTGTAGAATACATGTAAAAAGAATATATAAATCCTTCCCATCCCCACCCTAACCCTCCCCCTCCTCCCTCTTCCCTCCCCCCCTTGACTTCCATTATATGCAATATTAATATTCCCAAACAATATATATGTTATTCAAACTTCCATATCTTTTTTCTATATTTACTAACATACTAACATAGTCATCTCAGCTAAAAGCGATATAATATTTTCTAGTCTGATACTTATTCTGTACATACTCAATCCATAATTTCCATTCCTGTATATACTTCTCATGCGTCTGATCTTTTAAAAAAGCTGAAACCTTTGCCATTTCTGCAAATCCAGCCATCTTCTGGGTCCATTGATCAACCGTCGGTAAAACATCACTCTTCCAATGTTGGGCAATCAACAACCTAGCTGCTGTCACCATATACAAAATCAATTTAGTTTCACCCAGTGTAAAGTCTTTAACTATACCCAATAAAAAAAATTGCGGAGAAAATTGTATTTTTTTCTTTAAAACATTTTGCATAACCCACCAGATTTTTATCCAAAAAGCCCTCACTTTCCTGCAGGTCCACCAGATGTGATAATATGTAGCATCTAAACAATCACATCTCCAACATTTTGGCTGCACATTAGGGTACATGCAAGACAATTTCTTGGGGTCTAAGTGCCATCTATAAAACATTTTATAAAAATTTTCTCGTAAATTTTGTGACTGTGTAAATTTAACGTTCTGAACCCATATTTTTTCCCATGTTTCCAACATAACTGGTTGAGAGAAATTTTGTGCCCATTTAATCATACAATCTTTAACTAGCTCATTTTCTGAGTCTCTTTCTAACAAAACATTATAAACTCTCTTAATGTGCATTGGACCTGTCCGCTTTATCTGTTCAACCAATTCTACTTCATATTCCATTAAACCAGTTTGTTGATCTTCTTTCCATCTCATCTGTAATTGATTGTACTGCAACCAAGTCAACGATTTCCCTTCTTCCAACAGCATATCCAAAGTCTTCAATCGCCACCTGCCCTCTTCAAAGTAAAGTAACTCTTTATATAAAAACCCCCCGAGTGACTTAATATTTGTATTCCACATGGTATCAGCGAGATCCAGCCAAAACGGAATCTTATAATCCCAATTAGTTCGGTGCCTTCTCCAGACTCTCAGCAAGGCATTTCTAAGTAAATGACTGTTAAACACTTTATCCACTTTGGTATCATAAAATAAGTATGCATGCCAACCCCAAACCAGGTCATGGCTTTCTATATTCAACAAGTCAGTCTTAGTTTTCCCAAACCAATCACTTAATTGTATCAATGCAGTTGCTTCATAATATAATCGAAGGTTTGGGAGTTTAAGACCACCTCTCTCACGAGTATCTTGCATTATTTTCAGTTTGACTCTTGGTTTTTTATCATTCCAAATAAATTTGTTCAGTCCTTTTTGCCATTCTAGCAATGGTTTGTCTGATTTAAGCACCGGTATCATTTGAAATAAAAAGATCAGTCTAGGTAAAACATTCATCTTTACTGCTGATATTCTTCCAAGCAGTGATAACTGCAGTTTCTTCCAGTTTTGCATATCTTTTTGTATCTTTTGCCACAGAACCTCATAGTTATTTTGAAACAGTTTAGCATTGGAGTCTGTGATTTGTACTCCTAAATATTTGACCTTTGAAACAGTCTCGAAGCCTGCCATTCTTTCCAGTTCCTTTTTTTTGCTCTCTGTCAGATTTTTGACAATCATTTTAGTTTTTTTCTGATTCAACCTGAAACCAGATACCATGCCATACTCTTCTATAATATTTTTCATCTGGATTATTGAGTTCATAGGTTGTGATAGGGTAACAATCAGGTCATCTGCAAATGCCTTAATTCTATAGTCCTTTTGCCTTATAACTATTCCAGTCAAGGAATTCGAGTCCCGTATTGCATTGAGTAAGACTTCTAAAGTTAAAATAAATAATAACGGGGATAATGGACAACCTTGTCTGGTGCCTTTTTGTATGTTAAAATTCGATGTTAAGCCTCCATTGATAATAAGTTGTGCATGTTGCTCTTGATAAATTGCACCAATCGCTTGTATAAACCGCTCCCCCAAATCCATTTTTTCCAAAGTCTTAATTATAAAGTTCCAATTCACGCGATCAAAGGCTTTTTCCGCATCCAAAAAAACCAGCACTGCAGAGATCTGTTTATTCTTATCTAGATAGTCCATTAAGTCTATAACTTGCCTAACATTCTCCTTCATATATCTGCCTTCAATAAATCCTGCTTGGTCATGATGAATTATCTTTTGAATAACTGGCATCAATCTGTTGGCTAGTACTTTTGCAAAGATTTTATAGTCTGTGTTTAGTAAAGATATTGGTCTATAATTTTCTGGTTTCTTAGGACCTGATTCTTCTTTCGGAATCAATGAAACAAAAGCTGTTTTCCATGAGGAAGGTATTTTACCTCCTAGTTGTATATTACGAAATAAATCTTTAAGATGCTCAATCATTTCTTCTTGTAAAGTTTTATAATAAATTGCAGTTAAGCCATCCGTCCCTGGAGCTTTAGCTGTTTTTAATTGTTTTATAGCAAAACTGATCTCCTCCACTGTTATCAGTTGTTCCAAACTTTTCTTTTGGCTCGTTGAAATTTTTGAAACTCTCTTGTTTTCCAGGTATTCATCTATAGTAATATTCTGTATGTCATCTTTAACATATAACTTAGTATAATATTCCAAAAAGGCTTTTTTAATTAGATCTTGTTGGTAAACTTCTTTATCAGCATATTCAGTACTATCAATAATTCGTGTCGATGCTTGCTTCCTCAAAGTATACGCCAACCACCTGCCCGGTTTGTTAGCATTGGAAAAAGTATTGTGCTTTGCAAATTGTAAGTTAGTTGCCGTTTGGTCTGCTATAAGCATTTGAAATTGATCCTTCAGAAGTTTTATAGCCATTTGCAATTTTCCGTCTGTTGGTTTTTGTATCAATTGTTGTTCTTTCTTTTTTATCTCAGATTCCAATTGTAGTCTTTTCTTCTGTTGACTTTGCCTGTGTTTAGAATTCATTTGAATTAGTACTCCCCGCATATATGCTTTAGCTGCATCCCAAACTGTTTCAATAGGGGTGCCTTTGTTCAAGTTAAATTTAAAAAACTCCTTTAAATGCTTTTTGAGTTCAATTATATTCTTTTCATATCTAAATAGATTCTCATTTACTCTCCAGGATCTTCTTTCTCTTTTACCCATCTCGATTTCCATCCAGACCGGACTGTGGTCAGTCAAAGTCCTAGGAAATATCTTTATTTTCTTTACTTTAGAGAGTAGATTAGAAGTTAAGAGAAAAAAGTCTATTCTGGAAAAGGATTTGTGCCTGTCTGAGTAAAAAGTAAAGTCCAGTTCATTTGGGTTTCGAATTCTCCAAATATCTTTCAATTCCAAATCCTCTTTCAGTTCGAAAAAAGCTTGTGGTAATTTATTCCCTATTTTGGCCGTGGTTTTTTTATCCAATCTAGGTTGGATTACTCCATTCCAATCGCCCATTATTATAGTGTTTGAATAGTCCCAATCCAAAATTTTTAAATGAAGTAGCTTGTAAAAAGTTTCCTGCTGTTGATTTGGGGCATATATTCCGACCAACAAAATTGGTCCAACATCTGTAATAACTTCAACTGCAATATATCTTCCATCTTTATCTGCTTCTATAATTTTTGCTACAAGTTTCTTATTTATATATATCACCACTCCATTCTTCTTTTCCTGATTTGAAGCAACAAATTGCATTCCCAATTTTGAATTTATCAAGTATTTCTGATCTTGCAATTTTACATGAGTCTCCTGTAAACAGATAACATCATTATGAAATTGTCTCAAATAGTGAAATATCTTCCTTCTTTTTTGCGGAGAATTCAATCCGTTTACATTCCAAGACAAAAATTTAAGTGCCATTTGACCCTGTCTGAAGTTTTGAGAGCAATTGTTGAAGATTCTCTCCTACAGTAGGAATCTTCGGTTTAGCTCCTCCCATGACTTCAGCTTGCTGTTTATCTTTGGTTCTTTTCTCACGCTGTGGCTTACTATGTTCTTGCTGCTGTTGCTTCATTTGTTTAGACATTGCTCTGGTTATGCGTTGCTCTTCCACTTTAGATGTTGTTACTTCCAAAGCCATCGCCTCCTCTGTGATGGTTTTAGACATTTCTTCCAAAGGAGAAGCTTCGAATGGTGCAAAAGGATCAACCACAACACCACCTACTGCTTCCATTAATTCTCTTGCCTCCCTTTGCGACTGCCTTATTTGTGCTTCTGTTTCTTGATCAATCTCTGCTTGTAGTTGAGCTTCTTTATCTATTGGTGAAGATGTGCGTGGAGGAGGAG
This sequence comes from Ptyas mucosa, assembly GCA_012654045.1. Taxonomy (NCBI): domain Eukaryota; kingdom Metazoa; phylum Chordata; class Lepidosauria; order Squamata; family Colubridae; genus Ptyas; species Ptyas mucosa. Next base: position 16,415,089 of record WNWU01000017.1, on the reverse strand, counting down.
AACCCGCTTTCAAAACATTGTAATAAAATTCTTCTGCTTTTTCAATAGTATTAAGGCGGTATCTCACTCCTCGCAGCCTGAGTATTATACCTATTGGGGCATCCCACCTAAATTGTATATTCTGTCTTTTCAATTCTGTCACCAAAAATCCAAAATCCTTTCTATCTCTTAACATTTTAGGCGGTAGTTCTTTAAAAACTCCAATCTCACTTCCATCAACTTGAACTGTTGTAACAAAAGAATTTTGCAGAATTTCATTTCTCATTCTTCTATCTGTGAAATATATAACCACATCTCTAGGCAGTTGTCTTTGTACCGCCACACGAGAATTAACTCTGTAGACTTTGTCCATCTTGCACAAAACCAGATCTGGTTCCACTTTCAACATAACTGCCAAAGCCTCTGCACAAATTTTCCTAAGATCTTCTCTGGTGTTCTCTTTAACACCTCTCAATCTAATAGCATATTCCATTGATCGAAATTGCATCATAGTAATCTCATTTTGCATTTTCTGTGTAACTTCTTCAATTTCTATAATTTTTGAGTCAGAAGCTCTGAATTTAGTCTCCATCTCTGAGGCAAGATTCTCCACTTTTTTATCAATCTGCAGCGCTACCTCAGACAGGCCTTTAACCACTGTTTGAATATCTTGTTTGAGTGAGTCATATTTCTCTTGAAACATTCCTTTAAGCTCCTTCTCTGATCTTTGAATTTCTTTAATAATAATATCATATTGGCTTTCTTCCTTTGTCTGAGATTGCAACTGCGCTGTTTGAGGCTGCTTCTGTTTATGTGTGGGGGAGCCCCCCCCTGGTTGCTTTGTTGCCATTTTACCTCTTAAAGATCTTCCTTTTCCACAAACTCTAACAACTTTTCCCAAAAAGTTCTCCAGATTCAATCAGGTCTATAAAAGTCAGTTGGTATTTTTATTTTATGTTATTTTGTTTTTTTTGAATACTTCTGCCGCTTCCAGCCAGATTTGTTACTTTAAAATGTAACCGGATACAGTAATCAAATTACTTTCACTTTCAGCTCTCTCAACTAAGAACAGGCGCCATTTTTTCCCCCCTCCGCTTTCCTCAATGCCAATTCACTTTCACTTTAAAAATTCTTTAAAATAGTCCAAAAAGCTTCCAATACTTGCTGTTTAGTGAGAAGTTTGAAATCTTCCTTATTTTTCTTTGTTATTGGTAATGCTGCCGCGCTGTCTTGTTCTGCTTTAAAGCAGAGTTTCCCAGTCGTCCGGAGCTTCAGCGGGGTGGATAGGGAGTCCCACCCTGTTAACTCCCCAGAAGCAAGAAAAGCTTTCTGGGGGTCTCACAGGGGACTCTACCTGCAGCCGCCGGCTCTCCTCACAAGCCCTTTGAGTCTCGGAGTTTTACGAGCCGTTTCAATTGCCGAAACGACTCTTTTACGAGCGATCGGGCTGGCGGTCTTCAAAGGACCGTCCACAACAGCTGACGGCAACAGCGGAAGCTGCTTACTTACCTTTTGATGCAAGCCTTTCTGCCCCAGCCAGCATAAATGGGTAAAAAAAACCCATAAAGGAACCCAAAACAGGTGCAATTTCTTCTTAGTATCACTAGTGTAAAACTAGCGCTGATGAGCTAAGAAGAAATTGTAGTAGTTTATGCTGGCTGGAGAGGAAAGGATTGCAACGGAAGCAAAAGTGACCGGATTTCTTCTTCTTGATCGTGCCACATGGCCCAGCGAGGGAGCGGCCTTCTCTTCCCTGACTTCCTGAGCTTGTCAAAAGTAAGTGAATGGTGGTAGGGTGGGGTATGGAGGAGGCCCATAGGGCTTTGGGAAAACCAAGAGGCAGGAGGCAGAGCATGGGATATCTTAGAGGGTGGGGGAGGCCTCCTGTGAGTGCCTGTGGCTGCACTAGGCCTCCCTCAGTTTCTCCCATCCCTGAGTCATCCCATGCTCTACCTAAGGACCTGCACGTTCGTTTAATGCATTGGGGAAAGCAGGGACAGGGAGGTGGTTAGTTAGGTGCTTCATTTAGCATAGTCCTCGACTTCTGACCTATATGGGCAGGCTTCATTAGTGTCATAAATTGAGAACTACCTATATGTATATTTATTATCTTATGATTATCCATTATCTAAATTGTTAAGGTTAGATATCCATGTTTGATTATCTTATTACTGTACAGCAACATTACCACTATATTTTCAAAGAAACACATAGTAGCTGAAATGAATTGCTAATCTAGCTCAGCTTTGCCTCCTCAGAGCCACAAGTAGAGACCTCTTCTCTACTTTGATGCTATCCTATCCATTCTTACTAAGTGAAGAAGTCTCGGATTCAGTTTTGAGCTTGCATTGCAAAATATGCTATTATTTTCCGAGCCTACTGTCCTCTCTGCTAAAGATCTGTTGGCTAAATCAAGTCCTGTGTCAATCTATGTGCATGTGTGTATGTTTAGATAGGTAGGTAGGTAGTAGGTGGAAGGAAGGAAGGAAAAGAAAGAAAGAGAGAGAGAGAGAGAGAGAGAGAGAGAGAGAGAGAGAGAGAGAAAGAAAGAAAGAAAGAAAGAAAGAAAGAAAGAAAGAAAGAAAGAAAGAAAGAAAGAAAGAAAAAACTAACTCACGGACTATATAACCCCTTTTCAAAAAGTCAGATGCCTATGCCATTCAGAATTATAACTCTTCCACAGGCCTCTTCCAAGTGGCTATTTACAGACAGTTCCCTTTAATTTCTGTTCTCGCTTCACTACGTTTGCTGCTGTTTCATTCTGTCAGTTGAGATCACTGTTAGCAGTTTAACAAAATTTAAGTGAATTTCAGGTGAATGCTCAATTGTTGTTTACAGATTCCTTTGAGACACAGAAATGGAGTTAGTTTTCCCATTCCACAGAGATGTGAACCATTAGCAGCCATACTCAGAGCGGAAAACAAGAAATATTGAATCCTGAATCCAAGTGAAGACAATTTAAAGTGACAGGTCCTGTGAATGAAAGAATAAACATATCACAAATTCCCTCAATAACATATAGTACCCCACAGATATGGATACACACACACACCACCTGAGAGAAGTCACAGTGCAAATGGTTCATTTCATAAATAAAAAATTTTAAGTGGCCAGCTATATCACCTGTCACAACATAATTATTCAAACCAGTGAAAAGGAACTCTCTCCCATACATCAAAAACATTTCTAAAACAACCAACCGTCTACTACAATCTCTCCGTGCCACTGTGGCACACAAATCAACAAAAACAAAATCACTCCAATATATCCTAAGTTAAGCCAATGACGCAGTAATCAAATAATTAAAACCAGGAGTCATCTGTTTTTACAACATACAAGATAAGGAATAAAATAGCCACTGCGGTATATAGGACAGATAGGTAAATGCATTGACAAAAATCAATTAAGAGCCAGAAGACATAATAAAAAATCATAATCTCTCAACACATACTGTAGACAAATTCAACCATAATTTTTACTGGGAAACTGTTGATATTGTAGACCAAGCCAACTCCAAAAATGCCAGAGAATTCTGGCAAGCTTGGCATTCAGACAAATCAGACAAATCAGAGATTCATAGAAATAAGGCCCTCCTATATTTAAAGAAAGTTACAATCAAAATCAAGGAATGAAACAAAAACAACTCGGAGCATATCCTTCTTGGCAGCCATCACCCGGATAAGGAGGTAAGACAGACAGATAAACACCACAAGAAGAATCAATACTCAAACCAAGGAACCACCAAGGAAGAAACCACACTCTAAATACAAGTAGCCCTTGACTTACAACCGCCAAAATCCACAATCTGAACCCACAATTTTGATCTTAAGTCCTGATGGTCATAAAGCAGGTTATCATGTCACATTCCCAATGTTATGTACTTTTTTGCAATGGGTGTTAAGCAAATGTGATTGTTAACAAATGCTGCAGTCGTTAAGCAAATGCTGCTGTCATTAACCGAACCCATTGTTTGCAAAGAGGCAAGCCCACCAGTTTCAAGCAAAAAAAGGTAAATCATGATCCCACCAGACCACTTTTTAAAGTGGTATGCCTGAACTGAACTCAGTACTCAAGATGGGTTCTCACCAAAATTGAATTAAAAGGACTTATTATTCACAGTCGTATTTAGAAGTTGTTTTTGTGTTGAAGAAAGCTAAAAACGCATTTGCATTTTTGTAGCCACCTCATCCTGAAAGCTCTTATTCAGTCTGCAATCAACTTCTGTACCAATCCCTTTTTTCATTAGTATTTATTATCATCAGGTATCACCTGCCTATAGTAGTGCATTTGGTTTTTGTTTGTTCAGTGAAGGACTTTGCACTTCTCTTGTTAAATTTCATTCTGCTCACTTTCAACCCATTCCATTAACCAGACTTTTTCAGCTGGAGTTCTGTCAGAGGTTTTTAGGAGTTCAGCAAGAGATCATGTGTGTCTTGCATGATGCTAGCACTCACAGTGGTGGGAATTTTTATGTGCCAAGACTTAGCTACCCGTCTGCCGTATTGCCCTTGTAAATAAATATTTCAAATTACGGATTGGGCACACTGGAAGTGAATCCTATTGTGTAGTTTTTGCATTTTTTAAAATCATCTTTATGCAGGGACTCCTTATTAACATTGTTTTGAATTATATTTTAATCTTCTATATCATAGCTCTTTTGTGCAATTTTGTATCACCTGCAAGTTTAACAATTCCTTCTCCCTAATCATCCAAGACATTTATAAAAGTATTGAAGAGATGCCCCATGACTGAACCTAGTGGCAACCACTCCATGTCTCATTATAGTTTGGGGAGGAACCATTAATGTACATATTTGAGTATGATTCTTAAGCCAACTGTGCAATTATATTTGTCATGTCTAATCCATATTTAACTGGTTGAGTAATCAGCATGCCATGGATTATTTTGTCAAATTTGCTGAAGTCAAGACACATTAGTCTACATCATTCCTACGATCTATTAAGGGCGTTACCCAGTTAACAAAGAAGATAAGGTTACACCGGCAAGCTTCTTCTGATATTTGCCATGCTACTTTTAAGGATGTGGAAGTAGGGTTATGATCTGTTCTAAAATTTTCCCAGATGTCTATGTTGGACTGACTCAGGGGTTCCCAAACTTGGCAGCTTTTAGACTTGTGGACTTCGACTCCCAGAATTCTCCAGCCAGCATAGCTGGCTGGAGA
>WNWU01000017.1:16348051-16409828 GCA_012654045.1 Ptyas mucosa | reverse complement strand
TCTCCAGCCAGCTATGCTGGCTGGAGAATTCTGGGAGTCGAAGTCCACAAGTCTTAAAGCTGCCAAGTTTGGGAACCCCTGGACTGACTAGTTCAGGGGTGTCAAACTCAAGGCCCTCCCGAGCTCCGTTTTTGGCTGTGATGGCCTCCTGCAACCCTCTGGCAGCAAAAATGGAGCTTGGGAGGGCCTTGCGCAGCCCTCCCGAGCTCTGTTTTCACTGGCAGAGCGCTCAGGCTACCATAGGTGCCCCTGACACGAGTGACATTGAGCTGGCCACCCCCTCCCTGGCCATGCCCACCCCAGGCCCCCAAAGTCAAACACAACCCTGGTGCACCCCACAATGAAATTGAGTTTGACATCCCTGGACTAGTTGATTGTTTGCTGGATCTGCTTTTCTTCCTTTTGTAAAAAAATAGATTTGCATTCCTACATCATTTCCTCCAGCCTATGGTTCACGATATGCTACAGCCCCAATTGGATTATGGTGTTATAGCTGCTCAGATTGCTTTTTTATTGCTTTATTGTTTCATTATTCTTTGTAGGTATATGTATTATATTTTGGTATTTGTTTTTCTTCTTTGTTTTGTCAACTAGTCATCTTGATTGCATTGTGCAGCTACATATACCGTAAATGTTTAAGAAAAACAAAATAAAATAATTAAAATCTGGCAATTCATCAGTTCTCCAGGATTTCTGAAAAATACAAGAATTCAGTCAAACCACCTGCTAATTCCTTGAATAATTTAGGGTGCGGTTCATCTGCTGCTGGAGATTTAATCTCATTTAAATAAAGGGGTTTTCATTATGATTCTATCCACCTCAAACGTCAATCCTGCCCCCTTTTTTATTTATTCATTTCTTTTTATAGATTGTTATTAGGCACCTGAGGTTTAAGCTGTGGAGAAACCTGGATTCAACAAACTTTATCATCCCAAGAATTTTCTTTTTCTATGTTTACATTTTTATATAGATGATAGTTCCATGCTAAATGTTTGCACCTAGTTTAGGGTAATTACTGTAGAAACCTACAGCTGAAAACATTTCCATGAGCAATTATTTATTTTATTTAGTTATTTATATCCTGCCTGTATTATTTTTAGAAATAATTCAAGGTGGCAAACATACACACTACTCCTTCCTCCCTCTCTTTTTTCTCTACGACAGGGGTGTCAAACTTGCATTGTCACGGCGTTGTCATGTGGCGTATCGGGAGTTTTTTCCCCTTTGCTAAACTGGGCATGGGCGTGACCAGTGCATGATGCATCCGGCAGGCAGGTCACAAGTTTGACGGCCCTGCTTTACAACAACCTCCCTCTGAGCTGGGTTGGACTGAGAATGCCTGGCTTTCATGGTTGAGGCAAGGCTAAAAGTCATGGTCTTCCACTTTATAGCCTAGTGCCTTAACCACCAGACCAAACTGGCTCTCCATTTTATTTATTTTTATTTATTTATTTATATTTATATGCCGCCCTTCTCCGGAGACTCAGGGCGGCTTACAGTGCGTTAAGCAATAGCCTTCATACTTTTGTATATTTTACACAAAGTCAGCTTATTGGCCCCACAAACTGGGTCCTCATTTTACCCACCTTAGAAAGGATGGAAAGCTGAGTCGGCCTTGAGCCTGGTGAGAATTGAACTTGCAGTAATTGCAGGCAGCTGGATGTTAAATGCTGCCTAAGTAGGAGGCATTAGCCTCCTACGCCACTCAGGCCCATTTTGATGGGCCTTTATGAAATTCTAATTTCAGATGTTATTAGGGACAATCCATCATTACTGAGATAAGTGCTGTCTAGATAGGCTCGAAGATGGCAAGAAACTTTCAATGCCAGGTCTCTGGCAAATTCACCTGTCAATTTCACCTGGTAGTTGAAAACCCATTGGAGGCAGCAGCAGCAATGCTTAATCTACCTTCATTCTTTGTTCATCTGAACTTCTAATTATCCAGATATATTATATCTTCTCCAAGCTGTTTAGTTCCCAATGACTATACTATTAATCTTTTTCTAAAGGCTGATCTTACTCTAAGACAGTGATGGCTAACCTTTTTGCCATTGTGTGCCAAAAGCATGGGGAGCATGGGGGGGTTGTGCGTGCGTGTGCCCACACCCATAATTCAATGCCCCCCATACACCTCGCACCCCCATGCATACACACGCAACCCCCCCGCGTTACCTCCGCTTTTGGCACATGACAGCAAAAAGGTTAATGGTGGGCCCGGTAGGCCCGTTTTTTGCCCTGCCCAGACTCCAGAGGCTTCCTTGGAGCCTGGGGAGGGTGAAAAAGCCTCCCTCAGAAGCCCTCTGGAGGCTGGAAATGGCCCATTTCCCGACTTCCAGTGGGCCCAGAAGGCCAAAAAATCAGCTGGCCGATGCACACGTGTGCTGGAGCTGAGCTAGGGCAACGCTCATGTGCCCACAGATATGGCTCCGTGTGCCACCTGTGGCACCCGTGCCATAGGTTCGCCATCACGGCTCTAAGAAGTGTGAGAATGATGCAGCCAGCCAGTTTGAAAACATACAACAGACTCCGAAGGTGTTTATTTAAAAGAGGTAAGAAAAGCACACCACATACCTGCAGAAGTTATCTTAAACTCCCTAGACACATCCACGCATCAGGGTGACAGCTGAATTAACCCACCTGTCTAAGAGCAAATGTCAGGCTTACATGGCAGTAATGGCATGCTCTTGGTTGCTAACAGCTACACAATTGGATCAACAGTATAATGCAATCAGTAATTCACACAGGTGTTTGCCAAACCAAAAGAGGGGTCGCACAACTCCCAAACGTAATTACAGCAAAACTGCAAGAACAATTAGGCTGCTTGAAAGGCAAGTAGAAATAGGTTCTGTCTACTGATAGTGTCCTGTCATGAATTTAGCAACCTCAAAGGGAAAGGCCAATGTTCTGACTGCCCACACACTATTTTATCTATTCCTGCAGGCAAGAAAACTTGTCCATCATACAAGGGTTTTTTGGTAGCAGCTGAGCCCTCTGTTTCTTTCTCTCACTTTCAGATAAATGTCAGAAGCCACAGGGCTTAGACACATGTCTTAATCATGTCTGTATTTTGATCCTTACAACAAGAGTATTATAACCTCCCTGAAACTAAGGTAATTTTATAAACCCAGAAAAGACATCCATGAACTGTTTGAAAAATGGGCCACAATTCACTAAAGTGACAATTTTCTAACAGTGTCGGATTTGTGGGAAATTCTTGGAGTTTTCCTAAGATACCTTCAGGAGGAAATAATGAATGAGGAACATGTTTTAGTACATGCCAGCTGAGCAGGCCCACAGCAGTCAATCTTTTCACTGAAATAGTAGCCTCAGGTTGTACTCCATCAACATACAAAAGATTATGGGAAAGCTATAGATGAAGCAGGTATGTGGAAAAGGCACTCCAGGACTGGAACAGGGATTTCAAGGCCATTGAGCCTGTTCATTAAAAAAACAACCTTGGAATTTCTAATTGGAAGGCAAAGTTATAGTGGTAGAAAACTGTCCACATTTGAGTGGACTTGTTTTCGCCTTAGTCTCTCATAGTACCCCATAATATTCTCATAGATTTTGAGGACCTCAGCTGAAAGAACCTCTCTGGACAATGACCTCCATATTTCAGGAACTTCTTTTCTCATTTATAACAGCTGACAAGTTACAAAAGTGGCAGGGGAAGGGGAGAGATTAGAACAGCAGTCCTCAACCTTTGCAGCTTGGCTCGGGTGGGGGGAAGAGGGGAACTGGGCCGTGTGAGCATCGGGCCTGCGCACACACAGCTCAACTTGCATAAGTTGAGCCGCACGCATGTGTGCACTGGCCGGCCACTTGCGAGACCACATCAGCCCACCACTCACACGAGTTGAGTTGAGCTGCGCATGCACACAGGCAAGCCGGTCTGACACTCACACAGTCCAATTGCAACTAGGCCGCAGCCTGGTAGTAGGCCGCAACCCAAAGGTTGGAGATCTCTAGATTAGAATATTACGCTTAGTTTTCTTACTTTTACAATATCCTCACTCTTCTTTTAAATTATAAGATAGTTATATGAAACTTACTTCAATTACTATACTTCTCTAAATTTATACATTACCTTTCAAAAGTAATTGCCAAAACTGGAAGAATTACGGATGTTCTTAATGCATGTACAGGTACTTGATGTTTGCAGCTTTTTTGTACCCTCTGCATCTGACCTGTTTTGCATCTAACATCAAGCCTTGCCACCTTGCGAGGTCTCTTTCCATCAAGATACTTTGGTTTCAGCCTAGATCAATGATGGTGAATCTTTTTGGCACCGGGTGCCAAAAAGGGTGCGCGGAAATGTCACGCACGCACGCACTCCCTCGTTGGAGCCACACTCCGGAAAAGCCGAATTTCTGGGTTCTATAGCATGCATGTGTACCTGATGATCACCTGGCCAGCACACATGCGCAAGCTGGTTTTCAGCACTGTTGCATACACAAAGAGATCGTGCTCCGGAAAAGCCGACCTTCCGGGTTCTGGCATGCATGTGCACTTGACAATCAGCTGGCCAGCACGCATGCACACACCAGTTTTCGGCACTGCCTGTGCGTGAAAGATAGCTGATCATTGCATGCGCATGCACGCCAGAAACCCGGAAGACAGAAAAGGCCATGTGTGCCAAGCAACATGGCTTCATGTGCCACTTTGGGCACGCATGCCATAGGTTCGCCATCATGGGCCTAGATTCTTCTCTAAAGTACTATATATTATTTTAAAACATTACACTTGCAAATGCTGAGAAGTGTGATTTAAAACCTTCCATCTTCAGAGAATGCAAGAGTACAAACCTAGCACCTGGGTGTCTATAACTCTTTAAAGCAGCCACATCTTTTCCTGAGCTCATGTGGCTGTGCCTCTGGAACTATGCTTTCATCCCTGTGGATAGTCCAAAGCACCCTTTTTGGAACTGAAGCTGGGGCACTGCCCAGCCTTACTTTTCATTTACACTTTTATCAAAACACCTTCTGAAGTTAAGGAGATATTGGATAATTAATATTTTATCCCAAAGTTTTATCCATAAACTTTGGGAACACGAATTTTTTTTCAAATAGAAGCAAGAAGAAATATTTTTTTAACATCTGAACAACAGACTATGTCAATATTTACAATCCTCTTTTCATGTAGGTTTCTTTCAAATTGTCTTGGGAGCCCAGCAACACAGATACTCCAACATCAAACAACTGAAATGTATTCTTGTAATGTTGAAATTAGAGATAGGAAATATCAACAGCTTCTTCTGAGGCAGTCATGATTTCTTTGTGATAAGGAATGAACACCTTCTCTCATTTTTCCTGGAACAATCTGCAGGATCTTGCCTCTGCTTTGGGAAAATCATTCAATCAGCAGCCAGGATGTCTGCTTTAAATGACCAATCATAAATAAGAAATCAGAAAGGCTCAGGAAAAAGAGAATAATGAATTCAGAGATCTCTGGAACTCCTTTGGAAGGAATTGATTAAGCATTTTTATTGCTCAGCTGCACTTTTTTTTTTCCTCTCAGGACTCAAACTGGCTTCCATCAGTTTTCCTTCTGGACAACATTTGCAATTCCACAAAGATCCAATTCACACATTATGCTAAACCAGTGGTGGATTCAAATAATTTAACAATTGGTTCTCTGCCCTTATGATTTCTTCCAACAACCAGTTCACCAAACTGTTCAGAAAGTTAACAACCGGTTCTCCCGAAGTGGTGTGAACTGGCTGAACCCCACCACTGTGCTAAACCAAGTTTGCTTAAGCAGCTTTGGTTAAATAAACTATCACTGTCTCTTTTTGCACAATGTAAAATCATAAGCCAGGATTTACAAACCAGAATTGTTGGATTCATACAATCCAACAGACTGCATTATGTCATAGTACTGAGCCACAATCCCAAGCTAACTCTTTTATTATAGCGTAACATTTTCTGAATTGCCCAAATATTATGTTAACGTACACCTATAACATGCAGCTACTGTACAGTTTAGTATAGATGGAGAACTATAATTGGTAAAGGCTGAGGCATCTTAGGGTTAGGCTTTCTTGGGGAGCAAAATGGGTTGAAGCAACTCTACACACACGTTGTCCATGGGAGAACAGAGGAGAGGGGGAAAGTGATGAAAGCAATGTCATGTATCATGATGTTGCATACATATGCATGTGATGAAGCATGTAGTATGACAGCTAATCTGCTTTTTTTTAACTTAAATTTTCAGACTTCCCTGCCCTCATCTATATACTACTAAAATTCTTGTGTCTGTTTGTCTATTTGCAACCTTCAAATGGGTGAAATGGTGCATCATCAGTTTTTGGACTCAAGTAGCTCAAATGGGCTAACTTTAAAAATACACCCAAAATCCAGGACACATCCCTCCCACTCCCACTGCTTTTTTGCCCACTGAGGTCATTCATTGCTCTGTTTAGGTAAGTAAGTCAATATCTCTAAAATGATGACACAATGGTAATGATGATCCACAGTCACAAATTTTGTAGCATTTCACATATTTTTATATCTATATCCATCGAGAGCAGAATTGCATTACCACCGTCTGTAATGCAGTTAATTTTGAGAAAGTGGCATTACAAGTACAGATAGATGTGGGGGAAAGGGCATTTCATCTACCCTTTGAAATTTCCAGCCAGACAGGGCAGCAGAAGTGGGTTATTTTATGTTATTGTATTTTATTTATTTCCACCAAAACCTTTCAGAAGGTTTTTCTGTCCTCTTGCTTCCAATAGAGAGCAGCTAGAGAAGAGACACAAGGAGCACTAGATATGCTGGTTTGTTTCTAATTTAAAATATACCAGGACCGATCATTTCAGCCCCAAAATGTTTAGGATCCTAATATCTTAGAGACTGACTATTCCTATAAGTATTAGTCCAGCTTCTGCTGTCCATATACATGGTCATCTGTACACCATAGTACTACCACATCTTTGTTAAATATAAAGTGGTGCTACTTTTTAAAGATTTCAACTTCTTTATTGTTTTCATAACTATTTCTTTTTTAAGCATCATAAACACAAATTCATATACTAGATTTTATACTTGTGTGTTTGCGTAGCATGATATTCAAATTAATCAGTTTGGTGCCTTTGAGTTATTGCTATTGTCTATAAATATATTGAAATTCTGATTGCAAGACAGATAGGCAAGTTTCAAATTATATTTCTTGTCTTTCTGTCTCATTTACGTCTTCTTTAAGAAACTTAAATTAACAGGGGATATAAATCTGGATTCTCCCCCTTTCCCTGCCTTTCTTGAATAATGTATTTAAAATATATAATTTTCATGGTTTACTGTGTTTCTCATGGAAGAATGAAAGCATTTCTGGCTTTCTGACCTCATTTACTGACTCAGTGCAATAAATAATTCAGTAATCTCTGAGAGGATGCGTGCTTTCACTCTCTATATCAGACAGCATGTTCAGTGGGAATTCATTTCACAGAGGCTCAACAGAATTTATATACTCCATATCTTCACGAATGTTTATATTGAATCAATCACTTTCTTTTAAAAGAATAGAATCTCTATCTTCAGAATTACGAGGGCTGTGACTACATATCACTGTTCCCTATAACAATATACCTAGTACTAAACAGAAGAGTTGAACAAATGGATTTGAAGGATGCCTCAGTAACACAGACTGAAGAAAATAGCTACCAAAAAGTGATTCAGGTCAATAATATAATTGGTGGGACACCCAAAAGGAAGCGAAGGAAGCAATCTAGTTTAAATAAATGTATATATTTTAAGTTCTTACCTGGTACTTAAATGGTTACATGCATCATTTGCTTATGACAATGCAGAATTTCATAAATGAAGGCAAATATACTTTGCAAGATCCAATCTGTGTCGGTCCCCAGGACCAGAGATTTACTCTTCCAGAATTTCACAAAAATGCTTACAAAGCATATTTAAGATCAGTCAATGTTGTGAAACGTCCATGTATTAATATATGCTGATATTAAACAGTATAACTGATGGAATAGCAAATAATGAAATGAGCAACTTGCTTTTGTTTTTGTTTTTCCTGTACTTAAATAGATTGACAATGGTTCTGCCACTTTCCCCTTATATTGTCATGTAATTTATTTCCTTCCTTCCTTCCTTCCTTCCTTCCTTTTCTTCCTTCCTTCCTCCTTCCCTCCTTCCCTCATTCTTTTTTCTTTTCTTTTCTTTCTTATACAGACTGTGACAAACATGAGCCATTCACTATTACAACAAACAAGGATTGTTTATAGCCGACTTCACTCCCAGCTGATTTGTGCATGGGAATCCAGCAGCTTGAGGCTGTATTGTGGAAAAGCACCTGTATGCATCATGTGCTACATTATGTTACCCCACTTGTGTATCTCATGGCAATTTTTCTCTCTTTCGGTGTCCCCTATTAGAACTTCATTTGCCCGGGCCATTTTATATTGTCTTTTTATATTTAGTTTCCCAAATTATTGTATGATTTACCATCAAATTTGCTTTCGTTGTATCGTATAATTATATGATTATTTTACAGCAGCCTGATCCTATTTGATAAGGACAGTCTAAAAATTAGTTTCTAATTCAAAAGTGCATGGTTTATTTCAGTTACCTGAGAATTTATTTATTTTTTGTCTTCAAAAAGGAAACCATATCAATTTCTCTAGAAAAGGCAAACCGTCTTGCATTTCTGTGCATTTCTGCACACAAAGAAGGGAAAATAAAATCTATAAGAGCTCAAGCCAGAAAATACAGGTAGTCCTCAACTTACAACCATTTCTTTAGTGTCCAATCAAAGTTACAGCAGCACTGAAAAAGTGACTTATGACTGCTTTTCCACAGTTAGGACCGTTGCAGCATGCCCATGGTCACACGATTAAAATTCAGATGCTTGGCAACTGGTTCATATTTATGATGATTGCAGTATCCCAGAATAGTTTTAATTGTATCATTTTTATTTCCCCAGAACATCAGAAAGCGTTTGAAGCAAACCTGTGTTTGTCCTCATCAATGATGTCCCCACTATAGTTGAGCACATCATGGGAGCAATTAGCATGCCCCTGGTTGACTAAAAGGAGGTGCAAAACCAAGCATCCCACTGGTGTTCTGCCTGCTCCAGACACTTGGAGTCTCTTCTGTCTCACATTTAAAACTTCTGACCATCCACAGTCAGGTTTACCTGCAAAGGAGCCTGAGTGGCATAGCAGGCTAATGCCTCCTATTAAGGCAGCATTTAACATCCAGCTGCCTGCAATTACTGCGAGTTCTAATCTCACCAGGCTCAAGGTTGACTCAGCCTTCCATCCTTTCTAAGGTAGGTAAAATGAGGACCCGGTTTGTGGGGGCAATAAGCTGACCTTGTATAAATATACAAAAGTATGAAGGCTATTGCTTAACGCATTGTAAGCCGCCTTGAGTCTCCGGAGAAGGGCTGCATATAAATATAAATTAAAAAAAAAAAAAGCTGCCAAAGGCCATATCGATAGCAAAGATCAGATCGTTCTTCTCAAATCATTAAAACAGCAGAAATGAAAGCATCACACAGAAATCAGGAAACTTAGGCAGTTCAAATGAATCTAAGGATTTATTGCAAGCGTAAGCTGTCCACAAGTGTCTGAACTACTAACGGTCAAAGCAAATTGGCGGTAGATAAGAGTCAATGTAATTCAAGCTAGGCTGGATGTCCATCCAACAGATGTCAGCCCGTATGATGGGGAAATTCAGTTGAAGCCTTAAATCTCTTGTGAGCATGAAGGGACTCGAGACTGATGATGCATTTGACTCCTTCCTCGGGTGGAGCCTGGTCATCTCCTACACATGTAACTGCAATTTCATCTCTGCAATGAGGGGAGTTGCCCCTGACTCCAGCCGATGGGGTAAGGCAAGATCTGTCCTCTGATGAGACACTGACTTGCTCCCAAGCCCCATAGAGCTCCAGAACTTCTGTTAAAAAATGGCACTTGAAGTATTTCATGTGGAACCATAGCTAAGAGATGGTATTATGGGATGTGGGGATTAGTCTGGGAGCAGGGTTATCACCATGAGTGGTGAAGGCTTGGCAAAGGAAAAGCTCCATGCAAATTTGCCAAAGAGCAGGACACAAAGTATGCATAGAAAAAGCCAAGTCTTCACTGGATGTTCAGTGCATGTAATTATCTTCAGACCTCAACTGACCTCCACTCCATCTTGACAGATAAGCCCTACCATCCCTTTGCTGTCAGCCCTTGTGATGGGGTAATTCAGCTGAAGCCTGGCACCTTTTGTACTGACAGACTGCAACAACCAGCTGGCATTAAGATTTAATGAGCAAAATCTAACTCATGCCTATTGGATTAATTAAGTAACTGAATGTGATGAATTATAATGAAAATCCATCATTGAAAACACAGATTTCCTGCCTTCCAACCAAGAGCTCAGCATAATATACTATTTTTCTCTGGGAGAAAGTTCAGCTGAAAAGAGACAATTATTTCTCTGAAATATTGCTGGAGGAAAATATCATTTCCCAGACCTAAATGTCTTTTTTGCAACTGTTGATAGGACGTTATCATTTTTCAAAATAATACAATAATCGGAAAATCCTGTTTCACTAGGAGAGAATCAGTAATGGGTATTTAAGAATTCTTGAAACTTTGGGGAATGAAAATATTCTATTTTGGTCTGCCTAGTCATTCTGGCAGAAAAACATTTTAACCTGCTTAATATCATGGGTCTTTCAATTGCCCAAATTTGATCATACAGATTGTTCAGCTTTGTAGCAATATTTCTAATATTGGAGTATTATATACTTGAATGACGCAGAGCAGCTCAGTGCCTAGAGGTAAAGATGTTTGCCTCCCACTTGCCGCCTAGAATGGTTGAGAGTTCCGTTCTAGGCAGCAACAGATGATTCTCTATCAGGGTGCAAAGAGAAAATATCTGCTGCAAACTCCTCATAGATGTCAGGAAGGGCATCCAGCCAGTAAATGCTCAGCTCCATTCAGTCACCCCAACTCCACCCCAAAGTAAGGGATTATAGGATTATAAAAAGAATATATATATATATATATATATATATATATATATATATATATATACACACACATACATATACATACATACATACACACACAGACACACACACACACACACATATACTTGAATAACGCAAAAAGACCTTCACATTCAGTTTGTAAATCTCAAGTCACTGATTTAGTAGCCCTTATAGACTAGAGGTAAAAGTTTAAATATTTCGCTAATGCTTCAGAAAAAGAAACCATAATCTCTAAATTTATGGTGTAAGTATTACACTGAAGAATTATTAGTAACATTCGCATCAGTCTAAAATATTCCATACAGAATTAGTGTCCTGTACTACTATTTCAAGTATCATTATTGCTTTGATCAATAAGGTAACTTTTGAGCCTATACATGTTGAAGAGAGTTTAGACACATATTTGAAAGAGAAATAAATGTTGCCTTGGGAAATACAGCAATAAAGCCTTTTTACATCTTTTCTCTTCTCCAACGTTGTCTCATTGAAGTGGCTTTCATTGGCATTTGCTTTTCTCATTTTCATGTACAAGTGCAACCCTGTCTTCTGATTAATCAGGAATCTATTTTATCCTGTGTCGCCCTCCAGCTTGTTATTGAACAAGCTCTGCACTTGAGAATATTAGCAGCTGCTCTGCAGGTTAGAAAAGAAATCTCCTCCTCTCTCAATTTATGCTTTTTCCTCCTGTAGAAATACTTTAATTTGCACTGTTCTCTTTCTGATATAATTTTCAACCATGGAATAGGGAAGGGAAAACACCTAAATCATCGCACTGAGGATCAACATTCCTGTTGATGAGAAGCATCTTAATGAATCTAAAATTTGACTCTAGTTCAGTGGTTCCCAACGTGGGGCCCATGCCCCATAGGGGGGCAATTTGATTTTTAATGGGGGCAATTCAAAAATGTGTGGTGTCTGGAATGTAGATTCTAGACTTTAGCAACACTTTTTAATATGTATGCATAGACAAGACTCGAAGAATTATATGTCACAGGGGAGGGCACCAGGATTCTAGAGATGCTTAGGTAGGGCATGGCCAAAAAAAGATTGGGAGCCACTGCTCTAGTTATATATTTTGGGTACTCATCCAGGATGCTGCCTTGGGTTTTGTCACTGTCAAATATATGATATATAATCTAGCACTCCAGAGGGAGAAGTCTTGTCTTGTAGTTGTCTATCAGAAATGAGTCTTGAGGTATGGCAGCATTTTCAAAAATCCTGTCCAGTCTGATATGGTATAGTCTCAGAAGGATTACATTTGATTTGAATTCCTCAGAGCAAACCAGACCCTATTCTTTAATGGGTATCATATAAGGTAAAGTCTTCTCTGCACTCTTAGAACTGATACCGTATTAGGTTTAAAATACCCCTCAGTTTGTTGGATGGCATGAAATACCAGCAGTTTAGTTAAAAAGAAGAAGCATGTTGCAATGTGAGCCTGGGTCTGGCTTTGCCACAGAGGCCTTCATATGGAAAGAGGCCTCTTCTGTTTTCTGTTGGCCAGCTTGACCTAGAATGGCAGGAAGTGGAAATCCAGAAGTTTAAAATGTGAGCAGAGGGCAAGTCAGTCCTCTGACTTGGGAACTTGTCAGCCCATATCAACCATTTTAAAAGAAGAGGATTTTATGGAAATCATTCGCAGCTGTACAAATGTGCATTGGGGGAAAAAAAGTAGTCTGCTTCACTAATAAATAAGATTGTAAAGCATTTCTACCAAAGTGCTAGACTCACTCCTGTATTGTATCTATTTCCTTGAAAATAGAAACGCGTGACAACTCTACCAGAAAAAACCTCCTCTTAATTAAACATGAGCACTTCACTTTATAGCTGATAGGCCTGGGATTCTCCATTTACTTTCCCACAGTTCTGTTTATTTAAGTGATTTCTTTTCTACCCTCGTTTTGGCTTCTCTGTTACATCGTGTCCTCCCTCCAGAACGGCCTTGCCTTAAAATCGAATATTGTCTGAATAAATATTGTTTTTTAACCTCTTCTCCATAGCAGCTTTTTTTCTGCCAGGCTTCTCTAATAGTGCCAACTGCAAGTTAACAAGCTCCACTCTGTGATCTTAAATTTGTTAATTAGTACCCTGGCTTGGGCTTCTGACTGAAATTGACAAGACCTTAATCAGTTACATGCTCATGGCTTGTGCCTCCTAACTTGTTCTGGCACATTCCTGCCATTGAAAAAGCAGTCTTTCTGATTTTGGAAAAAGTAATTTCATATACATGTATGACTAACTATTTTTTAATGCATGTTTTCGCTATAATTTTTATCACAGATGCCAAGAAATTTAAGCAGTTGATGTTTTCTCCCTGCCTCCCCATTTGTCCTCCTTCCCAATGTCCTCTTTTGCCTGTACAGATATCCGGGACCTCTAAGGCAATAAGGATGATCAACAACAGTGGTGAAATCCAATTTTTTTTACTACCGGTTCTGTGGGCATGGCTTGGTGGGCATGGTGTGGCTTGGTGGGCGTGGCAGGGGAAGGGTACTGCAAAATCCCCATTCCCACCCCACTCTGGGGCCAGCCAGAGGTGTATTTGCTGGTTCTCTGAACTACTCAAAATTTCCGCTACTGGTTCTCCAGAACCTGTCAAAACCTGCTGGATTTCACCACTGATCAAGAATCTAAAAGCTATGATGCTTTATCCAAAGGGTCTCCAAATTTGGCAACTTTTAAGATTTGTGGACTTTGATTCCCAGGATTCCTCAGCCATGCTGAGGAGTTGAAGTCCACAAGTCTTAAAGTTGCCAAGTTTGGAGACCCCCTGCTTTATCCTAAGAACAATGAAGGAGCTGGATGTTTACCTTGAGAAAAGGGAGCTGGGGGAAAATAATAGTAAGTTTGCAAATATCTGGAAAGAAAACATTCAAGCTCTATCCCTCATAATTCCAATACCATATAATGGATTCTAATTACGTAAAGGCCGATTCTGAATGGATGTCAGGGAGGGAAATGCTAACAATATGAGCAGTTTGACAGTAACGATCCTATTTTCTCTTCACTGGATATATTCAGGTGCAGGTTAAACAACCTTCTAATTGAGATGCTTTAAATTGGGTTCCTGCCCTTTGTAGAATCTTAGAATCAGAGGCCTAAAAACCCCCCTCCAAACACTATGATTCAAAGAATATGTGAAACTTAAAATCTACAGAGCCTGGGGGGAAATATTAATGAAAGTACAAATTAACTATTTTTATTTATTCATTCATTCATTTGTAACCCCCTTTGTTATTCTTCATTATTTCATGATTATTATTTTACAAATCACTCAAGGAAGTGAACGAATCTAACCCTCATCCTCATTTCCCCACAACAATAATCCTGTGATATAGGTTGGGCTGAGAGACAGTGACTGGCCCAAAGTAACCCGGTTATAGTTTGATTTGTGAGTTAACCCTGACATTTGTATTTATTTTTAAAGAAGAACACAGTTTCCTCACAATTAGATGGGATAAGGAAATGAAAGGAAGATCCACAAGAATGTGTGTGTGGGTGGGTTATCTTAAGAGAAATAAATAAAGTGTTATACAGGTTTCTATGGAAGAGAAGAAAAGGTGCATTTCATAAGCAGGAATCAATGCAGTTAAAGGCAAAGGAAACAGAGAAGAAACAGACAGAATTTTACTGCAGAATAAGCTTTTTTAAAAAAATATTTTTTATGTTCTACAGAATGTACTGCCAGAAGGAAATGGACGGAAAGGTTATCAGGAATGCTTATGTCATCACTTTCTATGAGCAAACCCCAAAACATAGAACCTATCTAGAGAAGAGTGGGCGTGATGGCCTAGAAAAATATGAATGCGGATCTTAGTTGGTTAATAATGCTACCTTATTTCTATTTATCTATAGCAAGACCAAATGGAACCGAAATATTACTGATAGAGATTCCTTTATATCTTTCTGGAAGAGGAATGCCTGACATGTTGAAAGATGCAGACCAAAACAATATGGATTTCACAGAATACGAAGACATGAATTTCTATTCAAAGTGATTCTTGATTCTTGCTTATCGTATATTAGACCTGCAATTTGAATTATAAATTTGTTTATTGCAAGGGGAGTAGATAGGAATACCTCTTAAGTCATGCACTTTGTTTTTTAATTATTAGAAAGATGCGATGTAATTCCTTTCATCATCATCATCATCATTATCAGGTCCTGTGCAGGGCACATTGGGCAGCAAGTGTTTTCCAGTGGTTTTGATCATTCGCAACATCTTCACAATCCCAAGGGAATTAATAAACTTAAGATCTTCCTTATGTGTTTGGTGCCAAGTTTTCTGAGTTTTCTTTTCCTCTTTCCTCCGGGAGGTATGCAACATAGTATAATTTTTGGATGCCCGTCTTTAGGCATATGTAATATATGGCCAACAAGCCACATTCAATGTTTATTCACAGTTCTTGATAGGTGTTCTAAATCTGATCTTTATAGGTAGGACCTCTTCATTAGTGAAGTGTTCATAATATGAGGATTCTTTTCAAACAGCATTGTTGGAAAACATTTAATCATTTAATCCTCTTGGCTATACACTTCCATGTTTCACAAGCATATATTGCAGTTCATATGGCAACACTCTTGAAGAGTTTTATCTTTGTGGTAATACTTATGGCTACCATAGGCCAATTTGGGTGCATGCGTTGAAACACGTCCGCTGCCATTCCAATTCTTGGTTGGATGGATTAACCAAGCAGATGGTTAATCTGCTTATCTGTACCTCCATTGATAGACATAATGCTACCAAGATAAGTAAACTGTTGGACTTGTTCTAGAGCCTGGCCATGGACTGTTAGAGGCATATTATCCTGAGCACTTCCGAACTTCATAAACTTGGTCTTCTCAAAATTTATATGCAAGTCAATCTTGTTGGTCTCATTATCTAAACTGGTGTTCATTTCTTCCAAGCACCTAATTTTGTTTTGTTTTGATATACTTAGAAGCTTTCAATCCAGTGCAATTTATTCCCAGGTAATGAGGTAGGAGTCAAACTAATAGAATTCTGCTAAATAAAACTGTTTATAGCAAATGCTTCCATAAATATATGAAAGAACAATAAAGATTCCCAACTGATGATACATACAGAAATCTGATCACTGAAGTAGACCAAACATTTTGGAAAAGGAAGTAAATATGCCCCAGAAAATATGGCTACCAACAAAACTGCAGGATCTGATGCAATACCACCAGAACTGATTAAAACTAAACAGTGATGCTATTACATAAGGTTTATAAGCAAATACAGAGAGCATGTGGCTGTATATGAAAGAATGATACACACACATACATATTCACAGAGCTCTATACGCAGGCACCATGGAATATAAAAAGAAAAATCTCTTACTTTTCCAGAAAAGAGCTGTGCTCAAACTACTGAACAATTGCACTTATCTTACATTCAGATTTCAACAATAGATGAACTGAGAATTACTAATAGTATAGACTGGATTGAAAAGCAACAAGGGCACCCAAGAATATATGCCTAACATTCACTGGATAACAAAAAAGGCAAGAGTTCCAAAAAGACATTCATTTTTCTTTTATTGATTATACAAAGGATTTTGATTGCATAGACCACAACAAATTGTGGACTGCTCTTAAAAGTACAATTGTATCAGGCCATTATATCTCCATTATATTTATTTTTTTAAAAAAGTATGATGATGGGATGCAGAGCAACTAAATGAGGAAAGGAATGCACCAATCCATACTAACAATGTATTTATTTGACCCATTTGAGAAAATGTCATTAAAAATGCTGGATTAGAAGAAATACACATTTGGGTTAAAATTGTTGAGATATCTATGATATGCTGATGATACCTCTTTGACAGCTAGAAATGGAGAAGATTTAAGAACTCACTTGTTGAAACTGAAAAATGAGAGTATAAAAACCAGTTTGCTACTCAATGTTTTAAAAATGTTTTTAAAACTCGCTAATGTATACCAACAGGAAATAGAGGAGAAATTGAACAGACTTTATTTTTTTTAGACTTAAAAATTCACAGGAATGGTAATTACAGCTGTCACATGAAGATTTATGTTCTGCTTAGCAAAAAGTATATGACATCTAGAAAAATATTAAAGTGCAGAGCCAGCTTATTTATGTTTTGTCAAAGCTAAGTTATTTTTTTTTTCACATGCAAAATGTGGACCTGAAAGCTAGACCATCAGAAAGATTGATATTTTTTTTGTCTTTTTTTTTTTAATGCATTTGAACTGGGATGCTGGAGAAAATTGTTGAGAATAGTTTGAACTGTAAAGTAAATCTTTTTAGTATGAAGTAGATGAAATAAAATCAGACCGTTTGCTGGAAGCACTAAAAATGAAGCAAAAGCTTAAATATTTTAGTGATATAACATGAAGACTTACTGAAGAAGTCCTCAATGCTTAGACAAACTGGACATAATTTTAAAAAAAAGATGATTGCTAAAGTATGACCTCAAAGAAGACCTCAGTCGCTGACTGAGAGTCCAAGTGAAATTACATCCATTACACAAGCATAAAGAGTTGGAAATGAGTAAACAATCAAATAAAAGAAAATACTAAAACGTAACTACTATCAGACTATCTAAACATTTGCGAAATGTTTGCTGGAATCTCAAAATGGATTTCAGAATTGGATTTAGTTCTGTTTTTATTTGTTTCCTAGTATGATTTGATAGCTTATTAGTAACCTTGACTATCACTAAGTGTTGTATCTTTTTATTCTTGATGAATGTATTTTATTCTCCTTATGTACACTGAGAACATATTCCTTGTTCCTAAGACCAATTCCTTGTGTGTCCAATCACACTTGGTCATTAAGAATTCTGTTCTGTTCTGTTCTGTTCTGTTCTGTTCTGTTCTGTTCTATTCTAAAAATTTTCAAAATGAGCAAAAGCCAATTGATACCAGAGCTGAAACGCTGGGAATTTGTGGCTGTATGGAAAAGAAGAATAAAGGAAAGACAAAATGCATAATTGTTATGCATGCATCCATTCTGGTTTGCACCAGTAACATTATTGCATTCTTTCTTACATTTCTATACTGAGGTAGAGAAATTCGCCAATACATTTTTTTAAAGACTTGGAATATACAAAACCAATTATAAATAAAAACATAGCCACTCTGCTCAATTAGATCCCAGAATGGCAGGTGAACTTTTGAGTGATGCAGAAGGAAAACATCCAACGCGAGAGCAATCATGCATGGAAAGAAATTTCAATTTCTGATAGAAAGTTTAAAATGTTGATTTGGTGTAACAGTAGTGGAAGTAAGGAAATGGAACATTTGGAATTAAATTAAAGGTGACTAGAAATTTTAAAAGCTAATTTTCATGAAGTTATTTATATATCTCTGGTACGTCTATTTTTAAAAAAGCAGGTGCAACTTAAGCATAGCAATTATTTTATTGATATGGCTTAAATTAAGAAACCATAAATAAAATCTAATGAACAACCTCATTCTTCCCCAAAGACAAAAGCACCAGAATGGATGGCGGTTTGGGATTCTCATTTTTATAAGGGCTAAGAAAAGAAAGATAAGGAGAACTGAAGAGGCATTCAATATATTTATGGAAATTGCAAATGGCTTGGCAAGAAAAAAAAAACAGTTTGATTTTATCCAGTGAGATTGTTTGGGAATATGTTCAGCACAAATAAAAACGAAGGAATGCTAAAAATGCACTTTGGAGACAATCAATGTCCTAAAGCTTCCTAAGTTTCTTCCCTGCTTTGGGGGGAATAATAGGCAAAATGGGTACTTTAATTTTGCAATGGATTTCGGATTTTAATTCATCCTTTAAGCACCTGTCACCCATCCAACCCCTGAAAACTGTTCTGGCCCTGGGATGTGGTCTCAACATATTAAACAAGGTTGAAGGTGGTCTTCAAGCCAGCAGAACTTGCATAATCTTGATCTAAAATGCTCGTTTATTTACTTTGTAATTTGGTTACGAGAGAGAGAGAGAGAGAGAGAGAGAGAGAGAGAACGGAGGGAGGGAGGGAGGGAGGGAGGAAGGAAGGAAGGAAGGAAGGAAGGAAGGAAGGAAGGAAGGAAGGAGGGACTGTTCTCTGATCCTGCTTTGTTTTCACATGTTCCTGGATTTAGCTGGAAGATGGACTATTAATTTTTAAACTTAATTCTCAGAAGAGTTCTTATTTTATTGCTGAATGAAGGTGATGAATGTAAGACATGCAGAAATTTGGACTGAGCTGTGATATAAATCTAAATCATGCAATCAAAATTAGAATTGCTTATCATAGCTGGTGTATACCGATTGGTTTTAAAATTATCAAGACAGTTTTCCATAAGTTTTGTATTCTAAATAAACAATTCCAACGCCAACAGTACATTTTGACCCAATACAAAAGACATTTCCCATCATTTTTCATCCTGTGACTGTTTTCATAGCATATGATACAAATTCATGGGAATTAGATTGCAAAATCAACATAACTTAAAGGCAGATGGTATCATGCCCAGAGACCATGGAAACGGAAATCTTTATTCTGCATCAACAATAATTCCCAAAGACAATACGTAGATTCATTCAGAAATTCTAGGAGCAATTTCCCATATTAGTTGAGCTTGGAACTATTGCACAACACACAAAGAAACTTTCTGGCCCAGCAAACTTCTCAAACTTCTAAGTCTGGTGCTGTTTGGATCAGAATGGAGGGAGAATTATGTAGAATTTCCTCAATGTCCACTTCTGCTAAGTTTTGGGATTGATTGACCCCAGAGGTGAATTACCTTTCTCCTCCTCCTTTGCAGACATCTGCATGGCCAGCTATCTGAGCTCCTTGTCAATTTTTTGGTCTCTTGAACTCATCACACATGGAACTATGTTAATCACCAACTAGATTCACCTCTGACTGCCTCTTTGCTGAGGCAAAGAGGCAGTCCTGGAACCAGAGAAATCTGGGGACTAGGCAGGGGACAGAATGTATCTGCTCTCAGTGTGGAAGGGATTGCCACTCTCGAATTGGCCTTTTTAGTCACACCAGATGCTGTTTTAGGACCTCTTTCCAGAGGATGATACCATAGTCTTTTGAGACTGAAGGTTGCCAATGAATGAATGAGATTCACCTCACATCGTTGATCCATGGTTTGTAATACAATTGGCTGTGTTCCTATATTATTAGTAATCCATAAAAGTATGGTTTGTAATTATTGCAGGACTCAATTCACACAACATGCTAAACAAACATATCATACTATACGATCCTGTGTAACTCAGCTAGTCTACACAGGGGTATGATCCATACAAAGAATTTTGAGCACATAGATAATTAGCAGATATATATACGTGTTCACAAACTTTTAATAGAGTATCGATTTAGGGGAGGGGGGTTAGGAGAGATAGGTATGTTAAAATTATATATCCTTGCACCATTTCTGGGACTGTATAAAACCCAACAACAATTTAATAAAACGGTGGATACAAAAGGAGATGAAAAATAATATATATCTAGAAGAAAATGAATATCATCAAAATATTACAGCTTTCCCAACTATACATCTATATATATTTATACATTTTTCTCTTGGGAGAGACTTATTTCTATTCACAATCCAATTTGGGGGCCAGATGCCTTTCTCACTATCCCAATTCCAATTTCTACCAAAATATAATTGATAGATGTACCACATCCAATACTTGAAACTTCAGCTCAATAGCTCTGTATCTATTTTATTCCACTGAGATCCAGAACTAATGTATGGTTGGTAAATGAGAGGCGTGATTCTCTGGCCACCTTAAAGTTCAATCTCTGTCTCTTTTATTGCGGTGAACTGAGACTGACTTTTAAGTGGGTTGATCTGTCAAAAGAGATTTCTGAGAAAATGAGAGAATTTGACAGTGGTTCTTTTAGAAAGAGGACAATGTGAAAGCACATTTCTTTTGTGCTGCTTGCAGTCCAAAACCTGTGGCAGAAACTACTTGATATTCACAAGATTTCAGGATTTTGGCTTCAAAAATCAGGATGGACATTAGAGGGCAGCAAAGAGATATGGCTGACCCCAACTCATTGCTGCCAATTGTGATCATCTGAATGTTTCCACTGAAGAACTTGTAGCTGAAGGCACTTTCTTGGTTCAAGCAAATATTCCATAGATTATCTTTATGAATAAGGTTGATTTATTAAATGTGACTGTACATTATTTATTTAAAACCTTTTGATAGGGATATTGGATAGCACACACATCACCCTTTCATGTGTTTCAATCATGTTCATTATTCATTAGATCAAGAGTTGAAAACTTTCATGTAGCAGGTCCCTTCCAGTCTTCTAGGATCATTTTTGCAGAATTCTCAAGTTCACATTGCCAAATTCCTGAACCAGCAAGTCCTACTTATAAGTTACACGTATCTTGATCATTTCTTGATTGGATTACTGTGACTTACTTGACCTGGGAATGCCTTTGCAAACTGTCTTAAGTTACAGCTGATCTAAAATACAATAGTTAAGGATAGCTCTCAGTTCACATGAGTAACACCACTGCTGCAAGAACAACACAGTATGGCCTTTTGGATCAAAGCAAGATGCTGGTTGTCCTCTTTGAAGCTCACATGGTTCAGACACTGAATATTTTCTAAGGCCATCTTCTCTCAGTGCTTTTGGTCCATCTAAATTCTAGTCTGGTGTCTGGGTGGCTTATCTAAGTCTGCTTCTGAACGTAGGATCATAATCCTAGGGCCATCAAATAATGTTAAGATTGAACCACTTTGTTTCTTTCAAATCTTAATGCTTTTCAACTCGCCAATGAACTGGGTAGAGGGAAGGAGGAAATGGAACGCTGAGAATGTATGAGGAGATTGTGAGAGCATGGAAACCATCAAGTTCGCCACTGCAGATGCTTGGGAAAGAGATGGACTGTTCCCATAACAAAAGAACATCTCATAATTGGATAATGTGATTGGCCAGGGGTGGGGAGAAGGGGAAGCTATTGTTTAATTAGGCAAGCATTTGCGCGGGAAAATCAGAGCTAGTTTTGTTTCTTCAGTACCAATACGGTATATCCAATAAAGTTTTACTTTTGGGAATTCAAATCTCCCGAGAGTGTTTCCTTGTTTTGGGTTTGCTAGTTGGACAGTTGACAAGTCAGTTCCCACCTTGCTGTGGGTGACTGTTGGCTCCAGAGAATAATATTCCTCGTGGTGATTAATGTGAAGATTAACATTATTATTCTTTGGCTATTGTGTAATTAATTTTTTAAATATTTATTATTCATTGTATTGGAGCATATGCCACTTAGAGTTATTTGCAACTGAAGTGACCTATAAGCCTAAGTAAGTAAAGAAATTATATGACATCTTCCATATTTATTGACATATGGCTGTTGGCTCTAACTGCTGCTATCCTTGCAGTTTTCAAACTGTAAGGGTCTTTTGTCAAATTTCACCTATTTGGCATCTTATTCCTTGCCTCTTGAGGTTCACTTTTTATGACGAGTCTGTCCCTAAATATACTTTTTCTCTATTAATGTTCCTATTGTTCTAGAATCCTGTTTGTAAAGGGTTTCAATATACCAATAAAGGAGAATATTTGTAACTCAGGGTTGAAATGAGGGGTCCTTGGTGCTCTCTGAGCTTGGTTGTTTTCTTGCAGATGTTTCATTAGCTAGGTTTTTGAATTTTAGCACTGATGATGTTACCTAGTTTGGGTATTGAAATGTCTTGCAAGAAAACAACCAAGCTAGGAGAACACCAAGGACCTCTTGTTCCAGTTTTGCTTTTTCTAAGGTTCCCATCTCTGACCTACAAAAATCCAGAGGACAATTAAAAGGTAAGAAAGAGTTGAGTGTTTTGTGTATCAAATAGTCATATGGGTTTTCTTTTTTCAACCAGAAATGGCCACCCTAATCTTTCCTTCTTCCTTTAATCTCATTTGGCTTTAACTTTCCTATTTTAGCTCTACATTTCCCTGCAGTTTCTCAGTGCTTCTGAAAAACACCTCTCATTTTTCTTTTTTTGTTCATTCCATTTGTTGACATCTCTACTGAAATAACTTTCCTTTTCTTGTCTTGCTTGATGTTGACAGTCCGTCTTGAGTTATTCTACATCCTTCTTATTGCTTAGAAGCTTTCATTCTCCATTTGTCATGAGGACTTGTTCCAACATCCACTTGTATTCTTTCTTCTTTAAAAAATTGGATATATTTTTCCTACTTCAGTTTTCACAAGGATTTCTTGCGTTCTCTTTTTGATAAAGGCAGGGGTTCCGAACAGGGGTGCTATTCAGCAGGTTCTGACAGGTTCTGGAGGACCGGTAGCGGAAATTTTGAGTAGTTCAGAGAACTGGCAAATGCCACCTCTGTCTGGCCCCAGAGTGGGGTGGGAATGGAGATTTTGCAGTTTCCTTCCCCTGCCACACCCACCAAGCCACACCACGCCCACCAAGCCACGCCCACAGAACCGGTAGTAAAAAAAATTGAATTCCACCACTGGTTCTGAATTATTTCACTGATCTTACATTCTGAGTGTCTATCTGCCAGGTCAAACTGGCTGGCACACCTACAATAATCTCTCTAATTTTCTAAGCTTCTTTTGCACATTTCATACCAATAATTCCTGGTCTATTCCGCAGTCTTCATCTGGAAGTTCCCAGGCTGTCTTGGAAGGTACTGCTCCACAGAGAAGTCAAGTAAAATAATAGGGCTTTTCCATCTGTACTGCAGGAACACAGCAAAGACCTCCAACTCATGGCTGCCATCTAGTGGTCACCATAGTCAGTATGCATTGAGCTGCCTATCTATGGAGATTCTCGGTCATCCAAGTCATGGTTGTCTCTAATCAAAAGGCAACTGGACAATGGATTTTTTTCCTCCTTGAGGAAGAAGAAGACATTTCGCTTCTCTCCAACAAGTCTCATCAGTTACTGATGAAGCTTCTTGAATGAGAAGCGAAATGTCTTCTTTCTCAAGGGGGGGAAAAATCCATTGTCCAGTTGCCTTTTGAAAAAACACCTTTAGGACATTGAGCTGTCTGCCATGCTCTGTCTCACCAGAGGTGGGTTCTACTTACCTTTACTACCGGTTCGCAACAAGTACATGTGCAGAAGCCCCTTATGACGTCGGGACAGGTGGGCGGAGCCTCCCGCCAGTTTTACTACCAGCTCTATAGAACCAGACAGAACCGGGAACAACCCACCACTGGGTCTCTCTCTCTCTCTCTCTCTCTCTCTCTCACACACACACACACACACATCATGCTGCCCTGCCTAGGCTCCTGTATGGACACCTGCCCAGTCTTGCACCACACTACAAGCAGGGCCTGCATGCCCCAAGTCTTGATTATACTTACAATGTTTCATCCTCTACTTCCTATTATGTGTTTTTGTAAAAATTTTGCTTGTTTATTTTATTTCTCAACTTTATTATTTTTATAAACAACACATGGCGGTGAATATACTTGATACTCCTTCCTCCTCCTATTTTCCCCACAACAATCCTCATTGAGTTGGACTGAGAGTGAGTTGATTGGCCCAAAGTTACCCAGCTGGTTTTTCACGCCTAAAGGAGGACTACAGCTCACTATCTCCTGGTTTCTAGCCTAACCACTAGACCAAACTGGGCCTCAACATTCAATCCAATATTATCTATCAAATGATGTTTAAGTGAAGGCCATAGTTTTTAACTTGTTAGCTGCTGGCAGTGAACAACAAATTCTCCTTGCAAAACTCTGTTAATCTATCTTCTGCATTACTGTTTCCCAAACCTTCTTGTAATTCCCCATTTTGCTATGTCTCTAATGTTCCAATTAACTGCTTGTACTATCCAAATCATGGGTTTTCACATGCCCCATCTTCTGAGCATAGATATGTTCATGGTGTTGCATTCTTGTTGCTCTAATTGGACTCTTGTGCCTGGGAGAGGCACAAGACAGTCCAGTAACCAGCACAATATTCTCACTACATCATTTTCAACTATCCGTTCCCACAATTTTCTAGTGCACAAAAATGTACCTAGAACAATTAGCTGTTTCATTGGAAATACTTTGAGCACTGTTCATGGAAAGGTTTTCCCTCATGGTCTGCACTGAACTAGCTATGGGATGGACTTTGCATCTGTTGGATCATGGCCACTGGAAATCAACAGAAGAAGCAGCAGAAAAGGGGCCAGCTGTAGTCATCTGCTAGAATAAACAAGATCTGGACTTGGATGCATTGGTTTCATACAATGTGAGAATTTGCCCTTTTTGCTTTATGAATCATGATTTATGACTTTACTGCAATAGCAATCAGGTCAGTGTGGCTTGTTCAACAATCCATAACTAACAGACTGTGGACACAGATTGTGAAAGAAGCAGAAACAGTGCCATCTGAGACTCAGCCAATGTTTATAAGAAGATGGTCCAATGTATTCTGCTTTGGCACTGCAGTATAACTTTGTCCGTGGGTGGAGCTACAATTGGTCAGCTTTGTGCATTTTCTGAATGCAGATATATCTATTTATTCATTAGATTTATATCCTGCCTTTTGTTCAGGAGCCCAAAGCAGCATCCCTGGTGGTTCTCTTCCAATTTTTCCCAACAGTTTGGATTTAGAGAAAGTGAGTGGCACAAAGTCTCTCTCTAAGCCCTTGAAAATTCATGGGAAGTTAGAGGTATTCTGGCATCTGTCCTCCCATCCATGGCTGGGATCAGAGAGGATGCATTTCAAACCAAAGAGCCCTGGCCAAGCTGACGCAGATCACAGCTGGGGAAGCCAAAGGATCAGGGTCAAATTGAAGGAATGCACATAAGGCCCCAGCCAAGGTTACAGACTTGGTTACACAACATTAACAAGGAAGGAGTCATACACAACTGAGACCCAATTTCAGCATATGAATGAGTGGAAAGTTTCTGAAAAGGTTAAAGTAAGACTGAGAATTTCTGGCCATGGATCCTTCAGCACTAGAGAGAGAGTACAACATGACCACAAGCTCACTGCCAAGTCCCAACCTTTTCTTTCAATGAAGAGGCTATAAAAAGTTGGCCATTGATTTGTTGTTTCAGTGTGCAAGTCACAGCAGGAAATATAATATTAAATAGCTTTCCACCTGTAACTATAAAACAGCACTGGATCCTAGCTGGTATTGCTCTAATATCTGGTTCACCTCAATCACCCCTTCTAACGATCCTATAATTGATTACCTGGCTTCATGTGAGGAATAAAATCCATTATTGATGTACTTTAATAGAGTCTGCAAAAGCATTCAGGCTATTTAAAAAGTGTTAACTCACCTCCATCCAGAGGGTGCAGCCCATTCGATTTTCACCTAACTATCTACTGGTGGATTCCGCTACAAACCTAAATTGCCCCCAAGCTCTTCCAGACAATGGTGGTAGAGTACTATCCACCAGCCCCTGAGCTGGCAGTAAAGGATGCTGACATAAATTATACTCTTCCCATGGCTGATGCCTATCAATACTCCTGCCCGTTCTGATTTAATGAAGGCTGAGTTAAGGGATAAGGCCAGCAGTCAGATACCTATAAATGGGATTTTTTTAAAAAAAAGGAGGCTAAAAAGAAAGGAATACAATCTTTCAATCACCAGGCAAGGTGGATGGCATACAGAGAACCGTGGAAGATTGGGAAGGTACAGCAAAACAATGATTGGGCAGGAAAAGCAAAAGATAAAGGTAATGCTCTCTACCTTTGAGATGGATTGATGGATTTCTCAGGATGCTTTTTCCTTTTCACCAGAATCATGTACCTGCAGGCCTAGCAACCAATCACCCTCTTTAGTGTGTAGCGAGCGGGGCAGGGTGTGAGAATTCAGGGCCTGGAACAGAAGATTTCACATCTTCTGCTGGATTGTCTGATTAATAGATTGCAGGAGCTAAAGGGATGGAGCCGAAGAGAGCTGTCCTGTTCCAGCCTTTCATACCTGTAACCTGTGAGTTGGGCTGTTTCTGAGCACAAGTGCAGAGCATTGCTCTGAAAGTCCATTAAATCTATGTTCAAAACCAACCTAACTGGCAGGTCTTAGGTGTGGTGGGGGTTGCAGAAAGCAGAAAAGATTCATTTATAATAAGTGAAGTCCATCTCAATCCCTGACCAGATCAGGAGCTACAGTGAAGTGTGTCAGATCTGCAGTAAAATCTGTGTCAGGAAGTATCTACCCTCAAGGCCATACTCATGCCGTGGGTATGGAGAAGCAAGGAAGAATACATATTTATTTATATCCTGCCTTTTGTTCAGGAGATCAAAGCAGCACTCATGGTGGTCTTTCCTCCAATTTTTCTCCCTAACAATTTGTACTTAGGGAAATTCCCTCACTGAGCCTTTGCATCTGAGGGTGGAATTATGAATCTTAATTATCTACATTTATTACTGAGAAATTATATATATTGCTGAGGCAGTGAAACTGTAATATCTACTAATCCTCCCTCCTTCCTTGCCAAGGTAGGAATAATTGGCCAACAGAATTGAGGTTCCCTGCTTGCCCTCTCTACAGTGCATTTTTTAAAAAGTTAATCTGTATTTTAACAAGGCATCTTTGCAAATTCAGTTCATGTTCTTCTTTTCGATTCAATCTTTTGACATGATATGCACAATAAATGAAGATTTTGATTTGCCTGCCTGGGAAAGGGCTAAGAGTTGTTGTCCCAAAGAATAAAAATAAAGAATAGAAAAGTAACATATGTGCGGGGGGGAAGGATTAAATATCACAAATGTTTTAGTAGCTAAAAAAAAAGATTTTCATAATAAACATTATGTTCTGAAGTGTGAAATCTGTCTGACGTCTGAAATGAAAATCAAAATGGATAATGAAATGTTGAATTTAGAGATAACCTCTAAAACTCAAGAAACTAAACACATAATTCTCTTCTGGCTTTCATTATGATATCATGGGCTTTTAATATTGCTTTCTAAGTGTACTGCCTTGAAACAAGAACAAATTCCCAAAACAAATGTGACTGTTTAAGCAAAGGGTTGTTGTTGTTTTTATCTACTGCCATTCTCTAAGATTTAAAAACAAAATTATACAAAAAAGCAATTTCCTAACTCATATCCATGAACAGTGATTTTGCTTTGTTTTTTAAAAACATTTTTAAAATGTCTTTTTAAACATTTAAAAATGATCATCTGAAACTAAAGTTACATAGCATTTAATATGAAACGACACTATTCAAAATAAACTCAAGGTGGCAAACATACCTAATACTCCTTCCTTCTCCTATTTTTCCCATAACAACAATCCTGTGAGGTGGGTTGAGTGGAGAGAGAGTGCCTGGCCCCAAAGTCAGCCAGACAGCTTTCATGCTAAAACTCACAATCTCTGGTTTCTAGCCTAGTGCCTTCACCTTTAGACCAACTTGGTTCCCTACTTGGTGTTCAGGAGTTGAGCTGAAATGGATTAAATAGATTAGTTCTTTGGAAGCACCCAAATTAAATTTGCTAGTTATGGCCCTTTTGCTGTGAAGCATTTTCTCCCTGTTAGGGCTAAACTCTTATATAAGAGCTTCCCACAAAACTTTTCCAGCTGTGTTTAGAGTTACACGCCTAAAACATTTGGAGAATACCAAGTTATACAAGGCTAGTGTACACGCTTGACATGACAAGTTCAATTGAAATAAAAGAGTCTTATTTCTATACAAAATATATTTCGGATTGCAGTACAAAAAACAGGGAGCAAATGGTCACTGGACTAGGCTCTTTCATTTCAGGCTTTTTTGTTAAATGTCTCAGATTCAATCTCTCACAACTCACAAAACATGTCAAGAAACAATCTTGGAGAACATCCCTTTGGAGATCCACTGATATAGTAGACAATATTGGGCTAGACCAACTCAACATGCAGCACCCTCAAATGTTCAACTGTATTTAAGCCTCATTTCAGCAAAAGAAAAAAAAATATTCTAACCTAAGGTGAGTGATTTTTCAATGCTTTGTTTTCAGATTTGTTCTGGGTCACGGCCACAAAAAAACTCTGAGTTATTAAAACTTTGTTGTCTTTTAATAATTGAACAGAACAACACTTCATCAGTTTTTGGTTAAGGTGTGATACAAGAAAATAAATATGCAACTTCTCACCTCCATGCAGCATAGGGATTTTAAAATATTTGTCATTTCCTACTTTTTTTTTTCCATCTAGTAAATTCTCAGAAGGATCAGTGGGACACCTGCCAGAAAAATGTATGGTAGGAATCAAAAGTCATATATAAAATACGAGATACATTGTTGAAAAAATGGTAGTTGGGCTCGTTCTTCCAAACGTTTGAATTTTATTTATTTAAAACATTTTTATAAGCACCCATCTTATAACCAACTCTGGGCGACTCCCAATCAGAAGTAAAAACAACATTAAAAGTTATATAAAAACTATAAAATTGAGCACATTATAAACATTGAAAACAAGAAAAACCTGGTGCTAAGTCATACAGTATTTTATCCCAGGGTGAAATCCAGCAGGTACTGACAGGTTCTGGAGAACCTTTTGTGGAAATTTTGAGTAGTTCAGAGAACCGACAAATACCGCCTCTGACTGGCCCCAGAGTGGGGTGGGAATGGGGATTTTGCAGTATCCTTCCCAGTGGTGGGATTCAGCCAGTTCGCATCACTTCAGGAGAACCAGTTGTTAACTTTCTGAGCAGTTTGGTGAACTAGTTGTTGGAAGAAATCATTAGGGCAGAGAACCGGTTGTTAAATTATTTGAATCCCACCACTGATCCTTCCCCTGGAGTGGGTGAGAATGGAGACTTTGCAGTATCCTTCCCCTGCCATGCCCACCAAACCACATCACACCCACCAAGCCACGCCCACAGAACCAGTAGTAAAAACATTTGGATTTCACCACTGCCTTATCCCAGCCCGTGGGGGAAAAGTCAGGTCTTCAAAACTTTACAAAAGGCTAGGAGAGTAAGAGGCCTGCCAAACCTGAGGCAGCAGAGGATTCCTTAGAGCAATGTTATGGGATATCACCAATGGTGGGTTGCCCTGGTTCGCACCGGTTCTATAGAACTGGTAGTAAAACTGGCAGGAGGCTCCGCCCACTGACCCTGACATCATCAAAATGCTTCTGCGCTTGCACAGAAGAGCGCGCATGCGCGTGAGCGAAGCGAGCACAGGCGCGCGGCCCCACTGTGAACCAGTAGTAAAGGTAAGTAGAACCTACCCCTGAATATCACCCCCAATTTCACATAATTTTTCAAACAAATTAAGTTTGAAAATATGCAAACCATGTCCGTGCATATGTCCTTTAGGTCAGAGCCTGCTACTGAAGGTAAGGAGGTATGAATTTTATCCAGGCAATATTCTCAACTGAAGATGGAAAAAACTACCGTCCTTTTTTCCCCTCCTCCCAGTGGTGGGTTTCTACCGGTTCGCTCTGATTCGGGTGAACCGGTGGCGGCGGTGGGAGGCTACGCCCATCCTCCCGGACGTCATCACAGACACTCTGCGCATGCGCTGAAGGTTCTGCGCATGCGCAGAAGTGCAGAAGAACCACGCGCAAGGGAAGAAGTGCACACGCACACGCACTCACAGTTCCGAACCGGTAGCGAATGTAAGTGAAACCCATACTGCCTCCTCCCCTACAAATATCAAGATTGAGGTAAATGTGAGAGGCAATTTAAGCTGGGGAACAAATTTAGCTCTTAAGAGATAAGCAAACAATTTGCCTTGGCATTCCCAATAAAGCACAGAGTTGCACCAAGCCAGGTTGCTATGATAATTATGCAATAAACTAGGTATTCAAAGTTCCTATGCAGGAAAAAAAAAGGGGAGAAAAATGGAAGAAGCTACTCTTATCTATTTTATCTTATCTTTGCAAAGGGCAAACAATATTGCCAGTGTTATAATTTGTGCAATCTGTCTGAAACATCAGGCATTAAATTATTTTTTCCCAATTATGTTTATGACATTTAGTAAAATTGTTGTCATTCAGCCTTCTTTAATTAATTATGCTAATCTCACATCTTCATAACACTTCTCAGCTGTAAATTAATTCATTTCCCCAACACTCCAATGCTTTCAATAAGGCTAGTTATTAGTAATTAATTCTTTCTAATCACCTTAACAGCCTGAAACTCAGATAGATTTTACCAGAAATGATGTGGCAGGAAGCAACACCTTAGACTCTGACTGAACCCAAACAATTGCAACCACTGAACCGCTTTTATGTGTCGATTTGGTATCTAACGGGTGAATGGTCAAAAAACAGCCTTTTGCTCCTTTGTTCTGCACGATGATTCTCACAAGTCATAATTTTTGAACTCACCAAGTCAACTCCATGCATGAATTTGAAATCACCCAAAGGTTACAATAAAGCCTTGAAACTAATAATGCAAAGTTGTATAGAGGGCATAGAGAATGTCCTTGAAGGGCAGATGGAAAGGCTGCTGCCATAGCAACAGTTAGTTAAATGAGGCTTAAGCCCTGTACCCAACCCCTGAGGTTGGTTCAGGAGGACTTGGTACATGCCAAGGACTCTTTGCCTCAGTAACTTGCTGTGACCAATGAAGCTGCTTGGATGAGCAGCGAAACATCTCAAATTAACAAGAAAAATAAATCCAGTTGCCATGACCGAACCTTCAGATAACTTTCCCTGGATGACTGAGAAGTGCTTATTAAAATAGGTTTTAATCAATCGAGTTCAGCTTGATTGATGTCTGTTCACACACTGAAATAATGCCACACTAAAATAATACCTAGAGGCATTGGATCAACCAACCATCCTTCTCAAAATGCCCATCCGCATGACAGAAATAGCTGGCTGAAACACATGAGAGGATGTGGAACCCCATTCAGTTGGAAGAATCCCACAGCACAGCACACGGAGAAGACATTTTGATCTAGTGGGCTCATTTGAATGCTGTGGACATGGTGTGACAGCACAGCTTGTTGAAGGGAACGGGCACAATGATCAATTGCAAATTATGATGGGCTGCCCAAAAACTGCTGGCACACCGATCAGTGGTTCGGCAGCTAGTGATAAAGCTGACAGTGTCAGTGAAACGGGAGAGATTGGAGATGTTCGGTGTCTTTTAGGAGGGTGGATCTGTCCTGGCAATGGAGGTGTTGGATGACAATGGAGTTACGGAGTTCTCCAAAAATGCTGACAAGTAGCATGTGGACCACAGACTGTTCGTTGTGTGGGCCTGTGCTATGGCAATCACATAAAATTGCTGTACGTAAATGGCAGCCTATTAATGAAATAGCTACCATGATGAACGTGGCCTGATACGAAACACTTACTTATAAGAAAAATACTGATGTACAGGCAGTCTTTCTTTTAAAACCATTCAAAGTTAAAACAGCACCGGAAAAATTTATTTACAACCAGTCCTCGCACTTACCACTGTTCAGCATCTCCACTGTCCCATGATCAGAATTCAGGCATTTGACAGCTGGCATGTCTTTACAACAGTTGTAGCATCTCAGGGTCATGTGATCCCAAGAAGCCATGGATGGTCATGAATCAAGGAGAGAACCAACTTAGAACTAAGGAGAAATTTCCTGACAGAATAATTAATCAGTGGAACGACTTGCCTCCAGAAGTTGTGAATGTTCCAACACTGGAGGCTTTTAAGAAGAGATTGGACAACCATTTGTCTGAAATGGTATAGGGTTTCCTGTCTGAGCAAGGGGTTGGACTAGAAGACCTCCAAGGTCCCTTCTGGCTCTGTTAATTCTGTTATTCTGATTACCATTTATGACCTTCCCAGCTCTCTTCTGGCAAGCAAAGCAAAGGTGGGTTTCAGCAGGTCCTGACCAGTTCTGGAGAAACGGAATTGGAAATTTTGAGTAGTTCGGAGAACCGGTAGTAAAAATTCTGATTCCCCCCCCCCATATATACTCTGCCTCCCAAGTCCCAGCTGATCAGAAGGAAATGGGGATTTTGCAGTAATCTTCCCCTAGAGTAGGGTGGGAATGAAGATTTTACAGTATCGGGACTTCCGGTGGGATCGCGACATCGCCGGACGCTTCTTTTTGAAGCGCCAACCCAGGGCTCCGTAGAACCGCAAGAACAGCGACTATCAGCTGTCTTGCGGTTTGGAAACTTTCCTCCTGGTAAGAGGGGGGAAAGTGAGTAGACGGGTGGGGTAGAGCTCCCTAAGAGCGCCAGATTTTACCCATAATCTGGCGCTCGAAGATGAGAGCTCCCCGCTAAGCCTGTCAGTACTCCGGACCCTGGATGTCTCTGCTTTGCAGAGCTAGATGTCATGACCATCCCAGCAACCAACTTTAAACAAATACTTTTTGAATCAAGCTGGCGGAGCATAAGCAGCATGAATAAAACAGCAAGTATTTTCTTTTTTTTTTTAACTCCAAAGATTTACCTTCTTTAAAAGATTTTCCTTAAGCTGAAAGTGAAAGCAAGATGGCGTTTGAGTTTCAACGGGGCGTGAAGAAGTGAAAGTTAAAAGTAATTATTGACAAGCCCCTGTTTGAAACATAAAACTCTTTTTTGAAAAGTGGATGAAACAAGAAAGGAAGTAATTATAATAATTGAAGCAGTAATATAAATTACAAATTGCAAAGGGTCCTTTTTTTTCTTTTTGATACTTTTTTTCCCCCTGTCCTTTTGGAAGGGAAGGAAGAAGGGGGGCAAGATGGCTGGTCTCTTTGAAAGCAAAGAAAGCAAAGAAGGGTTAATTAACCCTCAGATATGGTCTGATTTTGAGGAAGCTTTGAGCTCAATTACCTCTGCTTTATTGGAAAAAATTGATACTATATTTCAAGCTTCTCAAGCTGGAAACAATGAAATACATGGAAATACTGAGTTGCAATCTAGCAGTGGGGGATTGAATGAAGAGCTGGGAGAAGGAAAAGAACAACAACAGCCTATAGTAGTTCTTTTTTGGGAGAGAAAGATGGATGCTGTGCAGAATAAGGAGCAAGAAATTTTGGAAACTGATGAGACTTTGGCTACACAATTTTTTTCTTATAAAATCCAACCTGCATTTAAAGAGCTGTTTTCAGAAGAAGTTATATTTTTGCAAAAATTTTATAATATGCAATCCCAAAAAATGCAAAATTTTACCTGAGTTAAAAAAGGCAGAGGGATCAAAGTTAAGAAAAGAGTTCGTAAAAAGGAAAAGAAGAAAGACTGGAGACATGGAAAATAACCCTGTTTGATGAGATGATGGTCCTTAAAAAGTATTGTTTAAGTGTTTAAAGATTTTGAACTTTTGGAAGAAAACATCCAGCAGCTTAATGCCAGTTAACTAAGCGATGAGCAACGATGAGGAGGTAACCTACAGCTGTATTGGAATATTTTGAGAAGAATAAACAGATCACTGCAATCCTGGTGTGTTGGGCTGTGAAATATGCCTTGACCTGAATGATTTGGAATATTTTATTAAGGACTGTAATAAATTTGGACTTAATTGTAATTGCAGAAGTTTTATTGAATATAGTAAATTCGAGTTTTCTGTTTGATGGTAATAAATATAAGGCAAAAGGACTATGGGCCTAGGGCAATTGCAGTTGATCTGGTGGTTTCTCTAATACATCTGATGAATTTATTAATCTAATTTTTGGCTGGATTTGATGGATACTATTTGAAATACAATTACAAAGTCACTCGGGGGGGGTTATATAAAGAAGCAATTTTTATTTAGGTGGGTAGACGCAAATGAAGACATTCTACATGCTGTTGGAAGATAAGAAGATTAGCAACTGGTTTAATCTAGTATGAAGAATTTAAATGTTTGATATAGCTATTAAATGATGTTTTTAGTTGATTTCTTAATATGTATTGATAAATTAATAAGAGGTTTGATTATTGTTTTTTAGTTAGAAAAATTTTTTTTATTAAGCGTTTTAATTATAACTGGACCTTGATGGTTTAAAAGTGGAGGACGGAAGAGTTTATATAGTATTTTATTTTAAATTTGGGGTCTTTGAATGAGGGGTTTTTTTTGTTTTAAATGAAAGAAGTTATAAAATATCTTGTTAAACTGTATAGATCTAATAATCTGTTAAGTATCTATTAGCTAAATTGAGTAATGATAGGTTTGATTAGATAATACTTAATTGTTTTATTAACTGCTGTAATTATAAATGGATACTAATTTTGTTGAATTAGATGGAATAAGAAGAAAGAAGACTTGCTTTCCTTTTATCTATTTGTTTAATGATTATGATAAGTGAGAGATGGAGTTGAATTTAGGGGATTTAAGCTGTATTTTATATTTTGTATTTGCTCTGGGAAGTCGGGGGGGATGGTTGGGGTGGGGGGAGAAAATGTATGTAAAACTTTTAAAACTTTTTCAATTAAAAAAAAAGATTTTACAGTATCCTTCCCTGCCACGCGCACCAAGCCACACCGACAGAACTGGTAGTAAAAATTTTTGAAACCCATCACTGAAGCAAAGTAAATGGGCAAACAATTTGCATGATTCAGTTAACTGCAGTGATTCGCTTTAGCACCGTGGCAACTAAAACTGGATACGACCCACTTAACAATCACCTTGCTTAGCAACGGAACATCTGGTCCCAATTGTGATAGTAAGTCAAGGTCTGTCTGTACTGCACTTACTGTCTATTACTTTGCCTGTCTCCAGAGTGTTCTCTACCACCACGGGAGGCCCACGGGAGGTAACTACACCAATATCGTTGACTCTTGAAACAGCTCTTTTCTTCTCAGGATGTGAATTCTGACATCTATAATAATTACCCCTCTTGCCTTACTTCATTGGCAGAAGCAAGCAAAAGGAAGATGAAACTGAAACAAAGTACAATAGCTAAAAGGAATTTTGAGAATAATGAATGAAGAAGCGGCTTATCAATGAAAAGGGGTAACAAATGACAGGATTTTTATTATATGGATAATTTTTACAGAAAATAAGCAAACTCAGACGAAACACAAGCTTCCTAAAGTGAAAATACCACTCAAAAAAAAATCCTTGCTGTCACCAGCAATTTGCCCCAAATTTGAAGTCCTCTTCATGAGAGGTTTTTAAAAGATAAAAACTTTATATATTTTAGAGAAGAAATAAAGAAAAGTAGTGAATAAGTAAGAAGGAAAATAAGAAATAGAAAGGGGAAAAAAAGAAAATTTTATAAAGAAGTGGTTTCTGATCTTATAACCTTTATAATGTTATGGTAGACATTGAAATAATCATACATACATATAAATTTTAATGTCATTATCGCAGCCATTTATAAATGGATTTTTTCCCTAATTTTGTACTTTATAATTGTTCAGCTTCTCCTTTGAATGCTATGAACCAATAGTGAGGAACAAACAATTCCCCATACAAGAAGAAAATTCTCCATGCTCCAATCATAAAAAGCACAGGAATGCCCAAACTTTGGGAAGGGCAGTTGCTCTTTGATATGTCAGGAATTACATTCCAAAATGTGGCTCAGGTGATAACAAAGTAGATAAGAGTTAGGTCAAAAATGAAAGTGGAATTAATGGATTGAATATTGAAATGATGTAACATTAAATCAAAGTTATCAATCAAACGCATTTAAAGTTATTCCCAATATACTGTAAAATTTTACCCTCCCTCGCCTTAAAAATGGCAATTCAGTGGCTATTTCCAGAAAGACTCTACAAATTTCACTGGCTTGTGGCATAGTAGGTGCCCTTAAAATACTTTGTCTCTGCTGGAGGAGGCCAATTGATTAAAGCCATCTCTTAAGTCAATTAAATTATTGGGCTTTTTTAAACCTTTAGTCACATTCCCCAGAACTTGACAGATGCAAGCGTCCAAATCCAC
Source organism: Ptyas mucosa (assembly GCA_012654045.1). Lineage (NCBI taxonomy): Eukaryota > Metazoa > Chordata > Lepidosauria > Squamata > Colubridae > Ptyas > Ptyas mucosa. The sequence continues at coordinate 16,373,177 of WNWU01000017.1, read as the reverse complement.
ATGCGTAGAGTTGAAGCTAGCTACATTGGTCCCACTGGTACTCAACTGTTTCAAAAGTCATCAAATCTGATACTCGACACATTTTGACATGAAAATGTGATCTTGGTACTCATCTTTGTTTGGTACTCGACATGATGCAAAAGGAAATGGTGGACAGACAGAGAGGGCAGACAAGAAGTCGGTCATGTTGGGTCTCTGACATAGGAAAAGGGACAGATAGGAAATCCTTTGCAGCTGAAACAAAGGGTTACATTGTAAGTCACATGGTTTCTTTGCTACTTTTCTTTTTAGTACTCGTCACACTTCCTGGAACCAATTAAGCACAAGTACCACGGTACCACTATACTTTATTTTATTCTGCCTATAATACAGGAATTTCCCCAGACTGCTGGTCTTCCTTTGGGAAATAACAAAGAAGTTCCACGGAGCATAGAGGAAGCCAGTCCTGGATCTTTTGCAGCAGTGCAATACTTCAAGGCTAATTCCCCATTTGGGCTCTCTTCCATCCTTGGCTGGGCCTTTCCCAACAGATCTACTGTTCAAGACAAGTTACTTCCCGTTACAAGAGCCGTGGTGGTGCAGTGGTTAGAATGCTGTACTGCAGACTACTTCTGATGACTGCCAGCTGCCTACAATTTGGCAGTTCAAATCTCACCAGGCTCAAAGTTGACTCAGCCTTCCATCTTTCCGAGGTGGATAAAATGAGGACCCAGATTGTTGGGGGCAATATGCTGACTCTGTAAACTGTTTAGAGAGGCTGTAAAGCACTGTGAAGCAGTATATAAGTCTAAGTGCTATTGCTACTTCACCTTGTCTAACAGCAGCACTAGCTCTGTCTATTTTATGTACAACCATTTTCCTCCTCCAACCTTTCTTTCCATGGCAAATCACAGTGACAGATTTCAAGTACAGGCCTACAAAAAGCACCATGTCACTGCTACAAAACCACCTAGTTTGTACATCGGCTCTAATCTAAGCCATGCTCAGTGTAGATAAGCAGTCTTTGCTCCCATTCAGTCATCCATCATCTCGGAGGCTTGATGTCAACTTCTCAAAGGCTTCTTGACAAAGGTTACCACACAATCTCTATCCTCTGAATAGATTTTCTGGTTACTATGAGAGAAGGAGAGATGATGTGTCAAAGAGTGTGCTTGCATTCATATTAACTTTCTGCCCAATGTGACAACGTGGGGAAAGTTTTTAGATACAACTGCACCTTCAACTAATGTTTTATCATCCTCCTCCTCCTCACACGTTATAAACTACTGCCTCTAGATGAAAGGATTGTGTATTAGTCACTTAAAAGAAAAGAAATGGTGATGAATCACGGGTTCCATTCCAAGTAACCCACACAGTTTCTCTAGCCTTCAGTTTAAAATGAGGGCTTCACTCAAATTCTGTTGTCAGTTGACTTCAGTTTTTAATTTATCTGATAGCAGCCAGTGTACACCACTGGCTGCTATCAGATAAAGAGAGATGGAAAGAATGAGCAGGGTGACTATCTTATAAAGAATTAGAATTATTTCACACTTCACAGATGCTGTATTTCTTCTGACAGCCAGTGGCTAGGCTGCTGTGATGTCATAGCAGGATTGGGAAGGAAGTGGAGTTCTCACAGCACTCCCTGCTATTCACATCAGCTGAATTCACTCACCACACAAAGCAGTGTGGGCACTCTTTGCTTCAATAATCAAAAGCCATGCCACTTTTTATTGCTAGACTGCCCATACTAAAGTTCAGAAGAATTTTGCTGTGTGGAAAATTTCATATATTTGACCTCGGGTTTTTAAAAAGATTTCCTCAAAGTTGAAGGAAATCTTCAGTATGACACAAAAAGTGCTTCAATATCACCAGAAAGCTCTTGACACTACCACCAACTCTCGCCTCTTACCACAAATGTCTAATAATTAAAATAATCATGATAAAATGCAATTTGTATTTTAAAGCTGAACACAGTTACCAGCTACCCATTTTCAAAGTACCAGTAATTACTTTGGATATCATAGGCAGTTTATTACTCCCAGGACTATGGTCTGAAAGCAACTTATACACAGTGGTGGGCTCCAAAGTTTTTAACAACCAGTTCTCTGCTCTAATGACTGGCTGGGGGGCATGGCTGGGGGGGGGGGGGTCATGTGACTGAGTGGGCATGGCCAACTCTATGTCACTTTTATAGGTGGTACCTGTATGAGACAGGCAGAGTTGGGGAATGAATCCAGGGGTCTCGGGGGGGGTGCAAGAGGAAAGAAAGATCTAATCTGTTTGTGTGTGTATGTGTGCGCATATGGGGCAGGGGGGGTAAGAGAGAGAGAGACTGCGTCAAGATAGATTGGGAAAGCTGGCTGCAAGAGGAAAAGAAGCTGGGCAAGCTGGACCCAGACGCTTCCTGGGTCCCCTCATCCCAGAAATAGCAATCTCGCACTCTCCCCTCTCTGCTAGCCCCCTTCTTCGCACAGAATCGCCCAGCAGCAGAGATGGAGACAGAGGAGGGGGCAGCGGTGGCTGCTAACATCGAGGGGAGAGTGCTACACAGAAATGGAAGCACACAAAAACACTGCCCCTTCTTCCTCTCCTGTTTTTGGGTTGTTTTTCAGGCCTTTTTCAGGCCATTTTCGAGGCCGATGTTTTGGCCAATTTTGGCCAGAAAAATAGCCCAAAAAAGGTCACAAATGGGCAGGGGTGGGGCCAGATGGTGGTCTGATTTGCCGGTTCTCTGAACCACGCAGAACTGGAACAACTGGTTTGGGAGAACCGGTCTGAACTGGCAGCAGGCCGCCTCCGCTTATACAGCAACTTTGGATGAAGTAGAACCAATTCTGATCAGGTCAATGTCTTAATGGAAGGCCATCAAGAGCATGCTGGAGCATATTGGAGCATGTTAACTTCAATATAGGGAAGGTTAGATCAAAATCAAGAACAACTTCACACTCCTTTCCCATATTAGAAAAGCCTTATTACAACAAGGACACAAACCTCTAAAAATACCAACTTTCTTTGCTTCAAAGAATCACTGAATTTATTTCAGTGAAATTCACTGAATTTATTTATTTAGTTCAAAGATGGTGGTGCTCAATGGACCTTGGATCAAAAGAGAAATAAACTCCCATTCATTTGTTCATGGTATTATCTTATCCAACCTATGAAGTGCTTTATCTGTCAGGCAGAAAAGATCAGGTCCACATGTGAAAGCATTGTTGCTCATCTCTATGCACAGGAATATTCTCAACTAACCCTTAGCATCTGCTAAGAGTTAGATAAAAGTCAATGGACATTCAAGGAGAATTGAACTTGGTCTACTTGTGGCTTGGCAGAGACTCTAGGCTGATCTCTCTTTTGACTCCATCCCCAGGTTCTGCCACTCTTTCTTCTACATTATCCCAGCTAATCCTGAGTATCAGAAACCACCAAAGCTGCATTCCACAGTAGTTCCTCCAAACAGGAAGAATGAAATGGAGTTGGCAGGATGGAAGAGAAGATGCAACCAGGATAATTTCATCTGAATGCGGGGGGGGGGGGGGGGGGGGGGGGGGGGGGGGGGGGGGGGGGGGGGGAGAGAGAGAGACCTGGTTTTGCAAGTGTTGGAAGGGACTGGAGTTTTTAGAAGTTTGAAATGGATCCACGTGGTGAGTGTCAGGATGCATGGGGCAGTGGAGGCATGAAGAAATGGTTATATAATGGTTTTGTTGGAAGTGCTCTCATTTGAAGTGCCAACAATAATCAGAACAAAAGTACAGGACACATTATCTCCACACAGGGTCTCGTTGACCTGACAGATTTTTCACATCGTAATACCTGTGGTTCTACTTTTCCTCTTAGCAATTAGATTTGTGACTTTTCAGATGTTGTTCTTGAGGAAAGATTTTAAGGATTTGTGGCCGTCTGAAATAATACGGCAGATTCAGTTCTTCCTTCTGCCAGCACCCTAATCCAGATCACAGCAAAACAGTGCCACCTAATTTGACTGGAAAGGTTAAGAAGAAGAATTCAGACCATTTGGTGCTTTCAATCTCCTACTCAACTAACTAAATCTTCCAGCAGTTACATTCCTCTTAGTTCCCATAGCAACAAGGCAACCCACAATAGTCAGTAATTAAAATTAGCTCCACAATAGATGATAATTCCACCAGGTCTTGTCACAGAGAAAGGTAAAGCAAAAGGAACTGCATTTCTAAGTGTGAGAGCAAGAGAATTTTATTACCTTATTTACTGGTTCTGTTAGTTTACCATGGCAATGTTCAGCTGACAGAAACCTCAGAGGTAAACTGTATATAATCCAAAATAATAAAAGTTAGGGTGAACTTTTTGCTGGAAAATGTTATACAGCTATGTAGGCAAAGTAGACACTCGTATGTGTCCCTGCATTTAAAATACCTGATTTTTCCTTATGTAAATATCAATTATGAAGAGATGAAGCCAAACAAGGTTAGATATGTTAGATATGCCACTTGGGGGAAAAGGTCACGCTTTTCTGTAGTGTCACTGACCCACTGCAATTTAGTCAGGAATCTATTAATGCTAGGTGAATAAAAGTTGTGTTAGCCTTAAGGAACATTTGGAAGAATTTGTTCTGGATGGCTCTCTCTACCCTTGAAAGAACAGAAACTTCGAAGATGAATTTCAGTAGAAAAAATGTAGATGGAAAAGCCCATGTAGCACTACTCTGATGCTCGCTTCCCCATCACTCATGCCTTAGGCCAGTGATGGCTAACCTTTTTGCCGTCGCGTGCCAAAAGCAGGGGTCGTGGGGGGGGTCACGGGTGCGGGTGCCCACATCTATAATTCAATGTGCCCCGCCCTCCTGCGCATGCACACGTGATCTCCCCACACTTCCCCCTGCTTTTGGCACGCGATGGCATGGTGGGCCCAGTAGGCCCATTTTTTCCCCCTCCCCAGGCTCCAGAGGCTTTCTAGGAGCCTGGGGAGGGCAAAAACAGCCTTCCCCATCCCTCCGGAGGCCTTCTGGAGGCCAGAAACAGCCAGTTTCCCGACTTCTGGTGGGAGCGGAAGGCCTAAAAATCAGTTGGCCAGTGCGCGCATGCGCTCTGAAGCTGAGTTAGGGCAACACTCACGTGCCCACCAATATGGCTCCGCGTGCCACCTGTGGCACCCGTGCCATAGGTTCGCCATCACGGCCTTAGGCCATCTTGTGCTTGGACAACTACAATGAGCTCTATATGGGGCCCTGCTTGTAGAGCATTTAGAAGCTACAGCTGGCATAAAATGCAGCAACCCTAACAGTCCTAGAAGCCCCATGTTACACCACTGTTGGGCAAATTACACTGGTTGCCAGTTTGCTTCCAGGTCCAATTCAAGGTGTTAGTTATCACCTGTAAAGCCTGGGTCCAGGTTACCTGAGGATTCCTCACACTGAGGAACCATCTCACACTAATGGTATTGGCCTGTCCCATTCGCTCCGGGAAAAAAACCATGCTCCCAATTCCATCAGCCAAAGAATTGTACCGGGTGACAAAAGACAAAAGTCTTTTCTGCTGTGGGTCTTTCCCTTTCAATATCATGCTTCTTCACACACACACCTTAATTTTCCAAAAGAGCCTGAAAACCTGACTCTGTCAACTGGCCTGGGGCCCCAATGGGGGGCATCCCATTTTGGAGATGGTGAGTAGAGTAGTAGAAGATACCCCATCACCACATCTATGGATTGGCTTTTTTTTCTCCACTTTAATACTAATTTTAATGTTCCAGATTTCAGTGGCTTACATTTTAATGTTTCTAATCCTGTAATTGTTTTATTTTGTTATTTTATGGCATTGTAAGCCTCTTGGAGTCGCCTGACAGTGAGAGGGGCAGCATACAAATTTAATAAGCAAATGAATAAATAAAATCACTGCTTGCTATTTTAAAAATAAAACGAGCTGTTAAGTGCCCCTTGTTTGCTCCCAGGACAGTCATGTTGCCATGTACCTTTTCTGTAAGAGATGATAAATTCCGAGCAGGCAACTACAATCTGGAACAATCACTTGAATTGCGGCTGCACTCCAGGATAAGAACTGGGAACATGTGGCCTAACGGTGTGGTTCCAGAAGAACATGTGTTCTCATTGTCTGAGGAAATGTTTACTTGCAGTTAAACAGCTCAGTTCAACTATCCATGATGCTCCCTCAAGAAGAGTTATGTGTAGGGTCGCACAAAGACAGACTAAGAGAGTTTCACTTTAATCTATGAGGTCCGGTTTTTTCAAGCTAAAGCTTTCTTGAGGAGTTGGGCTACTATTGCCATCCAGCTGGGGAAGGTAGGCTTCTGCATATGGGATAGCAACAGGGGTGGGTTCTAAATTTTTTTACTATCGGTTCTGTGGGTGTGGCTTATCTTTTGGGTGTGGCTTGTTGGTCATGTGACAATTATTTAGGATTTAGCAGAGGTACTGGTCTACCAGGCTTTTAACTGCTTGCAGAGCTGTACCGATCTACCCATTTATTTTTGCAGGCACTGATCTACTCATGTATTTTTGCAGGCACTGATCTACTCATGTATTTTTGCAGGCACTGGTCTACTCATTTGTTTTCTTTTAACACTGATTAGCTGTAGAGCAGCCCTTTGAAGCCCCAGGGCAAGAGTTTAAACAGTTTTTTTCCTCTAGCCAACAGCTGGGACTCAGGAGGCAGCAATAGATTGGGGGTGGGGCCAAATAAAAGGTAAGAATAACGTGGGGGTGGGGGGCACGGGGGGGTGCAGGGGGGCGAGGAGGCAGAACTGGTTTGGTGACGTCATATCGTCACCACTACCGGCTCGGGAGAACCAGGCCGAACCGGGAGGAACCCACCACTGGATAGCAATACTAGGTAGCTTCATAATGAAGAGTCTATTAAGACTTTGTAGAACAATTAAGAATGAATTGTTCTACAATGGCACCTTGGGATCCCATGCAGTGAGGGTGATGTACAGCAATTTACAATAAGTTCTTCCCCTGGGAACATCTAAGACTTAAATAAAAGCAGTGTCCTTACATATATATGCCTGTCCCACAACGATTAGCAATGCTATTCCTTGCCTTTGTGTCCCAGGCTTCAGAGAGAATTCAAGAATTAAAACAAAGTTAACCCATCTAAAAGCTCTGGGGCGCGGTAATGTTAAATAATGCCTAGCAGAAATAAATCCAAAGTGCATTAAAAATGACCTTTTAAATGTTATGTTGCTCATCTGGCTGATGTAATCTCATTAAACTGTGCCTTGCTATTGATGCATTAATCAAATGCTTCCTGATTTAAGGGCGCACCATGTTCAGAGTATTGACTAGACTGGCTGAAGGGAGAGATGCAGGCAGCTTCTTCCATAAAGAGATTTAGGGCTTGAAGACATTGTGGGATCCGAAGGGCCGTACGTCATGGTTCAAACAGATGATGACTTGTACCCTCATTGGGTGAGTTGCTTTGGATGGACACCAAGGTGCTCAAGGTAATGAATTTTAGAGCTTCTGTTTTCTGACAGCCACGGAGTGCTTCCTTTAGGTCGCTGGGCAAAAGATGAAAGATCACATCCATAAAACATGTTATGATCCTCTCTGTAGGAAAAACGCTGCTGTATAACATCAAATTATATCATGAACATTCAGAGTTGAAGACAAATGGCTGCCAGGTGACTAGACAACTTAAGAGTGACTAATGTTAAAATACTTTCTATTCATAGCATAAAGGGAATTTTTTTAAAAAAATCCTGTCAGAAGGAGGGCTACTTCAGTTAGAGTTTATCCACAAAGCACGTAAGACCCCACCCCGCACACTTTCCTTCTGCAGCACACAGAGTAACACGCTGCTCAATCAGAATTAGATCCACTGAATTCCATAGGATTCATTTGTTCCTTTGCAAGCACGTAGCTGATCTCACAACCAAACTACACAGGCTTAGATTGGTTAGTGCTTGGATGGGATATCACTAGGAAATCTAAAGGCTTTAGGCCAGCCTGGAAAGTTAAAAAAAAAAATCTTCGAAATAAGAAGCAGTATATTGTTTTTAGTAAAAAGGCTGTACAGAATGTAATTCCTAAAACAGTGATGGCTAACCTTTTTGCCGTCCTGTGCCAAAAGCGGGGGGAGCACGGGGAGGTTGCCAACGTGCATGCCCACACCCATAATTGCGCCCCCCGGTTTTAGCACGTTGTGGCATGGTAGGCCTGTTTTTCACCCTCCCCAGGCTCCAGATGCTTTCTAGGAGCCTGGGGAGGGTGAAAACAGCCTTCCCCACCCCCCACCCCCCAGAGGCCCTCTGGAGGCGGAAACAACCCATTTCCCAACTTCCGGTGGGATCCAAAAATCAGCTGGCCGGCGCATGCATGTGCGCTGGAGCTGAGCTACAGCAATGCTCGCATGCCCACAAATATGGTTCCGTGTGCCACCTGTGGCACTCGTGCCATAGGTTCGCCATCACGGCCCTAGAACCTCACACTGATGGAGTCTTTATCTTTTTCACTAACATCTTATCTTTCTCTTCTTTATCTCTACTTGTATAAATATATATTCTATCGCTGCCTCAAGACTAGGTGACAAAGCAGATGAGCATGTTAGTGCTTAGCTGCTAATTCTACTAAATCCTCTTGTAGTAAATAGAAATAAAGGTAACTTATGAAATAGAATTTGCGTGCATATTAGCATTTTACTCTACTAGGAAATGCAATGCATAATAGGAAATACTTCATCCTGTCACCCTGCCTCTATCCTGAATTAAGGGATTATAGCAGGGGTGAAATGTAAAATGCGTTACTACCGGTTCTGTGGGCGTGGCTTGGTGGGGGGGGTAATGTGACTGGGTGGGTGTGGCCAACTTTTTTTGTTTTTTACTTTTCAAAGCATTTTTTCTAATGCTTTGAAAAGCCTCTGGCGATCAGGCAACTCAGTTGGGATCGTCAGAGAGGCATTTTTAAAAATGCTTTGAAAAGCCTCTCTGACAATCAGGCAACTCAGCTGGGATCATCAGAGACTTTTCAAAGCATTTTTTACCACCTCTTCAGCAAAGAAGTTGCAGAAAAAATGCTTTGAAAAGCCTCTGAGGATCCCAGCTGAGCCACACGATCATCAGATGCTTTTTTTTTTACTTTTAAAAGCATTTTTTCATCGGAAGAGGTTGTAGAAAAAATGCTTTTAAAAGTAAAAAAGAAAAGCCTCTGATGATAGTGTGACTCAGCTGACCATGGTGGGGGGATGGGCAGCACAGGGATTTTTGCTACCGGTTCTCCGAACCACCCACCGCCATCACTACTGGATCAGGCGATCAGGTCCGAACTGGGAGCATTTCACTCCTGGATTATAGAGTCGTAAACGGGGAGTTTTTAATATGAAATACAATACTATTTTTGTCTATTTATCATAGTTATATGGCTGTCCATCTCACAAGAGCATGACTATGTCTGGGGAATGGCATGTGTAATCAGCAGATAAGTCGGACACGATGGAGTTTGGATCTGGAGCCCATGCAGCATTACTTCAATGAGGTTGTGACCCATATTTCATCAAACTCTGAACAAATTGTCAAGTGTTGTTGTTTTGTAGCTAAGTTTCTTTTATCTGCACATCCTTCATCCAATTCCTCTTTCTGTGCTGTTGGAGAAATAATTGATTTTCAAGATTTGGGACTATCTATCATTGTGAACAATGTCACTGAGAAGTAAACCTTCCAGCATTCTATCCAAGAGGTGATGCAGAGCAGCGAGAAACAAGCTCTCTTCTTCCCATTCCAGTTACAAACTGACAAGACCAGACCTGGGGAATCTTACTTCTAAGCTTATTGCCCAGCCTTAACCAAAAGGTAACAAGGGTTGTTAAGAAGGCACAAAGCACGCTACATAGTGTTCATACACTTCCCTGTTAAATGTTTGGGTCAGGGGTGAGTTCTAAATTTTTTTACTACCGGTTCTGTGGGCGTGGCTTATTTTGTGGGTGTGGCTTGATGGTCATGTGACAATTATTTAGGATTAGGAGAGGTACTGGTCTACCAGGCTTTTAACTGCTTGCAGAGCTGTACCGATCTACCCATTTATTTTTGCAGGCACTGATCTACTCATGTATTTTTGCAGGCACTGATCTACTCATGTATTTTTGCAGGCACTGGTCTACTCATGTATTTTTGCAGGCACTGATCTACCCATGTATTTTTGCAGGCACTGGTCTACTCATGTATTTTTGCAGGCACTGATCTACTCATGTATTTTTGCAGGCACTAGTTTACTCATTTGTTTTCTTTTAACATTGATCAGCTGTAGGGCAGCCCTTTGAAGCCCTGCGGCAAGAGTTTAAACAGTTTTTTTCCCTCTAGCCATCAGCTGGGACTCAGGAGGCAGCAATAGATTGGGGGTGGGGTCAAATAAAAGGTAAGAATAATGTGGGGGGGCAGGGGATGGGGGGCAGAACCTGTTCGGTGACATCATATCGTCATCGCTATCAGCTTGGGAGAACCAGGCCGAACCGGGAGGTTTAGGTTTAGGTTTAGGTTCAAGTGCAGCAAATGCACCACTGGTTTAGGTTCAAGTGCAGCAAATGCAGCAAAAATTATTGAGGACACCAAGTTGACAAAGTTCCTGAAAATGAACAGGTCAAGATCTTGTGGAACTTTTGAATCCAAACAGACAGACAACTGACCAGGGGTGAAATCCAGCAGGTTCTGACAGGTTCTGGTGAGCCAGTAGTGGACATTTTGAGTAGTTGGGAGAACAGGAAATACCACCTCTGGCTGGCCCCAGAGTGGGGTGGGAATGGCGATTTTGCAATATCTTTCCCCCAGGAGTGAGGAGGGAAAGGAGATTTTGCAATATCCTTCCCCTGGAGTGGGGTGGGAATGTAGATTTTACAGTATCCTTCCCCTGCCACGCCCACCAAGCCACGCCCACCAAGCCATACCACGCCCACCATGCCATGCCCATAGAACCGGTAAAAAAATTTGGATTTCACCACTGCAACCGACCCACAACATGACTGACATCACTATTGTGGGAAAGAAAAAAAGTATGGTCCATTGGTATTGCAATGTTATACCAGGTGATACACAAATTGAAGAGAAACAACTAGAAAAATTAACAAAGTGTAATGATTTGCAAATTGAAGTTGATAGCGGAGGAAGAAATCAATGGTTGAACCAATAGTAATAGGAGCCCTTGGAACAATACCCAAAGGGCTCCTATATACACGCGGATTTTGAACTTATTAGACCTGAATATTCCGACTTTGCAAAAAAAACCCATCCTACTTGGAACTGCCTATATACACTCAGAAGTTACCATAACAGCTCTTAGGTCCTTGGGTAGAACTTGAACTGTTAAGTTTTTACCAGTCCCACACTGTGAATTGAACTGAGGATCGTTGTTATTGTTGTTGGTGGTGGTGGTGGTTGAAACATCTAGATGGTCTATATCCACTCATTGCGAAGCAGTTTAACAACTTACTACAAGGAGATGAAATTGAAGAGTTGCACTTTTATAACATTGCTAACCTAAATGGAACTAGCATGATAGGTATCTATATATTGCATATTATTGCATACTATGGCTAAATGCTTCTTCAGTATATGTTCCTACTCAAAAATTGTATGTGACTCAGTTTTAGCTCTTACAGTGAGTCATGTGAAGAGAGGGCTCATAAAAGTAATGAATTTGATTTCTGAGCGTCAGCTTCATGGTTTTTCCAAGATGTAAATGACTGTGTCAATCCTCTTACGTTTAAGAGAAAAGAGAACGGAATCATGGACTCTCGGCCTGAGAACTCGCTTCCTGTCTCAGGCATTGCCAATGGCACAAAAGTGAAGAATAAATGAATGTATTGGCTTTATCTCTCTTAAATTAAATTCTGGATTTATTCACCCTGGAAGTGTCAGTTTTACACACTCACACACAGAGAGAGACAAACACACAATTTCATGCCTGTAAAGGGCCTCTTTTGAGTAGATGTGAATTCAGCATTAGGTTACCCTTCCTGCCCTTGAAAAGATAGCCATTTGAATGTGTTTCTTCAATAAGAATAAAGTAAGATATTTTATTTTAAAATATATTTTACTCCATGTTCAATATACGGAGAGGAAACGTTTTGTACAAGAAAACAAGTACAGGAAATAAGGCTATAAAAACTATAATGCTCTGTGTGATGTTGACGTTCATTATAATACTGATAGTCCTTGATGTTCTTTATATTACTGGTAGTTCTCATATTATTATTATTGACTCTTAGAGTTACAGTGGAGAAAGTCATGGCATTTGTTAAGCAACTCACCTACCCCTGCCTGATTTTACAGATATACAAAATGGCTTACAAGCCTGAAGAAATTGCTTGGACCCAGTCCGTTCATTGAATTTGTATAACCCCTTATCTACCAGCTGTTTGAATGCCTCGTGGTTAAAGGGTCATTGATTAAAATTTGGGAGTCAGAGCTGCACTCCTGCATCTGAACAGATTAGTATCTGACAGTGTTGAGCAGCCATTCCATTTCAGATGGTCTTTTTCCATATAGCTTCAAATTGTCATGTAAAAGAAATGGGATAGTCTGTCAGATGTTTTTGATGTTTGAGAGACATGGTCTGACTCACTCAGTATTTTTGACAGAGAAATCAGTGCAATGACAAACAGTAATGGTGATAATGAAACCATTCTTGAAACAATCCTCTCCTGATATTAACCTCTCCCAGTATCTCACCATTGACCAGCAATGACTTACATTGTGCTATAGTTCTTGGACAAAGCTTCTCTGGTTTCTATTGACTCATGCTATTTCTAGGCAATTGATTATCCAATCATGTGGCAGGGAGTCAAATGCCTTCCTGTAATCAATCCATACTACATTCATACTGATCTTCCTTCTCTTGCAGTTTTCCAGAATCATCTTGTTAACTAAAGAGTTGATATTTTGTTCTTCTGTTGTTTGGGTGGTTTCCATTCTGTTCGGGTGGAAAGAGCTTATTTTCAACTTGAATGTGTTGTTGAATTGCATCACCTACCACACCACTTAGTAATTTGAAAGTTGTTGGGAAGCAGGTTATTGGCCTGTGGTTTCCTGGGGCTGTCCCTTTTTTCTCAATCATTCATTAGGTTTTGCCAGATGTTATCCACTCTTCAGTTTCACCTCTTTGCAGTATGTTGTTAAACTGCTTGGCAACAAGTGGGTGTAGACCAGTCAGATGTTTCAACCAAAAACCATGCAGTTCATCTTCACTTGGTGCTGACCAATTCTTGGTCTTCCTTGCTCTTTTCTCTACCCATTTCTGCAGTTATTACAAGTTCTTTCATTTCAGCTTTTTCATTATTCTTATTCACCTCCTTTAACCAAGCTGTGTCCTTGTTGTATTTCTTTGGGTTATCTGCATCCAGAATTGCATGGTTTCTTCTTTGTCAGGTACTGACTGATTCACTGCAGTCTCTTCCTTTGATGGATTGGTTGAAATGTTTCTGATTGGATTGAAATTGGAGGTTCTGCCTATAATTGGCAATTTGAGTTTCATATCAAATTGGCTATAGCATTGTTTCCTGATTTGTTATTTCAGTGGTTTTTTAATCTTCCTTGTTTCTATGTGGTATTTCTTGATCTGATATTATTTGATCATTTTGTTCTTCAGAATCTTTTCTTTCATCCGTTCTACCCTGCTTGCATCTGATTACAGTTTGCTGATCTTATTTTCCAGCCTGATTTTCCATTATGGTGGTAAACTATTTGTCCCCTTTTCCCTTTCTTTATTGATTTTGCACCCCAGGTATTCAATTGTAACTGCAGCTGTGCTGTACATTAGTCAGCTTGTTTCCTGCAATGAACTAGTGCTTATGTTTGCTATTACAGTATTGGCATCATTTAATGGTTGTACTAGCTGCCTCTTTGGAACAATCTTCAATGCAGATCACCTGTTTTTGTGCTGTTTACATGCTCAGTGATTCTTTGTTTCAATTCTTCTACTTCTTTCATTAGAGAACTTTGTTGTCTTTTACGATACTGCTTTTGATAGCTTGGACTATTTTTTTTTCTTTTTGTAAAGACAGAAGCAAAGAAAGAATTAAGCAGTTCCACTTTTTCCCTGCTACCTGTCACCTCCTTGCCATCTTCTCCCATTAATAGACTAATTTTTTTCCTTGACTGGCATATTGTATGTTGAAAGAAACTTTTAAAATTATTTTTGACATTTGACATTTGTTAGTTCACTCTGACCCTTAGCTTTCCTGTCTTTGTAGATTTGGATTTTTTGCTGCTATTCTGTTTTAATTATGTGTCCCTCTATTCATTTTTTATACATATCCTTTTTGTCTCTCAATTTCTAAGAGAGTTCTTTATGCAACAATTCTGGCTTCATCTGGCATCTCTTATTCTTCTTTCTCAGTGGTATCGTGCTAGACTGGGGTTTTATAGTCTCATTTTTTCTAAAATCTCTTATTTCATGGCTGAATGATATAGCTCAATTATGGGACTTCCATGGCTCTTCTGCATCCCTGGTGCAGAATTCTGCAAAATTTGAAAATCTCAGAAAAAGACCTCAAAAAATTCAGAGAGAGAAAAAAATGCACAGTCAATACTTGAAGGACATTGAAGGAAAGGTAGATACAAAGCTAACATGAAGATGGCTGAGATCAAAGATGGTGAAGAAAGAAACTGAAGGCTTTATTTTGGCTGCCCAAGAACAATCCCTGCTGACCAATTCCATGAAACCAAAAGTTCAACACTTCAGTAACAACAGCAATTGTTGCTTATGCAATAAAAGATGTGGTGGTGGTGCTGATGATAGAATCCCCAGGAATTAAAGGTTTCCTAATGTGAGCATGACGAGCATAGAGGCTCTCTAGATTCCCTTTCTCCATACACCATACAGTTTGTCAGATATACTGGGATGGATATGACCGCAAAATTACTTCCAAAGTCCGTGGAAATGGACTGAGAGGAAATGAACCAAAGGTATCCAGAATAGAAAGTCAAAGAGATCATTTTCAAACAGGTGTAGCTCAAATGTCACATTATCAGAATGTGTAGTCTATAAAGGAAATCCATCAGAGGACTGTTATTATCCAGCTCCAGTTCATAAAGCATCCAACCAATCTCTTCTACAGTGGAATCAAACTAAACTGAGGACATGGGTATCTCCAGTGGAAAGTGAAGCTACGTGTCTCTCTGTCTTCCGCTGATGTTAACTTTCAGTGTGTACAAAGTCAAAAGTTAAAGAATCCGTTCATTTGAAAGAAACTGATTTTCTGCCACTTTTAGATAAGTAGTAACTTGGCACCACATAGGCCATGACTGCTCCGTTTTATTTATTGCCAAACAGACAGGGCATTTTTCCTTCTTATGTGCAAAGCCAATTGAAAAGCATTCAGGAATAAAATACCGAGACACATCATTCATGCTTTCCATCATAATTTTATCTTGAGCTTCCTCGGCTTCTACAGTAAGGTTTTCATGAAGAGCTGGAATGTCATTCCTAATCATTTTTCATTGTGCAGCCAGGTGCAGCTTCTTTGACATGGCATATTGGCGTAGGCTTCATGAACTGTCTGAGGATACCAAAACAATGCTTTGTGCCAAGTAGGATTCTTCTAAAGATATTATGAAAAATATTCACCTTATTGCCCCTTATGAAATCCATTTGGATGCTCCAACAATGGATGATGCCAAAAGAAACCAGCTTTGCAAATGATTATAAACGAAAAGCTGACTTCTCTGAATTGAACATTAATATCTAATTACTTAATCTTCAGTACTTTTTTCAATGAAAAAGTGCACAATTTCAACTCTATTATTGAGTGAAATGAAACCTATCAGGTAAGTCTGCAATGTAGAAGCCTCTTCCGGCGGTTTCATTATTTTGTTACTGATATTGTCAGGTTAGGGATTAGGGTTAGGGTTAGGATTAAAGTTAGGGCTAGGGCTAGGGCTAGGGCTAGAGCTAGGGTTAGGCTTAGGGTCAAAGTTAGGGTTGGGGTTATAGTTATGGTTAAAGTTAGGGTTAGAGTTAGGGTGAAGGTGAGGGTTAGGGTTAGAGTTAGGGTTAGGGTTAGGGTTAAAGTTAGGGTTAGGTTTGGGTTAAAGTTAGGGTTGGGTTAGAGTTAAAGTTAGGGTTGGAGTTGGGGTAGGGTTAGGGTAAGGGTTAGAATTAAGGTTGGGATTGGGATTGGGGTTAGGGTTAGGGTTAGGGTTATATATATATAGACTTTAGAGCAGTAAAAATAAGTTGTGAAAGTATACAACACCATCTAGTGGTGGAAAAAATCATTTTTTTTAGAAGTGTGGAATGAATAAACAATGTCCTTGAGTAACATCTGAGATAAACTGTCTTATGACTTGGTGGGAGTAAAAGAGGAGAAGGGGAAGAAGAAAAAAGATTAACAACTGAATAATAGTTCAAAGACTATTTTGTTGGAATTGTTGTTTTTTTCTGTCTATACGTATTATCTGCTGTTATATTATTTTTGCTGACTATTTGGAGTGAAAATTTTTGGATCTTTTCTCTTCCTTTCCTCTATTTTTTTGTTCAAAACCTGAAATGTGGAAAAGCTAAAATTTAGATATTGTATTTTTCTTTTCTTTCTTTTTCTTTCTTTTTTTGGGGGGGATTTTTGCACTTCTTGACATTTAATATTTTGTATTTGGGATAATTACTCTTTTTTCTTCTACTTATTGTTTTTATTGCATTTCGATAACTAGATTTTTATTTTTTTATTCACCTATATTTTTTCTTTACACTCTTTTTTATAGTTTTGTTTTTTATATTTTTTGGTTTGGTTTGACTTCTTGCTTTTGTTTTTTGATTATTAAAATTTTTTGGCAGTTGGTGGGTTTTTTTTCTTTTTCTTCTTTTTTTTTTCTTCCACTGCCTGGATTTGCTTTTTCTTTTCTTTTTTCTTATTTTTTCTCACTTTAGCTTCCCTTTAGGGGAAGGGGAAACATTAGTGTTTGATTTTGTTAATACCATTTTTTAAATGTATGGATTAGGGTATCAAGAACCTGAAGATCTGCAGTGACCAGGACGATAAACGTGGATTATAAGTATTGATTTACTATATTTGGATTATAAATTGGGCGATTTGAAAGTAAAGACCAAAATGAAGACGCTACCACAACATTTATCATCACCATCAATAACAGGAACACCAAACTCCACAGCACAAAAAGCAGCAGAAACAACAAGACAACAAGACAAAACCAACATGGAATTAAAAAACATGATACAGGCAATGCATGATGATCTTAAGGAAATGAAAGAGATGATGGGAAGAATATTATGGAAAATTACATTAAAAATAATAAAATATGAATACAAAGAGATATGTATATTAGGGGATTTCAATGCAATAATAGACAATGAGTTGGACTATAAACCTACAAAATTAAAAAAGAAGATAAGAAAAACATTGCCAAAAACTTTTTTCACAATGATAGATGAATTAAGCCTACAAGATGCTTGGAGACGAAGCCATCCAAAAGAAAAGCAGTATACATTCTACTCAAATAGGCATCTGTCGTGATCAAGAATAGATATGATGTGGATGTCAACAGAATTAATAGCTAAAATACAAGAAATTGATATTGGAACAAATGTATGGGCAGACCACAATCCTATAATAATGACATGGAAAGAAAAAAAAAGAAAAATGAGATAGACATTAAATCCAAAATTACTAAATGAAAAAAAAATTCTAACAATATATGGAAAAACAATATATGGAAAAAGAATTGACTTTCTTTTTTAAAGAGAATAAGAAAGAAGATACATCTTTACAAAATTTGTGGGATACTAGTAAAGCATATATTAGAGGATTGGCAATGACACATTTAGGAAAATGAAATAAACAGAACAGACAAATGCAGAAGAATTTAGAGGAAGAATATAAGAGATTAGAGATGGAACTACAAAAAAACCTGCACAACAAAAAGATTAAAAATTTGTTGGATTTGAAAAAACATAAGATGAATTTAATGGAAAATGAAGAATTGGCGAATACAATAAAAGCTACAAAGCAAAAAAAATTTGAAAATGCAAATAAACCAGGACGATGGTTAGCATATAAAATGAAAAAAGAGAAAGAAAAGAAATTAATAAGTCAATTAATTTTCAATTTCAATTTAATTCAATTTATATGCCGCCCCTCTCCGAAGACTCGGGGAGGCTCACAATACATTTAAAATCCTAATAAAAAACATTTAAAAATTAAAAACATTAATTAATGAAGAGCCTTGGATAGTACAGTGGTCTAAAGCACCCTGTTCTTAACACAGCTGCCTGCAATTATTGCAGGTTCGAATCTCACCAAGGCTCCAGGTTGACTCAGCCTTCCATCCTTTCTAAGGTAGGTAAATTGAGGACCCAGTTTGTGGGGGCAATAAGCTGACTTTGTATAAATGTACAAAAAGTATGAAAGCTATTGCTTAGCGCATTGTAAGCCGCTCTGAGTCTCCGGAGAAGGGCGGCATATAAATCAAATTAAATAAATAAATAAATAAAATTAATAGATCAAGATGGAAAGATATGTTATAAAAGTGAGGAAAAGGATAATTGAGAAGTAGTACAATTGATTGTATCAACAAGAAATAATAGAAGAAGACGAGATAGAACAATATTTGGAAAAAATGGAACTGCCTAGAATCCCAGAAAAGGTCAAAAAACTATTAGAAGAAAGAATATATATGATGGAATTAATGGAGGGAATTAAAAGACAGAAAAATGGGAAGACACCAGGCTCGGATGGATTACCAGCAGAGGTATATAAAACCCTACAAGATGTACTAAGCAATGTGATGCTGCAAGTATTTAATGAACTATTACTTAAAGCTAAAATTCCGGATTCATGGATGGAGGCCTATATAACTTTAATACCAAAAGAGGCAGATCTACAACATATAAAGAATTATAGACCGATATCTCTATTAAATGCAGATTATAAGATTTTTGCATCAATCATGGCTGAA
Source organism: Ptyas mucosa (assembly GCA_012654045.1). Lineage (NCBI taxonomy): Eukaryota > Metazoa > Chordata > Lepidosauria > Squamata > Colubridae > Ptyas > Ptyas mucosa. Next base: position 16,354,310 of record WNWU01000017.1, on the reverse strand, counting down.
AGATTAAAAAAAATATTAAACGAGTTTATACATTTGGACCAAAATGGCTTTTTACCAAAAACACAAATTAGAGATAATATGTGAATTATATTAAATAGATTAGAATATTATGAATTACATTCAGAGAAACAAATAGCGCTGTTGTTTTTAGATACACAAAAGGCATTTGATAACATGAATTGGCAATTTATGATAAAACAGTTGAAGATGATGGATTTTGGAGACAGATTTATAAATATGATCCAAACTATATATAGAGACCAAGTGGCAAAGGTGATGGTAAATGGTGAAATGACAGAGAAAATAGATATTAGAAAAGGAACAAGACAAGGATGCCCTTTATCTCCTTTATTATTCATATTGACATTAGGGGTTTTAATTAGAAAAGTGAGACAGGAAAAGGAAATAAAAGGAATGAGAATAAAAAAAGAAGAATATAAACTACAAGCCTTTGCGGATGGTTTGGTGTTTATTATGGAAGACCCAATAGAGACAGCGCCAAAATTATTAGAGCAAATAGAAGAATATGGGAAAGTAGCAGGTTTGAAAATCAATAAAGATAAGACAAAAATATTAGTTAAAAATATGAGAGAAAATGAAAAAAAGATGACGGAGAAATTGGACATCCAAATTGTGAAGAAAGTGAAATATTTGGGCATTTATTTAAGATGTGCAGTGCTCAAGGAAGACAATTATTATAAACTGAAAAGATCAATTGAAACAGACCTGGAGAAATGGAGAAACTTGCAGTTATCGCTAATGGGAAAAATAGCATTAATAAAAATGAATGTATTACCAAAAATATTATTTTTATTTCAAGCTATTCCAATAAAACTGGAAAAAAAATATTTTGAAGAGTTGAAGAAAATAACGTGGAAATATGTGTGGCAAGGAAAGAGAGCAAGAATCAACATAAAAATGCTACAAGATGCAAGAACTAGAGGGGGGTTTGGCCTACCAAATTGGGAATTGTATTATCAAGCTGCAGCATTAACATGGATTAAAGAATGGATTTTATTAAGGAATACAAGACTATTGACTTTGGAGGGTCATGATTTACAACTGGGTTGGCATGCCTTTTTATGGTACGAGAAACAAAGGATACATGGATATTTTCAAAGACATTATGTAAGAAATGGTTTGTTATCAGTGTGGGAGAGAGTGAAAGAAAAACATTATCTGAATATACCAATGTGGCTTTCTACAATAGAAGCGGTGACATATCCAAATATGGGGAATATGGGGAATATTGTTAGATATAAGGACATCTTGACAGATCGGAAAGAACTGAAACAAAAACAAGAACTAGATAGTCAAGGGATTGAGATAGATTGGTATACAAGACTGCAAATACAATCAAGATATGAAATAGATCATAGACAATATGGCTTTAACTGGAGGAAATCAGAACTGGATGAAATATTGACAGGAACAGATGAGAAAATGATTAAGAAATTATATAATTATCTATTGCAGATTAGACTCGAAGATGAAGAAGTGAAAGAAACAATGATAGCATGGGCAAAGAATTTTGGATACACCATAGAATTGGAGAAATGACAACAACTTTGGGGAAAAAACTATAAATTAACAATAGCAACAGCTTACAAAGAAAATTTGCATAAGATGTTTTATAGATGGCATATGCCACCAGAAAGATTAGCTAAAATGTTTAAAGATAAATCAGCCAAGTGTTGGAAATGTCACCAGTTGCCGGGATCATACTATCGTATGTGGTGGTTGTGTAAAGAAGCAAAACATTATTGGGTGAAAATACAAACATGGTTAGAGGGAATGTTGCAACAACATATAGAGTTAAAGCCAGAGATATTCTTACTGGGAATTTTACCAGAGAATTACAGTAAAGAAGATACATATTTGATTATCCACATAATAATAGCGGCTAGAATTGTATTTGCACAAAATTGGAAAGCAGATAAAAACCCATTGGAAGGAGAAATTATAAAGAAAATTTAGATTAATGAATAGATTAACATTGAGAATAAAAGATAAAAGAGGAGTCAATGTATTTCAAGACATGGGAAAAATTGTATGATTGGTTAGAAAGGAAATATGAATAAGGGTACAAAGATAAAATAGATAGAGAACAGATGGGAGAAAACAATTAGAAAAAGATACCCAGATGATGCCAAGTAAAAGGAGAAAGGGGAGGAGGGTAAAGGGGGGTAAAAGGGGGGTTATTATAAAAATGTACGTGTGGAGGCTAAAAACAGGGCGTGTGGAGGCTGAAAATGGGATGCGGAGGCCGAAAATGGGGTGTGCAGAGGCGGCAATAGGCTATGGCAATCCCTGCAGCCTGAAACAGCTGATTGTTGGGAGACCGATCCAACCAATAATCAGCAGCTTGTGCTAATCAGGCTGTGCTGAAGCTGAAACTGGCTGTTTGCTACAAGGAGGCAAATTGCTGGGAGGCAGAGGCAGGGGCAGATTTTTTTTTCTTGTTTTCCTTCTCAAAAAAGGTAGGTGTGTCTTATAGTCCGGAGCATTTTATACTCCAAAAAATATGATAACTTTCTGTATTGCACCTGCTGTAAAAATTTATTTCAATATATGTATACACGTTTGTACAGTACTGTGAAAGGAGATAATAGAAAGAGATTCATAGAATATTTAATAAGAAAGCAGCTTCCTGATTTTCAGCTCAGTGTCAATTTCTTTCCTTGAGTCTCATCTTAGCTCAATTGAAACTTCTTCTCAGACAATTGAGGTGAATTAGAGCCATGGTGGCACAATGGTTAGAATGCGATATTGCAGGCTGACTCTGCCTATAGGCAGCAGTTCGATTCTCACCAGCTCAAGGTTGACTCAGCCTTCCATCCTTCCAAGGTCAGTAAAATGAGGACCCAGATTGCAATATGCTGATTCTGTAAACCGCTTAGAGAGGGCTATAAAGGACTATGAAGCAGTATATAAATCTAAGTGCTATTGCTAAAGTGAATTAGATCTAGATCATGGAATGATTGTGCAAGAGGGGTTCCTTGCATGCTGATAGCAAAGATAAAAGCTTCAAGATATTACATTTTGCCAGAAATAGTACTTTGAGAATAAAAATGAACATTTTGTGCACATTTTGATTGCCAAAACTTGGGCTAGTTATTATGACCGAGAAATAAAGCATTATTCCATACAGTAGCTTCACAAAGCTTTAACTGCCAAGGGGAAAAAACCCTCAAAACCTAAGAAAGTTCTGTTACAGTTTTGGGGAATACAGATGTAATTATTCGCAGAGATTTCCTTGATTCCCTTATCAATTCAGAGCACTGCAATGGAACACTCAAAACTTTGAGGTAATTGATTAAGCAGAAGTCAGAAACCCAAAAAGGAAATTTTGCAGCAATCAGACACGATTCATTCAAAAGATAATTACAAATTTAAATTTCATTGACTTAACTAATCTGTCGTAAATTCACATTTGGCATCATATAACTTGTATCTTTTCTTCAAATTGAAGTAATGCTTTGTGGCCATTATTTGACTTAAGAGAAATGTTGGGAAGGAATGTCAGGACTTGCTGAAGAGATAAAATAAGGAATTACTTAGTAAAGGCCTTAAGAAGCTTGTTCATTGTTGAGAAGACTGTTTAGCTAGTGATGGTGATGTGGAGAAGTAAAAAAAGAGCTAATTTCAAGAATTATCTCCCTGTTTTATTTAGTAAAACATCCCTATTTAAAGTTATGGAAGCGGAGGCATCACTTGCATCTGTATTGCAACTGTTTGAGTAAGACCATTGAATATGCAGCTATCTAATGCATTATTTCCATTAGCTTACAGCTTTGCTTTGATGTCAATAGACTTTCCAGCCATGTTGATTTAGCTATAAATATTTTTATCATCATTCTGAAATTTTATTGGCCTGGCCTCTAGAGACACAGTAAACGGACTTATAGATTAAATGTCAGTATAAAGTTCACCCTGCTTGTTATTCACTCAGATGAGTTCTGCAGCTTTATAAATTTGTCGTTACCCATATTTGGACAAGGCTGGGCTTCTGGAAAAGAACTGAGATTTCTTTACCTGAGATGTTAAATGGCAAGCTCTGAAAACCAAGTATCATGGTTTCATTTGCCAGTTTGTCTTGGTCTACAGATTACTTATACCTGACATAACAGCTTTTTCAAATAAAGTTGGAGTTCTCAAACAGAGTTTCTTTATCTCAGTCTAGTGAAAAGAAGGATTAGGAGTGACATTTGAGGGGCTGCCACAAAAAAGAGGGGGTCAACCTATTTTCCAAAGCACCTGAGGGCAAGACAAGAAGGAATGGATGGAAACTAAACAAAGAGAGAGGCAACCTAGAACTAAGGAGAAATTTCCTGACAGTGAGAACAATTGAACCATGGAATGATTTGCCCCCAGAAGTTGTGGGTCTCACACACTGGAGGTTTTTAAGAAGAGATTGGACAACCATTTGTCTGGGATGCTATAGGATCTCCTGCTTGAGCAAGGGGTTGGATTAGAAGACCTCCAAGATCCCTTCCAACTCTGTTATATAAATTTGAATTAATAGGACAAGTCACAAAATCTCAGGTCTGTAGACTAGAATACAAGTTAAAATGAATCCCAGAGATAGGAAATAGCAAGCCACTTCTGTAATGTTGCCAAAAATCAATATGAACCTGTCCATATATTTACCAAGAGTTCATTTTGACTTTACTTGTGTTCCTACTGACTGTTCCCTCTGTCATATGGTGTATTGATTTCAGAAGAAAACTATTTTATTCACCAAAATATATCCTTAGTGGGAGTCTTTTCTTGAATCAACTGACAATTTGCTAATGGAACAAGATGACAAGGTTTCTATTTTTGTTTCAGACAAAAATCTTCCCTTCAGATTTGGAGGAGCACCTTAAAAAAGGAGGGGGGGTGTTTCCAGGTGAATATAATATCTCTTTGCAGGAGCTTCTGGGATTTAAAGGGCCATCCATGGTTATATGTTGAACAATGATATTATAGCACCTGCTGGGACTTATGTAAGGTTGGATCCTTTTGGTCCAGAAGTTCTGGGGTGACCAGTTCTATTAAATTGCTGCAGAGTTGGTTTATGCCTATTGTAGTTAGGCTCCTGGGCTTCATTGTGTTCTTGAATCTTTGTCCTTCTCTTGATTCAGTGTTCAGTCTACATATCTGTCTCAATCCTGTCTCCTAGTTTAGTCTTTGATTCCAACTCACTCTTCAGTCCTGGCTGACAGCTCAGCTCATCACTTCTGCTAACCTTTATCTTAAGCTTACTGCTCTCCATGGTTATCAAATAGCCAGGGACTGATCTGGGAGTTGAATCAAGCTTCTTCTCTAAGTTAAAGGAATGCATTCAGGGTTAGTATAAAATCCCACACTTCAAGACTGGCCATTCACTATATACACAGGGAAGAACAAATTGTGGAGAGGGGTAGTAGTATGATGTCATTGATTGGTTGATTTGGGAGCCAGAAGGACCTAAATATTTGAGAGAATTAGTAGAAATAGCTGAATATCTAAATTGCTTCTGTGGCCAACGTGCCTGTAGAAGTGTCTGTAGAGGATATACTGTATAAAGGACCTGTGTGAACAATATATTAAAGCTATATGGAATTCAATAGATTTGAAAAATTAGTTTCAGTGTATCACATCATCTCATTCCAAAACAGTTTGTAAAAAATTCAGCTTCCCAATTGAGAATACTTGGGATAGCTTTTGAGATAAAAGTGTATAAAATCCAATAAAAGGATTTTTATAACAGAAGTAGAACATTTATTAAGGGTGACTTGGCAATTGTCTGTCATAACTCAGGTTATGAATTTAGCACCAGATGCCACAAATGTCATCATTACTTTTGGAAAGAGTTGGTTTTTATATACTGGAAAGCTATAATCTTTTCACATCTTTAGATCCCTTGTTTACTCATTTGTGTTTTACTCCTCTGTTATCTTTAATTGTTTTCTACCGTATTTGTTTATATAGCAAGAGCCTTGGTAGTACAGTGGACTAAAGCACACTGTTATTAACACCAGCTGCCTGCAATTACTGCAAATTCAAATCTCACCAGGCTCAAGGTTGACTCAGCCTTCCATCCTTTCTAAGGTAGGTAAATTGAGGACCCAGTTTGTGGGGGCAATAAGCTGACTTTGTATAAATATACAAAAGTATGAAGGCTATTGCTTAGCGCATTGTAAGCCGCCCTGAGTCTCCGGAGAAGGGCGGCATATAAATCAAATTATACATACATATATATATATATATATATATATATATATATATATATATA
>WNWU01000017.1:16332574-16347951 GCA_012654045.1 Ptyas mucosa | reverse complement strand
TATATGTATGTTTTCTGAGGTTTTCGCGGGTGTTTGTATGTAGGTCTTTGGTTATTCGGGTTTTCTCCCACGTAAAACTGGAAGTGTCTTAGCGACGTTTCGACCACGTCTCATTCGTCATCTTCAGGCTGGTGTTCTCGGCTTCGTGCTTCCAGGAGTAATGTGTGATCGCAGCTGTTTCCTCCTTTTAACTGCCAGTGGGGGTGGGAGCTGATTGGGTGGGAGCATGGCCGTGTTCTGATTGGATGGGGGGTTGGCTGTGCTCTGATTGGATGGGGTGTGCTCTGTTTGGGTGGGGGCTTGGCTGTGCTTGGGTTACTCTGAGTTGCAGGGGGATTTGAGCTGGTGAGCTGCATTGCTGTTGTTTGGCTTCGCGTTCGTGGTCGTGCCACATCTTCGTGGTGGGTGTCAGTTTGCTTCATGTATGGATTGGAGGGGTTTAAATTGGCCAATGATGCAGCTTTGGTCTGGCTTCTGGTCTGTGGTCGTGCCTCATCATGGGTGTGGGTCTGGGTTTGCTTTTTGCGTGGAAGTGTGGTGGTGATATCCTGTGTGGTTTTCGTGAGTGTGGGTCTGGTGTCATTCTTTGTGTTAAGGACTCGTTTGTCAATAAGGGCGGGTTTCCAAATGGCTGGTAGGCGGGAGGTATCATCTCGTTTATTCATGCTGTGTGGGCGTTTTTCTATCTCGATGGCTTCTCTGATTATTCTGTTGTTAAAGTGTTCAGTTTTGGCGATAGTTCTGGTCTTTTTAAAGTCAATATCATGTCCTGTGGCTTTAAAGTGTTGGACCAGGGAAGAAGTTGGTTCCTCTTTTCTGACTGAGTTCTTGTGTTCTTCAATGCGTGCACTTATTATTCTGTTGGTTTGTCCCCCACTAAAATCCAAGACAGAGAACAAGAAAACGGCAAAGCCCTCCTCCCATACATAAAAGGCACCACAGACAGAATTAGCAAGATCCTCCACAAACACAACATCAAGACAGCATTCTGCACAAACTGAAAAATATCCACCATCCTAAGAAACCCCAAAGACAAAATTGAGTTAGAAAACCAAGGAGTATTTGAAATCCCATGCACTGCTTGTCCCACCACATACATCAGACAAACCAACAGAAGAATAAGTGCACGCATTGAAGAACACAAGAACTCAGTCAGAAAAGAGGAATCAACTTCTTCCCTGGTCCAACACTTTAAAGCCACAGGACATGATATTGACTATAAAAAGACCAGAACTATCGCCAAAACTGAACACTTTAACAACAGAATAATCAGAGAAGCCATCGAGATAGAAAAACGCCCACACAGCATGAATAAACGAGATGATACCTCCCGCCTACCAGCCATTTGGAAACCCGCCCTTATTGACAAACGAGTCCTTAACACAAAGAATGACACCAGACCCACACTCACGAAAACCACACAGGATATCACCACCACACTTCCACGCAAAAAGCAAACCCAGACCCACACCCATGATGAGGCACGACCACAGACCAGAAGCCAGACCAAAGCTGCATCATTGGCCAATTTAAACCCCTCCAATCCATACATGAAGCAAACTGACACCCACCACGAAGATGTGGCACGACCACGAACGCGAAGCCAAACAACAGCAATGCAGCTCACCAGCTCAAATCCCCCTGCAACTCAGAGTAACCCGAGCACAGCCAAGCCCCCACCCAAACAGAGCACACCCCATCCAATCAGAGCACAGCCAACCCCCCATCCAATCAGAACACAGCCATGCTCCCACCCAATCAGCTCCCACCCCCACTGGCAGTTAAAAGGAGGAAACAGCTGCGATCACACATTGCTCCTGGAAGCACGAAGCCGAGAACACCAGCCTGAAGATGACGAATGAGACTTCGTCAAAACGTCGCCAAGACACTTCCAATTTTACGTGGGAGAAAACCCGAATAACCAAAGACCTACATATATATATGTTGCCTTAAACAAGTTTAATATTTTTTTAATGAAATTGTTGATTTCTCGGTGGCTGGAAGTTACTTTCTGAACATAAATTCTAGCCAGGGATTGTGGGATTTTTGGTCCTAATCCTAACTCATCATTCCTTGAAGAAAAAAAGTGTTCATTTAAAATTAATATCCAATATGTATTGGCCAGTTCTTTGCCCACTAAGCATCAATACTGATAAATCTGCCTATAGATATAAGCATTCAGAATACCATTTAACCAGTTCTAAAATCTGTGTCTTTGGTCAAAAAACAGTATTAGAAAACTGATGGAAGAGATAATGAAAACATGTTTATGGTTAGATTGCTCAGTTATATTTTTAGAAGTAAAGACAGTTGTATTTTGGAAGGGAAAAAGTGGCATTACAACTATATCTGACATTAATTTTCAAACACAAATACTTTCCCAAGGTGTCCTCTCCATGGTGGACATGATATACTTTTTCAGCTTGAAACAGCAGCTGACAGTGGTGTTAAAAGATGATTTATCTATATCTAAAAACAACAATTCTTAGAAAAATTAAACAATTTCCAAAGAATACTCTTGGAATGTACTATCTTTTAAGAAAGAGTGCTCATCCAGACAGAAGTATACTCAGGCATATTAGTTTGATAAAACCTGAGAGCCAGTTTAGAATAGTGGTTAAGGCATCAGGTTACAAACTAGAAGACTGTGAGTTCTAGTCCTGCCTTAGGTGCATTTGGAATAAATGCTCAATATGGAGTATGATTTATTTTACTTGAAGTTGCCATTTTGCAGAAAAACCCATTAAAGCTCCCTTTAAAAATTGCCAGTTTCTCTCTGACTAGGTAATCCAAATTGCTAGTGCTTAATTGCTACTGCTTATTATTGTCACATAAGTGATAAATAGCATGCTATGTAGAGTATGGATAAATAAAAGAGACAATTATTCAGTAAGCCTGAATCCTGATATGTCTTGCCTAGCATTGCCAAATACTTAAAGGGGGGGGGGGGGGGGTATACAGTTTCTGCAAATGTTATAAATACACCTCTATCCGACATTAAAAGCATCTGCACAAAGAAGTAAACAGATTTTTTTACAAAACAGATGCTAAGAGCCTGGAAGAACTGAAAAACTCAACAAAGAGCTCAAGATTGTGGAGCTGAAGAGTTCAATGATAATGTTCCAAGAATTTCTGGCAATGAATTTTGATTGTTTTGACAAGTCTGGATGTTTATGAGAAAGAGAGACAAAGTAGCCCATTAGATGCAAGCGAAGATAGCTGATCATCTGCTCCCTTTTGCAAATATACATATCTATCATGTGCTATTTTTAGACTATATCTTCAAAGAAGGCATAAACGTTTTCAGGAAGTGAACGTGTTCTTTCCCAATATTTGAATGTAACCCTGATGATTAGCGTGCCATAAGATAAATAGTGAAATAAGAATTTAATTTGCAATCTCTCATCGTTTTTTTCAAAAAGAGAAAACACTTACCTAGATGCAGCTCTCAGAAAGAATATCTGGATGGCTGAAATGTACTGGTCTAACTTGTCAGTTCTAACTAGAAGGGCTGAGGTCCAACAGCTTTCAAATGTGTGAACTAAACCTCTTAGCAGCTGTGGGCAGCACAGCCATTGGCTGAAGACATTGAGAGTCAGAGGCAAATACTGTACATATGGAAGTTGCCGGCTTCAGAGAAGACTGCTTGAATGGAAATTGCCACCCTCTGAATCCATTCACAGTGTCACATAGGCAGACAGACAGACAGCAGGCAGATATACTGTGGATGAGATATAGAGAAAGAGATGGTATAATATGGATCATATTAAGCATATAGGTCGATATGCATGTATGTGTTTATATGTATGTGTGTAAAGAGGAGAGAGAGAGAAGTAATTCATAGAGAGATGCTTTCTCTCACTGTACATTTATTAAATATACATTTCTTGTTTGTTTAAATCATTTATACCCTGCACTTCGGGGGTGGGGGGACTCCCATTTTTGCTCTTCTGTAAAATATGTGAAAAATGAAAAAAAAAAGAATTGGTAACACAGGTAGTGTCTTAATGTCCAATATGTATTGGCCAGTTACGAAATTTCTCCTTAGTTCTAGGCTGCTTCTCTCCTTGATTAGTTTCCATCCATTGTTTCCTGTCCTGCCTTCTGGTGCTTTGGAGAATAATTTGCCTATCAGCCTAATGCAGATGTTATTGGTGACATCTGTCATTTCCCCCATGACTTTATACCACAGTCCTTCTGCATGAGAATCCCCATCTGATATTGCACTAATACTGATCTCCCCAGGACAGAAGGGGTACCAGGATAATTTTGAGCACTCCCTGCCCTACTCTATACCTGAGAAAGGAAGCAAAATGCCATTCTAATACTTTTTCCAAACAAACAATGTGCTACTTAAGAATAATATTGCCAGTCTTCTTGATTTTAACAAAGCAATAAAATCAGCAGCAGTAACATGCCACAGAAAAATCAAAAATCAAAGGGGAAAAGGAAGAAGGAAGATGGTTTCAGTCAAATAATAATAATATCCGCTGGTCTGCTTTGAACTAGTATAGGTTCTTTTCTCAGCATTTACTGTCTGCTTAAACAAACATTTGGTATAATGACACCTTCCAGAGAGATCTCTTTCTCAAATTCAATAGCTAGTTTGATGCAAATGAGGTAGTGGGTTTGTGGGGAGAATTGGAGAATGAGCTGCTGCAAAAATGAACAAACTCATAAATTATCTCATTGCTATTCCCTGGCAACCTGAACCACAAGATTGGTGATATAGTTCAACTTCAATTTGTCCCCTAATTGCATCTTTTCCTGAATCCTTGAATATAGATTGAAGCCTAACTTGTGTTACTCTATCGACTGATAGGCCATTCAGCCGATACACCAAGGATTCTAAGAGGACAACTAACAAACAACCAGCTATTTTGATTTATAGCTCTGTGGCAAATTGTACTTTAAAAAAAAAAACAATTTTAATGTTGCTAGCCTGAGTGCTGCTCTTTTCTAAGAGGGGAGTTTTCAAGCATATGTTTATTAAATGGGGGGGGGGGGGGAATGTTCTTCCAGAATGCCGCTGTTACCATAGTAAAGACAATGGACAAGATGCTAATTGGAAGACATTAAAATATTAAGAGGGGTGAACCCAGGGTAATAGCTATCTTCCTTCTCAAGAAAACAAATGTGCTCCATCTATTTATGAATTCTTAGACATTGCTGAAACACTTTTATATGCACATATTTGCATATTGCTTTCATATATTGATCATGCTATTTAGGCTGAAGGAGAGAGTTTGGTCTGGGTTTTTAGGCGCTGGCCTAGAAACCAGGAGACCATATGTTCTAATCCCACCTCAAGCATGAAAGCTGGTTGGTGACTTTGGGCCAACCACCAGGTGACAATGAATTCTAGTCCCACCTTAGGCACATAAGCTGGCTAGGTGTCTTTGGGCCAATCACTTTCTCACAGCCCGATCCACCTCACAGGGTTGTCGTGGTGGGGAAAATAGGAGGTAAAAGGAGCCCTGGGTATGTTTGCCATCTTGAGCTATTTATAAAAGTAATAATGGCAGGATATACATTTAATACATAAATTCAGTTGGAGTTCAACAACATGCTGGTAGCCTCATATTCATTCTGATATATTTCATAAGAACTGTTGAAAATTACAGCATGCTTCTGCAGCTATTCTGGAAAAGTCAGATCTGTTTTGAATAGTGCCAGGTGGATTAGAAGAAAATGTTGGCCACATGCAGCCATTTGTATTATTTAAAGCAATCAACAATTTATGACCACTAGGGAGACAGGCGGGTGCTGTGTTGATGTTTTATGATTGCTTCTGTAATTGCTAACTATGCAGTTTCACCAAGATGTTAGATGCATGCAACATATGTTTAAATTGTAAAGGAGGGGATAAAGAAGAAATATTTCTACCTATGGTTCATGCAAATCTATCAGTTACGGAAGTTTTACTATGCTAAATACAAGGGAGGTTTGCTATCATCTATGAAATGAATCAGAACAATTTCAACAAATTTGTATCAAAGTGCAATTTGTTTTCATTAAAATAGTCTGTAATTTATTTTGAGGGAATGAACACTAAAACAAAATGTGAATGGTAAATGCTGAAGGAAGGAAGAATTGGGGGGGGGGGGGAGACCGTAGCCTTCAACTCACGAATTTCAAACAACAGAATAAGCAGCCAAATCAAAATATGGCCCATTGCCTCTAGCAAAAACATTTTTGACATTAACTAAACAAGAAGTTATTGTATCTAATGAATTCTAGGCATTGCATCTTTCACTTCTGCTACATTTTGCAGAGAACAAATAAAATCTAGAATAAATGTGGCATATACTGGCATAATAAAATTCCACTTATTCTCCAGGCTGAAACTTTCTAACAGCTGTCAAGCACAGCTCCAGATCTGTCTGGGAAACACCCACAGACTCTGCTATTGTGTCAAGGGGTCTTTTAAAACAGTGAGGTCACAACCTGAAACCCTGAGGGGGCCTACAGCCTCAAAAGAGCTCAAAATGTTGACAGCACATAGCTATTTATTGTTTATAATACACACGACCCCATCGTAACAATTCTGGGCAAGAAAAATGCACAAAACAAAACAAATCTTCCTCAAATCCCCAAAATTCTTCCCCAAATCCCCAAAACTTTAACCTTAGACTGTCTACTGTAGACCTCACCCCATTCCTAAGAGATCTGTAAGGGGCGTGCATAAGCGCACCAGCGTGCCTGTCCTTCAGATATTCTTCCAATGCCCTTTTTTCTTCTTCAGCCATCTGATGTACTTGCAACATTCCATGCTTACCTATTTTCCTTGGTAGATAGAGTCTGTCAAGATCGCTTTGAGGATAAAAGGTATGATTCATTATTTTTCCTATCCATGGCTTTTAATTCTGCTTGAGTCCAGTCCACTATTCCAGCTGTATATCTAATGACTAGAATGGCCCTGGCACTGATTGCCTTGATGGTATTTCCTCCACTGAGTTTGGACTTTAGGATCTTCTTCACTCTCTTCATGTATTCACTTCTAACCTTTTTCTTGACTTCAGTGTGCTTGATGTTGTCAGCTTGAAGGATACCCAAGTATTCATAGTAATCATCTTCATCCAGACTCTTGATGTTATTTTCGTAGGGCATCTTGATTCCTTCAGTTTTTACTATTTTCCCCCTTTTGATGGTGTGTGTGACACATTTGTCCAGTCCAAACGCCATTGCAATATCTTGATTGTATACACGGATAGTGTTGAGCAATGCTTATTATTATTGTAGTTGTTGTTGTTATGGTTTGTCACACAGTCAACCAGATGTCCAGAGTGGATTTGGCATTTTTGCCCACCTTTGAGTCCTTCCCAAAGACTTGGTTTAGGCAAATGTTGTTGTTCAGTAATATTAAAGGCATCATCTCTGGATGAAATGTTCCAAGTAAAGCTGCCCTTTGCAATTGACTGATGGTGATTATGTCAATGCTGATGGTGTTCAAGTGGTGCTCCACATTATTTTGGGACCCCACCCAAGGTGCCTATTATTATTGGTATAATCTTATACATTGATTACCCTGATCAATCAGTTGAAAAATCAAATGACAAACTTAAAATGTGACTATTTGGGAGCTCCGGTAATAATTTTGTCATATAACAAGAAACTCTTTGAGAAAACTCATCGTTGAAATAACTTTTTAAAAAGGCATTGAAAGTCTTCATATGGTCAGACATAAAATCTAAACCATCAGTCATGAGTACAAACTTCCTTTCATTTTTAAACTCTGAGATGATTTGACTAGTAGACTCAGTTTTTCTTTTTCATTGGACAACTCTTCTCCTTCCAGAGAGGACATCTTTCCATGATAAATGATGCATCTCCACCAAACATAATATATTTATGCCAGCTACACGTTTAGCATTCAGATTAGAAGCGGAGCAGCAAGAAAATGAATTTCAGAAAAGGAAATGTAAAGGCTTAGAAAATGTATGGCTTTTGCTACCATGCCGTGTAGGTTAGGCAGAGACAAATTGTTCATTAAGGTGCCTCTGCTTTTCTCATGAAATAGCACAGAAGGAGGGCATGGTCCTGATGCAGGAGGCATACCAATCAGCCAACCTCATTACCCCATGAGTCCATAGTTCACACTTGACAAAGATTGCCAGATCTTGTGAAATTTTTTTTTCTCCCAGCTCCTCTTCTAGTTTTTATTGGTCTTTAGATTCTACATGTGCTAATTATATCAACTGGCTCCAAAAGACAGAATACATCCTGAGAAAACTATGCCTTCCTCTACCCAAGAGATACCCAGAAAAAAAGAGCATTTGTTATGTTGAGCTGCAACCACATTAGGTCAGTTGCAATATATTTTTTGAAATTGCATCCATCTATCTGCCAGTCCACATGGTCTCTGCCTAGTAGGTTAATAAATAATCAGGGGAGTGAAGTAGACAAGGAGCTAATTTGCTGCACTTTGACAATAACAAAGCTTTTAATCATCTTTTGGCCTGCACAGCATTGAAAGTGCTGGCACAACAGCTCTCACAGTCTCCTGTAAAATTGAAAGCATCAAAAGTGGTGCTCGACAAGAGAGCAAGCTTCACCCTTGATCTAGAATAGGGGTGGGGAGCTATGGCCCTTTTATAACTTGTGGACTTCAACTCCCAGAATTCTTGATCCATGCTAACTCAGGAATTCTGGGAGTTGAAGTCCACAAGTCATAGAGAGACCATAGTTCCCCACCTCTGATATAGAATGATAGCAGGGAAGGAACCCATTATGATGGGAAAAGGTGCAAAGGTTCAGATAAAGGGTTTGCTGTGAAGAGAGCAGAAATCTAAGCTCTAAATTATTGGGGAATCCAAACATTGTAGCCAGACAGCTACCTTTTCCTTCCACATAATTGTTGCTGCTTTCATCTCTAATTGAATGTCTTCCTGTCAAACCTTTGAACTTCTAGATGTTCAAAATTTTGGCTACTCCTGTCTAATCTCTGAACGTCTGACATTAGCAAAAGATATTACAATGCAGTTTTGGTTAGGGCAGCTCTGGATCAAAACTGGAATATGGGAGTCAATATTAAACAGAATGAAACTCGGAGAGAAGATCAAAGGAGGAGCACTGCAAAATCAATGCAATATTTATCTGGGGAACCTAGGTGCTGTGAAAGGAAGCAAATACTGCTGATTCCCCTCTCCCCTAGCCATTTTTTATGTGTCAAAGGTCTGTACCAATATGATCCTTTGTTTAACCATTTCATAAAGTTGCCAAAATGACAGTTATAGACCTAAGAATCCCCAAAGTGAAAAGTTTATTTCATAAAAGGAAAAAGGAGTGATGAGCAAGTGGGTGAGATTTCAGAAATGTTGCATATGAAATGTTGGGTATAAGATGGATGGTATAAAGATGGACAAAGTTTCACCTGATTTGATCTCTCAAGATTTGGAGCAATGTTTAAAACAAATAAATAAATTTAGAAAAGATGCCTATGTCACTGCATGATATACCTATGTCATGTTTAGTGGTCCTGTAGAAAGTTAGCACTCACCCCTCTCCTAGAAGAATGAAATATTTTAGGAAATATTAAAAAGGCAGAATATTATATTTCCCCTAAAAAAGAATAAGAAATCTTAAGGGAGACAGAAACTCAGAGCCCCAGCTCCCTGCCCCCAGCAAATATTTTGTGCCCATTAAGAAAGACAGCCGATCTACAAAACAAAAGACCTTCAGCTCCAGGGTGAAGGGATTAAGACATGACCCTTCAGGACATAATAGGATTAACCCACTAAGACACAGAGCTCACTACATTGCACTATCTCCTAAGACCATTGAATCACCCTCCAAACTTCAACCAAACTCAGACAAGCATGACTCCTACATGGCCCAATGGGAGTCTGACAACAGCCAAAAGAATACATGTTCTTGCATAGGAACAGGAAGCTCAAGTGCAAAGCCCAAGAGAAGGTATAAATATCCCCCATTCTCAACTCCATATGGTCAGCTACCCAGAATCACATATGCTTGGTGGTTCTGCTTCATCAATAAATGGGCCCTCTTTCCAGCCTCCATTTTGTTTCCAGTGCCTTTCTCCCAGCTTGGAACTGGACCTGGATATTTCTTCCAACAGTCCATTTCCATTTTGGTATGATTATGATAAAGGCATTAATTCCATCTTGGTCATGCAAAACTTTCATTTGACAAGTATATTCTAAAATTATATTGCCTTCTTAAAATCTGTAATTAAACTGGTGGTCAGTGTAGAATAAAGCTGTAGAGAATCCGAATACAAACTTTGATCAAACAAAGAAGGGAATTAGCAGCTAGGGGTAGAGCTATGCATGCTGATATTATATGATATGATTGACTACTGTAGCTAGAAAAATTAAAGGTCTAAGATTTGGCAGAATACCCTAAAAATGAATTGACATTTACATGAATCATGCAGCATGACCTTTCCAAAGCCAGGACAGATTCTTCTATTAAACATCTCCTTCCTCACCATGACTGGCATCTTTCTCCTCACAGCCATTCAATGATTTTAGAGACAATTTCTTGATATTGCATCAATATGTCTCTCTCAGCACCCCTCTGCTGTATATTCCCCCCCCTTTGATCTAGATTTTTGCCTCGGTGTGTGTATATATTGATTTTTAGGCATATTCTGTGCATAGTAACATTTTCTGATGTGAGCTGTGGGCTGATCTTTAAGTTAGACATTCTGAAAAAGAAATGCCCATATTAGCTGTGATTCTAAAAGTCCATTTGAGGATGACATTTCACTGATAGTGTGTGTGTGTGTGTGTGTGTGTGTAAATGATGGTTCTACAGTTACAATGTACTTAAACAAAAACACAAAAACACACGGACATCCTGATCTAAATGGAATGTTGCGCCTATTATGTCAAAATAAATAAATAAAAACAAGTTATAATAAATAAAGTTCACCATTATATTTCTATTGTATAACTTCTACTCCATTTTTTGCATTACAGGATAATATCAACAAAATTACCTTCTCCCTTAATTTGAGTATGCAAAAACAAACAAATTACATAGAAAATAGAACATCGAATCATAGGCTCAAAGATACCTCAGCGGTCTTCTAGTTCAACTCCCTGCTCAAGGTAGGAGTCTTTATACAATCCCGCTCAAATGGTTGTTCACAGAGAGGGTATTCAGCAGGTTCTGACCAGTTCTAGAGAACTGGTAGCGGAAATTTTGAGTAGTTCAGAGAACTGGCAAATACCACCTCTGACTGGCCCCGCCCCCATCTATTCTCTGCCTCCCGAGTCCAAGCTGATTGGGAGGGAATGGGGATTTTGCAGTAACCTTCCCCTGGAGCGGGGAGGGAATGGAGATTTTACAGTATTCTTCCCTTGCCATGCCTACCTAGCCACGCCCACCTAGCCATGCCACGCCCACCAAGCCACACCCACAGAACCTGTAGTAAAAAAAAATTGAGTCTCACCACTGGTTGTTCAGTCTATTTTTTAAAGCCTCCAGTGATGAGCCCCTGCAACTTTGTAAGGGGAGCTATTCCATTGATTAATTATTCTCACTGTCAGAAAATTTCTCCTCCTTCTCCTCCTCCTCCCCCTCCCCCTACTTCCTCTTCTTCTTCCTTCTAGGTTGGCTCTCTTTAACATGCTTCCACCTTCCACCCATTGCTATTAGTCCTGCCCTTTGGTGCTTTGGAGAATAAGTCAATCCCCTCTTGACCTTCAAGTTCTGGAAGATAGGTATCATGTCCCCCACCCACCCAATCTTTCAATAGGCATACCTTGTTCCCTCAAATTTTCATCACATATTTTATCTTCCAGACCCTTTATCATCTTTGCTGGTTTTGTCTGCATACTTTCTAGGGTCTCAGCCTCTTTTCTGTATCCTATCACTGTATGTAGGATCATTTTGTGGTCCTATCACTCTCAGTATCAATACAACAGCATTAGGGGAGGCGTGTTTCACCACATTGTTCCTTCTGTAGCTCCCATTTTATGTAGCTGAAATGTAAAGTGGAAGTGGACATTCATAAAGATTTTCTTTTTATCAGCGTTAGAGCATTGGTGAAATCCAAATTTGTTTACTACCGGTTCTGTGGGCATGGCTTGGTGGACGTGGCTAGGTGAGCATGGCAGGGGAAGGTTACTGTAAAATCCCCATTTTTTACTACCAGTTCTGTGGGCGTGGCTTGGTGGGCCTGGCATGGCTTGTTGGACGTGGCTTGTTGGACGTGGCAGGGAAAGGATACTGCAAAATCTCCAGGGGAAGGGTACTGTAAAATCCCCATTCCCTCCCCACTCCTGGGGGAAGGATATTACAAAATCTCCATTCCCATCCCACTCCTGGGACCAGCCAAAGGTGGTATTTGCTGGTTCTCCAAATTGCTCAAAATTTCTGCTACCAGTTCTCCATAACCTGTCAGAACCTGCTGGATTTCACCCCTACTTTATAGTCTGAGAAGAAGGCCGAGATGAGCTTTTGCTATATTGCGTATTATTTATTCCTGGCCCGACTAATTCATCTTTTTCAAATGACCCAATTCAAAAATGATCATTCGGAGAGTAATCATTCTGAGATTTTTTTTTTAAAAAAGAAATCCTATTCTTCTTTGGGAAAAGAGCCTTGGATAGTACAGTGGTCTAAAAGCACCCTGTTATTAACACAGCTGCCTGCAATTATTGCAGGTTCGAATCTCACCAAGGTTCAAGGTTGACTCAGCCTTCCATCCTTTCTAAGGTAGGTAAACTGAGGACCCAGTTTGTGGGGGCAATAAGCTGACTTTGTATAAATATACAAAAAGTATGAAGGCTATTGCTTAGCGCATTGTAAGCCGCCCTGAGTCTCCGGAGAAGGGCGGCATATAAATCAAATTAAAAAAAAAAAAGAGCAGTATGATTCATATTTGCATCATGCACATTTTTAAAATAAGAAAAGTTTATGACTCTGAATCAGCATATTTTAGATAGTAAAGCCCCAGTGACATCCACGAGAGGGTGAGGGGAGATACAATAATGAAAGCAGTAGGGCAGCAGCATGATGCAAAACCTACCCCTTGTCGCGATGATGCATTAACATGGAAAAGGAGCAGAGTTTGCAACAAGACAGCATGGCACCATTTTTATCATTTTGACAAAATAGCAGCCCTGGCAGACTTCTAAGCATGCTGCCCTTGATTAAGGAATTGTTCAGTGTTCAGCTTCTATACAATCAGCTGTTTTCTACTGAACTTTGAAAGACTTTGCCAATAGCCCTCCCTCCCTCCCTCCCTTTCTTCTTCCTTTATTTACATTTTCTTTTCTATTTTGCAAACAAAGAATGATCCTCAAGCCACAATCTGATACAGTTTTAATGCTTTTGACGAATATTTTTTAAAATGACCTGCAATTATATCCAAGCCGCAGAATAGGATGGTTGGGCAACACCATCTTGTTTCAGAAGGAATCCTGAATCTGCCTGAAAACTGGGGCTTTACCAAATATTAGCACAGAATATGGCTTCATCAACTAAGTACACTGACCAGGGAACTAAGTGCCCTTGGTTTAAAAGGCCGAATTCACTCAGCAGAATAGTTAAAGTGGTTGGCTCTCAAGGCTGCCTCACTGTTTACGTATTGAAAGGCAAATATTTAATGTTGCTCTGGAGCCAACATTTATAGCATCATTCATCTTATCATTTATTTAGAAGTTTGTTACCCTGCCTTTCCAATAATAGTCTCCAAGATTGCTCACAAACTGAATTTACACAATAGGATACAAGCAGCCTCGGATAGCCTTTTCATTATTGATGAGGTTAACCATAACAATATGACAAGCCAACATTACTCAGCTGTTTGCTCAGCTACAGTCATCAAGAGATATCAAATACGTGGACAATTCTCCATATGTGTTAGAATGCCACTTCTATAATTCCCAGATAGGATAGAGAAGGCTAGTCTTGCTACAATTACAGGTGAAAATTATCCAACAAGGAAACCGGTTCATGATAGCTTGCAGCCTCCTTAGCTGGCATTCAGTCGCTGATTGCCAAAAGAAGCAGCAGCAGCTCATGCAGATGGATCTAATCTGATCTACCTACAGTAGATCTTAATCCCAATATCTTTATTCAGTTTCTCCTTTACTTAGGGCTGTTCTTAATTACTCACTTAAAGTATTAACCACCAACCATCAGTGAGCAGTGAATCATACTGGCATAACATTTGTTATCCCACTACCAATCTATATTGTCTCACATGAAGGCTGTTACCCAATGATGGATCCCCCAAAGCAATACAGAATATTTTCAATGCACTATATAAGCAGCCTCTGACAGGAGAAGTAGGAGAGCTTGTTCACATCTACTATGATTCATAATTAGAAAGGAATTATTGTTATATTTCATTTTACATCCTTTTTCTTTCAGACTGAACCAAGAAAATGTTTCACGCCATATAAGAAGCTTCCCATTTAAAATAGTTTCTAATTTTTGTTCAGTGGCATTCATCTAAATATGTTTAGCTCATTGATTATTGTAAACTTAGGGATCAAATTTCCCCTTTTTTCTAAAGAAGACAAATTTAATGTAATTTAATTCAGCTCAGACAGATGCTTTCAATATTCAGAAATATTGGTATTAGGGTAACATTTTCAGCAATACAAACATTGCAACCATTTGTGCAAGACTAATCAGTCAACTCTGAAAGCCTTTAATTTGTGGAAATTAATTATAAAAGACAACCATATGTCTCTCTAATTATAACCAAGTTGATGGGAAAGCTGCAATAAGAAATATATTTCTCTGATCCCTGATTGCAAAAAAAACCCCAAGACAACCCAAATTCATCTTCAGCTCTGATGCATGAATCCATTGGTGGGATATATTATAATAAATTTAGGTCCAGACCAGTGGTGAAATCCGAATTTTTTTACTACCGGTTCTGTGGGCGAGGCTTGGTAGGCGTGGTGTGGCTTGGTGGGCGTGGCTTGGTGGGTGTGGCAGGGAACGGATACTGCAAAATCTCCATTCCCACCCCACTCTGGGGCCAGCCAGAGGTGCTATTTGCCAGTTCTCCGAACTGCTCAAAATTTCCACTACCGGTTCTCCAGAACCTGCCAGAACCTGCTGAATTTCACCCCTGGTCCAGCCTCTCCTTTCTACTCAATTGCAATATTTGTAGCCTGGAGCTGGAATTTGGCAGCCTAGGAGCAATGGAGGAAAACTGACTGTATCAGTAGTTGGTGTATAATCCTGTTGCAGATGAGGTAGGTGGAATGGACATATGTTGAGCTTAAAAGAACTGGCATGGTTCACTACATGAGGGATGTGTCAGTCATGCTTCAAAGAGTAGTGGGAAATCCCATCAACTTTTGAAAGTGTTTTGTGGGGAAGGGAAGGGAAGGGAAGGGAAGGGAAGGGAAGGGAAGGGAAGGGAAGGGAAGGGAAGGGAAGGG
>WNWU01000017.1:16302133-16332564 GCA_012654045.1 Ptyas mucosa | reverse complement strand
GGAAGGGAAGGGAAGGGAAGGGAAGGGAAGGGAAGGGAAGGGAAGGGGACACCACATACATATATTCCACATTCCTACATAGTAACTCTGAATCCAAGAAGGGAAAAGAAATGTATGTAAAATCATTGTCAGTTTTCTAGAAAATAATGTCCAACTATTTTTTTTTATTCCCAGTAATAATTTGTTTTAACTAACCTCATGAGTCTTAATATTAAAGGTCTTTTTAGTTACAACTACTTCTTTTATAGTTACAAAGACAGGAGTGCCAACATTACTAAAGAAGGATTTGACAAGGAATTTTAACAGATTGGAAAATGCTCAATCATACCATACAATTCTGAAAAAAATAAGATATAGGATATCACAATTCATAATTTTCAAAGGGAGCTGAGAGAAGCAATGGGAGGGCAAGGTTTCTGTGGGGGACAGAACACGGGTGTAAGTTACTGGATACATCTCAGTTGGTCCACTTACAAATAATACACAATAAACATTTGTGTTAAAACACACAGAAGAACAAAATATGTACATGTTATGCAGAATTTCCACAAACAACACAGCAAAGCCTGGCCAAACTAAATCTCAGCAGTATGATTGTGCAAGTTTTGTTTAGTTTAGAAAGCATGTTTGAATTGCATGTTCTTTTGAGGAGTTCTGCTCATCAGTAGAAAATCTCTGTTCTTATGACCATTTTAGGATATTAAATTATGCATGTTAGGGAAGGAGTTTTTGCTCTAATATGATAATCAGATCTCTGGAGAGAAAGAACAGGATAGAGACTTGATGGACAACAAGAAGCTGAAATGTATTGTCAGACTTAAATCGTTGGAATTTAGTATTGGAAACATCACGTTCTTAGGATATTGAAAATCTCAGCAATTGGTTACCTGGCTGAACTGACTGAATAAGACACAACTCCAAAACAATGGTAAAATATACTGCCATTCAGAGAGACCACTTGAGAGAAATTAGCCTTACCATATTCATCCCCTCACAAATATATTTGTATAAAAGTCCAGCTTTTGATACACAATATGTTTGACTAGACAAAAACTTTTAAACTCTGTGCTTTGATTGTTGTATATACTGGATAATGCCAGTTAAGTTTCAGCAATAAATCTGGCTACCAGCTATTTATTCAGTCAAATTTATTGGAAGAGCACTCTTCTTTTAAGCCTACAAAGTTTGTATTTTTATTTTCCTTTTTAATGGAATGTTCCTAACCTATCTGCCTCCCAGCCCCCGCCTCCGCCCCCACCCCCAATCACTTTTTATGTAGTCAACCTAAATAGAGAAAAAGGTTTTCTATTGTGATAAGGGATAAGAAACCTTGGAAGGGGTTTGATTGAATTTTCTCCCTGAAAATAAATGCTCCAGGTGTCATTACTTATGTATTGCTTTTAAGATTACTTACCTCAAGAGACTAGTGAAATCCCCTTTAATTATTATTTGCTGGAAATCAATGAGTCACCTAATATTAACTTTTTAAACATTAGCTTGCTTGAATAATTCTGCCTGTAAATTCTACTCAAGACTGTGATTATGTGTCTTGGTATTTCCTCATTAACTAGCATTGAACTAAATGGAATGGTGAAACTGTCCAAATCCATCAGTAAATTCAGTAATCAGTAAAGCTATTCAAAAAAAATAATATTATATGGAATTAAAGATGTTGTCATAATCATTTTTAATTATAAAAGTTTTTCATAATTCCATGACTTCAAGCAAAGAAGTGCAACAATAAGTCATTTAAAAATCTGTTACTGGTACTAGCATTCAACATTTATTTAATGCTGCCACTAGATCAATTTCTGTCTAACTTCAGGAATGATCATGGGAAAGAGACCATATTGATCTCTTTGATGCTGAATGAACTTTGCTGAGTCTTGAGCATGAAAAATGTCTCCCCATTGGTTCTGCTTAGACATCTCAGTGATTTTTGCTATTACAGTATAAATACAGTATCCGTCTGAAGGTTTGTCAGATATGGGACTTGAAGGCACCATTCTAAGGTGGCTCCTGTCCTATTGTGGTGGCTATCCACAAATTTAACATATACAGGAGCTGAAATTGCTGAAAGAGACAGACTGAACTTCCGATGCTATCACTACTGCATGGCGGTGACAGGCACATGACTTTGTTCCCCCTGTAAATACAAAGTAATGAATCAATTGATTGTTATTCCTAGTAAATTGAAAGACAGATGAGGAAATAAGACTTCAACTTGTTTTGGACTGAGTTACCTTCCCTTTGAAGACTAAGGTTTACAAAACAGGGGAGTGCATTTCTTGATTCAGCCTGAATCCAGGCTGTACAGCTTTTAGCAGTGGCCAGGAAGGTCTTTGTATAGCTAGGGATAATGTGCAGCAATCTGTTCTATGGAATTTGAAAACTTACCTCCACAGATAAGATCCTAAAATAACTGTTCCTGATTTGCACCATTTCAGTCTAAGATGGGAGTTGATTGACTGAACATGAATAATACCACTGGTTCCCTCCAGAGTATAATTTTGAGCATTATGGTGACTGGCATGATGAGTGCACAAATAACTATTTGTTTAGACTAGAAATCTAGTGTATTAGAATTGCCTGAGTGCAAAAATGATTAGATATGCTCAAGAAACCAGAGCTTCTTTATGCCATTCTTTTTATATTCTTATGCAGGATAGTTTGGGAGGCACATCTTCTGTTCTACTGCTAATATAGAAAGTAGCATTCTCCCTATGACATCACCCATGACATTAGTATCACATGACAAGACACCATTTAATAGTAATCTACATTTAGAAGGAAATTGCATGGGAAAAGAGTGAAAAGAATGGGGGAGGTTCAAGAGATAACAGAAAAAGCTATCATTCCGTGTCCCTTTCACCACATTCTCTCACCATCCCTTTTACACAAGATTGACTGTAATAACGCCAAGGTCATCTAGCATGAGACCTGATATCGGTGCAGCCTTCTCCAAGGTCTTTTTCTTGCTACAGAAAATCTGGTTTTGCCTTAGGAACCTGATCCATTTCTATCATTCAAGCAGAAAGTTTGAATAATGCCAGATGGATGGGGGGGGGGGACTTCAAGTGTGTCCCCTTTCTTTGGTGCTAGTCCTTCTATGATGCTCCCTCTGCATCTCATTCCACCTCTTATTTTCTTCTCTTCCCCACTCCTTTGCCTTCAGAGCACTGGTGATCCAATGGATAACATTCACAGGGAAGCTAGTTGGGCTGCTTGTGTGAAAATGAGGAGTGAGTTGGGTCTTGTTTTCAGTTTTGGTTTATTATAGAGAAGACCCCATCATGGTCAGATGAGGGGAGAAGGTGGCCTGCAGTTTGCAGAGCACAAAGGATAACAATTACCCAACCTCACCAGCAATTGTGAAGAGGTTTGTATTGCTTCCTGAGGGAAAAGTTGGAAACCCCACAAACAATCCTGTCAGAGCTTTGAGAAACATCCAGTGTGTGAATTTTGGAATTGAATATTTCCATGACTAAATCTCTCAGCTTCCTGCGGCAATGTGTCTAAAGACCTGACAAAATAACAGAAGATAGCCATGATGATACTGCAGAGATAATTCATTTTTCTTCATTCTCAGAGGTCAAAGGGGAGGTGAGTTCAGTCTGGGTACACTAGTAAATAAATCTCATATCACAAAAATGCAATAAGTCTCTCAAGATGTATTGCCAAGGGAAATGAGTTTCTCCCCATAAAATTCTCACTGTTCAAATACAGGGTATATCTCAGCAACAATTCTTTACACATCAAGAAAGTGTCACATAAAATAATTACTCCTGGGTTTCCCGAGTTTTGTTTGTTTTAATTTCCTTTTTTATCAAGCACAGATAGTCTTCGACTTACGTCCACAACTGAAGCCAAAATTTCCATTGCTAAGCAAGACGGTTGTCAAGTGAAATTTGCTCCATTTTACAACCTTACGTAAATATTTTACGACATTGTTAAGTGAATCAGTGCAGTTGTCAAGTTAGTAACATGGTTGTAAAATGAATCTGGCTTCCCTGTTGACTTTTTTTTTTTAATTTGATTTATATGCCGCCCTTCTGCGGAGACTCAGGGCGGCTTACAATGTGCTAAGCAATAGCCTTGTATGTTTATATTTGTATATTTATACAAAGTCAGCTTATTGCCCCCACAAACTGGGTCCTCAATTTACCTACCTTAGAAAGGATGGAAGGCTGAGTCAACCTTGAGCCTTGGATAGTACAGTGGTCTAAAGCCCTGTTATTAACATCAGCTGCCTGCAATTATTGTAGGTTCGAATCTCACCAAGGCTCAAGACTTTGCTTGTCAAAAGATCGCAAACAGTGAATACATGACCCACCCGGACATTGCATGTCATAAATATGAAGAAGTTGCCAAGTGTCTGAATTTTGATCATGTGACCATGGAGATGCTACGACGGTCATAAGTGTGAAAAATGGTCATAAGTCACTTTTTTTCAGTGCCATTGTAGCTTCAAACAGTCACTAAATGAATGGTTGTAAGTTGTAAGTTGAGGACTACCTGTAAATTACTTGCAGCCCAAAACTGTAAGTGTACGAACAACTATTTTAAGATGATATTAACAACAACAGATATTGATGCTCTCTTCGCCCTCCTTCCTTCCTCTCCTGTAACTTCTTTCATTCACTTGCTGTTAGATAGCAATCAATGATCTGTGCCTTTCAGTGTTGAGTGTACCAAGTTCAAGTAAAAAAAAAAAAAACCTCTTTGCAGAGAGGCATCGTGTAGGTCATTGAACCAGGATTTTAAGTTGTCCAGAGAGGATTATAGATATTGTTTTCTCTTGCTAAGTAATACATTCTATTCAAGTTGCTTTGGTTGAATGCAGTTTTTGTCTGCCTGAAAAAAGAAAAAAAGAGAATAAAGATAAAGTGATACTAGGCTCAGTAGATTGTTTTAATCCCTTTATGCTTTATGTGGGCCGAAGGAATATCAGCAGAACCCTCAATATCTAAATGCATCTGGTATTCAACTCCACTTACACTGCTGAACACAGCTCTGGCTGGAATGAGGGAAAGAATTGTACAACAGGGGGAAATGTTTGTGATTTATGATCAGAAGAAGCTTGAATTTTAGAAAGGTAGTCATTACCATGAGTGTATCACAGCTATTTGTGCTTTGATGTCTAACTTCAACACCTCCAGAATCTGTAATTTAACCAAGCAAGTGTAATATTGTATTGGAATAGTGTTCTTCATTCTCTGTTTCTCTCAATCATCAATTTTATCATCAAGGGCTTAAATCAAAACAACTTTCTTTAAAAAAAATAAATTCTTATAAATAACTCAAGGAGGTGAACATACCTAATTCGCCTCTCTCCTGTTTTCCTCACAACAGCAACCCTGTGGGGTTGGGAGGGGCTGAAAGAGAGTGGCTAAGCCAAAATCACCTAGTCGGCTTCACGATTTACAACTGAGGTTGGAACTGGGATTTTTCCAATCTAATGTATGAGCCCATGAGACTTCAACACTTTTGAAATTATTTGTTAATTGAAATGGGAATCATATAAAGCCCTTTGGGGATATGGTTAAGGTCCTGATGCATGTAGGTACCAGATTATTCAATATAATACTTTATGCATGAAGGCTGTCTTCCATGAAAATTTATGCCATAATACAATTGCCAGTCTAAGTACTACATCGTCCTTTTTATGATGATTTATAATACAGTAAAAACCCAGATTAATGGACCATTTGGAAAGTGAGTGTCTATTAAAGCTGAATATTGGTTAAATCCAAATTTATACTATTTGCATAATTATGTATATATCATGTGATTTCATTTTCAGTAAAACCTGAGAGAAATCCTTAAGAGACATTCGTCTGTTAAATAAGGGTGAGATCGAAACAAATATTTGTCCACTGCATCTAAAGACTGCTAATCCAAGGTTTCACAGACTTAAGTCACTATAACAGATACACTACTCCAGATAGGATTTCACATGAGAAGCCTTGCTCTTTCAAAATTTCTTCAATAAATCGTCCGTTCTTTGTTTGTTCACATACATGCAGTTTACACTCTGCTTCCTCAACAGCTGGAGGCTAGTTGCTTTCTGCAAGCTCTGATGAGAATCTCAATCAAGCAGAGAGAAATTCCCAGCTATCGCTTAATTAACCACTTGTTTCTATCAGCCTGCTATTTTTGTTCATCCATCTAGGTTATGATGCAAGAGCAGACAAACAGCTGTAACTTTATACTCTACCCTGGAATCAAGGAGAAAATCAGTTGTTCCTATCTGGTGATGGTAATGATAATTTATTGGAAATGGAAAGCAATAATTATCCATTTTCATTGCTGCGATGATCCCATGGTAGTCTTAACTGACATATATTTGAAATTCACTCATTCCTTTTTGTAGGAAGGAGGAGACTGTTCTGTCCCCTCCCATGAGTGGCATTGCAGAGGCTCAAATAGCCTGGCAGTAACAAACACAGGTTAGAGAGGCTGAAGCTGGCCCTTTAATAAATAGTTCTCTTCCAAAGCGTATATCAGTCCAATAGTTACTGGGCAATGTTCCAAAGGTCTTGGCAGACAGACAGCAGACTAATGCAGGAATGCAGATTCTTGTCAAAAATTCCAAACTAACAGTTGTAACTCCACTGCATCCAACAACAAATTGTTCACCACGCCTTTCCAGCCCAGTCACACCCCTTTTATACTTTGTAGGGTGTGGCCCTACATCTCCTGACCACACCTCTTAGGACATGGCAATAGCTGTTCTCTACGACGTCTCCTACATCTCTCCCTTGCATCCAATAGGGGCTCCCCCTCATAGTTACCGGCCTCTGTTTCCTCCTCAATTTGGCTGGGGTCCATAAGCACGTCAGCAACTGTCAGTTCTTGCTGACTCACCAGTGAAGACAGCCCCTCCGGCACATAGCTCATAACAGCTTTCTCCTCCTCCATATCATCCTCCGAATCAGCATGCGAAGATAAATCAGCCTCCGGGGCCGGGGTCACAACAGAGACGTGCAAATAGAAGGGCTCCTAATATCACGAGAAACTTGTAATTCAGTGATGCAAAAATAAAGATGGCCACAGTCATTTATGATGTTCTCTTCCCTTTCTACTCCCCTTCTTAGATAGGTTCTAACTCTTCATGTTCTAGGGGTGACATATTCTAGGGGTGACTGAACATTTGAGCAGTTCCAAAGAACAAACTTTTAAGTCTTACTTTTAATTCACTGCGCAACACTCCATAAAATGTCCCATAGGTTGGATTATTTCAAAGCTTCCACCAAATCTTTTTTAGAGACACAGAAGTAGCTTTTTCCCTCTGCCTTTTATTGTCTAATCATAAGTCCAGCAATTTGTCAAAAGTGTATTACCAAGACTATGATTGCTCTGAGGGTACCAATTTCAGCATTGCCCAACTCAGCTTTGGAACAAGATTCAGAAAGCTAGAATTCATTTATGTTTAGCAATCAGTCTGCAGATTCAGTTCCATTCTCTCTGAAGCCACATTAATAGCACCCAAAACTCATCCAAAATAAAATACTTTCCTATTGCTGTGCCTTAGCGTTATCTTTAACAGAATGACCAGACCCTGACCCTCAGCCCTGCACTGAGACATAATTGTTATTAATGGAATCTATTATATTGGGAAACTAAGGCCATGTTATAATTCTAAAGTCAAACAAAATAAGATAAACAGCAAGAAGTCATTGGTCATCAGGTGTATCTCATCATTTTTTCACCCAGTTGCAACTGAGATAAAGATATACCAGATATATCAAATGTTAAGAGCATCTTTATTAGATCAATTAAAGTGTTTCGCATATGTGTGCAGTTAGGGCTATTTAAAGAAGAAGAAGAAAGAAAATATTGGAACAATGATAGGAAGAGTGATTGTAAACATTAAAAACACCAAGACAGGAATTATAACATTGAATGACTAGCAAGGGAGGGGCAAGAAATTATCTAAAGAGGGTTTCCCATGAAATAAGCCACATAATATCCGAATAGATATTGTTAAATTAAATACTCAGACTTTGGAATTTATTGAAGAATGAAGAACTCTAATTATATTGCAGATAAAGGATAAATTATATTGCAGATATACTGTACATAAAGGAGTTTTACTCCAAAGAAAATACTCTACAACAGGGGTGTTGAACTTGTGGCCCATGGGCCGGATGTATTATGTGCTGGCTCCGCCCCCACTTGGTTTAGCGAAGGGAGGAAAGTCCTGATATGTCATGTGATGCCGCCATGATGCTGCAAGTTTGACACCCTTGCTCTACAACATATGATGTTAAAACATGGACTAAATATATAGTATGTGTCCATTTTATATATAAAAACTGGTTTTTTGCTCATGCAGTAGAAAGTCTTCATTATTTTAATGAAGCAATGTTACCAAATATAATTATTTAGCATGATTACATTGAACTGCAATGGTGTGCGGAATGTGCATTGGTTATCTGTTCCTTTAATATAGCCTTCTTCAATCTTGTATTTTCTAGTTGTTAGATTATGTTTTTCATAGTCTCCACAGATCTGGATGAAGATGGTTGAAGATAGTTCTAGTGCTTTAAGAACATTTAGAAATTTTAACTTGTATTTAAATCCATGTCAGATTATATGTACACAGCAAACTGAGAAGACAAAAAAATATTTCCTTCATTAGAAAATTCAGATTTCCAAGACATAATATTCTAACTAATAAAAATAGAAACACTTTTACACCTTTATATCCCACAATAGCTATTACAAACATTCTATTATCAGATAAAACAGACATGTACAATATTCTATACGAGCCAACTCACACACACACTAAGATATACACATCAAGATTATTTGATACCTTCAATCAATGAGCATTTAGTCTGCTTCCTCTAAAGATCAGGTAATTTAAGGAGATAATTTAAGGAGATAATATCACTCATCCAAATAAATCAATGAGAATGTGTGAGTGCCAATTGTTTAGCAGATTTTTAAGAGGGGAAAAATTAAATTTTCAGCAGTGATACATCCACAATCAAAGCAACTTGCTTGATACTCATAAAGTCAATCCAAACTAGCTCATAAACTAGAAATTCATATCCAAATACAAGAATCCAATGTTTAAGAGCTAATAGGATGCTGGCTTATTCAAAGAGGACAACATGTTATACTTTTAAGTACCGGTATGCCTAGTACAGTATCTGTGTTGGCAGTACTCCACAATTAATACTATGAAAAGGAGCATTTTACACCCTTTTTGCTTTCGCTGACATCATACAATTCAATAATCCATGAAAAAAATCTTACACTGTAGAAGCTGAAATAGTAGCTTCTGAGTAACTAAAAACTCAGCTCTGTGAACTCAAAGGAAAACACCAATGATGGAGCTTCAAGGAATAAAGTGCCAGCAAAACAAGGAGGTAGGAAATTTGGGGAAAATTAAAGGAAGATAAACTAATCCTGAACTGTAGTTTCCATGATTATTAATCATGGCCAGAATAGGAGGGTGGGATTAGGGAAAACAGTTACAAAGATGCTTTGTAACTTTATTTATATGGGGAATTACCTCCATAAATTATTTGACTCTGAGATTCAGAGCCTCAATCTTGGAGGATTCCAAAAAGTGAGCTAGAGACCATCACTCAACACAAGTCTTATATTCTGGATATCTTCTGTGCCAAAGAACCTGTGCAATTTGTCAAAGTTATACAACGAGTGGCCTGTATGCTAGTAGAAAGGGGAGATCAGGTGAAATTGAGAGTTTTTCTGAGACTTTGGACTGACACTCATTTATGGAAAAAAGAAGGATTTCAACTGCAAGAAAACTCAAACTAAATCAAAAACAACTACAGGTAGTCCTCGACTTACAACATTTCGTTTAGTGACCGTTCAAAGTTACAACGGCACTCAGAAAAGGGACTTTATGACCATTTTTTACACTTAAGACCATTGTGGCATCCCCCTGGTCACATGATTTACATTCGGATGATTGACAACTGACTCACATTTATGACGGTTGCAGCGTCCCGCGGTCACATGATCTCCTTTTGCGACCTTCTGACAAGCCAAGTCCATGGGGAAACCAGATTCACTTAACAACTGTGTTACTAATTTAACATTCACTTAACAAATGAAAAGTCTTAAAATGGGGCAAAACTCACTTAACAAATTTTTTCACCTTAACAACATAAATTTTGGACTCAATTGCAGTTGTGAAATGAGGACTACCTGTATGTTGTAAGATGTACGGTGCATGTACTTTCAAGAGAGGTTGACAGTACCTTTCTTATCCTTTCCCTTCCGTACCCCTGAATTGGATAGATTAAAGCTAATTTGTGTGGAACTGTATTTAATAGTCCCAGGAATATAAACTTGCTTTATTACTATATGCACCTGAAACCCTTTCTATTATAAATGAGCACTTGCATGCATCTTATTCAGCAATCTATTCTCCTCCCTCTTTCTCACTCTCTACTCCTTTACTGCCCACTCCACCACCTTCTTCTGCCTTCCCT
The DNA here is from genome assembly GCA_012654045.1 of Ptyas mucosa. NCBI lineage: Eukaryota > Metazoa > Chordata > Lepidosauria > Squamata > Colubridae > Ptyas > Ptyas mucosa. Next base: position 16,322,086 of record WNWU01000017.1, on the reverse strand, counting down.
AGACATTCTCTACACAGTTCCGCTCAGTCTTCCAATTAACCTTGCCAGGATGTTATAAAAATAATGTTCTCTCCTGCTCCAACCTTAATTGTCATGCTCATTAAGCAGTAAAAGTGATACAATAAAATTGAGTTCAGAGCATAAAAGATACCTTTGATACAGGCATAAAAATGCTAACATCAGCACCATTTTTGGTAGCCTTTCAGTGAGGATTGCAATGTGTAGAAAAAGATGCCAACATAAACCTTGCTGCCTCTACATAAATCCTTGGCATGCCCTTGGAACAAAACCGTGCTGCCTTATAATCCATGCAGCTTTAACATGTGCAACATTTTATAAACCACAATTTGGTGGTTCCCTCATCTGAAATTCTAGCCTAATACAGTGGTGAAATCCAAATTTTTTTACTACCGGTTCTGTAGGCGTGGCTTGGTGGGTGTGGTGTGGCTTGGTGGGTGTGGCTTGGTGGGCATGGCAGGGGAAGGATACTGCAAAATCCCTATTCCATCCCCACTCCTGGGGGAAGGATATTGCAAAATCTCCATTCCCACCCCATTTTGGGGCCAGCCAGAGGTGGTATTTGCTGGTTCTCCGAATTGCTCAAAATTTCCACTACCGGTTCTCCAGAACCTGCTGGATTTCACCCCTAACATCATCTACTGTATAAAATGTCTCCTGCAAATGATATGCACAATGCTCTGGTAATTCTACACACAGTAGGGTTTTTTTTCTTTTTTTTTATCTTTCATATTCTGTTAAAGACGCTGACCTTGTCTGCTGAAAAAGCCTGAGTTTGAGGCACGAGCACCCTGCAGAGGGGTGAGCTTCCATCACTTGCCTTAGCTCCTGCAAACCTAGCAGTTGAAAAGGATACAAATGCAAGTGGATAAATAGGTATCGCTTTGGTGGGAAGATAACAGCATTTGGTGAGCCTCGGCATATAGTCGATCCTGACCAGCTCAAGGTTGATTCAAACTTCCATCTTTCCAGGATCGATAAAATGAGGACCCAGATTGTTGGGGCAATATGCTGACTCTGGAAACCACTTAGAGAGGACTGTAATGCACAATGAAGCAGTAGATAAGTCTATGTGCTATTGCGATTGCTGTAGTCATGCCGGTTACATGACCACAGAAACATTTTCTGACAATGCTGGCTCCCTTGGCTAGGAAACAGAGATGAGCACCAAGCCCTGGAGTTGGACATGATTAGACAGGGGAAACCTTTTAACTTTTTATTGTAGCATTAATTCATCATTATTAAAGTATGGATCAACTGTTTGACATTAATAATAGTAAAGAATTTGAATTTTTGTATTTTGTGTCTGCCATTTAATACATGTCCAGACTTGTGCAATGGAGATCCAGCCAGATGGAAAATCTTTAGACGAGGGAAAACTTACTCACTTCTAGAACAGACACAAAGTTACCTGGGCTGGATGTAGGCCAATCAAGTGCTGGCATGAAGTGATATCCTCTGGAAATGTTTAGTGGGGCATCTCCATCTTGAGATAGGGAGGCTATGTGGATGTAACCTAAGAGAGGGTAGCAGGACTATATGCATTTCCTTAGACAACCTCCCAGAATCCATCCAAAGACTGCTGTTGGATTGTATTTATCAATGTGGCCAAAAGATAAACAATACTACATTTATGTAAATCAATAAGCCTCTTCATTCTGCTTCATCTACTTCTAGGAGAAGAGCCTCCACATATCATTCAAAGGTCAAGAGAAGCCATTGGACCAGAAAGAGTTACTTACATGTGCAGTAAGATGTTAGTGACTACCTCAAATGATGGATGCTGGAGGTTAGTAAACAATGCGAAGGATTGGTGGTCACTGCTCCCCATAACATCAGGTGCACCAGAAGAAGACCTATCCCTTCTTCAAAGTACCAAAGAAAGCGTCATATGCCAATCTATCTATATATCAAATGAAGAATGACAGCGTATCCTTTCTACAGATAGCAAAATACACATAGTCCTGAGGGATCAGAATGTTGTTCATCTGATGCAATAGAACAGGGATTCCATTCCCTCAGAAACATCTGATCCATGTACATGGGTAACTATAACAGGTCATTCTATATCATTTTCAGTGGCTTGGTTCAGCATATATATATACATTGTTTTTCATTGTGAAGTATTCATTTTTAAAATGTTCTTTAAACATATAGTGACCACCAAAACAATGAAACTAAAACCATAGTGATAGTGATAGTGATAATGATGGTGGTGGTGGTGATGATGATGATGATGATAATAATAATAATAATAATAATAATAATAATAATAATAATAATATATTGCTGTACCAGGAGACGCCAGAGTCAAAGAAAAAGAACTAGAAAAAAATAAAGAAATAACGTGACCTCACTATCGAAACTATGCGATTATGGATGAAGCATGTAACAGTGATACCCATTGTCATCGGGGCACTTGGTACCGTGTCCAAGAATTTTGCAAAATACATCAAGAAGTTGCAACTTCCTGCTGTAGCGCCAGCAGAGCTGCAAAAGACTGCACTCCTTGGAACAACATACATTTTAAGAAGATACTTGGTTGATACCTAGGATGCTGGCAGCAACCCGTATCAACCATCAGAGCCAGTCAGTTATATTTGTGATATGTTTTTAAATGTTCAGTTGACTGAGTTTCATGTTTAATGAATAAAAGTTTATAATAGTAGTAGTAGTTGTTGTTGTTGTAAAGATAAGAAATTAAAACAAACTAAATAAGTGCCTACAAAATACATAATTTGGGAATAAATGCATTTGTAATCATACAAATAAATTTAAGATATCAGATTCTATGTTTCTATTCAAAATGATACATATTGACGAAGGTAATCCAGTTATATCAGTTCGTTGATATAACTAAAAATACTGAAATCATACATACATACATAAAACTTAAAAGCAATTAAAAAAACATATTAAATAATTTGGCCCTGACATCATTAAAAAACAAAAACAACCTTTAAAATTCATGTTTAGGCCAGCCCAGCTTGTTGGAACAATAACGTCTTGAGGGCACGGCGAAAGGTGCGTAGGTCAGGGATCATACGAATCTCCGGGGGCAATTCATTCCAGAGGGCAGGTGCCCCCACAGAGAAGACTCTCCCCCTGGGGGTCACCAGTCGACATTGTTTGACCGACGGCACCCTGAGGAGTCCCTCTCTGTGGGAGAGTATTGGCCGGTGGGAGGCTATTGGTAGCAGAAGGCGGTCTCGTAAGTACCCAGGTCCTAAACTGAATATTTAGAAGATTCAACAATAATCTCTGGTGCTGTTAACATTCACCAAAAAATAATTTCTCACACATTTAAATACCATTGAGGCAAACAAAGATGTACTTTGGTTTTTCAGCATTTGTTATATTTAAACAGGCAAAATTAATTTCTTATATGTCTTCGGGAAAATTGATTCTAAAGCTACACTGGCATCAGTTATTTAAAAAACACCTGTTGTTTAATCTTTCCAATTTCTCAGAACAAACAACAAAATGGGCATTGCCACCAGAGATGCTAATACATACCGATGTGATTATAATTCTTCAAACACAATCTAGATAGACTTTAATTAATACAATGCAATTTTAAAAGAGCAGAGTAGTATCACTGAATTATTTTTAGAGTCAGTGTTTGTCAACTTGCCAAAACTAATGTTAAAAGAATGTTCTCCCATCATTACAAAATATTCTGGAATTGAGTTATATGAAAACTGTGCCAATAAACTAATGGGAAGATTTAAGTGCAGAGAAGAATCTGAAGTTAGAAGCTTGTATTTAGATAATTATTTTTTAATTCTTTTTTAAAAAAAGATTCATATCACTTCCCATCTTAAACAACTTCGGGCAGCTCATAATAATAATACAACTAATTCTTAATCATAAAACAGTAAACACAATACAATGATAAAACAAAAACCCTGTGCCATAAGTATCCCATTGGGATGCCCCATAGCAGGATCAGTTGCCCTTCTTCCATATATTATCTACCCCTTACAATCCTGTCCGAGCCAGGATTTAACAGTCTTCCAAAAAAAATAGAAGGCTGGAGGCTTTTTAAATCACCAGTGGGAGGATATTCCATGTAGTAGAAACCGCCATAGGAAAGGAATACTTGCAAGCAGGGGTGAAATGCTACCGGTTCGGACTGGTTCGGACGAACCGGTAGCGATGGCGGCGGGTGGTTTGGAGAACTGGTAGCAATGGCAGCGTGAGGCTCCACCCACCTGCCCAGTTGTCATTACTTCCTGGTTTTAACCAGGAAGTAACCTGTTTTTTACCCTATGCGCATGCACACGTGCAGATGGTCTGCGCGCACATGTGATGCATGTGCACGTGTGAGCGGAGCGTGCGTGCGTGCGTGTGTGGCACATGGACTTCCAAACCAGTAGGGAAGGTAACTAGATTTCACCCCTGCTTGCAAGGTCCCACTAGAACTAGATGGCGGGATAGGCAGATATTCTTAGGGAGCGATACCAATAACTCTCCTGCCAATAACTAAGTCCCGGGCCAATAATTGGCCCTGTGCCATGTAGAACTTTACAAATAATAACCAGCACCTTGAATTGCATTCAGAAGGAAACTGGGAGCTAGTGCAGCTATGCAATAAAGGTGTAAAAATACAGGTGAACCTATGGGCACCCAATATTGGTGTGCTGGTGTATTCTAGACTTCTGAATGGTCTTCAAGAGCAGTCCCATATAAAGCACAAATAACCCAACCAGTAGTAAAAATGTTCATCTCTGAAAGATTTTTGCAAGATAATAGTACTCTACATTACACTGATATAAAACATATTTTAATAATACTCTATACTGTATATTCCCTTACCTGCTTTACCTTGATCATAAAACTAATAGGATGCGTAAGCTTGCATATGATGGCATTCATGCCTTCTTATTTTTAAAAGATTTATTTTTCAAAACAATACTAGTGTAAAATTTAGTCTCTATAAGTTTCTGTTACAATAAGACTATTTTATGATTTGATTGGAAAGCGTGGTTCAAATCCATCCTCAATCATGCATATGGATCATCTGAGGCCACACATAGTAAACAATGGGAGAAAGTCTGTGTCTACCACTTTTAATTCCAAAAAACCCCCCAACCTGGGACATAAATCTGATAGATAATAACAATAAGTGATCAGTGTGAGAAAGTCTTCTGTTTCACAAAGCAGCCAGTCAGATCTCAGAGAAAACCATAAGCAGGACCTGAACACACCATCACTCAGCCATTTAGTCCCCAATGATTGCTATAGATATGTTTCACTTACATTTTTGAAGATAACGTTCTCTAGTAGCCAATACAGAGGGAGTATTTTTTTAACAAAGTGTAACTTCTGAGGTCTGTGCAGAGTGTCAGTAACCTACTGATGCTATCAATGCAGGTTCATGAAGGAGCAAGATACTGTAGTAAAAAATAGATGCATTAAAGCCAGGGGTGGGCTTCAAAAATTTTAGCAAGGGGTTCTCTGCCCAGTTGCTGGGTGGGCGTGGCCATGGTGGGTGTGGCCGAGTCAGCCTCCTGCAACATGGTGGGGGGGGCGTTTTTGCCCTCCCTGAGTGAGCTCTGGAGGCTTTCCTCAAGCTTTCGGGAGGGTGAAAACGGCCGCCCCAAGCTCCGGAGGCCCTCTGGAGGCCGGAAATGGGCACGTTTCCAGCCTTCCTGAATTTCTGGTAGGCCCGTTTTTCACCCTCCCTCCCTGAGCCTCTACAAGTGACCTGCACTTACCTGTATCCAAAACAGACTGCATGGGGACTCCTGGGAGGGGAGGGGAGGGGAGGGGTGGGCCAGCCATGAGTGGGATTTGGGGGTTCTCCGAACTGCACAGAATCTTAGCTAAAGGTTCTCCTGAACCCCGGCAAACCCCCAGCACCCCTGGTTAAAGCCCATCTGATGCTTAACAAGCCAATTTTGCTTCTTATTTCAGTGAAACCTTCCCTTCCAAAATATTGCCACTCTGTTGCCAAAGGGAGTTAAGGGGATAGATTAGGAGCAGGGAGAACCCAATTCTAGTCTTCCATCAGCCACAGAAACTCCTGGCTGACTTTGCCCCAGCCTAATTCACAGATTGCTATAGAGAAAAACGCCATCTATCCTGCTTCAGTACCTAAACAAAAGACGGAATATCAATCTAACAAATACATAAATTGATTTTTGCAATCTAATTGTGGATGTTCCAGGAACCACTAAAAAGAGATCTGAGATTACTTGTGATTTATGAATTCACCACTACTATCCCAATATATCTAGTCACCAAATGTTAGCAGTTTGCCTACATCACCACCTCTTTCTTTTGCTACACTTCATCCATTTTGGGCTCCCAAACACTGCTTTCCTTATTTTCTCCAAACATGTTGCACTTACAAGCCCTGTCCTCCACCAGGTTTCTTCCACTACTGAGCTCCTTTCTAGCAACTTTGCAGGGTTGCAACAAACTCACCAGAGGCCTAATTTTTATGTGTCCGTCTCCAGGAATAAAGATTTGCTCTACAAGCTGCCTGGTAAGTATTTTTTTCATTTTCTTTCTAGCAGTTTCCCACACACAATACCACGCAGGCTCAATTGCTCACTCTGCAGGCAAGCAATCCATTATCTTGCCTAATTGCATTTATTGAATGGTGCCAATTTTCCCCACCTTCCCAGATTTTCATATCTGACTTATCACATAGTACAGCAAAGCTGCCTCTGCAATTTTACAAATGAGTGACCCCATTAGCCTTTTACAAAATAGTAGCACAAGCAGAAACAATTCACCGACACAATTGGAGCGATAAGCCTAACCTAACTGAATGCCTCTTTCCAAATTTATTTTTAATTTATTTATTAATCAAATGTGTACAGCACCCATCTCACTATCTAAGTGCCTCTGAAAGTTTTACAATTGAAAAATACATAAAAATCCCTACAAAAGAAAACAAAAGTTTGGATCTCCATTTTAGTGGACAGAGCCAGGTTTTACTGCTCTTCCTGAAGGCCAGAAGAGTGGGTGAAGTCCCTCGCTTCCAGGGGCAAGATATTCCATAGAGCTGGGGCAATGGCAGAGAAGACTGCAAGATCTTATTCAGTGGTGAAATCCAGCTGGATCTATCTGGCTTGCGCAATCCGATAGGGCAGGCAGCGGGAGACTCCGCCCATCCACCCGGACGTCATCATGTCCCATTTTACCTCTTCTATTGACCACTTCAGTATGAAGTAAGATCCATGGAAGTCCATTTGTGACTGAAACTGAAAATTAGTAGCTGAGACAACTGAATCAGGAAGGGCATTCCAGACTTCAACAACTCTATTACAGAAATCATATTTTTTACAGTCAAGTTTAGAACAATTTACATAGAAGGGGATTGTTTTATTTAAAGGGATTGTTTACACGCATATTATTGCGATTAAAACAGAAAAAGTCATTTACAGCTAAAGCATTACTACGTATAATTTTGTATGCAATACCTAGGTCTGACCGCAAGTGACGCAGTTCTAAGTTATCCAAACCGAGAATTTTGAGCCTAGTAGCATAAGGAATTCTATTGTGTACAGAAGAGTGCAAGACTTTTCGCATGAAATACTTCTGAACCTGCTCGATTGTACTGATGTCAGATATATGGTAGGGATTCCAAACAGTTGAACAATACTCTAAAATTTGGTCTAGCATATGTTTTATAAGCTCTAATTAGCCATACGATGTTTCCAGAAAAAAAGCTTTGCAAAATTAAGTTTACAACTCTTAATGCTTTTTTTAGCAACGCTTTGGAGCATAAATCATCAGAGATAAGTACACCTAGGTCCTTGACAAAGTGAGGGTCATCTGCTAGATCAATGCCACCTCACTTATACTTGACATTCTGATTACATTTACCAATATGTAAGACAGAGCATTTATTAATTGAAATTTGAAGTTGCCAAATAGATGACCATTCAGACACATAGTCGAGATCACTTTGCAAAACAACAGAATTATCTGTAAAATTGAATAATTTTACATCATCGACAAAAAGGACGCAATTGCTTTTAAGTTGATCACATAAATCGTTGATATAGAGCAAGAAAAGTGTGGGGCCTAAAACCCTGCCTTTTGGAACACCACTGTTAACTGATGCAGGATTAGATAGCGAGTTCCTTATTTTGACTTTCTGCAGTCTATTAGGCAGGAAAGCAGCAATCCACTTGTGCAAAGGTCCAGAAATGCCATAAGAGTTTAATTTCAACAGTAGTTTATCACGTACTACTGTATCAAAAGCCTTACAAAAATCTATGTAAATCGCATCAACAGCTTTACCTTGATCAAGACATGTAATCCAGATGTTTTTACAGGGCAAAAGTTGTAAATTACAGGATGAGTTTTTCCTAAAGCCAAACTGTTGGATAGCAAATTATTTGTCTCTAAGAGTTGAACGATGGATTGGTTTATAATTGATTCCATAACTTTGCATGTAACACAGCACAAAGAAATTGGTCTGTAATTTTAGACTGAACTAGGGTCACCCTTTTTAAAAAGTGGTATAACTATAGCTGATGACCATAAACCAGGCAGGGAACTAGTTTGAAACGTTCAAAAATTGTACACAAAGGTTCAGTTAGGACGGTAGCAAGCTTTTTCAGGAAAAAAGCACATAATCCATCTGGTCCTGTGGATGGCCATGGCTTTAGATTACATAATGCTAATTCAACGTTATGTACTGTAAATTTAATATTCAGCAATTTGCTACAACTATTTGTGGCATATCTTCATGCAGCTTCTTCATCAATACAACTTCTTCAAGTTAACCATCAATCCGGAGAGCAGAGAGGCTGCCAAAAAAAAAAAAAAAAAAGCTACAGATGGATATAATTTTGGCCTTGCGGGGCTTTGAAAGGTTCTGCTAACATTTTATTTTCACTCAAGAATAGTACTGACTTATAACTAATTAATTGATTTTTATTGCAACAGCTGTTTGTTTTTATCTTTTTATGCTGTATTAGATTTTTATTAATTGCATATATATTTAATTAATTTTTACTAATTGCACATACATGGTTTTAATTGTGCTTGATGTTTGTTACTGCACATTGCTTAGGAAAGCATCTTCCAAATAATTGCATTGGGACTACAATTGTCAGCAAGGAATTCTTTAGCCAGGCTGCTTTAGTGTTTCAGGAATAACATGCCAAATCTAGGGGGTGGGGGGGGAACAGGTGGGAAAGCTTAGCTTAGAAAATTCTGCAAATACAACAAGCAACCTTACAAACACATTGGGGAAGCCTGCACTACCGTGAAATGCAACCTCAGCTCTTACACAGCCCTACAGTCCAGCCAGTTATAATCAAGTAGGGAAAGCAGGAAGGAGCATCAATTTGGAATGGGAGGGGAATCCATTTATATCAGGGTTTTTTGTTTTTTGTTTTGGAGGGGAGCAGTAGGAGCCACATCCCCAAACCTCACAGTGCTATATAAACTATCTTGATGAATGATTTCTATTGGACGGAGCCTCAGCTGGCTTCTGTTTTCCCAGAGCAAGTAAGTCACACTGGAACAGAAGTCAACTTTCAGCTGTTTATTTCTGGAGAAATAGAGTGCTTCCCGCTTGGGATGGGGGTCCAAATCAAATATCCTGAGTAAAAGTTAGCTCAGACCTTTAAACAAAATGTTTTTTCTGTTGTTTAAACATGTCAATCTATGTAATTTCTTTCAGAGGGTGTTTACATTTGGTTGATTACATTTGTCCTTTTTGATACAAGATCACATTTGTTGTGTTTAGTACAAGATAGTGACACCTTCCTAATCCTATCATTGTCAGAAATTTCCTGCTGCATGTCTGTAGTTTTGTCTGTCAGTTTCAGACAAGAAAGCCAGCAAGTTTGTGGGTAATTTAATCAGTCAAATTAAATTACAAACAAAACTTCAGGCGGCCTGTTTTTTACATAATTTGATCAATTCCAGGCTGATTTGGTTTTAAAAACAAAATTTGAGAGTTTTCTTATGAATAGGATTCCTTTCCTATAGAACTTAGCACTTTTGGTGTTGCTCCTTCTAGGATTTTAAATCCTAAAATGGGGATTTTAAGGCCCCCCTTTAAGGGGATTTTCCCTATCTGAAGGTTTCCCATTATTTGATATTCCTTATCATTTTATATTCTTAAGCTGTCATCAAATCATTTTCAGCTTCTGATGATATCTATCATCTAGAAAGCTAAGAAGGAGGAAGTTGATATATTAAAAAGGCTGCAATCCTCTATGCCAGGGCTGTCAAAATCCTGGCCCACAGGCCGGATGCATCACACGCTGGCCATGCCCACGCCCAGTTTAGTGAAGGGGGGGGGAAGTCCCGCTATGTCATGTGACGCTACTGTGACAATGTGAGTTTGACACCCCTGTTCTATGCTCTTAGTTCAATAAGCCCTGTTGAATTCAGTGGTTTTAAATAAAAACAACAGGAGAGCCTAAATATAAATGTTGAAGTTTCCTGGCTTACCATCCTGAAGTTCTCTAATACTATACCAGAAGCCACCTCGACCACCACAGTTAGAAGGTGTAACAGACATTAGTGGGAAAGGCATCAATAGTTTCTCCAATCTCTTTCAGTGGTTCAACCCCAAATGCAGTCTTTGGATCTTGGTACCATTTGAAAAAGCTTTCCTGGTGAATACAGCAGAATTCCTACAAGCCACAGATACTAGACTCATGCCTAATCCTGCTCATGGTATTTTCTTAGAAAGCAATCTGTCAGCTTTCTCAATGTTTTTTTTTCCTTCAATTATTGTAAACAAAATGATTTACGATAAAAATACTATCAGTTGAAGGCCAGGATATATTTATTTTATTTATTAGGTTTGTATCCCATCTTTCAATCCCATCTTGAAACTCAACATTACAAAAACTAAGATCATGGCATCCAGCCGTCTCAATTCCTGGCAAATAGATGGGGAAGAAATGGAGGTAGTGACAGGTTTTATTATCCTGGGCTCCAAGATCACCGCAGATGGGGACTAAGCCAAGAAATTAAAAGACGCTTGCTCCTGGGGAGGAAAGCTATGGCAAATCTAGACAGCATACTAAAAAGAGACATCACCCTGCCAACAAAAGTGCATATAGTCAAGGCTATGGTTTTTCCAGCTGCAATGTATGGCTGTGAAAGTTGGACCATAAGAAAGACTGAGCACCAAACAATTGAGGCCTTTGAACTATGGTGCTGGAGAAGACTCCTGCGAGTCCCTTGGACTGCAAGACAATCAAACCAGTCAGTCCTAGAGGAGATCAACCCTGACTGCTCTTTAGAAGAGCAGATCCTGAAGATGAAACTCAAATACTTTGGCCACCTAATGAGAAGGAAGCCTCACTGGAGAAGAGCCTAATGCTGGGAACGATTGAGGGCAAAAGAAGAAAGGGACAACAGACAATAAGGTGGATGGATGGAGTCACTGAAGCAGTAGGCGTGAGCTTAAATGGACTCCAGGGGATGATAGAGGACAGGAAGGCTTAGAGGAACGTTGTCCATGGGGTCGCGATCGGTCAGACACAACTTCATGGCTAACAACAACAATCCCATCTTTATTACTTTAAAAGTAACTCAAGTCAGCAAACATGTTGCATATGTATTGTGAAAAAAATCTACTACAACATTTTAAACCAGCCTTCTCCAACCTAATACTTTCAGAGCTCTTGGGACTACAACTCTCAGAATCCCCAGCCAATGTTGAGCATAATATTTCTCTCCCCTCTTATTTTCTCCCACAAAAACCTTGTAAGGTGGGTTGGACTGAGAGAGAGGAACTATATTTGCAACTATAGCATCTATCCTTGTCTGTTTTGGTTGTCAGCCTTTAGCATAAGTACCTGATGAGCATGGTGTGACAAGATGAAGAACTGCCTATGACACCTTGTGTAGTTATTCTCTTGGGTAGCTGCCATTAATACTTGGCTGCTCCACTCAGCAGCAAATCTGTTAATAAAAAGAGAAGGAAAATGTAATGATTACATTGTCAATCTCTGAGATTACGTAGGCACTGCTTTAGATGTGGAGGATTTAATGGAATCAAGATACAAAGATTTACTGTCTTCCCTTCAGCAAATGTAGAACATAATAATGAGAAATGCAAGTTTTAGTGCAAGTTAGCATAAACTGTGAGAGTTTCATAACAAGAGCTAGGTCCTCCTGTTAAATTTATGGGAAGCATCAAACATTGGACATGGTCTAGTCCTCCAAAATAACAGTCTTTTGTTATTTACTCTGAGCTAATAAAATCTTGGCAGCTACTTCCAAAATTTCACTTTTCCATTTATTTCCTGAGCTTTTAATTTATAATAAAAGTCTGTGCGATATCTAAACAGATATCCTATTGAGAAGAAGCAAATTAATGGTTAATTTAACATAGCCTCTTCAAATGTGGTGTTATGCTGCATTGTGATGGAACTTTCAACATAGCATAGATTTTGATCATATTAGCTGGAAAAATATACAGTAGCCAGAGTCTCTACCACATTAGAGCACGGCAACAGCTCAAACATTGTCTGGGGATTCTGAGAATTGTAGTCCCAAGAAGAGCTCTGGAACTACTGGATTTGGGAAGGCTGGTTTAAAATGTTGTAGATTTTTTTTACAACACATGCACAACATGTGACATGTTGACATGAACCCACTGAATTTATTTTATAAAATAAATTTCCAGGTTTAAAGTGCCATGTGCACAGATTCGATTTACTTTTTGTTGTTACTATAGTTTTGTTTCAGAAGGGTTTATTGTAAATGGAAATCAGTTCAAATGCCACGAATTTGAGACACTTCTCTGTCACCTCAGCTGCCTAAACATGTGGAATGAAGGGACAGTAATCTGATATTTATATAATATACTTAGAGTTCTAATATTATGTCATTTTGATGAAAGCATTGTGTCCCATGGGGACCCCTCCCCAGAGCCTATCCTCAGGTAGAAAAATCTGAAGAGCCTTTCCTACCTATTGAAAAATAGATTAGAGAGCTTGCTGTAGCATCGATCTCTGCTGCTTTGATCCTTGATTCATCACCAAGGTTCTAACATTTGTTTTCCTTCCCAAGTACTTGAGGATGGGGCAGTTAGGTCTTTCTGCGTCTATTTTACTATCCCCAAAGGGCAGATAGCTAAGACCAAACTAATAACACTGAATAAGCGTCAGCTGGGAAGGGCTGCAGGAGAGCTAAGATAATCAGACAAATCTCCACTGCACCAGGTAAATTACAGTTTTCCTCTCATAGCGGTGGTTATTCTTACTGTTGGAATTCATTGTTGGATTGTATTCTTATGCAACTACAGTAGTATTCAGCCAGTAAATGGATCTATGGTATATACTCTATGCTCTTTTGTTCTAAGTAGAGTTTCCTGTTTCCTGTTACGGTAATATAGTCAGTAGTGGGCTCCAATTTTTTTAACAACTGGTTCTCTGCCCTAGTGACTGGCTGGGTGGGTGTGGAGGGGGAGTCATGTGACTTAGTAGGTGTGGCCAACTCTACGTCACTTGTGTGGGTGGTACCTGTAGGAAACAGGCAGGGTTGGGGAGGGAATCCAGGGATCCCTGGTTGGGGGGGGGGGGCAGGAGGAAAGAAAGATCCAACCTGTTTGTGTGTGTGCGCGCGCATGTGCATGTGTGTGTGTGTGTGTGTGTGTGAGAGAGAGAGAGACTACATCAAGCTAGACTGCAAAAACTGGCTGCGAGAGGAAGAGAAGCTGTGTAAGCTGGACCCAGACGGTTTCCAGGTCCCCTCATCCCAGAAGCAGCAACCTCGCACTCTCCTCTCTGTTAGCCCCCTTCTTTCCACAGGATCGGCCAGCAGCAGAGACGGAGAGGGAGAAGGGGACAGTGGCGGCCACTAGCATTGAGGGGAGAGTGCCACACAAAAACGGGAGTGCACAGAAACGCTGCCCCCTTCTCCCTCTCTGTCTCTGCTGCTCGGCGATCATGTGAGAAGAAGGGGGCTAGCAGAGAGGGGAAGAGTGCGTGGTTGCAAGACATGTCTGGGTCTAACTTACCCAGCTTTTCTTCCTCTCGCAGCTACATTTTTGAGCCGTTTTCAGGCCATTTTTCTGTCGGGGTTCCAAGGAACACCCCCAACGAAATAAAGCTCTGAGGCCTGAGGTTCCTCAAAGTTCCAATTTATTAGAGATGTCATTTTGGCACATCTGAGAAAACCCAAATCTGAAAGCTTCCAGGTTTTCTCCACCCAGCTGACAGTTCACAGCCCTGCCCCACACCCACAAGTTCATCACATTGTCCAATCAACTCTTCACACTCAACTGAATACAATCTTCCAGTAGTGTCCATCAGACACAGGCAAAAGTCCTTGAATATGGAATGTTGTTATGACTAACTTTCTACCGCTCCAGCAACCCCCTCCCAACTTCCCCAGCTAAAATATGTGGCAGTTAAGAAGCAAAAAAGAAAATTGTCTTCCAAAACTGACATTTTTGGGCTGTTTTTTGGGCTGTTATTGGACCAAAAAACAGTCTGAAAAGGGCCTGAAAAGTGGCCAGGAAACGGCCCCCAAATGGCCTGCTTTTTGGCTGTTTTTTTGCCATTTTCAGGCCATTTTTAAGGGCGATTTCAGGCCTTTTTTGGGCCAATTTTGGCTGAAAAAATGGCCCCCAAACGGCCCAAAAAGTGATCTGTTTTTTTAGCATTTTGGGGCTGTTTTTTGGGCCATTTTCAGACTGATTTGGGGGCCCGAAAAATGGGTGGGGGCAGGGCCAGCCAGTAGTTCAATTTGCTGGTTGTCCAAACCAATCAGAACAACCAGTTCTAGAGAACCAGTCCAAACCGGCAGCAACCCACTCTGAATATAGTTGAGCAGTAAAGCACATGGTGACTGTACTCTTTGTTTCCCCTGTGGTGTATATAAACAGATTTTCTAACTCTTATTATTTTCATGCAGACTTCCTATAGATTTGTGGAGATTTTGTTGGTTTTTCCCATTTATTTCAGGATGAAACATTCAGAGCATGGCATTGAGGTGTGGCTGTCACCAGAGGGATAGGGCCAAAATATGCCACCAAGAATCATCTCTGGGAATGGACAGCCATATAAATTATTCAAATAAATGAATAGATGTCTCTTAAAAAACTTTTTGCAAGTCTAGAGGCTTACGCAACTTAGAGGCTGGGTTATTTGATATTTTGGTTTTTTAAAAAAAACAATGAAAAATAGCAGGAGTGATGTTCAGCAGCATATTCCTGAGGTTTCAGAGGATTAAGGATAGGTCGGCTTGTTGCAATGGGTACCACTCCCTCCCCATCTCTGTAGAATTAGTCCCTTGCTAAAGAGCACTCAATCTTGCAACCAAGGCAAAAACTGCATCACTAAAGATGAATTCTCCCCATAATGTGACTGAACCTTGTTTTCCTGCAGACACAGCCCATGTAAACAGGCTCTGTGAATACGTCCTCTGATGATGGCTGATTCCTAGCCATTATGGCAGCTCAGTGCCATAATATTTGGTTAGTCTTCTCCCATAGGCCCCATTTTCACATGATGGCGGTAGCGCAAAAAATTCCTGAAAAATTTGTCCCCCATCACTGAGTCTCATGTTGTCTTGACAACGAACAACACTATGGTTCACAAGGGACTGACACTAAATAGAGGCATCCTTCCTACATTGGCTTCAGTAGCTGGACCAGGGAAAACAACATTTCTGTAAAGTTTTAGGATTTTGAAAGAAAACCAAGGAAAGGGAAGAAATGGCTGTTTCTCTCCAAAATTCTGGTTTTTTGAGACAAAAAAACCCCATCCCTTATGCCATGAGCATATTCTCTCACCATCTTTTAATTAACTTTTAATATTTTAATCATCCTTGCATATTTTAAATTTTATGTACTATTTTTAGGTTTTAAAATTTTATTTATACATTGTCTGGAATCCCTCTGGGAGGGAGATGGACGATTTCAAAATTTGAAAGGCAGCTGTATTGGAGATATGCTATTTGGATGTGATAAAATAAGCACCCTATTCACAGTGAAACCCTAAAGGATACCAAACAATATATGCACACAGCTAAAAGAATAAGAATAATATGTTGTCAAAAGGGGTTGATAAGATTTTTTATGCCATTTCAAAGACTTATTTATGTCTTTGGTATCCTTTAGGCTTTCACTGTGAATAGGGTACTTATTTTATCACATCCAAATAGCATATCTCCAATACAGCTGCCTTCCAGGATCCAAAGAACATAAAGAAAAATCTTGAATGAGTCAGGGCCGTGAATATCTGTTATACCAAAAAAAACCCCCAAAAAGATTCAGCTACTGCCATGTAAGATCAATTTCTCCCAATTTTGTGCCCTCTAGCTGTATTAGAACAGTAACTCCCAGAATCACTAGCATTTCCACACCTAATGATTTTTGGAGGAAAAACACATATATTTCATAGTAATAACAAGGAAACAATCTCAAAACACAAAGGTAATATAAATACAGAAGTGAGATGTTTTCCAGTCATTTCATCCTGCAGAAAAAATAACTATTATAGGGAGATGATTTTTTCCAGGTGGAAGTACAAATTGCCACCGAAAAAAAAGTGGGAGAGCAAAGAACTAACTTCTGAAAATTCATCCTAGAAATAGAAACTCAAGCAGACATGGACATATTTACACTTCATCCTAACCCATGATTAATTTTGTTTTGTTGAACAAGTCAGAAATATGCCAGAGTCAGTCTTGTAGACAAGATTACAATAACAGTTTATCAAATCCCTGGTGTGTTCTCCATTCTTTTTCAGCTATTTTTAGTTAGAGGTTTGAGCAGGTCACAAAAAGAAGCCCAGAATAAGGATGAAACCATTGCCATTAACACATCAGGATAAATCACATTTAACTATGGTTTCAAGCTTCAGTTCATTGTTCTGAAAAGCTACTGTATGATTTATTTGCTGTCCCCAAGTTACACAGATGTGATCTGTTTGACAGATAATCCTAAAATAGTTTTTTTTAAAAAACATAATATGCTGAACAAACCAAAATGACTTAAGTGTGAATGCAGTCATTTGCATTGCAGGTTTCTTATTTTGTTCTGCAAAATGTACCACTGATCTCAAAGGAAAAGATTGCTAGGGAAGAGGTGGGAGAAGCTTTTGTGACAAAAGATTGCCCATTTAAAAAGCATCAGCAAGCAAAGGCAACACTAGACTAATTTGCTCAAATGTGTGTTTGAATGAAAAAGAGAGAAACAGAGACACCTATATCCAGAATGTTCAGACTCCCACTTATTCCCAGGTTTTGGTCTTGTATACTAATATCTCACCATAATGTTATGCAAATGTATGTAAATAGTTTTTAAAAATCTTAAGCGGCCATAGAGATTTCATTAGCTGCCAGTTGTGGCATCACTTTGGACATTGTACAATCAATGCCCAGATGCCTAGAAATGTCTTGGCATCTGGTACATTCAAATGCATCTGAATATGCAAACTATTTTGAATTAAACTATTATTGCTTGCATAAAATAGTGTGATTTTTCACAATGTGGGTTTCTGGTAATGATCAGGGTTTCCTGCTTATATAGAGCCTATTGTTCTTGTTAGTTGCAAAGTTGTGTCCAACCCATCGTGACCCCATGGACAACTTTCCTCCAGGCCTTCCTGTCCTCTACCATCCCTTGGAGTCCATTTAAGGTCACACTGACTGCTTCGGTGATTCCATCCATCTGCCTCATTCTCTGTCGTCCCCTTCTTCTTTTGCCCTCAATCGTTCTCAGCATTAGGCTCTTCTCCAGTGAGTCCTTCCTTCTCATTAGGTGGCTAAAGTATTTGTGTTTCATCTTCAGGATCTGGCCTTCTAAAGAGCAGTCAGGGTTGATCTCCTTTTTTTTTGCCCCAATAGGCTGCCAACCCTCTTCCTTCCCCTACTCCCCATTTTGATTCCACAAATGTAACAAAACAATTTAGCATTCAGGTAATGAAACAGCTGCAGAAAACATGGTATGGACATCAAAGAGAGCTAGGTGAACCTTGATGGCTGCAGTTGTTTGCAGCAACTGAGAGATCTATCGGTATTACACCAGCTTTTTTTAAGCCTTTGAATTTTCAATTGTTCTTTTTGTAAAACAGCAGAGTTATGATAGATTGGGACAGACTATCCATTTTATAAATACAGGTAGTCTTCGACTTATGACCACATTCGAGCTCAAAATTTCTGTTGCTAAGTAAGACAGCTGTTACCCCATTTTACAATCTTTTTTGCCCTAGTGCCCTAGTGCCGTGTTGGCGAACTTATGGCATGCTGTTGCGGCCTGTACGGATTGTAGCTGATTCTGACAGCAAGGAGGCTGGTGTGGTGTTGCGCCAGCAGCCTGTGCAGCTGGCACTCGAGTCAGACAATGAAGAGGCTGGAGAAGATGTGGTGTCAGAGGCAGGGATTCAGCCAGGGCCTTCAGAACCTCCAGAAGCTCCTTTAAGTGAAGAGGGCAAAGAGGAGGAGCCTCTTCTCTTTTTTTTTATGTTATAAAAGTTTTTATTGGTTAAAAAATAAACAATATTATCGCTTACAATATGTAGAATTTTCATTATCCTTTTACAAAGATAATATATAATTACTTTTTTTCACATACAGCAGATCTTCCCTTGTTAAAATTACAAATTTAGCAACCGGATTTATATAAAAATATCAATTCAATATCCAGAGTAATATTAAAGTTTACAAAAATAAGAGATATCATAAAAGGCACAAAATAATATATTCCTCTCACTTCATCATTTCTTGGTTCTAGATCTCAAGGTTCTGGCCTTAGCACCCCCCTCCTCCTGGACCACCACGGCCTTGCCCGCCCCTGCTCCTTGATCATCTAGTACCTCCCCTTCCTCGGTTCCTGTATCTTCACCCTCTAGGAGGGTCTTATGTTGCTCCAGATAGGCCTGAGCCTCCATCACACTATTAATTTTCTTCCTACTGCCCTCCCAGAAAATCATCAAACCTTCCGGCATCAACCACCTGAAGCCTATTCCCTTAAGGTACAATTTACTTGATAAAAAATAATAATTTCTTCTTAATTCTCGTACCTGTCTAGGGATCTGCTTCAAAATGGTGACCTCCTTGCCCCTGTATATCAGCGCCCCCGATCTTTGAGTTCTCAGTATTTCATCTCTCGTTTCCCTTCTCACAAATTTAATGTGGACCTCTCTTGGGACACTATGTAAAATTGCATATTGTGAATTTACTCTATAAACTAGATCCATGTCCCATCTCATAAAATCCAAACCTCTTTCAATAAATTCGCCCAACAATTTAACCATCACTTCTCGCAGATCTTCCTGGTCCACTTCTTCCACATTTTGAAACCTGAGAAAATAAGACATTCTATCCAGCTGCGAAGTTAAAATTACATTTCCTCTCATTTCTTCCCTCTTCTGGATTGCCCGCACCTCCCCCTCCAAACCTCCCACCTTTTTCTTGTTGTCCTCAACCACCTGTTGAACAGCACTTAAATCTTTTTTCATAACTACCATTTCAGATTTTATTTCCAATTGCCCTTTTTGCAAGATATCAAGCTTATCCAGTTTCTCATCCAATTTTGCCAATTTCTGCAAAATGTTTTCAATGTCAGCTGCGGCTGGTCTTTGTCCTTTAGCCATCTTACAGTAATAAAGAATGAGAGGTCCTCAGGTAGGCACAAGCATCCAGAAGGAGAAGGTTCTCTTAAAAATCAGCTCTATTTCCTCACGATCCACCAGAGGGCGCTCACAGGAGCAACGAGTCCGGCTTGTAGAGTAGGTCAAACAGGAAACCAGCGGTGGGTGATGTCATCAATTATATACAAAGAAGCAGGAAATCAAGCTCCAGCCATGTTTCTCCAGAAGGACAGAGGGCTCCAGCCTCCCTTCCCAAATTCTGCCTCCACCATTCTCCACAAAAAATCAGTAAAGTAAGAGGTCTCCTTATTTTTTCTCGCTCTTTCTTCTCAACTACGGCGCCCTTCCCAGCTGCAAGGGGGGGGAGAAACTTCAGCCCCCCCCCCTTCTC